>CM031601.1:35964711-35993358 GCA_018398815.1 Conus ventricosus
CAGTGGACCTACCAGAAGGGGCACCTATTGGTCCAGTGAACCTACCCAGAGTGGGGCACGCTAAAGGGTCCAGTGGAACCTACCCAGAGTGGGGCACGCTATGGGGTCCAATGGAACCTACCCAGAGTGGGGCACGCTATGGGTTCTAGTGGAACCTACCCAGAGTCTGGCATGCACGCTATGGGGTCCAGTGGAACCTACCCAGAATGAAAGAAAGCATATGGGGTCCATCGGAACCAACCCAGAGTAGGGCAAGCCATGGGGTCCATCGGAACCTACCCAGAGTGGGGCACGCTATGGGGTCCAGCGGAACCTACTCAGAGAGGGGCACGCTATGGGGTCCAGTGGAACCTACCCAGAATGGGGCACGCTATGGAATCTAGTGGAACCTACCTAGAGTGGGGCATTCACACTATGGGGTCCAGTGGAACCTACCCAGACTGGGGCACGCCATTGGGTCGTTCGGAACCTACCCACAGTGGGGCACACTATGGGGTCCATCGGAACCTACCCAGAGTGGGGCACGCTATGGAGTCCAGCGGAACTTACCCAGAGAGGGGCACGCTATGGGGTCCAGCGGAACCTACCCAGAGAAGGGTGCGCTATGGGGTCCAGTGGAACCTACCCAGAGTGGGGCACACCATAGGGTCCAGCAGAACCTACCCTGAGAGGGGCACTCTATGGGGTCCAGTGGAACCTACCCAGAGTGGGGCACAACATAGGGTCCATCGGAACCTACCCAGAGTGGGGCACGCTATGGGGTCCAGCAGAACCTACTCAGAGTGGGGCACACCATAGGGTCCAGCGGAACCAACCCAGAGTGGGGCACACCATAGAGTCCAGTGGAACCTACCCAAAGTGGGGCACACCATAGGGTCAAGTGGAACCTACCCAGAGTGGGGTACTATAGGGTCCAGTGGAACCTACCCAGAGTGGGGCACGCTATGGGGTCCAGTGGAACCTGCCCAGAGTGGGGCACGCTGTGGCGTACAGTGGAACCTACCCAGAGTGTGGCACGCTATGGGGTCCAGCGGAACCTACCCTGAGTGGGACATGTTATGGGGTCCAGCGGAACCTACCCAGAGTGGGGCACGCTATGGGTCCAGCGGAACCTACCCAGAGTGGGGCACGCTATGGGGTCCAGTGGAACCTACCCAGAGTGGGGCACGGTATGGGGTCCAGTGCAGACCTGCCTACCTCATGTTGTGCTCATCAGTAATAACCACAGAGATTTTCAGTAATTTTGCATTTCCTTCAGTAATTCCACAGACGCGTAATACACGGCGTTTTTGAACAAATAATGTGTACAAAACTCCAACTACATTTTTAACATTGAACAAATAATGTGTACAAAACACCAACTAGGCTACATTTTTAACATTTTAACAAAAAATATAAACAGTAAAAAAGGAACAAAAACAACAAAGCAGAATTAAAATACCTTGGGATGATGGCAGATGACGGACTCAGGACAGGAGTTTCAGGTCAATTCAAAGGGTGATAATACTTGACAGTTTGTAACTTACACAGCAGTCACCACAGATGACACCACTGATGAAGAACCTAATGTACAACCCCCCCCCCCCCCCCCCCCACAAAACAAAAAAAAAATATGTGTGTGTGTGTGTGTCCCTGAGCTGTGCTGACAAGATAGTGGCGAAAATGAAAAGGACCTTTCATTTCGCCACTATCTTGTCAGCACAGCTCAGGGACAAGTTGTTTTCGCAGATCAGCTCACAAAACAGTCTTTCTGCGTTGGTGATCTTCCGTGTGTGGGTCTGACGGCTGCTCTCGCTGGATTTCGTAAACAACGATGTGATCTTCTGACTGGAGGCACTCGCAGCTGTCTCTTTGTGCATTTTCCCCGAGATTATGGCGCTTGCAGTCATTTGCTCCCCCAGGGTCCGATGGAGAAGTCTGAATTGCACACCGAGCAGAAATGAGTATAACAAATCCAGGTCCATGACAAGGCCAAGTCCGCGTGTATTTACTTCGGAACACTTGCTTCTTCGCCTTCTTCCGTTGTGGCACAGTGGTTTTCGAACCCTCGTCATCGGTTCATGCAAACGTTTAGAAGATTTCTCCGCCATTTTCACAATCGCCGGCAAAAAATCGGTTGAAACTTTGTCTTACAATGGCTGAACAAAAAGCTTCGAATGGCGCGCACAGATGTGATGGCGTGTCGTGTTGGCCCACAGCACCAGATTGACCATCGCAAGTTCCGAACTAACTGTGGTTTCGGCTTGAGTCAAGGGAAGTTACTCTGGGGGTCTCGGAAAGGTCTAGCAGTCGACAATTTTTTCGAGTCTGAAATTTGCGTAGTTTTTCAATTTTCTTTTCCGTAATTTCGCACGGAAAATCGTACCTCCGTAATGGGGGGTTAATTTTTCCCTAAAATTACGGACGATTACGGAAGGGTAGGCAGGTCTGCCAGTGGATCCTACCCAGAGTGGAGCACGCTATGGGGTCCAGTGGAACCTACCTAGAGTGGGGCACGCTATGGGGTCCAGGTGAACCTACCCCAGAGTTTGGGGGACGCTATGGGGTCCAGCGGAACCTACCCAGAGTGGGGCACGCTATGGGGTCCAGTGGAACCTACCCTGAGTGGGGCAACGCTATGGGGTCCAGTGGAACCTACCCAGAGTGGGGCACGCTATGGGGTCCAGCGGAACCTACTCAAAGTAGGGCATGCTATGGGTTCAAGCGGAACCTACCCTTGAGTGGCGCACGCTATGGGTTCAAGCGGAACCTACCCTGAGTGGGGCACGCTATGGTGTCCAGTGGAACATACTAAGAGAGGGACACGCTATGGGGTCCAGTGGAACCTACCCGAGTGGGGTCCAGCGGAACCTGCCCAGAGAGGGGCATGCTATGGGGTCCAGTGGAACCTACCCTGAGTGGGGCACGCTATAGGGTCCCGCGGAACCTACCCAGAGTGGGGTTGCTATTGGGGTCCAGTAGAACCTACCCAGAGTGGGGCACGCTATGGGTCCAGTGAAACCTACCCAAGTGGGGCACGCTATGGGTTCTAGTGGAACCTACCTAGAGTGGGGCATGCACACTATGGGGTCCAGTGGAACCTACCCAGACTGGGGCACGCTATGGGGTCCTTCAGAACCTACCCACAGTGGGGTCGGTATGGAGTCAATCAGAACCTACCCAGAGTGGGGCACGCTATGGGGTCCAGCGGAAGTTACCCAGAGAGGGGCACGCTATGGGGTCCAGCGGAACCTACCTAGAGAAGGGCACGCTATGGGGTCCATTGGAACCTACCCAGAGAGGGGCATGCTATGGGGTCCAGTGGGACCTACCAGAGTGGGGCACACCATAGGGTCCAGCGGAACCTACCCAGAGTGGGGCACACCATAGGGTCCAGTGGAACCTACCCAGTGTGGGGCACACCATAGGGTCCAGTGGAACCTACTGAGTGGGGTACTATAGGTCCAGTGGAACCTACCCAGGGGGGCACGCTATGGGGTCCAGTGGAACCTACCCAGAGTGGGCACGCTATGGCGTACAGTGGAACCTACCCGAGTGGGGCACGCTATGGGGTCCAGCGGAACCTACCGAGTGGGACACGCTATGGGGTCCAGCGGAACCTACCCAGAGTGGGGCACGCTATAGGGTCCAGCGCAACCTACCCGAGTGGGGCAGGCTATGGGGTCCAGTGGAAGCTACCCAGAGTGGGGCACGCTATGGGGTCCAGTGGAACCTACCCAGAGTGGAGCACGCTATGGGGTACAGCGGAACCTACCCAGAGTGGAGCACGCTATGGGGTCCAGGGGAACCTACCTAGAGTGTGGCACGCTATGAGGTCCAGCGGAACCAACCCAGAGTGGGGCACCTATGGGGTCCAGCAGAACCTACCCCGAGTGGGGCACGCTATGGGGTCCAGCGGAACCTACCCAGAGAGGGGCAAAGCTATGGGGTCCAGCGGAACCTACTACAGAGAAGGGCACGCTATGGGGTCCAGTGGAACCCACCCAGAGAGGGACAAGCTATGGGGTCCAGTGGAACCTACCCAGAGTGGGCACACCATAGGGTCCTCGGAACCTACCCAGAGTGGGCACACCATAGGGTCCAGTGGAACCTACCCAGAGTGGGACACGCTATGGGGTCTAGCAGAACCTACCCAGAGTGGGGCACGCTATGGGGTACAGCGGAACCTACCCAGAGTGGGGCACGCTATGGGGTCCAGCGGAACCTACCCTGAGTGGGGCGCGCTATGGGGTCCAGCGAACCGACCCAGTGTGGCATGCTATGGGGTCCAGCGGAACCTACCCAGCATGGGGCAAGCTATGGGGTTCAACGGAACCTACCCAGCGTGGGGCGTGCTATGGGGTCCAGTGGAACCTACCCAGAGCAGGCGCACTATGGGGTTTAGTGGAACCTACCCAGAGCGGGGCGCGCTATGGGGTCCACTGGAACCTACCCAGAGCGGGGCGCACTATGGTGGTCCAGTGGAACCTACCCAGAGTGGGGCGCGCTATGGGGTCCAGTGGAACCTACCCATCGTGGGGCCCAGTGCGGGGCACGTTATTGGGTCCAGTGGAACCTACCCAGCGTGGGGTACGCTATGGGGTTCAGTGGAAACTAACCCAGAGTGGGGCACGCTATGGGGTTCAGTGGAACCATACAATTGAGTTTCCTCCACTTCATGGACACATTTCTGTGAGTTCTGGTCAAATTTCAGGAACGAAACTGCGTCTGTATATCTCAAGCCTGTCTGAAGTGTGGATAACCTCGTCATGTTGTCTCAGACAAGGACACCAAAGGATCATCCTTGCAGGTCTTCCAAAAATAAATTTCAAATTCTGTTGCCCTTCATGCTCTGCTGTCATACAGACCCGTTTTGATTTCCTCTCCATGTTCATGCCTGTAATAAGTTTGTGGCAAAGTCACTGATACCGTCTCGTTTATATGGACCATGGTTGGATGGATGTGGTAGAACTGGCAAAAGTTCACAGTTGTTTATATAGACCGTGGTTGGATGGATGTCGTAGAACTGGCAAGAGTTCACAGTTGTTTGTATAGGCCGTGATTGGATGGACGTAGTAGAACTGGCAAGAGTTCACAGTTGTTTATATAGGCCGTGGTAGAACTGGTGGGAGTTCACCGTTGTTTATATAGGCCGTGGTTGGATGGATGTGGTAGAACTGGCTAGAGTTCACAGTTGTTTATATGGACCGTGGTTGGATGGATGTGGTAGAACTGGCTAGAGTTCACAGTGGTTTACATGGACCGTGGTTGGATGGATGTGGCAGAACTGGCTAGAGTTCACAGTGGTTTACATGGACCGTGGTTGGATGGATGTGGCAGAACTGGCTAGAGTTCACAGTGGTTTACATGGACAGTGGTTGGATGGATGTGGCAGAACCGGCTAGAGTTCCCAGTGGTTTACATGAACCGTGGCTGGATAGATGTGGCAGAACCGGCTAGAGTTCACAGTGGTTTACATGGACCGTGGTTGGATGGATGTGGCAGAACTGGCTAGAGTTCACAGTGGTGTACATGGACCGTGGTTGGATGGATGTGGCAGAACTGGCTAGAGTTCACACTCGAATCACAGTGGTTTACATGGACCGTGGTTGGATGGATGTGGCAGAACTGGCTAGAGTTCACAGTGGTTTACATGGACCGTGGTTGGATGGATGTGGCAGAACTGGCTAGAGTTCACAGTGGTTTACATGGACCGTGGTTCAGAGGTGGGAATGAGAAAAAGTGAAAAAGGAGGAAAATTTTTGCGGGGGTCTGGGGGCCGCTGAAGGCCCCAGTGGGATCCAGGGGCGTTGCCCCTGGTGGGGTCTGGGGGCGAAGCCCCCTGAAGCTGAAGGATTTTTGTCATTTAACATTGAAAAAATCATAATCGTGACACCAAATGATCAAGATCAAAAGTGTGCATGTGTGAGCGTTTGAATCATGTGTGTCACTCTGTGCAACTGTGTGTGTGCATGTGTGTGTGTCAAATCATGAAACAAAATATCTATAAAGTATTGACATACCTCTCCACTAGTCCCAGGACTCCATGAAGATCACATGGACACAGGATTGCTGGCTGCTGGTCAATAGTTCTTCCACACACTATGACAGACCATACTGAACAGGATTGTCCATTTGCTGGCTACTAATGAATAGTTCTTCCACACACAATGAAGACCACACTAAACAGGATTGTCCATTTCTGGTTGATAATAGTTCTTCCCCACACACTTTTTCATTTCATTTAACGTGCGAAACATTTTCGCCTGTCACCAGTCACAAACTTATGAAAAAAGATGGCGGCGAATAAGGTCTGCGGATTATTTCCCTTTGGTTGATAGATTCGGTTAACCGCGTCGTACGTTGTTCTTGTACTTGTCTCGGGAGGGCTCATGTTAAACGGAAATGACCGAACGAATCAGTAGGTAGGTTGCTCGACGAGTCATTCGCTGACGTAGTTTCACCCCCTCGCCCTCGCATTACGGCCATGCGAGCGTAGGATTTCGCCTAAGGCGGAAGAGCTCTGATAAATGTATCACCCCCCCCCCCCCCCCCCCCCCCCCCCCCCCCCCCCCCCCCCAATTCTCAACGGATTTGCATCGATCTCAAAAATGACCTCTGAGGCCTCCAAAAAGGCGGAATTCCGCCGAAAGGCGGAAGATTCCCACGTCTGGTGGTTGGATGGATGTGGCAGAACTGGCTAGAGTTCACAGTGGTTTACATGAACCGTGGTTGGATAGATGTGGCAGAACCGGCTAGAGTTCACAGTGGTTTACATGGACCATGGTTGGATGGATGTGGCAGAACCGGCTAGAGTTCACAGTGGTTTACATGGACCGTGGTTGGATGGATGTGGCAGAACTGGCTAGAGTTCACAGTAGTTTACATGGACCGTGGTTGGATGGATGTGGCAGAACTGGCTAGAGTTCACAGTGGTTTACATGGACCGTGGTTGGATGGATGTGGCAGAAACTGGCTAGAGTTCACAGTGGTTTACATGGACCGGGGTTTTGGATGGATGTGGCAGAACTGGCTAGAGTTCACAGTGGTTTAAAATGGACCGTGGTTGGATGGATGTGGCAGAACTGGCTAGAGTTCACAGTGGTTTACATGGACAGTGGTTGGATGGATGTGGCAGAACTGGCTAGAGTTCAGTTGTCAGCAGCAGACAGCTGCTGGATCAGAGCAGGTACCACTTACCCACCACCATTTGACTCAACAACAATGGATTGTCTCCCTTGATAATTTGCCTGATGTCCACCCGATATTGATCGTTTCCTGTGGACTTCAGGTGCTGGGGCTGAGACTGGTCAAGCCTGTGTGTAGCTGTGTGTATGGTGCCGTGACTACTACATCGACATGTGAACAATACCACAGAGTGATCAAAAGGTAGATGCTTGCAAAGACAAAGAAAATCATGAAGCCCATGTAACAAGAAAATGTAAAATGCAGAAATGGACACATCAAAATTTATTAGTCTTATTTTGAAGCCAAGTAAAAAGAAAATGTGAAATGCAGCACTGGACACGTAAACACTTTTCGAGTCTTGTTTACATTTATTACACATATTTTCCATGCAAATCTGCAAAGCACCCTAATCTCTCCCCAACCCATCCCACCCGAAAAAGAAAAAAAAATGGCGTAAGAGAAATATATTACTATACTGATTATTCTGTTTCCCTAGTATAAAATCATGAAAAAGAGAAAAGCATCCGCATCTGTAGTGAAAAAGTTAGAAACAATTTCCTCCAACTTGTTCCTTTTCTACCATTCACACTGTAACTGTGACAGAAGCCACGAAACCTCTGCCATACTTCATCCACTACAGGTTATAGTGGTCCTGCCAAATGAATATGGCAGACTGTGAACTCTTCCTTGCACTGTCTATTGTTATTCCCATCAACTGTCAACTCTATTTTCCACAATGCAAACAACTTTGGAGATGAAGTACAGCCTATACTGAGGTAACTCCCTGCCCACCCCACTTCCTTTAGTTTACAATGGTTCTATTCAAGCACAAAACCACTTTTTTTCTTTCCGCTTTCACCCTCTTTATATTAACTACTGAGGAAAATCAAAATAGTATTGACAGCTGATGTAACTGATGACAACAGACAGTGAGGTGAAGGTAACAGCTGATGACAAGACAGTGAGGTGAAGGTAACAGCTGATGACAAGACGTGAGGTGAAGGTAACAGCTGATGACAACAGACAGTGAGGTGAAGGTAAACAGCTGATGACAAGACAGTGAGGTGAAGGTAAAAGCTGATGACAACAGACAGTGAGGTGAAGGTAACAGCTGATGACAAGACAGTGAGGCGAAGGTAACAGCTGATGACAAGACAGAGAGGTGAAGGTAACAGCTGATGACAACAGACAGTAAGGTGAAGTTAACAGCTGATGACAACAGTGAGGTGAAAGTAACAGCTGATGACAACAGTGAGGTGAAGGTAACAGCTGATGACAACAGACAGTGAGATGAAGGTAACAGCTGATGACAACAGTGAGGTGAAAGTAACAGCTGAAGACAACAGTAAGGTGAAGGTAACAGCTGATGACAACAGGCAGTGAGGTGAAGGTAACAGCTGACGACAACAGACAGTGAGGTGAAGGTAACAGCTGATGACAACAGGCAGTGAGGTGAAGGTAACAGCTGATGACGACAGTGAGGTGAAGGTAACAGCTGATGACAACAGACAGTGAGGTGAAAGTAACAGCTGATGACAACAGACAGCGAGGTGAAGGCAACAGCTGATGACAACAGATCAAGGTGATGCTACAGTGAGTAGAAGCTAACAGCTGATGACAACAGACCAAGGTGATGCTACAGTGAGGTGAAGGTAACAGCTGATGACAACAGACCAAGGTGATGCTACAGTGAAGTGAGGGTAACAGCTGATGACAACAGACCAAGGTGATGCTATAGCGAGGTGAAGCTAACAGCTGATGACAACAGACCAAGGTGATGCTACAGTGAGGTGAAATGACAACAGACCAAGGTGATGCTACAGTGAGGTGAAGGTAACAGCTGATGACAACAGACCAAGGTGATGCTACAGTGAGGTGAATGTAACAGCTGATAACAACAGACCAAGGTGATGCTACAGTGAGGTGAAGGAAAACAGCTGATGACAACAGACCAAGGTGATGTTACAGTGAGGTGAAGCTAACAGCTGATGACAACAGACCAAGGTGATGCTACAGTGAGGTGAAGCTAACAGCTGATGACAACAGACCAAGGTGATGCTACAGTGAGGTGAAGCTAACAGCTGATGACAACAGACAGTGAGGTGAAGCTAACAGCTGATAACAACACACCAAGGTGATGCTACAGTGAGGTGAAGCTAACAGCTGATGACAACAGACCAAGGTGATGCTACAGTGAGGTGAAGGTAACAGTGATGACAACAGAGAGTGAGGTGAAGGTAACAGCTGATGATAACAGACCAAGGTGATGCTACAGTGAGGTGAAGTTAACAGCTGATGACAACAGACAGTGAAGTGAAGGTAACAGCTGATGATAACAGACCAAGATGATGCTACAGTGAGGTGAAGGTAACAGCTGATGACAACAGACCAAGGTGATGTTACAGTGAGGTGAAGGTAACAGCTGATGATAACAGACCAAGGTGATGCTACAGTGAGGTGAAGGTAACAGCTGATGAAACAGACCAAGGTGATGCTACAGTGAGGTGAAGGTAACAGCCGATGACAACAGACCAAGGTGATGCTACAGCAGGGCTTCTGCTGGGGTGAAAATCTTTCCGGTCCCAGGGACCCTTCATCAGATTTTTAAGGGGTCCCAGGCTAACATTAAGGGGTCCCTACACCACAATAAAAACAAAAAATATACGTTAAAAAATTGCATCCCAGCATACGCACTGCAATTGTCACAGACACATCGTCACAATGAAAACAACAAAATAAACATCAAAAATTGTGTCCTTTTCTCGATCTTGCTCCTCTGCTACGCTTTTTCGCTTTTGCGACGATGATTTCGTTAACCACGCTTCGAGAGACATGTTGGAAACAAAGGCTTCGCGGAAATGCCTCTCTCCTGCCGGGAAAATGAAAAGTGTCATCGTGACATCACATGGCTCAAAGTAGGAAAATTCGGTCAACTGAAAACGATGCTGTGGCCTAGCGTTAAGCTTAGTCAGTCAGCCTCAGCAGACGACAAAAGTGACCGGCGTATGTTGTTAGGAGGCTGCCCTACTCGCTTTGTTACTGTTCAAACTCGAAAAGGGATGGGTTCGGTCCGAAAGGTAGCAGACCTACGATGTTACGGCACCCAACTTACGATGTTGAAGGCAGTCTTTTCTCACTTTATGTCTGACTTCACCAAAATTTGAAGGGGTCCCTGGGGACCCCTTACACGGACACCCAGTGCGTCCCGTAGAGTCTTAATGCGTGCTATACGCATTTTTTTTGCGTTTTCAGAAGCCCTGCTACAGTGAGGTGAAGGTAACAGCTGATGACAACAGACCAAGGTGATGCTACAGTGAGGTGAAGGTAACAGCTGATGACAACAGACCAAGGTGATGCTACAGTGAGGTGAAGGTAACAGCTGATGACAACAGACCAAGGTGATGCTACAGTGAGGTGAAGCTAACAGCTGATGACAACAGACCAAGGTGATGCTACAGTGAGGTGAAGCTAACAGCTGATGACAACAGACCCAAGGTGATGCTACAGTGAGGTGATTCCGTGAAGGTAACAGCTGATGACAACAGATGAAGGTGATGCTACAGTGAGGTGAAGGTAACAGCTGATGATAACAGACCAAGGTGATGCTACAGTGAGGTGAAGGTAACAGCTGATGATAACAGACAGTGAAGTGAAGGTAACAGCTGATAACAACACACCCAAGGTGATGCTACAGTGAGGTGAAGGTAACAGCTGATGACAACAGACAGTGAAGTGAAGGTAACAGCTGATGATAACAGACAGTGAAGTGAAGGTAACAGCTGATGACAACAGATGAAGGTGATGCTACAGTGAGGTGAAGGTAACAGCTGATGACAACAGACAGTGAAGTGAAGGTAACAGCTGATGATAACAGACCAAGATGATGCTACAGTGAGGTGAAGGTAACAGCTGATGACAACAGACCAAGGTGATGTTACAGTGAGGTGAAGGTAACAGCTGATAACAGACCAAGGTGATGCTACAGTGAGGTGAAGGTAACAGCTAATGACAACAGACCAAGGTGATGCTACAGCGAGGTGAAGGTAACAGCTGATGATAACAGACCAAGGTGATGCTACAGTGAGGTGAAGGTAACAGCTGATGACAACAGACCAAGCCAGGTGATGCTACAGTGAGGTGAAGGTAACAGCTGATGACAACAGACCAAGGTGATGCTACAGTGAGGTGAAGCTAACAGCTGATGACAACAGACCAAGGTGATGCTACAGTGAGGTGAAGCTAACAGCTGATGATAACAGACCAAGCTGATGCTACAGTGAGGTGAAGGTAACAGCTGATGACAACAGACAGTGAAGTGAAGGTAACAGCTCATGATAACAGACCAAGGTGATGCTACAGTGAGGTGAAGGTAACAGCTGATGACAACAGACCAAGGTGATGTTACAGTGAGGTGAAGGTAACAGCTGATGATAACAGACCAAGGTGATGCTACAGTGAGGTGAAGGTAACAGCTGATGACAACAGACCAGGTGATGCTACAGTGAGGTGAAGGTAACAGCTGATGACAACAGACCAAGGTGATGCTACAGTGAGGTGAAGGTAACAGCTGATGACAACAGACCAAGGTGATGCTACAGTGAGGTGAAGGTAACAGCTGATGACAACAGACCAAGGTGATGCTACAGTGAGGTAAAGGTAACAGCTGATGATAACAGACCAAGGTGATGCTACAGGAGGTGAAGGTAACAGCTGATGACAACAGACCAAGGTGATGCTACAGTGAGGTGAAGGTAACAGCTGATGACAACAGACCAAGGTGATGCTACAGTGAGGTGAAGGTAACAGCTGATGATAACAGACAAGGTGATGCTACAGTGAGGTGAAGCTAACAGCTGATGACAGCATACAGTGAAGTGAAGGTAACAGCTGATGACAACAGACCAAGGTGATGCTATAGTGAGCTGAAGGTAACAGCTGAAGACAACAGACCAAGGTGATGCTACAGTGAGGTGAATGTAACAGCTGACGACAACAGACAGTGAGGTGAAGGTAACAGCTGATGACAACAGGCAGTGAGGTGAAGGTAACAGCTGATGACGACAGTGAGATGAAGGTAACAGCTGATGACAACAGGCAGTGAGGTGAAAGTAACAGCTGATGACAACAGACAGTGAGGTGAAGGTAACAGCGGATGACAACAGGCAGTGAGGTGAAGGTAACAGCTGATGACAACAGACAGTAAGGTGAAGGTAACAGCTAATGACAACAGACAACGAGGTGAAGGTAACAGCTGATGACAACAGACAGTGAGGTGAAAGTAACAGCTGATGACAACAGACAGTGAGGTGAAGGTAACAGCTGATGACAAGACAGTGAGGTGAAGGTAACAGCTGATGACAACAGACCAAGGTGATGCTACAGTGAGGTGAAGGTAACAGCTGATGACAACAGACCAAGGTGATGCTACAGTGAGGTGAAGGTAACAGCTGATGACAACAGACCAAGGTGATGCTACAGTGAGGTGAAGGTAACAGCTGATGACAACAGACCAAGGTGATGCTACAGTGAGGTGAAGGTAACAGCTGATGACAACAGACCAAGGTGATGCTACAGTGAGGTGAAGGTAACAGCTGATAACAGACCAAGGTGATGCTACAGTGAGGTGAAGGTAACAGCTGATGACAACAGACCAAGGTGATGCTACAGTGAGGTGAAGGTAACAGCTGATGATAACAGACCAAGGTGATGCTACAGTGAGGTGAAGCTAACAGCTGATGACAACAGACAGTGAAGTGAAGGTAACAGCTGATGACAACAGACCAAGGTGATGCTATAGTGAGGTGAAGGTAACAGCTGACGACAACAGACCAAGGTAAGATAAGATAAGATAATGTTGCTTATAGCCCAGCCGACCGCAAAGGGCCATATCAGGGCTGTCACCACGTTAAAATCAACTCACCAGTCTTTAAAAAAAAAAAAAAAAAAAAAAAAAAAACCAACTTTCACACATCTTGTTAAATGACATCGTCTACAAACGCACCAGAAACTTTGTTAAAAATCTTTCAGCCGTAAAATCTTAAATCAGATAAAAAATGTTAATCTCTCTCAAAAACTCAAGGATCACGTCAGGCGGGACATCCCTGAACAGGATCTTCATGGACTCCGCCGTAAAATGTTGTGTCTCACATCGTGCAAGTCCCAACACTCTAAAAGTACATGTTTCATTGTGAGTGGCGCATGACATGGAATGCACCACGGAGCTTCTTCACTCCTTAAAAGGTAAGCATGGGTAAAATACGAATGGCCGGTGTGCAGCCGGCACAGAACCGTTTCCTCTTTACGACCTCCCGATGTGGATGGGATGAAGTCCTTAAGGTTTGGACGGATCTGAAAGAGTTTGTTACTCGTCTGTGTGTTCCAATCCTCCTGCCAGAGGTCTCTCACATAATCGTTAATTTTGGGTTTCACATCTGAGCAGGGGATATAAGTGTTGGACAGTTTTCTCTCTTGTGGCGTTCTTGGCTAAACGATCAACCATTTCGTTCCCGCCGATGCCAACATGGCCAGGAACCCAAGCAAGAGTAATGTTGTAACCGTCCGCCTTCAACTTGCTAAAAAGTTCAAAAAAAAGTAAAAGTTCTGGATGCTGAAGGTTGCGGCCAGCTATGGCCTCCAAAGCTGACAGCGAATCCGACAGAACCAGAAAGTCCCTCCTCGAAGAATGGGAGATTATCTTCAAAGCCAGTACTAGAGCAGTAAGTTCAGCAGAATAGACAGAAGCATCTGAATGAATATGTTCCAACAATATCTGAGAAGGAGCCCCAGGGCAGTAGGCTGCACAGGCCACTCCATCCTCAGACTTGGAACCGTCAGTGAAAACTTTTTGATAGGATGGGAATTTGGAACAGAGCTCGGCATACAAAGCCTTGTACGCCAGAGAGCTGGTAGACTCCTTACGGAAAGCTGCGAGATCAAAACGAATCTCTGGTGTGAAAAAGGTCCATGGAGGTTGATCCGGAACTTGGAAAAATCGGAAACTACTCCCAGGTCTATACCTGCATTCCGCACGTGAGGCTGCATACGAAGCCCAAACGGCGGAAAACATTTCGGGTTTGTTTCAAACTTACTTTGGAACGGAGGGTCAAAAACACAGTCATAAGCAGGATTCTGTGGTTCCGAGAACAGTCGGATATAATAATTCAAAGACAGTTTCAGCCTGCGATTGAACAGTGAAGGTTCACCTGCCTCTGCGTACAGGCTGTACACAGGGGTGGTGCGGAACGCTCCAAGACAGAGACGAAGCCCTTGATGGTGGATAGGGTCCAAGAGTTTGAGGTAAGATGATCTTGCGGAGCCGTACACAGCACAACCGTAGTCCAGTTTAGAACGGACCAGGGCTCTGTAGAGGTGCAACAAAGTTTTCTTATCAGCGCCCCAGTCGGTGTGTGCTACGACCCGCAGAATATTCAGTGCCTTTTGGCAAGCAGTTTTGAGGTTTTTAATATGGCTGAGAAAGTTAAGTTTTTGGTCAAAAATGACTCCCAGAAATTTGGCCTCTTTAACAGCTGGAATGGGAGATTTCCCTACTTGAAGTTCCGGATCTGGAAAAAACTGACGGAAATTATGGAAGTGAATACACTGGGTTTTTGTAGCAGAAAAGGTGAAACCGTTTTCATCCGCCCACCGATGGATTTTATCTACGCAAAGCTGGAGCCTGCGCTGGACACTGGGTACAGGCTTCCAGTTGCGTAGACGGCAAAATCATCCACAAACAATGAGCAGTCTGAACCCTGCTGAACTGATTTCACAATGTTGTTGATTTTAATACTAAAGAGGGCAGGAGACAGTATGCTCCCCTGGGGAACACCCAACTCCTGCTCGTGGACATCAGAGAGAGTGGTGCCAACCCGGACCTGAAACTGTCGTTCTGCCAAAAAATTTTGAATAAAAAGCGGAAGATGACCTCGAAAACCAGATCGTGGAGATCATGAAGTATCCCCGACTTCCAGGTGGTATCGTAGGCCTTCTCCAAGTCGAAGAAAATTGCCACTGCGTGCTGTCTGTTTAAAAAAGCGTTCCTAAGTGTAGATTCCCGACGAATCAAATGGTCAACTGTACTACGATGTTTGCGGAAACCACACTGTTCTTTCGCCAAAAGGCCATCGGTTTCCAGTTTCCACATGAGCCTAGCATTGACCATTTTTTCCATTAATTTACAGACACAGCTGGTCAAAGCTATGGGACGGTAGTTAGATGGATTAGAAAGATCTTTTCCAGGTTTGGGGATGGGAATAATGAGGGCTGTCCGCCAAGAGGGTGGAAAGCAACCTGTAGTCCACACGTGGTTGTATACCTGTAACAGGATGTTCAGACCTTCTTGCGGAAGATGTTTCAATAGTTGATAATGTATGTCATCTATACCTGGAGAGACCAAGGTGATGCTACAGTGAGGTGAAGGTAACAGCTGATGACAACAGACAGTAAGGTGAAGGTAACAGCTAATGATAACAGACAGTGAGGTGAAGGTAACAGCTGATGACAACAGACAGTGAGGTGAAAGTAACAGCTGATGACAACAGTGAGGTGAAGGTAAACAGCTGATGACAAGACAGTGAGGTGAAGGTAACAGCTGATGACAACAGACCAAGGTGATGCTACAGTGAGGTGAAGCTAACAGCTGATGACAACAGACCAAGGTGATGCTACAGTGAGGTGAAGGTAACAGCTGATGACAACAGACAGTAAGGTGAAGGTAACAGCTGATGACAAGACAGTGAGCTGAAGGTAACAGTGATGACAACAGACCAAGGTGATGCTACAGTGAGGTGAAGCTAACAGCTGATGACAACAGACCAAGGTGATGCTACAGTGAGGTGAAAGTAACAGCTGATGACAACAGACAGTAAGGTGAAGGTAACAGCTGATGACAAGACAGTGAGGTGAAGGTAACAGCTGATGACAACAGACCAAGGTGATGCTACAGTGAGGTGAAGGTAACAGCTGATGACAACAGACGAAGGTGATGCTACAGTGAGGTGAAGGTAACAGCTGATGACAACAGACCAAGGTGATGCTACAGTGAGGTGAAGGTAACAGCTGATGACAACAGATTGAGGTGATGCTTACAGTGAGGTGAAGGTAACAGCTGATGACAACAGACTGAGGTGATGCTACCGTGAGGTGAAGGTAACAACTGATGACAACAGACTGAGGTGATGCTAACAGGCTTAGAAGAAAAACAATGTAATGTTTATGGCTGGCACCTCTACAATTACAGCCGACCAATCATAATACTAGCACCATGCATGCTCATTAACATTTTCAGAACCTCTAAACATAGAATTTTTGCTTTTATTACATTCATACTTAAAAGTGAAAGAGAATTGGGAGTTCTCTGTGAGCCACATGAACTGTACATTTCCCACATCGTAGTCATGAACTGTGCATTTCCACATTGTGGTCAGAACAGTCTGTGAACCACATGAACTGTACATTTCCTCCATCATGGTCAGAACAGTCTGTGAACCACATGAACTGTACATGTATATCCCACATCATGGTCAGAACAGTCTGTGAACCACATGAACTGTACATATCCCACATCATGGTCAGAAGTCTGTGAATCACATGAACTATACAAATTCCACATCCTGATCAGAACAGATCTGCAACACCCTCCTCTAAAAAACCGTTTGTATATGGCCATGAAACGGGCCACGAAAGCCTCCAAATGGTAAATGGCCTTCTGACCGCTCTGCAGACGATGTTCAAAATGGGCGGCACTGATGCACCACCTCCACCTTCAGCTCTCCGTCACGTTCATCACAGCTCCTGCAGCAGTCCTCTGCACACACAGGTCAGTCATCAAGACACACTGTCGTTCCTCACTCACCGTCATCAAGACACACGGTCATTCCTAACATATCCGTCATCAGGAAACACTGTCATTCCTAACATATCCATCTGAAAAACACACTGTCATCCTTCACACAGGGGTGGGATCAGAAAATCATAGCTATACTGAAGAGGGCGAGGGAAGGGGGAGGGGGCCTGTGTTAGGTCCCTGGTGGGGTGAAGGGGCAGCGACCTGCTAGGGGGTCAGGGGGGCGTTGCTCCCCAAGACGCCGAAGAAAATTTGTCTTGCCAAGACACTTTTGTGGCCTCTCCTTCAAAACAAAGTTAATAATTAACTTTGATACAAAATGGGGTATAAAAAGTTTTGACTGCCTGGGTTCTTTCACAAAGGATATAAAAAAAAGGTAGAAAAAACACTTGAACCCACTTGGGAGGGAAGAACTGGGTACTTCGGTTCGTAGAACCTTCAAAGCAGCTAAAGAGAGCGGGTGCAGCTTAAACACAAGTCACTGTCGGAAAAAAAAAAAATGACGTCGATGGAATATCTCAGTGACGAAATACATTATGACGTATGGATATACTGCGGGGGGTGGTGGGGGTGGGGGGGGTAGTTGGAAAAAAGAGGTGAGAAAGAATCTAGATAGTGAGGGGAAGGGGGATGGTGAAGATGAGGGGGGGGGGGGGAGGGAGAGGGGAGCAAATAGGAAAAATGGGGAGGGGGGGTAGGGATAGCTGTGATTTGATCTAGTCTTTAATGTTGAGGCCATCTGGCGCTGTGGTACCCAGATGGTGGATGATCTTTTTCTCCATGTTTTTTCTCTTTAAGAAGTCTCCCATGCTGTTGCGCCAAACCACTGCAATGGAGAAGTGGCTGATGTTGTGGAGGTCGGTGTTGAAGTGGGCTGCCACAGGGGTTTGTTTTCTCTGGAGGATGCTGTCCCTGTGCTCCTTGCAGCGCTCCTCCAGTGTGCGGTAGGTCTCACCTACATAGAGACGGCCGCATAGGCTACAGTGGACTATGTAGACCAAGTCACTGGTCTGGCAGGTGAAGCTGCTGTTCATGGCGAACTGGCGTCCTGAGGGCCCTTTGAAGGTGAGTGTCTTCGTATTGAGAAAGGGGCAACACTTGCACTTCGGTTTATCACAGCAGCTGTTGCCAAGGGGGTGACGGTCCTGAGAGGCTGTAGGTTTGAAGGATGACCTAACTAGAAGGTCGCCAATGTTTCGATCTCGTTTTGAAGGCCATCCGGGGGGGTTTTCTGGAAGGTCTTTCCAACTCTAGGGTCAGTCTGCAGGATGGGAAAGTTCCTGAAGAGAATTTTCTTCACTTCCAGGTTGTGAGGGTGGTACGTCAGCGTCAGGACGGTGCGATCATTGTGATCTTCCTTCGTTTTTGGTGTTAAGGCCTGCTCTCTGGGGGTGTCCTTGGCCTGGTTCAGTGCCTGTTTGATCAGCTCATCGGGGTATCCTCTTCTTTTGAAGAAACTGATCATCTGGGCTGCCTGGGGTGTGGAAGTCTTCCTCGTTGCTACACAAGCGTCTGAGGCGGAGGAACTGGGAGAATGGAATGGCGCGTTTGGTGGCAGTTGGATGGCTTGAAGAGTAGAGAAGGTAGGAATGAGGGTCTGTGTTCTTGTAGTGGACTGAGGTGGAGATGGTTAGGTTTGCCAGGTGTGATCATGAGTTTGATATCCAGGAAGGGAAGAGAGCTTTCAGATATTTCGTACGTGAACTTCAGAGATGGGTGAAAGGCATCAGCAAAGCTGATGAAGGACAGCAGTTCGCTTCTGTCCCTGTCCACAGGCCCACACAGTCGTCAATGTAACGGCGAAAGAGGGCTGGCATGGGACCACTGTATTGTTGGAAAATTTGGGACTCCACGTAGCCGACGAACAGGCACGCGTAGCTGGGACCCATGCGTGTTCCCAAGGCCACTCCACTTGTCTGCTGATAGTGCAAGTGACCAAACTGGAACGAGTTCAGCGTGAGTACCAGTTCCGCCAGGCGAAGGATGGTGGGCACATGGACCTTGTAGGTGCTGTGCTTCAGGAAGTGCTTGAGGGCAATGAGACCATCCTTGTGGGGAATGTTGGTGTAGAGTGAGGTGATGTCCATGGTGAAGAGCAGATGTTCTCGTTGATCTGGTAGACGGAAGTTACGGAAAAGATTCAGGGCATGGTTTGTGTCCTTGATGTATGTGGGAAGTTTCTCCACAAGTGCAGTGTTGATTCTAGACTTTTACAAAAGGGGGTCCAAGGACCCTTCAGATGAAAAAAGAGGGTCCCATGGACACTTCATGTTAAAAAAATGGGGTCCAAGAAGACAAACTGATTTCTCTACTGCAAGTCAACAAACAAGCCAAACAATACAGCTTCTGCATCACTTCAGCCTGGACAGCTTGCTGGTGGTCTGATGTGTCCGCATGGCGCTCAATTGCATTCACACGATAATTGCTGCACCAGACTCTTGCTTGGTAAACGCATTCTTCTTCTTGTGTTTGGTGCAAATCTTACACCTCATGCCGTCATCTCCGTTTTGCAACCACGGCCATTTTGTAAGCCAGCTTTCTTGAAATTTTCTTTCTTTGGTGCGAGTTATCACAACTACTAGTGGTAGCGCTTGCTTTTTCTTTGATTTCGTCACTCGACTGATCGGTCACAGCGCTGGCGTCGGCAATCTCAAGATCGGCGGCAGTGGATGTTGATCCTGAATCCTCGGGAACTGCAGACGTATTCACAACGGTTCTTTCAACAGATACTGATTCTTCTGCCTCTGATAAAAATGGAGCTTTTGATGCCTTGAAGGCAAAATCGAAGAGGGTGGCCCTTCGCTTCATGGCGACCATTGACATTTCCATCACACTATTCGCGCGCCCGGATGCATTGAAGAAAATCGTTTCCGGTTTAGTGGCTATACGCAAAGCAGCAATGCAATTTTGTATTGACGCATTGGTGGTTAAATAACGCGTCCTATTCGTTTTTCTTGCGTCACAGGGGACGCATAGGCTCTCTTTTTAAGCGTCTTTACCGAAAATTCAGCGCGATTTCGGCCAGGACGCGCTCTAGAATCAACACTGCAAGTGGCTGGAAAAGCCGGTCCAGAAAAGCAGAGAGTTGAACGGTGGGGCAGGAACAGGCAGACACTATAGGTCTCCCTGGACTTTCTCTTGAGTTTGACGTTGTTACTAACCCTGGACTGGTCAGAACAATCTTAACCCAGTATAAAAGTAAAACGGTATATTTATTATGAAAACGTTATACACGGCACTACAGAAAATAGAAACAAGCGAGACACTCTCTGGAACATACATCTAAATCAGTCTCTGAAGTCTTTAAAAGGAATTTTGCTCTTGTTTACTGAAGGAACAACTCCTTTTCATAGAGAATCAGAAGCGTTTTATAATCCAAAAATTGAGAAGGTTGACTGTGCAATAAA
Source organism: Conus ventricosus (assembly GCA_018398815.1). NCBI lineage: Eukaryota > Metazoa > Mollusca > Gastropoda > Neogastropoda > Conidae > Conus > Conus ventricosus. The sequence continues at coordinate 35,985,130 of CM031601.1, forward strand.
TGGCAAGTCTGATCAGTTGTATTCAGGTTGTGGACTTTTACCCCACCAACACTTTGATGAAATAAGAAAGTTGTTCGCTGGAGGTAGGCAAAGAGATCCTGCAGTTGATCGTGTATGTAAAAAACTTCGCCTTTATGATGTAAAACTCGAAGACTACTTAACAACCACATATGGGCTGTGGCTGAATTTAATTTTTAGATCCACATTTGACAACAGATTGTTTGGAAGTGGAGGAAAGGGTAGGGCAAAGATGGTATAAAAATAAATATTCACAAGAAAGAAGACGGAAACGCACAATACAAATGCATGTTTTTATGGTTTGTGATGCTCAGCTAAACATTGAAGAACACAGGTTAAAAGAACGTGGCTTATTAAAATGCAGAAGAAATAACCTATTAAAAACAGATAGATAGTTTGAAGTTTCTACCCAAAGATCCGCACTGCTCACTTATCTGCGGGATTACTGGGTGTGTGGGGAAAACTGTCTTCGTACTTGATTTGTTACAAACAATATACAGGTTTCATTACGAGCACATTGTTATAATCTGCACAACCATTAAGCACAACAAGTTTACAAAGATAGGAAGTTTATTTGGACAGACGAGAATATATTTCTAGTTGATCCTAGCGACAAACTGAGCGACTGTTTTAGAACATTACTATAGACTATTTGAGGGAACTGAAACACTGTTTATTATTGATGACTGTTCAGCTGAACGAGACATTGTTAAAAAAAGAAAAGCTCTGTCAAAGCTAGCCTTTAGCGGCGCCCTTAGTTTCTGTGTGGCTCTTAACTCAAAAATACAATGCTGTCTTAAAAGACTTTCGATCGCAGTTTAAAATCGGTTGTATTATTTTACACTAAGGACAAAGATAGTTTTGAAGAATGTTTAAGTGAAAATTATATAATAAGGGACAAAGATGAGCTAAAAAAAATAAAAGAGCAGTTAGAAAAATCTAAGCACGCTAAGCTATGCTTACGGACTGACCCCCAGTTCAATATGTTTGTTTATTATAATTTTAATATTAAAAGAATGTCTCGAGGGCCAGAATCAAAAGCGCAGCTAGCTCCTAAATGCACTGCAGCAGAGCTAAAAGACCTAGCAGACACAGCCGAGTTTGATCTGATAGGGGTGATAGGAAATGTCTATGGATTTGAATACACAGATGATGGGGTTTACAAACGAACAGAAATTGAAGACAAAAAACGACAGCAATATCCTAAACTAGAACAAATAACAAATCTAGAAACAACTGATTACGGTAAATATGAATACAGGCTTTATAGACAAGACAATAACTGGGTCTTGCGTCCTGAAATTAACTGGGATTTTAAATTTGACTTACGAAGCCCCAATGTATACTTTGATAAAAAACACAATTTTAGAAAAGCTTTGAATGCAGGTCCCTTTCTTGCTAGTCTTGTCCCAGGAACACAACATAAATTTTAAAAAAAAAAAACCAACTTTCACACATCTCATTAAATGACATCGTCTAGAAACGCACCAGAAATTGCATTAAAAATCTTTCTTCCGTAAAATCTTAAATCAGATGAAAAATGTTAATCTCTCTCAAAAACTCAAGGATCACATCAGGCGGGACATCCCTGAACAGGATCTTCATGGACTCCGCTGTAAAATGTTTGTGTCTCACATCGTGCAAGTCCCAACACTCTAAAAGAACATGTTTTTAATTTGATTGCGTTTACTGGTTTAAGGCCTGTTGCTTTAAATTCTTCATTGTTCATGGCACGTAAGACTGCTGGCAATCTCCTAACCCATTCTGTGTTGCGTTCTCTATCCGTAATTTCTCTGTGATATTGATAGGTAAACAGACGTTCAGCTGGATTCTTATTAAAGTTTTCTACTAGGGCTTGTGATCGATGGTTGCCTGGGATCCCTCTCTTAACTGTAACATGTCGCTTTAAAAACAGCTGGTTTACAGAACCTTTAAACTCTTTTCCATCATCAACTTGAATCATCCTAGGATACTTTAATGGGCCTCGCATGTATATTTGTTGTAAAGCCACAGCCACAGCAGTTGAGCTTTTATCCGTTAAAGGTTCAGCGTCTTTATACCTTGAAGCCATGTCAACAACTGTCAGAGCATACTTAAACTTTTTTCTTCTAACTTTGTCATGTGGAAGATACAGCAAGTCCATCTGGTGGGTGTCATTTGGAACTGAGTTAACAAATCTAGGCCTTATTATTCTTTTTGGGCAGGCAGATATATTTGCCAAATTGCCTGTTTGAAAGCCAGTCTTTCGCATCTGATTCAGACACTCTAGCAGCTTTACTCAGTTTTTCAATAGCAGTCTTTCCTTTCCAATACCCTTTAGGAGAAATAATATATTTTATCCATATTTTAAATGCATTTTATTTTACACAAGAAAGTGAGCAACAAGATAGACTGAGGTCATGCCAACTACAATAAAAACTATCTCTGCAGTCTTCTGTTCCTCAGATGGTTCATAAAAGTCAGACAGTTCTGGCGGTGGCGATGTTAGAAACTTCTTTTCCTGTCACTAAGTAATACTCATTCATTGCGTCATCAACGTCTGTAAATGTGTGCTCTGCATGGCCCTGTTCTCTTAACCTTTTATTAATAAAGTCTAAGTGAGCAATTCGTCTTTTCTCATAAGCGTCTCTTGCCTTGGCTAAATCTTCCATTGCCTTGTTATGACGTTCTCTCTTTTCATCAGACCGCAATTTACTAAACATATAATTGCTTCCAGAGAAGGCCAAAGCATTAACAATAGCTCCTCCCACCATCAGAACCAATCCAGACATCTTTTTATAAATTATTTTCTTATGAATTAATCTTTCTATGCATTAATATTTTCTGGGATAATCCCCTGTGTAACAAGAAAGTCTTTTGAGGCAATCCCTGCAGTAATTACAACTATAACCTTAACAACATCCTCAATGTCTAACCTTCCTAGGTCAGCCGGCCTCATTTTAAACATGTTTTTTGCTAACACGCTATAGCCTATACTAAGGCCGCCAATCACAGCAGAATGGTAAATCGTATTGATAATCTTTTTTTCACTCATCTTTTTACTAACTAAAAAAATAATTAAAATAATCATAATACGAAAGACTGTCTATGTGCTTTTTAATCAGATAATCTTTTGTTGTTAAAGCTAAAAATAAGGTTGCAACTAGTTTTGGCGAATCTTCTATCTTTCCCATGTTGGGCGGTTTTATTCCTAACAAACATTTTGCAAGGGTTGAATAAACTATAACACCAACGATAGGCACTGCATAATTAACCAGCGTTAAACTCATGGTTTTAAAAGTATTATATTATTTTTATTGCTTTTAAAAATGGATTGTGACGAACTATTAAAGTGTGAGGAGCAAGCAGACTACTCAGCAGACCACTGCCATAAAGAAAGATTATACTCTCTGGCTGCGTGTGGAAAAACTAGGCAGTATTTAGGCACTGAACTAAGTGTTGAACAAATCCAACAACTGTCTACTTCAGACGTTGAGAAGTACTACAGGGCTCCCAATGATGCACATATGTGCGTCCATGATGCACTATGAGCGAAAAGGACGCACTGACAAAACGAGTAGCGAGTCCTGCGGGACTGCACTACAAAATCAGGCAAACCCCAAAACGTGCCGCGGTCAGTGATCAAAGCTGAGCACACCACAAGCTTCGCGCGCGATTGCCTGCCGTCAAATTCAGGACAGCGTGTGCCCGCGAAAGTACAGTAAGCCGAGAAGTTGCGTAAACACTGATAGGCTCGCCTTGTGGCCCACGTCACTGAACGTTTACAGGATAACAGGATAACAATTTTATTTGTCCAAGAGATGGAAAATTCATTTTCGACAGCACAGCAGCCATATACCAGGACAACACACACACACACACACACACACACACACAGACACACACACACAAAAGGCGTAAAATGCCTGTGTAAGAATCCATAGTAAATCAATCCCATCAGTAAAATATCTTCATGCAAGCACAAACACTCTCTCCCCCCCCCTCCCCCCCCCCCCCCCCCCCCCCCCCCCCCCCCCCCCACACACACACACACACATCTCAACACACACACACACACACACACACACACACACACACACACACACACACACACACACGCACCACACACACACACACACACACACACACACACACACACACGTACAAATACATGTGCGTGCGCAGCTACAGTACACATCCACTCTCTTTAAAACATGGAACCTAAAATTTTAAAAGTGAGCATCATCATCATCATTAAAAGCAAGCAACATACTCTATCTAAATATATTCAGTTTAATAAGATTGAAATAATAAATATGATTATTTAAGACCAGGCATCCCTCGATACATACGATTTAAACACACCACACACAACGCGTGCGCGCGCGCACACACACAACCCCACACCACACACACACACACACACACACACACATGCACATGCGCGCGTGCGCGCGCACACACACACACACACACACACACACACACACACACACACACAACACACACACACTCACACACACAGCACGCACACACACACGCACGCACGCCGCGCGCGCACGCGCACAAATTGTTTTAAGAACCGGCAAAGATAAAAGTAGCGACATTCAGCTGTTCATCATGTGCATGGACGGATCCTGTTGTACAGTCTGATGGCACTGGGGAGGAATGAGTTGGAGAGTCTGTCTGTCCGTGCTCTGACACTCAGCAGTCTGCCAGAGTCCCTCACCGACCTCCGAGAGTCCAGATCACTGTGCAAGGGGTGTGATGGGTCACCGAGGATTGCCTGCACACGTCTCAGCACTTTCGTCTCGTAGAGATCGTGGAGGCCGGCCACATCCAACCCGATCACTCAGTCGACCGGCTGACTTTTTCAGACTGTGGCGCCCGCCGCCACTAATTAACCAATTCGATGACTCACAAGTTGTAACAATCGCGTGCACAAGCGTAGGCGAACGAAGCAGAAAGGAAGTTCACGGCTATTGCATCTCGCAAATATGTCGTTGCTTCAGTGGTTGGGCGCTCCTAAAAAACGCAAAGAAACATCTGAAGATGCTACAGACAGTGAATCGTCGATTCCTAAAGAAATACCTACAGCAACACCACCTAACAAGAAATTTTTTTTTTTTAAGAAATGTTTTCAGAGAGAGAGAGAGAGAGAGAGGTTCATTTACTCTGAAATGTTCAGATTATCAAGCCGATAATTAAAAAAGCAAGAAATACTACATTTTCTGTATTGGTTAATTTTGTTCATGGGGACTCTCTATACCCCCTCTGGGACCCTCTATAGCATCAGTGAAGGAGTCCCTGGGACCCCCTGTCTGTCAGTACAAATGGCAGCCCTGTACTACGCTAGGTACGAAGCACAGCTAGGGTCAAAAATGGTTAGATCAGTAGGTCAGACAATGATTAGTTTATATGCTAAGTTAGTAAGTAAGATGGCGCCGGTTGATTCAGAAGAAGATTTAAAATATGACTTATCACAAGATCCGGTTTTAAACAAGTCCCTAGAAACTCTTGCATGTGACATGTATTACAGATTTGGGACTATGTTATGCCCATTCATCATGGGATTAATTACTTTTAATCATATTAATTTTGATCATATTAAATTTAATCGCAATAAAAAAAATGAGCGAGAAGAAGACGCCGCAGGACAGTCCGCAGGAGCAGAATGTACCACAAGTGAGTAGTGTTACCAAGTCTAAAAGTCCTGGATGTGTTGAGGCTGGGCGTAAACTAGCTAAATAGAACAGACTGCAAAAAGCAAACCAATCAGCAAAACAAAAATTGTTAGATAGTAATACAACATCGCCACCCCCACCACCAACAACACAATCACAATCAAACGATAAGATGTATCATTATGTACTGGGAGCTGCTGTTGTTGCTGGGGGTGGTTTTTTTGGCATACAAATACCTAACACCATACTTAGCAACAAAGTCACAAGCCCCCACAGTAAAAGAAGAAGAACCAGCTTCTGCAAAAAAAGTACAACCTCCTGCCGTAGACCCATTTTCTATGGAATAGTTTTTTAATGAACTAAATAAAGTTAAGAACTAGGTAACTACAAGTTTAAGTACAAGTTAAGTTAGTTATAGAAAGTACTTTTTAAGTTAAGTGCAAGTAAATTACAAAGTTATGTTAAGTTCTTGTTAAGTTCTTGTTAGGTTCTTAAGTAAGTACTAGTTAGGTTCTTAAGTTAAGTACTAGTTAAGTACAAGCTAGGTTTTTAAGTTAAGTACAGGCCAAGTCAGTCAAGTTAGTTTTCCAATGATCTATAGCATATGAAAACTCGTAACTGCAGGGAGTTCTCTTGTTATTGTTAGAGACTAGTGATTTCTTGTTAACAGCAGTTGTGTTTACTTGATGAAGAGTAGAGCGCAGATTAACATTTGTGCAATGAAATACTTTGTCTTCAAAGAGAGCCTTCTTGTAGTCATCGTGAGTTACATTTTTTTTGACAACTTCTTTACTTATGCCCTTAGCCTTCTTTATTACAGAAGTCTGAGTAGCAACGCTATACATCTTTGACCGTAAGCCAACATATTCTTGTATAACTGTCCCATTAAGTTCATCCTTCATCTTTCCAATCACTTTCTTGTTCACAGTTGAATGTAAAAGCGAATCTTTCGGATAGTCGCATGTGTCGTACCACCCATCAGCTCCTTTGGCTACCTCGGTTTCTAAATCCTTATAGAAGTCTTCAGTTGGAACATCCAAAATAAAAGAGTCAGTGTCTGTGTAAAGAACTCTAGATTCTGGGTACAGTGGTTTAAAGTAGTCGTACAGAAATTCTAGCATTAACAATTTAGACAACTCTAACACAGTAAACCCAATAAACACCGGTTTGTCTAACGTAACATCCTTTTTCTTCATCATAATGCCAACTAGGCTGTCGTTAAATCTTCTAAAGTCTTGATAGTTAGGTTTAGAGACCAGCTTAATTGCTTGTTTTTCTTTTGTAACTAATTTCACATCTTTACGCTTGTGTGGGTCTTATCAAAACAGCTCTTATTCATCAGTTTAAAGAAGTCTTTTTCTGAAGCGTCGGTGGCTTGGGTTCTAAGATTAGTATTCTTCATGATGTATGGTCTCATGAAAGGCTCTTGGTCAAACTTTATTATTCTGTGAACGGCTGTTAGTTTCAGTCCATGTCTTAAGTAAAACTGTAACAGCCGGAAATGACACACATATTTAGTCTTGTGTCGAAGATTAGGCACAAGTTTAGGAGGTTCGATGGGACTCATCTTTAATCTTTCTGCGGCTAGGGGGTAATCGTTGTGGAGATCATGTAGTTCATGAGGATATTCCAAGTCTACTTCTAGAATAAAACCATGCTGTCGATCTGACGTCAAACTGTCCAACCACTTTAATGCTCCTTGAATATTATTTGTAACCATGCCCAGTATACATCCTGAAGTTACGTAATGGAAGCGGCTGACTCATGGCCCATCCATACAGATTGTTGTCGTCTAAGTACATTAGATAGTTGGATGGTTTGGTGGGGTCACAGTCGTCTAAATACTTGTTGTTGGCTTTACAGTAAGGATGTGAGGCCATGCTAATACCTCCCCTTAGGCCGTCTTCAATCATCTGAAGTGTGGGTAGATCAGAAATTAAGTCAATCTTGATGTTTGTAGACTTTAAGAATGCATCCCAAGACAACCCTGGGGCAGAGATGTAATGTGATGAGTCTAGACAGTAGTGTTTCATGCAAGTAGATCTGTAATTTTCAAACACGTCTGCCAATAAACACACGTCAGCCATTAGACACTGATCGTGATAGTCGCCCATTGTTTGGCAGTGTAATTCTGTCCAGGCTTTCTGTGCGCATTCATATTCAGAGTCAGTTATGTCTTTCCCTCTAAGACTAGAAAAGAAAGCGCCTTTAGGAGGAAGCGAGTCTTCATCAAACCTATCCCACGAGTTCATGTATTCATAAGGATAGACGCCTTTACGCACTAAAGATGGGTCAAAATATTGTTTAGTGATTGGACAGTCTTGTAGAGATCCCGCTAATTTATCCAAACTAGCCATCAATGCTGGGCAGATAAGATAAGATAAGATAAGATAATGTTGCTTATAGCCCAGCCGACCGCAGAGGGCCACATCAGGGCTGTCACCACGTTAAAATCAACTCACCAGTCATTTAGATGCTGGGCAGAGTCATAAGAAAAGATAAGATAATGTTGCATGCACTCAGGTTCACACGTTAAAATCAACTCACC
>CM031601.1:35993458-36006352 GCA_018398815.1 Conus ventricosus
ACGGTGCCACGACCGCACCGAGGCCACGCGAGCCGGAACTCAACACAAAAATCCTGTTGTTTCCGGCCCCGCGAGCTCGGTTCGTCTTCGTCACCGAGGTAGATTTCTGGCATTGCGGTCCGGTACATGCTTATAAAAGTAGAGCGATGAGTGAGAAAGTATCAGTGTTCCCAAAGAGAGTTACCCTGATTGAGCGACTGGCATGGAAGGCAAAATAAAAGGAGAAAAACTCTGCTTCGTCCACTGCGTCCTTCTATGACTGGCTGCTGTCCCTTGTTCCTGCACACCTCACCATCTGCCTGACTTCACCTCACACCCCGACCCCTCCAAACCATCACATATGGCTACCTAAAAAAAGAAAGGAAAGAGAAAGATATATCAGGGAAATACAAACCCAAACGTCTCACACAGGACTTAAAGCGGAGGTGCAAGAACGAGTTAAAGATGAGGCAGAACAGAAGCATTTGGCAACAGTTCAGCATCCCACTAGATTTTGACCTGTTTAAAAGACGCATATGCCATATTACCAAGCGCACTAAAAAAAAAAACTTACTTGTGAACTGACATTTAAATCCTAGAGGTTTTCTGTCTGTCGTTCAGTTGAAGACCCTTAAGCTAAATACACATTAAGCGACAACTCACTTGAGTTTGATGTAGTTACTAACCCTGGACAGGCTAGAACAATCTTAACCCAGTATAAAAGTAAAACGGTTCTATTAATATGAAAAACGTTAAGCACGCCAAACAGAAAACAGAAACCAACGAGACACTCTCAGGAACATACTTCTAAACAGGCTCTGAAGTCTTTAAAAGGAAATATTGTTCATGTTTACTGAAGAACAACTCCTTTCAGAGAGAAACAGAAGTGTTAACTATAATCCAAAAAATGAGAAGGTTGACTGTGTAATAAATGGCAAAAAGACTGAACGGTTGTAATCAGGTCGCGGACTTTTACCTCACCCAACACTTTGATGAAATAAGAAAGTTTCGCTGTAGGTAGGGGCAAAGGGAACCTGCAGTTGAACGTGTAAGATTCAAAACATCGCCCTTTAGATGTAAGACTTGAAGACTACTTAAGAAGAAAATATAGGTCTGTGGATACATTTTTAGATATCCACATTTGACAACCAGATTGTTTTGGAAGTGAGAAAGGATAGGACAAGAATGGTACAACACAAAAAATTCACAAGAAAGCAGACGGGACGAACCCAATACAAATGCATGTTTTTATGGGTATGTGCTGCTCATTAAACATTGAAGAAAACAGGACTAAAAGAATGTGGCCTTATTAAACATGTGAAAAAATATACTAATAAAAACAGAAGGAAAGCATGAAGTTCTAAACGCAAAAGAACCGCACTGCTCACTATATCTGCTGCGGGATTACTGGGTGTGGGAAAACATTCTTCGTACTTGATTATAACAAACAATATACAGTTTTCAATACGAGGCACATTGTTATATTCTGCACAACCATTAAAGCACAACAAGTCTAAACAAAAGAAAAGGAAGTTTATTTGGACATGACATAAATATTTCTAGTTGATCCTAGCGACAAAAATGAGTCGACTGTTTAGAATAATTACTAATAGACTATTTAGGGAACACTGAAACAACCGTTTAATTAATGATAGACAGTTCGGCTGAACGAGACATTGTTAAAAAAGAAAAGCTCTGTCAAGCAAGCATTTAGTGGCCCCACGCCATTAGAAATATCTGGTGTGGGCTCATGTAACAAAAAATATAATGCTGGTCTTAAAAGACATATCGATCGCAAGGATAAAAAATCAGTTGTAAAAGTATACACTAAGGACAAAAGGATAGTATTTGGAAGAATGTAATAAGAGAAAATTATATAATAAGGGACAAAGATGAGCTAAAAAAATAAAAGATCAGTTAGAACATACTAAGCACGCTAAGCTATGCATACGGACCTGACGCTCCAGTTCGAACGCGTTTTGTTTAATTGTAGATTGAATAATATTGATTAGCTAAATACACATTGGATAATTATAATTTGTTTAATATAAAAAATAATAGTCTCGGGGGCCCAGAACCAAAACGCTGCCGCCAAGCTCCTAAGAGCAACTGCAGAAGAGCTAAAAGACCAGGAGACACAACTGAGTTTGATATAATAGGAGTGGCCATGGAAAAAGGTTTATATGGATTTGAGTACACAGATGATGGTGTAAACAAACGACCAGAAAATGAAGACAAAAAACGACCGCAAAATTCCTATACCCTAGAATAGATAAGAAATTTAAGGGCAAACGATTTGCAAACGCGAATACAAACTTCAATAAAAGAGAGAATGGCTTATGGGCGATGCATCCTGAAAATGACATGTAATTTAAAGTAATGAAAACTACGAAGCCCCAATGTAAACTATGAAAAGTAAAACAATTTAAGAAAGGCATTTAATGCAGGCCCCTATTCCTTTCTGTTAGCCTGGTTCCATGAACACAACAGAAAAAGCGATATGAACTAACTAAGGCGAGGTCGGAATAATGTCTACAGAGAGAAAGCCAGTCCTAATGCTAAGTTGGTGGCGACACCAGAAGGCATTACAATTTACCCCACCGCTAAAATCACTACCTATCAAATGGACGATAAAATGATTTCGCTTAATTATTACTCCGAGGGAGGGCGAAACTAGTAATGCCAGAACACATGCCTTTATTAGAGGCATACAAATAAAGGCTGACAACTTAGAGTGCCCCCTTTGTAAGCTGTTATTGTTAATTACAAAAACGGAGATGAAATAAACGCCCATGCATCATCTACAAGGTACTGTTATGGTTGACAAAGACAAAACTAACAGTACATCTACGACATTAATTTCATTAAAGTATGTGATTTAATTGCGTTTTACTCTGAATGAGAAGAGTGCAGCCTAGAAGGATTACTAAGAAAATATAAATAATAAAAAATAACAAAAATAATCAATTTTAAAAATGGAGGAGGTACAACAACAGATTAGATAGGGAGCAAATAACTGAACTTCAAAAGAAATAGAAAGCGACTTTGGAAAAAGTAATAGATAACTAGAAAGAAAAATGCTAAGCTTTAAATAACTCAATCTTATGAAATTACTGGCACAATCACTGTATCAAGCTTAAAGAGGCGGGGATCAAGTGTTGCCGTTCTAGCCATCGGTGTTGGTGCGCCACCTCAAATAGCATTAGGGGGCTTTGGGTTTAGGTTTAGGCGCCGTGTCTTATGGTTGAAGTGCGATAAAAAAAATTAACTCCAATAAAATACAAAAGCAACACACTGGCCCATAGTAGCACCAAGCCTCCGGCAAAACTTTGTTCAATAAGATTAAGAATAAGCAAAACAATACAGGAAGAAAAACATTACAGACGAAGAAATATACAGAAACTTATGGCTGACGGTGATGATTAATAGACTCCCAGAAAATTGAACTTCCAAAAAGGAAGTGGAGAAAGACTTATTACTTCACGACAGGTAGACCCTATGCACTTAAACAGAACATTGAAAAACCAACACAACGATCATTAAACCCGAAAAATAGACAAAAAAATAAGAATAAACAAAATGAAAATACAGACTATTCGCCCCAAAGGCAATTTACACCCCGCAGTACTGAAGAGGCTTGCCCGCGCTAACTCTTATAGTTGCAACCATCCCCCACAGTGCCGCTACTCAACTCTCGGCATTTGCCGCAATTCAATCAAAACTAACTTGCTACTGAGAAGAAACCGCCGGCCAGAGACGCTCCTGCATTAAAAAAACCATTCCAGAGTTTGTCGAACTGAATCGAGTTCGCCCAGACATGCGTAGAGGAGATAATTTTGAACACTGACATTCCGGAGAAAAACATATTCGCGAATAAGATAGACCACATTCCTGCTTCTGAAAAATTATTGCTCGCTCCGAACTAACCGTGAGGAAATTCTCACAGCAAAGCGCAAAACCACATTAAACATGATGAAATCGAAAACAAACATTTGTAAAGTGCGCAATTGCAGACCTTAGTGGAAGCATTAACATTATGAAACCGAAACAGCCTTTGTGAGCGCGCATGTGATAATAAAAATTGAGGATAATAACATCGGGGTTGCTAGACATGGACGGACTACCGGAGTCCTAACAAAAGACGTAAAGACAGCAGAGGCGCAGATAGAATGCTTACATAAGAAATAACATTTGTTAACAAAATTTAACAAATTTCCAATTCTCAATCACAGCCCAGTGAAGGACATAGCGAAGAGTTTACGGAGCCAATATTCTGATTAGAAGCCGGCGGTAGTTTATAGATATTTCCCACTCTGCGCTAGCGCCTTGCAAGTGCGTGGCCGTTGATAGCGCCTTGCAGTGGTGGTAATATGATCGAGTGAGGACTATGAAAGTTTTGGCCGCTATAAAAATAAATTTATTCTATTAAAAAAATAATAATTTAAAAAATGACAGCCGCACTCATAGAAACTGATTTAAAGAATTGTACGAACTATATACCGAAACAACAAAGACAAAGATAAAAAACATTTGATATAAGAAGATTAGGATAATTGAGAAATATATAGACCAGTAAAAATAAAAGAACAAATAGGAACTATTTAACAAAGCAATCAAAGTGATAAACATTGACTGTAGTGATTCAGAAAAAGCTAAAATGCTGGCGGGTGTTATTATAAGGTTAACGTGTCTTGAAGTGTTGCGAGGCTTGGGTGGAGATAAAATAGCGCGTTTTACTTACTTTTATATACATTTATTTTTTGATTTACGTAAAATATTTTGAGTTAAAAAAATGAGCCTCACAAACACGTCTGAGTTTGAAAAACTGCCGGCCAGCGCACTGGCGAAAGGTAGTGACAAACAATTAATCAATATGTTTAGCGAAGTAGACATGGCATCATTAACCCATCAAACGTTCATGAAAGCGTAGCATATGCTATCTCTAAAATCCCAGAGTCTATTCAACGCGAACCACAGTAAAAGTGTTGTTGGCCGTTCTGTTGATTATATAACGCCTGATGATACTAACATGCAGTCTGGGTTTCAACAAGGCAGAAAGAAGTAATCAGCTATCACGACTTTAACTCTGACTGGGCCGATTACATGCTTACACAGTTTAACACACGCAAGTGAGGAGGCAAAGTTAAGGGGGTCTGGCTGGTCTGAAGGGACAGTCCTTGAAATCAAATAAGACAAACAAAGTTCTATCCTATAGTTGGCAATTCTCACCTTCCTCTCCCCAAAGAGTTAGTTTTAAAACGAGCAGTCTTAAACATAAAAAATCCTGACAACATGTGTTTTATGTGGTGTGTTTTAGCGCATTTACACCCCGTATATAAAGAACGCAGAAAGAGTATCTAATTATGAACAATATAAGCAAGAGCTGAACTTTGATAACATAACCTTTCCAGTGAGTATAGAAATATATCTCAGTTTGAAGAGCAAAACAGGCCAATCACTGTAAACGTATACACATGGTCTGTAGAAGTGATATAGTACCTCTAAGGGCTTCTCCCAACGCCCCTACTTTAGGCGAGCCGCTTGACAAGCAATGTAGACTTAATACTGTTTGCAGATAGTACAAAGAGGCATTATGTATTAATCAGAACAATAAGCAGACTTATGGGGTTTACATCAAAGAATCGTGCTAAGAAAGAGCTTTGTAGAAGGTGTTTGGTCAGAATCCCAACTATAGAAAGCAGCTGCCAGTCATAGAACTCATTGTAAAAGTTTTGTAGACTGTGAAACCAAACTCCTTACGCCTCCACCAGGGTCTAAGTTAGTTTTAAAATATACACAAATGCAGATGAGGTCCGTACGTGGTTTATGCTGACTTTGAATCAATCTTGCCACAGTACTATGGCCCACAACAACAAGAACAAAAAACAACCTTATTAACCCACCATCAGATCTGTTCTTATGCGTTATTGTTGTTAGGTCAGATGGGACACACACACGCCCAGAGAGTTACAGAGGCCCCAACGCAGCTAGTAGGTTTTTAGAGCAGATGAAAACAACTTCGCAATCAGTCATCCAATGAACTGAACCTTTCAGACATTGTTATGACTCCTAAAGACCAAGAGCGCTATGGCTCATCTACACACTGTTGGATATGTAACAGAGAATTATTAGGTGACACAGTAAGAGACCACGATCACATTACTGGAAAGTTCAGAGGAGCAGCACACAACAATTGTAATCTTCAACTTAAGGTTGACCCTAAGACATGGAAGCTGCCTATCTCTTTCATACCTAAGAGGCTACGATTCTCATTTTATCATGCAAGCAGTGACTCTGAATATAAGAGGGTTACCTGTATTGCACAGTCTTCAGAAAAGTACATGACTTTTACTCTTGACTGTTTATCCTTTTATGACTCAGCCCAACATCTGATGGGGAGTTTAGATAAATTAGCAGGATCTTTACAAGACTTTCCAATCACAAAACAATACTTTGATCCATCTTTAGTGCGTAAAGGGGTCTATCCTATGAATACATGAACTCGTGGGATAGGTTTGATGAAGACTCACTTCCTCCTAAAGGCGCTTTCTTTTCTAGTCTTAGAGCAAAGACATAACTGACTCTGAATATGAATACGCACAGAAAGCCTGGACAGAATTACACTGCCAAACAATGGGCGATTATCACGATCAATATTTATTGGCTGACGTGTGTTTATTGGCAGACGTCTTCATAATTACAGAACTACAATCATGAAACATTACAGCTTAGACTCATCACATTACATTCTCAGCGCCTGGCCTTTCTTGGATGCATTCTTAAAGACAACAAACATTCAGAATGACTTAATTTCTGATCTACCTACACGTTCAGATGATTGAAGAACGGCCTACGGGTGTATACATGGCCTCACATCCATAACTTGCAAAGCTAACAACAAATATATAGAGGATTAAGATTCCTACTAAACCATCCAAACTATTTAATGTACTTAGACGCCAAACAATCCTGTATGGATGGGCCATGAGTCAGCCGCACCCACATAGAAACTTTTCAATGATAAAAGGACTCATAATGTTAATACTGTGTTAAGTATGTTTGTCACAGCTTCCACCTGATAATCCAATAGGGTAATCTTAGAAGTAGACTTAAGAAATAACCTATGAACTACACGAACGTCACAAACGAATTACCCCCAGCCGCAGAAAGATTAAAGATGAGCCCCATCTGAGCCGCCTAAAACTTGTTCCCACTCTTCGCAAACAAAACAAAGAATGTGTTCATTTACAGACTCCTACAGTTTTAACCTAATACCCGGACTGAAACCAAGAGCTTTTTCACAGAATAATTACCTGTGACCAAGAGCCCTTATGAACCATACATCAGAAAAACACTGAACTTATAAACCCAAGCCACATGACGCTTCAGAAAAAAAGACTTCTTTAAGTTAATGAACAACAGCTGCTTGGTAAAACTATGGAAAAATCCACACAACCAAAAGAGTAACATTATTACAAAAAAAACCAAGCAATAATTTTTGCCTCTAAACCAACCCAACTAACAAGACTTAAGAAGGTTTAATGACAGCATGGTGGCATTATGAATGCAGAACAAGGATTAAAGTTTGGACAAGCCATGTTATTGGCCTTTACTGTTATTAGAGGTTGTCAAAGTTATTGATGTTAAATTTCTGTATGTACTACTTTAAACCGCGGTTACCCAGAAGCCAGAGTACTTACACAGACACTGACCCTTTATTCTAGACTCCCCCACAGAAGACTTTTACAAAGACTTATGAAACATAAGTGGCTAAAAGAGCTGATGGATTGTACGACACATTCACTATCCAAAAGACAGTCCTTTACATTCAAACTGTGAACAAGAAAGTGATTGGGAAGAGAAGGATGAACTTAATGGAGCAGTTATCAAGAATATGGTTGTTTTGCGGTCAAAGATTATAGCGTTGCCAGCCAGACTTCTGTATGAAGAAGGCTAAAGCATAAGTAAAGAAGTTGTCACAAAAAATATATCTCACACGACAACTACAAGCAAGGCTCTTTTTGAAAACAAAGCATTTCATCACACAAATGTTAATCTGCGCTTACTCCTCATCAAGTAAACACAACTAGCCGTTAACAAAAAAAAAATCACTAGTCTTAACAATAACAAGCGAACTTACGTCAATCCTGATTTTTCATAAGCTGTAGGGCATGGGAGAACTTTAAAAGATAACCTTATACCTGGCTTGTTTGTACATAACTTAAAACCTAACTAGTACTTTTAACTTAAGAACCTAACTAGTACTTATTTACGACACTACCTTTAAAGGTTAAAAAACATAATTTAAGAACCTAACTAGTACTTACAAAGAACATAACACAACTTAAACTTAGAACATAATTTGTTTTGTACTTTACTTGTAATTTACTTGCAATTAACATAAAAAGTACTTTCTAAAACTAACTATAACTTGTACTTTTATTTGTTCTTAACTTGTACTTTATCTAGTTCTTAAAAACTATTCCATAGAAAATGGATCTACAGCAGAAGGAGCACTTTATTATCAGAATGCGTCATCTTCATTTACTGTGGGGCTTGCGGCTTTGCTGCTAAGTATGGTGTAAAGAATTTGTATGCTAAAACTCCACCCACCACAACACAGCACCCAATACATAATAAAACATCATATTGTTTGGTTTTGTGGATTGAGATTTTGTTAAATGTGATGTTTTGCGGTGGGTGCAATGGTTGTATTAATATCTAACAATATTTGTTTTGCGATTGGTTTGATTTTCTCAGTTTGTTCCATTCAGCCATTTTACCCCCGACGCCTCAACACGTCCAGGATTTTTAGTCTTAGTAACATTACCTCACTTGCGGTACATTCACCTTTGGTACATTCAACTTGAGGTAACATTCATGTCCTGCGGAATGTCCCCTGCGGCGTCTCTCGCTCATTTTTTTTTATTGCAATTAAATTTATATGATCAATATTAATAGATTAAAAGTAATATAATCCCATGATGAATGGGCATAACATAGTCCCAAATCTGTAATACCTGTCACATGCAATAGTTTCTAAGGACTTGTTTAAAACCGATCTTGTGTTAAAGTCGTATTTTATAAATCGCTTTCTGAATCAACTGCGCCATCCTTTACTTACTAACTTAGCATATACTAATCATTGACGTCCCCCCCCGAACTAACCATTTTTGACACCTAGCTGTGTCTCGAACCTAGCTAATTACACTCAAAGTCTGATGTAGACCAGTTGTTGAATCTGTTTTCAATACATAGTTCATATGCTAAATACTGGTTTAGTTTTTTTCCACACGCGGGCCAAGAGAGTATAATCTTTCTTTAAGGCTAATTTGTCTGCGGATATCTGCCTGCTCCTCACACTTTAATAGTTCGTCACAAACCAATTTAAAAGTCTTAAAAAAATAATATAATACTTTTAAAACCATGAGTTTTCATTTAACGCTGGATTAATTATGCATGCCTATCGTTGGTGTTATAGTTTTTCAACCCTAGCAAAATGCTTGTTAAGAATAAAACCGCCCAACCTGGAAAGATAGAAGATTCGCCAAAACTAGTTGCGGCCCTTAATTCTAACTTAACAACAAAATAATATCTGATTAAAAAAAAAAGCACATAGACAGCATTCGTATTAATGAAAATTAATTTAACTTAATTTTTTTAGTTTAATAAAACGATGAGTGAAAAAAAGATTATCAATACCATAATTACACTCTCTGTGAATTAGCGCCTTAGTATAGGCTAAAGTGTTTTACACAAACATGTTTAAAATGAAGCTGGCAATCAGGAAGGTTAGACATTGAGGATATAAGAAAGGTTATAGATTGTAATCACTGCAGGGATTGCTCAAAAGACTTTCTTGTAGCACAGGAATTATCCCAGAAAATATTAGTTCATAGAAAGATTAATCTAGAAAATATTAATTTATAAAAGATGGGCGGGATTAGTTATGATGGTAAGGAGGAGCTATTTGTTAATGCCTTGGCCATCTCAGGAAGCAATTAAATGTTTAAGTAAATAGGCGGTCCGATGAAGAAGAGAACGTCATAACAAATGCAATGGAAGATTTAGCTAAGGCAAGAGACCGCTTATGAGAAAAGAGGATTGCTCACTTAGACTTTATTACTAAAAAAGTTAAGGAACAGGGTCATGGCAAGCACACATTTTACAGACGTTGATGCGCCAAAAATGAGTAAAACTAGTGACAGGAAAGAAGTTTCTAACATCAGCCCCGCAGAACTGTCTGACTTTTATGAACCATCTGAGGCACAGAAAATAGCAGAGATAGGCTTTATATAGGTGCTATGGGAGCACATCCTCTCTTCTCCGCATAATCAATCTAAAAAACAATTAAAAATACAATTAAAATATGAACAAAATATATTAATCCTCCTAAAGGTGTATTGGAAAGGAAAGACCCTATTGAAAAACTACGTAAAGCCGCTAGAGCGTCCTGAATCAGAATGCGAAAGACTGGCATTCAAAAAACAGGCAATTTGCAATATATCTGCCTGCACCAACAAAAATAATAAGACCAAGATTTGTTTAACGCAGTCATAATGACACCCACCAGATGGACTTGCTGTATCTCCACATGATAAAGTTAGCAGAAAAAAGTTTAAGTATGCCTGACCAGTTTTTGAATGCTTCAAGATACAAAGACCTGACCTTTAACGGATAACAGTATCAACTGCCTGAGGCTGTGGCTTACAACAAATATACATGAGAGGTCCATTAAAGTATCCTAGGATGATTCAAGTTGATGATGGAAAAGAGTTTAAAGGATCTGAAAACCCAAACTGTTTTTTAAAACATCATGTTACAGTTAGGAGAGGGATCCCGGCAACATCGATCGCAAGCCTAGTAGAAAACTTTAATAAGAATCTAGCTGAACGCCTGTTTCCCTATCAATATCACAGAGAAATTATGGACAGAACACGTAACACAGAATGGGTTAGAAGATTGCCGGCAGTCTTACGCGCCATGAACAATGAAGAATTTAAAGCAACAGGGTTGAAACAGTAAACGCAATCAAATTTAAAAAATTAGCATTACTGAAGATGCGCAGGGGACCCCAAAAACTCTTACCGTTTGGACTAAAAGTGAGATACTTGTATGCTCCTGGAGAGGCAGAAGGTGATGTTAGAATTAGAGCTACAGATCCTATATGGAGCGTAGATGTATATGAAGTTGAAAGAATCATGAAAACACCCCCTCCGTGTATTATTTAAGAGAGACTCTCTCTTCTAAAAAGCCAGCCCTAAAGATCCTTTGTTCGTGAAGAGCTGCAAGTTGTCCCGCCAAACACGGTGCATGTTAGTTAAAAAAGTATTTATTTTTTGTTAAACCCTTAATTTTTATGTCCTTGGAGAAAATGTAAATATGTTTGTTCACGATCACCAAATCTTATCTAGCACGTAACCCCCCATTTAATGTACTGATTACGTCAATTTTGGCGGTTTTGCGTGTAATTTTTTTGTAAAACAGGTGTTAATTTTGGCTAAAATTGACATGAGATGGACGTGATGTGTATGTGAAAAGGGGGGGTTTTCGTGCAAATTAAGATGGGTGAGCTTGAACTCACATATTTACATTCTCTATTTGTTTATCTAATCAGTATACCTTTTGTTACAACTTCATAACTGGTATTACAAATGTTATATTTACTACTTTCATTAATGTTAATCATTATTCTTTACTATATTTCTAACATTTCAGCTTACCACTTCTCTAGCCTCCTATAGCATCACTACCATTACTGTAGAGTTCCAATCACAATTATTAACAAAACTATTACTGTAATTGTTAATATACCTATTGGATTCCATCCTTCCCTAAACTTATATCTTCTGTTTTCTTTCTGTTCTTCCTGTCCCTCCCTCTCCCTCCTCCCCTTGGTTGTTGTTGTTGTCGCTTTTGTTTTTTGTTTCTCCTTACTATCGAATTAATACCTTTAGTACCATACATATTATTAACATTGTTATTTTTTTTATTTATGATTATTTTCATCAATTTATTCAATTACCATTATTTTTCAGTTATTCATTTATGCATTTTTTTTAATGTTTCATTTATTTATTTATTTATTTATTTGATTATTATAAAAATGTATTTTCTAAATATATCTCTGTATCATGGAATATTAAAAAAAAGGTAGAGAAAACACTTGAACCCACTTGGGAGGAGAAGAGTTGAGTACTTTGGTTCGTAGAACCCTCAAAGCAACTGAAGGAGAGGTACAGCTTCT
The DNA here is from genome assembly GCA_018398815.1 of Conus ventricosus. Classification (NCBI taxonomy): domain Eukaryota; kingdom Metazoa; phylum Mollusca; class Gastropoda; order Neogastropoda; family Conidae; genus Conus; species Conus ventricosus. Next base: position 36,005,685 of record CM031601.1, read on the forward strand.
GTGGTTTGTTAATTGTGTTCACTCATGATTTCTTTAAACACAAATCACTGTCACTGCAGAAAAAAAGGGTGGTGGTGGTGGTGGTGGTTAGTTGGAAAAAGAGGTGAGAAAGAATCTAGATAGTGAGGGGAAGGGGGATTGAGGAAGATGAGGATGGGGGGGGGGAGGGGGGAGCAAATAGGAAAATGGGAAAGGGGGGGGGGGTTAGGGATAGCTGTGATTTGATCTGAGTCTTTAATGTTGTGGACATCTGGCGCTGTAGTACCCAGATGGGGATGATCTTTTTCTCCATGTTCTTTTCTTCAAGAAGTCTCCATTCTGTTGCGCCAAACCACTGCAATAGAGAAGTGGTTGATGCTGTGGGGGTCGGTGTTGAAGTGGGCTTGCAACAGGGTTTGCTTTCTCTGGAGGATGCTGTCCCCGTGCTCCTTGCAGCGCTCTTCCAGTGTGCGGGAGGTCTCACTACATAGAGACGGCGCATAGGCTACAGTGGATATCTCTGTATTATGCTTTTATTACTTAACCTTCACTATCGTTGTTAGCAGTAGAGAACGGAAAAGGCCGACTCTAAGCCACTTCACCTCACCGAGTTTTGGGCGAAAGTGGCCTAAAAGCCGCCTTTTCTGTTCTCTGACAAGTAAGACGTCAATAACCAAAAATAACGAACT
>CM031601.1:36036485-36085044 GCA_018398815.1 Conus ventricosus
GCAGATCACCGATGAAGCGCCCCGGAAAACAGTCGGCAGGACAGGAAAAGCGCTTCAGTGCATAGTGTCAGAGAAAAGAGACAGTTAACTCTTCAAAACTTTCAGACGAGGGCACCTCAGAATTATGCAAAGAAGGAAGAGACAAAAGTTAATTGCATGGTTTGTGGTGAAAATGAAATAATAATAAAGTTTATAAAATGCAAAGAAGACTTTCTCAGATCCCCTACATAAAAAAAAAAAAAAAAAAAAAGGATTTCGGCCTAACCCATGCATTTGATGGTAATTTGGAGGCTTTCTGTCTGCACAGACTGTTCGTTTCTTGACTTGTAATATTGAAGGTCTACGTTACTAATACGAATTTGATTCATGTGCATATATTGAAAGTTTTGTTTGCTTATTGAAACTTTTTCCACATCATTTCCGTCTTTATTATTTCCTAATCATGTAGTTTTTTTGTTTTTGTTTTGTTCCTGGCGTTAAGGTCAATGACACCCCAACAGCTCGTCTGTCTGGGGGCGTTGCGTTACATGTTAAAAAGAAATTGAGTAAGTACTTTGATAGAATTGATTTAGAAGCACTAAGGATCTCTGGTGATTTCACAGGCATAGACACTCCCTCTGTTTTGCTAGGCTGTTACGTTCCACCAATTCACTCTACTTATTATAAAAGTACAGAGATACAAAATGGCATATCTATCATTGAGGAATGTATTCTTGATAGGTAATGTTCCGTCTATAGTTATGGATAATATGAATGCACTTACCGGAGGTGAAAATTCACACGAAACTGATGTTAACGATCTTGTTCTAGATGTTTTCTCTGATGAATGCGAAATAGTTAAGGACAACAAACGCACATCTAAAGATTATCTAAAGATCAAACTATAAATGAATATGGTAAAATATGGTCATGCGTCTCTTCAAAAGATTAATGGGAGTATTTTAAATGCTGGACAATGCATGAAAAAACAACAACAAACAAACCGGTGATTGTAGGAAAAGAAAGAAAACAGGTTTGGTTTGGCCTAGAATGGAAAGAAAGCAGAAGAGTTTCTCAGCAATATCTGAGAATATTTAATAGAACAAAAAGCTATCGAGGACAGACAGACATATACTTAGAAACGCAGAGAATATAAAAACCTTTTCAAAATAAAAAGCGCTGAACATCGTAAAAATGTTATTGAATCCCCACGCAAAACAATTAAAGTCATTTTGGGGTAAACTCAAATGGCATATAACAACTACCAAATACAATAACCAAGGAGGAATGGTATGATCCTTTTTCCAGAGTTTTTAATTCACACGACATTGAAAATGAAGTTGAAGGTGATGATAACAACAGGGAAGGTGACACTTAGACACTACAACAAACGCATATCTAAAGATCAAACTATAAATGAATATGGTAGATACTTATTGAACGCTTGTGATCAGTTTGGCTCAGTCATTTTAAATGGAACAAGTGTCGATAGAACTAGTGGAAATTTTACTTACATTTCAGCTACTGGCAACAGTGTCATTGACTATTTTATTGTGTCAAAACGTTTGCTATCATTCCTACAGTCATTGAATGTTGCTGAAAAAAAATTGAATCGAAACACATGCCAGTGGAATTGTATATTGGTACATCAAGAGGAACAGCTCCGTGTTCGCAAATTCGAGCGAAATCATTTACACTGGGAAAAAAAAAAACGTTTGGAATTCTGATTCGAAGGATGAATTTGACGCATGTTTGGGAACAGATGAGGTAAAGACTTGTTTTCAAGAAGCCACTGATTTGATTGGTCATGATATCAATGCGTCTCTTCAAAAGATTAATGGGAGTATTTCAAATGCCGGACAATGCATGAAAATAAACAAAAACAACTGGTGGTTGTAGGAAAAGAAAGAAAACAGGTTTGGTTTGTCCTAGAATGGAAAGAAAGCAGAAGAGTTTCTCGGCAATATCTGAGAATATTTAATAGAACAAAATGCTATCGAGGACAGACAGACATATGCTCAGAAACGCAGAGAATATGAAAACCTTTTCAAAATAAAAAGCGCTGAACATCGTAAAAATGTTATTGAATCCCCACACAAAACAATTAAAGGCATTTTGGGGTAAACGCAAATGGCATATAACAAAAAAAAGTTTTCTACCAAATACAAATAACCAAGGAGGAATGGTATGATCCTTTTTCCAGAGTTTTTAATTCACACGACATTGAAAATGAAGTTGAAGGTGATGATAACAGTGAAAGTGACACTTAGACACTCATTCTAGTTAAGGAAGCAACGTTGATTTGCTTGAAAATGATATTACTGAGTTGGAAATACACTCAGCAATGCACAGTTTAAAAATGGCAAAGTGCAGAACCCGATGGAATCATAAACGAATTTCTTAAAAATTCAGCTACTGCTATTGCAACTGCTATTGTACTTGGTGAAACTTTTCAATAAATCATTTACGTCAGGTCGATATCCTGATGATTGGTCAGAAGCTGTTATACAACCACTACATAAGAAAGGCGACCAAAATACCCGATAACTATAGAGGCATCTCTTTATTAAATGTGTGCAGCAAACTGTATAGCTTCATTTTAAACAAAAGACTAACTCAATGGATGGAAGAAAATAACATTTGAAATGACAGTCAGGCTGGTTTCCGAAAACAACATAGCACTGTCGATCATTTATTCACACTTTTTGGCCTGGTTCAGAAACAATTATTGTATCATAAAAAGTTGTATGTAGCCTTTATTGACTTCAGAAAAGCACTCGATTTGGTGAGTGGACTTAAACTGTGGACCATATTAAGGAAACATGGTTAAATGGCAAAATGTACAGAGCCATACAAAGCATGCACAGAGTAGTGAAAGCTAAAGTTCGTTGTGGTGGTGAGTTGACAGACTCATTTCTATACCCCAGGGCCTGAAACAAGGAGAAATTTGTTGTTCTATTTTGTTTTCTCTTCTTATTAAAGAACTTGAGGAGGAAATTACAAAATGTGGCAGGCATGGCATACAGCTTATACCAGACCTTGTTGAAATATTTATTCTTATGTTTGCAGATGATGTCATTTTGGCGTCTGATTCTGTTTGTGGTTTACAAAACCAGTTAAACATTTTGCACGAGGTTGCTTTGAAACTGGACCTGGAAATTAACCTCGACAAATCAAACATGATTATATTTAGAAATGGAGGACATGTTTCTGCGAGAGAGCGGTGGAATAATGTTGATAATCGAATGGAATTGGTTAACATTTGTAAGCATTTTGGTATCTATATCTCTTCTCGCTTATTGTTCTCGCATGCTTTAAATGATACCGCTAACCATGCGAATGAGTTAAATGTATTTTCCGATTACTCTGGTCACCAGGACAAAGATCTCCTTTAATATTCTTTAAACTTTTCGATGCACTAATCCAACCCATACTCAGCTATAGTGCACACGTGCGGGGCATTGGATATGATCTAACGGCCATTAAGAGAGTTCACATGTTTGCATTCAAAAGATTTTTGAACGTTTCCATTAAAACACCTAATCTTATGGTCTATGATGAAACAGACCGTTACCCATTATACGTTAACATATTCGTAAAGTGCATTAAGTACTGGTTACGAGAAATAGAAATGTTTCCCCCACCGGTTGCCATTTAAAACATACAAAATGTTTTTATATCTTCATGAACAAAATAGAAGAACACGGGCTTCGTCTGTTTGCTACACATTGTATCAGTACGGCTTTGAAGAAGTTTGGGAAAAATCAAGGAGTGGGCGATGAGAGCACATTTTTAGCTGAGTTTAAGGGCAGACTTGGTAGCTCATATAATCAAGAATGGTCAAGAAGCATTAATTCAAACAAACGATGTTTTTTATATAGTACATTTAAATCTTCCCTATCTTTAGCGCCATATCCGAACTAGTTGAAACATCTCGGGTTAGAACACTTTTCATTCGCTTGACGATAGGTGTTTCGCTTTGAAGATCCACAGATTACGTTTCGGAGAAAGTACTTGTGAAAGAAGATTTGACTGTCCATTTTGTCGATTCCATGCAGAAACAGAGATACACTTCACCCTCTCTTGTCCAAGATATCAGGAAATTAGAGAATTGTACATCGCAAAAAAGTATTTTAATAACCCTTCAAGTTTTAAACTTTCACTTCTTCTTGCAAACAATAATAAATCTATACACATTAAACTTGCAAGATATATCTATAGGCCTAAAGCCTTTGAAATTAGAAATGGATAATCAATGTAATAAAGAAATTAGAAATGGATAATTAAAATATAATATGCATATTATTTATATGCCTCTGGCTGGCCGAATCAGTAAAACTGTCAGTCTCTCTGTCTGTCTGTCTGTCTGTCTCTGTGCCTGTCTGCCTGTCTGTTTGTCTGTCTGTCTGTCTGTCTATCCTGCTTTAGAGCGTATGCATACATGCGTGTGCGTGTGTGTCAAAGAAGTGGTAAGGGGAGCATTAAGTGCTGATTTCTGTTTACATAAAGCTTGTGAGAGGTAGACGATAAAGTAGAATGGAGATGGAAAATAATTGTGTGTGTGTGTGTGTGTGTGTGTGTGTGTGTGTGTGTGTGTGTGTGTGTGTGTGTGTGTGTGCCCCTTTGATCTCCCCACCCCCAAAAGGGTGGCGTGCGTGCGTGCTTATGCTCGCGCGCGCGTGTGTGTGTTTGAGAGAGTGCATTTGTGTGTGTGTATGTGTGGATGCATTCCAGGTGTGTACCTACTTCCGTGCATGTTTGCATGCGTGCGTGCGTGCGTGCGTGAGCACGCGCGTGTGCAGGTGAGCGCGCGCGCGCGCGCGCGCTGCGCCGCTGTGTGTGTGTGTGTGTGTGTGTGTGTGTGTGTGTGTGTGCGTGCGTGCGTACGTGTGTGTGTGTGTGTGTGTGTGTGTGTGTGTGTGTGTGTGTGTGGTGTGTGCGTGCGTGCGTGCGTGCGTGCGTGCGTGCGTGCGTGCGTGCGTGCGTGCGTGGTGTGTGTGTGTGTGTGTGTGTGTGTGCGTGCGCGTGTATGTGTGCATGTGTGTGTGTGTGTGTGTGTGTGAGTGTGTGTGTGTGTGTGTGTGTGTGGACGTTTGTGTCCCTGTGCGTGTTGTGTAGTCTTAATTTATGGTAGTTACCTGTAGGAGGGGTATGTATGTAAGATGACCATTGCAGTTCATTTAACACTGTGTGTGCACGCACTATGCCAGTGGTTGTAGTGCAAATGTTCAGCAGAATATATGTTTTCCTGAGATGACGCTCCGTAAGTCATCGTATAACAAAGTTTCTGTGTTTTGCAACAGTGGAAACGGGCCAGTCTGTCTGGATTGTTGAGAGTTCGCGCGCTTGATCGCACAGTTGTGAGTATGTTCCCTTGGTAAATCACCGCGGGAATATAGCCTATCTGAAGTCCCCATTTTTCTTTTGGGGGAGTAAATTTATTAAAACGACCCGTAGAGATGAGTTTGTGGGTTGACAGATACCGCCCAACAACATTAGCAAAGCTTGATTTTCATAAGGAGCAGGCTTCACATTTGAAAAAACTGGTATTTTCTCTCTCTCTCTCTCAGTTCAGTTCACTCGGGACTTAGCCTCACAGCTTTTTGTTCCAGTCATCTTATTTATATAACTAAATAGTGGTTGCATAATGCATGCATATGCACAGGATTTATTTTATTCTATTCTGTCAATGAAATTGAAATTTTAAGATATTTAACTTTGCGTTAGTATCCAGAAGGTTTTTAAAAGTATTTAATTTGAAATCATTTGCGTTTTTGATGTGTGCAGGTAGTTTGTTCCAACATCGTGCTACTCTGTTAATAAAGGAAAATTTTCTAATAGTGCGACAATATTTTATTTGGATTTTGTTAGCAGAACTTCTTGTAATTTGATTAGAGGTTGAAAAAATCTGTTAAAATCTCTCTCTCTCTCTCTCTCTCTCTCTCTCTCTCTCTCTCTCTCTCTCTCTGTCAGTCAGAGATGAGATGATGCTTTAATGACTGATGCTTCTTATATTCTCTTTCTGCATTGGAATATTATACACTACGTAGTCATAGTATGCTCTCTCTCTCATAAAGTATGTTCTATATTAGTATTGCTAGTCCCAGAAGGGACAAGGGCCAGATGGAAATTTTTTTAATAAGCCTCTTCTGTCCATTACCATTGGGAATAAAGATTCTTTCTCTCTCTATCTCTCCTAGTCACACACACACAACACACACACACACACACACACACACACACACACACACACACACACACACACACACACAAAACATGCATGCATGTAGGCACACATTATCATACAATTAGAGTGTTTAAAAATTGAAATGCAAGTCATGAGATTTTTATAGATCTATTTACTATCATTCACAAGATGCAGTGTCAGACCAAAAATGAGCAGTGTGAGGATAATGCCATAGTTAAGGCACAACACAGAAGATAAGGTTTTTAGGTTATGCAGTTATTGGTTTGGGAGATATGCTTTCAATCCACACAGTTGAGTTGAGGCATGATTACTTTGGCAGAACAGCAACATTGCCAACAAACAAAATGTAGAATAGGCTAAAGAAGAAAGTGTACCAGTTGATAGATTATTTATATCTTCTTCTTCCTTGTCTATTTATATCTTCTTCTTCCTTGTCTAGAGCCGGGCCAAATTGGTGTTGAAGGCTCTGCTGTTTAGCTGAGTGCCAGCTGGTTGGATGGCTTTTTGTGTAAAATGGGATTAAAACTATCTACATGTACAAATCCAGTGTGGATTTCCACTAATGGCCCACCTTGGGGGCTGCAGATCACTGGAGCTGCAGCGCAGGCGGCAGAAGAATGCCACTACTGTTGGAGTTGTAGTGGTCTCGCTTGAAAGTTTATTCCACTCCCTCACTGTTCGGGGGACGAAAGAGTTGTGTGGAGCTGGGTGCTTTGAGTGCTCCTGGTAGATGTGAGCACTATTCCTGCCGCAGGCCCTGGAATGAGAAGGACGGTAGAGCATGGAGGGTGGAATATCTACCAGCCCATTCTCGATACGATACAGCATTCCCAGTCTGTTGTGGTGTCTTCTGGTTTCGAGGCTGTCCCACTGGAGTTTCCGGAGAAGATCAGTGACAGTGTCTGGTGTGCGTTCAAAACAGCAGTTGCAGACATAGTGAGCTGCTCTTCTCTGGACCTTTTCCAGGAGGTCAGTGTCTTGTCTCTTGTGGGGGTCCCAGACAGTGGAAGCGTATTCTAGTGTAGGATGAACCATGGTCATATTGGTGGCTTTGTGGACCTCAGTGGTGCAGTTTTTTAAGTTTCTGCGGAGAAAACCCACTGCCCTACAGGTTCCCTTTGGCTGCCACCGTTTCAACGTGCTTGGTCCAGGATAGATCCTTTGTTTTTGTCATGGTTACTCCTAAGTACTTGGCTGAGGATACTGCTTCCAGGGTTTGTTCATGAAGAGTATATATACAGAGTGGAAGGAAAGGTGTCTGCCTGGCTAGATGTGGAGTGTGTTACACTTTCCTGCATTGAATCTCATCTGCCAAGTGTCTTCCCAATCTGCCAGGCGGTCAAGATCAGCTTGCAGCAAGGACTGGTCCTTGGCACTGCAGACATTTCTGTAGAGGAGAGCATCATCTGCGAACAGCTGGGTGTTGGAGTCCTTGGCCACATCAGGAAGGTCATTTATGTATGTAAGGAAAAGAAGTGGACCCAAGACAGTGCCTTGGGGGACACCGGAGAGGACAGGGGCAGGAGGTGAGTGTACGCCTTCAAGTACCACTTGCTGCGTTCTGCCGAAGAGAAATGACTGGATCCAGCCAAGGATGTTCAGGGCTTCTGCTGGGGTGAAAATCTTTCTGGTCCCAGGGACCCCTTCATCAGATTTTTAAGGGGTCCCAGGCTAACATTAAGGGGTCCCTACACCACAATAAAAACAACAAAATATACGTTAAAAAATTGCATCCCTGCACGCGCACTGCAATTGTCACAGACACATCATCACAATAAAAACAACAAAATACACATAAAAAATTGTATCCGTTCTCGATCTTGCTCCTCTGCTACGTTTTTTCGCTTTCGCGACGATGATTTCGTTAACCACGCTTCGAGAGACATGTTGGAAACAAAGACTACGCGGAAATGCCTCTCTCCTGCCGGGAAAATGAAAAGCGTCATCGTGACATCACATGGCTCAAAGTAGGAAAATTCGGTCAACTGAAAACGATGCTGTGGCCTCAGCAGACGACAAAAGTGACCGACGTATGTTGTCAGGAGGCTGCCCTACTCGCTTTGTTACTGTTCAGACTTGAAAAGGGATGGGTTCGGTCCGAAGTGTAGCAGACTACGATGTTACGGCACCCACTTACGATGTTGAAGGCAGTCTTTTCTCACTTTATGTCTGACTTCACCAAAATTTGAAGGGGTCCCTGGGGACCCCTTACACGGACACCCAGTGCCTTCCGTAGAGTTTTAATGTGTACTGTACGCAATTTTTTGCGTTTTCAGAAGCCCTGGGTGTTGTTCCGTACTCCATAGCAGTGATGTAGATTTTTTAATCACCCTATAGGACACTGTGTCCTAGAGATTAAATGTCAATAGGACACAGTGTCCTGGAGTAACCAAAATAATAGGACACCAGACTCGGAACAGGATTCATTGTGATAAATGTATTTTATTAACTCAAGGTCCGCCGACTAGAACTGGAGAAAAGTATTAAAAAATACAAAAACAAATAAAATCGATACGGAACTGGAAGAGGCACTTGACGCATCAGTCGTCGATTCGGAACTGGTAGACGCACTGCCACTCACCTCTGGCACTCTCGCCGATGGTGCGAACATAGATTTCAAAGATTGCTGATCTTTTTCACATTTGAGTGTCTTCTTTGGTGGCATGATGAAGACTGATGGCGTGATGCACACGTTTTTACCACTGTCGGATGTGAAGGAAAACAAACCGCGCGCACGCCGGAAATTCAACAAGAGTTACTCGCTCTTGCTGAATTCTAAGTCTGTGCTCCTCTCGCCTAGGCTCTGCCTTTCAACGCTACTCAGTCTCGCACGCCTCCGCACAATAAAACGGCTGTAGACTTGTCCGCGACCTCGCGAAAACGATAGGACATGCGACCGCTTCGCTTGTATTAGGATCGGACATTTGACCGGATGGAGGTCGAGCCGATCGGTCATTTTACATTTTTATCGGTCAATGACCAGAGACCGATGGAAATCTACATCACTGCCATAGTGGTGCAGTTTCTGCAGCAAGCGTTGGTGAGGGACCTTGTCGAAGGCCTTGGAGAAGTCTAGGAGCACTACATCTACATTTGCACCCTGGGAAAGTCATGATTAGTGACAATCAACTGTCTTGCAAGAGCGTTGTTGGCGGAAGCCATGTTGACAGTCGGTGAGAACTTGGTGGAGGTTGGAAAAATCCATTACGTTGCTGTGTACAATGTGTTCTAGCACTTTACACATGATAGAAGTCAGATACACTGGTCTGTAGTTTGCTGGCAGGCTTCGATCACCCTTTTTGAATATCGGGACAATTTTGGCCTGTTTCCAATCGGACGGAACTTGTTCAGTGTCGAGAGAGAGTTGGAAGAGGTTAGTGAGGAGAGGAGACAGTTCTGAAGCTGTGGTTTTTAGAACGAAAGCTGGAATGTTGTCTGGTCCGGTGGCTTTGCAAGGCTGGAGATTTAGAAGGCGTTTCTTAACGCCGGCTTCGCTGACATGTATTGGGGGCATATCAGGATAAGGACTTGGTCCTGTGTCTGGGATACTGGTGTGTATTCTCTTGTGTAAAAACAGACCGGAACTGATCACCCGGGATCTCTGCCTTATTCTGACTATTGCTCCTCAGAAAGCCCTGCTTGTCCTTTAAAGGTGCCACTCTCTCAGCTTCTTGTTTCTTGCTCTTCACGTAGGACCAGAAGCGTTTGGAGTTGGTGCGGAAGTCTTCGCTTATCACATCTTCCAAATACTTGCGGCTTGCCTGCCTGATCTCATAACGGGTCTGGGCCTGGAGTCGCCTGTACCTGTCCATGTCCCTCTTCTTCCCAGTCCTGCGTGCCTTTTTATGGGCTCGCTGCTTGCGTCGGATGGCTCGACGGATTGAGGTGTTGATCCAGGGGTTGGTGTGCCTTGCAGCAGAGGTCTTGGTTGGAACACGTTTCTCCACCGTCTTGAAAAGCATCTCCTTGATGTCCACTCACATTTGCTCTAACATGTTTGGTGCTGAGGGATCAGGGTACTGGTAGGTGTTGGCAAACTCCTGCACATCTTGACGCATCCCTTCAACGTCGGCTTTCTTCCACAGGAAAATCTTCCGCCGAGGTAGTCTGGTTGATGTGGTGCAAGGGTGGTGTCGTAGAGGACGATGTCATGGTCACTATTGCCAATGGAGGGTAGGGGTTTGCATCGGACTTTGAAGGAGGGGTGGGAGGTCAGTATAATGTCTAGTGTGGTCTTGTCTTTTCTAGTCAGTAGTGGGAAAATCCACCATCTGCTCCAGGTTGTAATCAGTGGCAATGTCAAGGTATGTCTGATTTACTCTTGATGGGTACTGTTTGTTAGCAGTTGTGAGTGTCTGCCAGTCGATGTCTGGGGAGTTGAAATCACCAGCTATGGTGAGGACATTACGGCCTGCCTTACCTTTTAGTTTGTCCATTTCTGCCTAAGTGCCCTCCGGGGGTTGCGACCTTGTCGTGGTCGGAGGGCTTGCGCGGTCCAGTGATCCCTTAGGCTTTGCTGGCGGGGGCATCAATACTTTAAGATAGGCTGTTTTTTTTAAAAAACTGCTTCTAGGTCCGAAAAGCCAAGATGCTGTCTGGCCTAAGCATAACGTGGTAAGGAGTTGATGCCCCTGGTAGGGCTTCCCATGTCAGATAGGCTAAGGGTGAGGATCCTGACTAAGAGTAACCCGCCTTTCTCCTTTTCTGGTTTTCTGCCTTCCTTATTTGGCCCTTTTCTATCTTCGTCTCCCCTTCAAGTCTTCTTTTCCACACTTCTTTTCTCTCTGTGGTCTCCTTAAGATCCGCCGCGTTTGCTGTGCGGTGCGACCTGTGTCGGAGGGGGATGAGATCCTGGTGATTGAGAGGGCCAGCGCTCTCAACACATCACTTTGGCTCGGACCTCTCCTAGACAGGGAGTACACTTTGGCCCGGGTGTACTAATCGGCTCCCCTTTTTGGGGCTGGGTCAAGACAGGCAGTTTCCCTGCTGGCCAAGTAAACCCCTGCAGTGCTCAGCTCTCTGTTCCCGGGAGTTGAGCATGATCAGGGGGGATAGGGTTGGTAGTTTCTGTTTGTCGTATATCTCTCCCGAAGCCTGGAAGGGGTCAAGACATTGGTTTCTTGGCCCTGGCCCCTTAGTTGGACTCCAAGGTGGGTGGGTAAGGGAGAGATGAAGCATAATAAACACAATATGGCTTTTTCCAAAAACATTCCCCCAAAAGGAAGAGGAAGGCAGCATCCCCTATTTCAGGGGATTGTCAAACAGACAGTGATTCCGATACAGAGGTTAGACAGAAGACAGGTTTCTGGGCTTCCTGGCTCATGATTGAGGGGACGGAGCAGGAAAGACCCCTTTCAGCTCTGAGCCCTTTTGCCATACAAAAGGGCTTTCAAGGTATAGCAGGTGACCCTCGGTCCATCAAGAGGTTGAGGAATGGTTCGTTTCTTATTCACTGTAAATCACAAAAACAATCTGAACAGCTGCTAAAGGCAACAAAACTAGTGGACAGGGAGATCAAGGTGACTCCCCACAAACAATTGAATTCATCGAAAGGCGTGATTCGCTGCCGGGATTTATCTGGTGTCTCAGAGGCAGAGATCAAATCGGAGCTGGCGTCCCAGGGTGTGACGGAGGTGCGCAGGGTGACAGTAAAGAAGGGTGCAGAAAGAGTGGCCACCAACACCCTCTTTCTGACCTTCTGCAACCCTGTGCTGCCTACGGTCATCAAAGTAGGCTACCTGAATGTTCGTGTTCAGCTGTATGTGCCGTCCCCGTTGAGGTGCTTCAGGTGCCAGAGGTTTGGCCATGTCAGGGACCGCTGTTCTGGGCAGGAGGTGTGTGGTATTTGCTGCAAGGCAACCCATGATGGGCCGTGTCATGATCCGGCACATTGTGCTAACTGCGGTGGCGACCATCCCTCCTCTTCACGAAACTGTCCTCTTTGGATTCAAGAATCTGCTATACAACGTATCAAAACGGAAAAGAAGATCTCGTTTTTTGAAGCCCGGAAACAGGTTGTGGGCAGTCAGACGCCGACAGCTTCTTCCTATGCTTCGGCTGTAAAGAAAGTTCCCACAGTCCCTACTCGGTCAGTCTGCTGCCAGACTGATGAATTCATGTTTTCGAAGACATTGCAAGTAAGATCTGTCAGTTCTGGTGGCAGCAGGTCCACCACCTTCCAACCCAAAGTGACTGCCCTGGTGGAGGCAAAAAATCCGCCACCCCTCAGACTGCCCAGCAGTCTACAACATCTGCTGCTGGGCAGATTAAAAAACCAGCAATCCCCCCTCGAACTCCTCTGCCCAGTGCCCGTGCCGGCAAGGGAGTTCAACCCAGTGTGGAGATGGTGGAGATGAGGAAGAAACCTCCACCGTCTCCCAAACCCAGACCCTCTTCACCTGTTGGCAAGTCTGCCAGCAGGTCTGAAGACCACAGTCCAGTGAAACTAACCAACAAATTTACACCCTTAGCCGCAGATGTTGATGAGGAGATGACCTGATCTCTCTCCTTTTCACCCTCTGCACCATGGATAGTACAATATTCCATTGGAATATCCGTGGACTAAAATCCAACTTTGAGGAGCTGCAGCTTCTGTGTCAATCTATAAAACCTTCTGTCGTGGCTCTTCAGAAACTCAAATTCAAAGCCAGAAGACCTTTACTCTTTCTGGCTTTAATATTCTTTCAAATCCTGCACAACCATCCACGTTGGGACTGTCGGGCGGTGTTGCCCTTCTCATACACAAAACTCTGCTGTATAGTCCTGTCGCTCTGTCTACCTCCCTTCAAGCTGTTGCTGCGAGAGTCACTCTCCACAAGACTGTAACAATCTGTTCTATTTATTTACCTCCTTCAGTCCCGGTTTGTCGTCAGGACCTTGTCAGTCTGATAAGAGAACTTCCTCGACCTTTTTTGCTGTTTGGTGACTTTAACGGTCACAATCCTCTTTGGGGTAGTGTCAGTACGTCATCCAGAGGTCTGCTAATTGAGGATGTCCTTTCGGATTTGGATTTGTGTTGTCTGAACGACGGATCTGCAACTTACCTCCATTCTTCCACAGGTTCACTTTCGTGTTTAGATTTGTCGGTTTGTGACCCCTCGCTGGTCCTGGACTATGAGTGGTCTGTCCATGACGATCTGCACGGAAGTGACCATTTCCCTGTCCTTCTACAACCTGTAATAACTGAACACGTCTCTGTCTCTCAACATCTACATTATAAGAAAGCAAACTGAGATCTATTTGCAGCCACTATTTCTACGGAATTCCAGGACACTGACTTTCTTCAGAGTCCGGACCCAGCAGAATCACTGACTAACACTGTGATCAAGTGTGCTAAAGCTTGTATTCAAATGCCAAAAACACCCTGGTTTGATTCAGACTGCCAACAAGTTTCCAAAATTCGAAAACGGGCTCAGCGTCAGGTGTACCAACGACCTTCGGGTCCCAACGCTCGAGCCCATCAGAAACTCCGTGCTAAATCGAGATACACTTTTAAAATCAGTAAACGTCGGTCCTGGAGAAGCTTTTGCTCCAGGCTGACATCGAAAACTTCCAAGAAGAAAGTGTGGAACATCATTAAGAAAATCAAAGGGAAGAACACCTGTCCCACTGTGAACCATCTCAAGTTTTCGGATTCTTTAATAACTGAGAAGAAAGCAGTTGCTAATCTGCTTGCTTCAACCATTGAAAAGAATTCCTCCTCTTCTAACAAATCAGCCACTTTTGTCAAAAACAAAGCCCTTAAAGAAAAATCACCCTGCAACTTTTCGTCCGACAACATGGACGACTACAATCTTCCTTTCACGTTAAACGAGCTGAAATCTGCCTTACTCTCTTGCAGCGATTCCTCTCCAGGTCTAGATGAAATCCATTATCAACTCTTGAAACATCTTCCGCAAATAGGTCTGAACATCCTGCTACAGGTATACAACCATGTGTGGACTACTGGTTTCTTTCCACCTTCTTGGCGGAAGGCCCTCATTATTCCAATTCCCAAACCTGGAAAAGATCTTTCTAACCCATCAAACTACCGTCCCATAGCTTTGACCAGCTGTGTCTGCAAATTGATGGAGAAAATGGTCAATGCTAGGCTCATGTGGAAACTCGAAACCGATGGCCTTTTGGCGAAAGAACAGTGTGGTTCCAAACATCGGACTACTGTTGACCATTTGATTCGTCTGGAATCTACACTTCGGAATGCTTTTTTGAACAGACAGCATGCAGTGGCAATTTTCTTTGACTTGGAGAAGGCCTACGATACCACCTGGAAGTCGGGGATACTTCATGATCTCCATGATCTGGGTTTTCGAGGTCATCTTCCGCTTTTCATTCAAAATTTTTTGGCAGAACGACAGTTTCAGGTCCGGGTTGGCACCACTCTCTCTGATGTCCACGAGCAGGAGTTGGGTAGCATACTGTCTCGTGCCCTCTTTAGTATTAAAATCAACAACATTGTTCACTCAGTTCAGCAGGGTTCAGACTGCTCATTGTTTGTGGATGATTTTGCTGTCTACGCAACTGGAAGCCTGTACCCGAGTGTCCAGCGCAGGCTCCAGCTTTGCGTAGATAAAATCCATCGGTGGGCAGATGAAAACGGTTTCACCTTTTCTCCAACAAAGATGCAGTGTATTCACTTCCATAATTTCCGTCAGTTTTTTCCAGATCCTGAACTTCAAGTAGGGAAATCTCCCATTCCAGCTGTTAAAGAGGCCAAATTTCTGGGAGTCATTTTTGACCAGAAACTGAACTTTCTCAGCCACATCAAACACCTCAAAACTGCTTGTCAGAAAGCACTGAATATTCTGCGGGTCGTAGCGCACACCGACTGGGGCGCTGATAAGAAAACTTTGCTGCACCTGTACAGAGCCTTGGTCCGTTCCAAACTGGACTACGGTTGTGCTGTCTACGGCTCCGCAAGATCGTCTTACCTCAAACTCTTGGACCCCATCCACCATCAAGGGCTTCGTCTCTGTCTTGGAGCGTTCCGCACCACCCCTGTGTACAGCCTGTACGCAGAGGCGGGTGAACCTTCACTGTCCAACCGCAGGCTGAAACTGTCTTTGAATTATTATATCCGACTGTTCTCAGAACCGCAGAATCCTGCCTATGACTGTGTCTTTGACCCTCCGTTCCAAAGTAAGTTTGAAAATAACCCGAAATGTATTCCGCCGTTTGGTCTTCGTATGCGGCCTCGCGTGCGGAATGCAGGTCTAGACCTAGGAGTTGTGTCCGATTTTTCCAAGTTTCCGGATCAACCTCTGTGGACCTTTTTCACACCAGAGATTCGTTTCGATCTTGCAGCTTTTCGCAAAGAGTCTACCAGCTCTCTGGCGTACAAGGCATTGTATGCTAACCTCTGTTCCAAATTCCCATCCTGTCAAAAAGTTTTCACCGACGGTTCCAAGTCTGAAGATGGAGTGGCCTGTGCAGCCTACTGCCCTGGGGCTCCTTCTCAGATACTGTTGGAACATATTTATTCCGATGCTTCTGTCTATTCTGCTGAACTTACCGCTCTGGTTTTGGCTTTGAAGATAATCTCGCATTCTTCGAAGAGGGACTTTCTGGTTCTGTCGGATTCGCTGTCAGCTTTGGAGGCCATAGCTGGCCGCAACCTTCAGCATCCAGAACTTTTACTTTTTTTGGAACTTTTTAGCAAGTTGAAGGCGGACGGTTACAACATTACTCTTGCTTGGGTTCCTGGTCATGTTGGCATCGGCGGGAACGAAATGGTTGATCGTTTAGCCAAGAACGCCACAAGAGAGAAACTGTCCAACGTTTATATCCCCTGCTCAGATGTGAAACCCAAAATTAACGATTATGTGAGAGACCTCTGGCAGGAGGATTGGAACACACAGACGAATAACAAACTCTTTCAGATCCGTCCAAACCTTAAGGACTTCCTCCCATCTACGTCGGGAGGTCGTAAAGAGGAAACGGTTCTGTGCCGGCTGCACACCGGCCATTCGTATTTTACCCATTCTTACCTTTTAAAGAGTGAAGAAGCTCCGTGGTGTATTCCATGTCATGCGCCACTCACAATGAAACATGTTCTTTTAGAGTGTTGGGACTTGCACGATGTGAGACACAAACATTTTACAGCGGAGTCCATGAAGATCCTGTAACATTTTTCATCTGATTTAAGATTTTACGGAAGAAAGATTTTTAATGCAATTTCTGGTGCGTTTCTAGACGATGTCATTTAATGAGATGTGTGAAAGTTGGTTTTTTTTTTTTTTTTTTTTTTTTTAATGACTGGTGAGTTGATTTTAACGTGGTGACAGCCCTGATGTGGCCCTTTGCGGTCGGCTGGGCTATAAGCAACATTATCTTATCTTATCTGCCTAAGTGTCATCCATGTATGTCTGATCAGTTCTTCTAGGAGGTCGGTAGTATGCTGCAGTTGTCATTTTCTTTCCCTGGCTGACTTTGATGGTACCACTCAGGAGCTTGACGCGGTCCGAAGACTCAATATCACTCGGTTCGAGGTGCTGTCGTGCAGCAATAAGAACGCCACCATGTTCATCCTGTCTGTCGCGATGAAGCAATCAAAGCGAAGGACTGGAGGCAGAATTTCAGCAGTGGTGATGTCTGAGTTTAGCCATGTCTCTGTTCCAATTATCACATCCGGATCACAACAGTCTATAATTGCTTCTGCTTCTAGGTCTTTCCCTTTCTTCCTTGCACTATTAAAGTTGATGTTGAGGATATGAAGATGTTTATGTTGCCTTGGTTTCTGTGTTGAATTTTGTCTGTCATGTTTGGGGGATGATGTCATTGTAATGCCTGTGTCCAGTGGTACTGGCTCAGGAATGGAGCTGACGTCTATACTGTCCTCTGTAGAGGCTGACATGTTCCGTGAAGAGATGTCTGAGGGGATGGAGGATAGCTGGGGGGAATTATGAGGAAGTGCGTTTTCCGGGATGGACGGTGTAGTTGGTTGGGCAACATGTAACAATCATGGAAATTAATAGTAGAAGTCTTTCTGGAAGTCCATGACAATGTTATACTAAAAATAGAACTTCAGGGCTTCAAATTGCCGGTGCGTCCTCTATATTTTTGCATGAAATTCTGGAAGGGCGTGTCACACATGCATGTGTGTCAGGTTGCCTCGTGCTTGTTGTGACAGTGCCAAAATGGGACTTGGTCTATCTCTCCTTGAGCTAATAAACATAAATTATAAAATGTCGATAAACTGTATCTGTTCATTCTGAGATGTGCATAATAAGCTTTCAGTTGATTCCAAGTCGGATCAAGTGACAAGACTTGTCTCCAGGAATCAAGGAAGAGTAGAGTAGCATTCATTTGCTTCTTTGCCAATGTGCTGCTATACGTACTGCGCCATTTGTGCTGTTCACTCGGCTTTAAAAAAAAAGCCACCTAAGCTAAAAGTAAACTAAAACTGGCAGAATCTCAAACTGCTCAAGAGAGCTTGAACAAGATTTTTTTTCTAAGCAGATCAGACATAGCCTTTTTTAAACATGATAATTATAAACCCACATTCTTTTGTAAGGGATGTTAATGCATACATATTCTCTCTCTCTCTCTCTCTCTGTGTGTGTGTGATTCACTGACATAAATGCTCTGTAGTTAGTGTTTCATTTAGCATTTAAAACCAAGGGTCCTTTATTCAGGTCCATGGTGGAGATTTCCCTCATCTGCTGGTGTATGGGCCAGCAGGGGCTGGTAAAAAGACACGAGTGATGTGCATCCTGAGAGAGCTGTACGGATCTGGCGTGGAGAAACTTCGTATTGAGCACAACAGCTTCACCACACCATCCAACAAAAAACTGGAAATTGTATCCATTTCCAGCAACTATCATATTGAAGTCAATCCTAGGTTAGAACAGATTCAGAATCATATACTTTTCTCCCATTACCTTTTCCTATCCCCTCTTTGGAAATGTACCTAGATCTAGTGTTAAACTACCACAGACTGTCAGAGCTGCTGAGTGTTATGCTTTGGCATAACATGCTATGATTTTCTTGACAATGCTACTTTACTACTACACTTAGTGCCTAAATGTTATGCCCAAAAAACAAAACTAGAAAACCAAAAAGTGAAAGAAAACTGCTTCACACGTTAGCAATGATTTGACAGGAACTGCAACAACATGGATTGTTGGACTGCTGACTTAAATTGAAAAATGTCAAGTCAGTAAGGAATGAAAGCAAAAGCAGAACAAAAGTAGTCAAAGACGATTATGATTTTGCCACTTCATAGGTTGGTTTCAGTGTCTGCCATTTTGATTTTTTTGTAGGTCAAGTCAAAACCGTGAAATAACTAGGGAGATTTCTATCTCATGCTTTTAAATCAGATTGATCGTATCACATATGAGTGTAATGCTTAAATTTGGAATGCTACAACTGAAATGTCAAAATGTTTCTACTGTTTTGTTGATCCTTGACAAAGTGACAAACATGTGATTGTGCTATGTGTGTGTTTGTGACTCATGTGAGAGAGAGAGAGAGTGTGTGTGTGTGTGTGTGTGTGTGTGTGTGTGTGTGTGTGTGTGTGCGCGCGCTAGGTATTGTGTGCAGATGATTTATTCTGTTTAAAAAAAAAAATTTTGTCCTGATTATTATGTTCATATGGCATTAATCCAGTATTTGTGGATTGTAGCGACGTTGGCATTCAGGACAGAGTGGTGATTCAAGAACTGATCAAGAACGTGGCACAGGTCAATCAGCTGGATTCCAATTCTCAAAAGGATTTTAAAGGTACTGGATCCATGCCAGTGGGTCTTTCCTTTGTCCTCAACTGCCAGTCAGTTTGGAGATAAACGAAAATGTTCTTCTCTAGGGTTGTCACTATTTATTGTTATACTACTAAGGTTATTGAGGTTATTGTTTTGATGTCAGATATTACAGAAAAATATTTTTGCTCACAGTTGTCACGAAAAATAAACCATAAAATGTTAGGACCTGACATGGAGAGATGAAAGAAACTTTATGAGGTTTGTTGTGAAATAGTGTGTCAAAGGGTGGTCTGTTCTCTTTTTTCTTCAAAGTAGGTCATGGAAAGAGATCAAAGTATCGTTTTTTGGAGATGGGGAAGCTCAATGTAGTATAACTGTTTAAAAAAAACTGCTGTTGATGCTCCACACCACCAAGGATTACACCTAATGAAAGTCAACACCTAATGAAATAGTTTTGGGTTATAATCATTGTTTACTTAAAAGCAGGTTTCCTTTTTTTTTTTTTTTTAAAAACAAACAAACAAGAATAGGCTTTCTTTCAGTTTTACAAGATGAGATAAGAAAGAAAATCATTGCACCATTAACACTTTTTTCAAATGATGTTGACTCGGATTTATTAGAATACCTTTACTTTTGCTTTCAATGAAAAAAAAAACCCTGCTGAGAACGTGTAAAATTTTCCAATAATACACCAGTTTTGTAAAAAGGACTGTTTGACGAAAAATAAAAGAAGATGCAGGTTTCAGATGCTCATGTCTCAAGTGATAATCGGCGTTCAGAGCTGCATTTGACAGACTTTTGGCATACTATGCTAAGACTTTGTTGACAATGCTATGCTGTCACACTTTGTGACGAAATGTTAGGCGAAACAACGAAAATTAAAAAAAAAAAAATTGAAATTTAGAAAGCAACTACAATGCTTCACGGACTTAGTGGAGGCTTAACAGGATCAAGATATTAAAGGTCTACTTTAGAGGTTTTCAATAATTGGTCAGCTTATGCAGAAATATGAAATGTTTGATAAATTGGTAAAATAAACATCCGATTCGCTCCCGATCACACAAAATCGATCCGCGAAAGTGGGCATTTTCACCTGTAATCAAGAAAACGGGAGGTAATTAACTAAATCTTGGCATGGCTTAACTGCTCTTGGATGTGACGTCACATGATGGTCAGCGACGGCGACAGAAAGCGATTCTGATGGTTCTTGCACATCTCGCTCGGTATTTAATTTATCATGTAAAAGCAGTGACTATGATTGCGGCAGCCAATGTGACTCTGGGGAGGTTTCTACAAGGCCTGTACCTTATCAGTTTGAACGCTAAGTTCTTCTTACCACGTCAGTTCAGTTCCAGCTGGACGCCCGAACACAGCATTCCGAAGGCGTACGGACTTTACCGAAGTCTCGAGGGAGGCTACCGACTGACTTCTTGATGCGATCACGCGTGGACAGCGAGCAGAGATTCTCCTTCCTCAAGCCTTAACGTGTTCATTCAATTTAACAAGTGTGATCTGTCCATAGATAAGAACAGAATAAACGTGCGACTATCGTACTTATCTGTACGAGCTTACCACTCCGCCTTCAAAGTATACGCGCACAATGCAGACGAAGTTTTTGATCCACTCGAACGGGCTCGGCAATTGTCGGAATAGCTCGTTTCCACCGTCCTGCTGGAACTGATGTGGTAAAAAGAACTTAAGCTGCCCGGCATGGTTGCACGAACCGAATCCACTTCTTTCGAGTATCTGGATCAGATGGAAATGTGTGCAAAGAATATCCGTCTCCTGCTGAGCTGCTGCACTCGCCTACAGCACAATATCTGCCACCCCCTCGTGACTTTCTAGGCTGTGGAGGATCGCAACTCGTGTTGATTTCACTTGGCGTTGGCTTGTTGTGTAGGTCGCGGCTGACGGCCAGTCCATCAAGTGACGTCACGGTTTTCGGTCTACCGCGCGGGTTTGAACAGGTGTGCAAAAGTCGTTTTTTATCTATTAAATTCTTCCGGCGATTTAAAAAAAAAAAAATACCGTACTGTAGTTATATGACATGTAGACCTGTTTTTAACAAATTATCGAAAATCTCTAAAGTAGACCTTTAACAATGTCTTTACACTGTACACAAATTTTATTAAGAAATGACCATGTTTTGTATAGAAATGAAGAAAAAGCAGAACAAAAACGTTTGTTAAGGACGATCCCGATTTTGCCACATTATCGATAGGTTTTGTTATCCATTACTTGGCCAGATCTCTAACTGAAGTCAGCCATCGTGTTGTGTGTGAAGCAAATATGACTGAAAGTGCGCTCTTTAATATGACTTGACATGGACGACACCACAGAGACGGTTTCAAAGAAGAAAGCAGCCCCCCCCCCCCCCCCCCCCCACCCCTAAGAAATCCCCTACATCTTTGAGGATAAAGCACTATGGTTTGATTTCGAATACTTTGTTTAAAATGTCAAAAAGCTACACTTTGTGCTTTGAAGCTGTGGCAGCTCTGAAGATATGTCACCGGCCCTTCAGAAAAATTGTTAGCCATCTATGATTTCTAAAATAGAGCATTTGACACACAGGAAGTGATCTGCAAGACGTTTTATAGACATATGTTTGCTCGTCTCTCTAAGTAGACTCAAGAATTGGCTTCAAAAATAAGAGTAGCCAATGGTCGATTCCTCTCCCTTATTTTTCATTGTTCCTCCACTGGAACTCGCACTAGTAGTAGGTTATCCATTTGTCAGATTTGGGCATATGTGTCACATTTTAATCCAAGCACAAATTAGCACATTTTATCTTCAGGGATGAAAATGCTCTTGAAGTTTTATCAAAAATTGATGTTGCATCGTTTTCCAGTTGTGGTGCTGACTGAAGTGGATCGCCTGTCCCGAGATGCGCAGCATGCACTACGTCGCACCATGGAAAAGTACATGGCAACGTGTCGTCTCATTCTGGTGTGCAACTCCACCAGTAAAGTAATTCCTGCTATCCGCAGTCGTTGTCTGGGAGTGCGGGTAGCAGCTCCCACTGAAGAAGAGGTAGATAATATTGGTGCATGGTACATGATAGCTATCCTGTTTATTGGGGTGGGAAGGGAGGAGGGTATGAAGAGAAAAGTAGTGTGCTTTATTTCATAAATAGAAAAACTTGTTATTTTGGCTTCATGATCATTTCAGTCAAGAAATATATTCCTCTCAAGCTGTCACACAAACAGCTTAATATATGTACTAAAGTGATTTCAGTAAAATGTCTGAGCACAGCCGTGAAGATGCCTGACAGTTGAAAACTAACCTTGAGCAGAGTTCAAGGTCGCAATATATGTTGGTTTTGAAAGTGAGTGAGTGTGTGTGTGTGTGTGTGTGTGTGTGTGATTTGTCATGATCATCAGGATTCATAAGCTTGTGTATTGTTATTATTATTATAATGAATACTTGTATAGCGCCTATTCTCGGCTAGAGACCAAGCTGTAAGCACTTTACAATCCACACTCATTTACACAACGGGCTGCCTACCTGGGTAGTGCCGACTGAAGAACTGCCAGCTGGCGCTTCATTCAGTTGTTTCCAGTGTCATCCAGTCCATATCGTTCACTCACTTTGTTTTTTCCGCCATTCTTTCTATTTCTCACGCAGGGTGCATGCTATGTGTAACTGTGTCATCCATACCAGTGGCCAAACTGGCCTTCTCTTCCGAAAGTTGGTGATAGGATTTTACGTGTGTGCAAGATGTTTTGCGTGCTTTCATGCATGGAACATCAGTTTATAGTCTCATTCAAAGGACTTTTGGGAAATGGAGTCAGAACCAATGTTAACTCCTAGGGAAAAATCCCCCTGTACCGAAACGGCCTGGCGGAGATTCAAACCTGCAACCCCAGGATCACCAAGATTACCAGTCTGGCGCTCTACCAAATGAGCTATTCTGGCCCCCAGCTATTCAGGTTTAGTGCGTGTGTCAGAATGAACTTTGTTTTCTTCACAGAAGTTTTGGAGTTATATACTAAGCAACATGAGTTTAGGGCTGAAACGCTCATGTTAGGGTGTCTTGAGATCTGCTATCAAGCCCTCCCTGGAATTTCTTCCTATCTACCATGTCAGACTGTCTGCAAGCTTGGTCAGTTTGCTTGTTCTGTGACTGTTTGGGCCGATGTTCATGGCTGATGTGGTATGATGCTCAACCAAAGTGTTTTGCATTTCCAGCCCAAGCATGGAGCTGTGAGTGCTGTTCTGTGTACTGGCAAATGTTGTACAAGATGACTCATCAGGGTTTTGCTAGTGTCCTGAATCTTGAATGCGTTGTGCGCAGTCTGCGGTGGACACCAAACCCGCTACCAAGTCTTTCACTGTTCTTACCCTCACTCTGCCTCCCTCTATACATAGCAAAGTGTAGCCTAAACCACTCAGATACTTAAAGTCCTGTGTAAGTGTATGTTTTAATGTATCCTTATTCTTCTGCATCAGACCTTTTTCACTGGCCTGACTCTTTCAGCGCTGGTGAATTGATAATGCTGTAATGATGCTTGGACCTATGTAGTTTTTGTGCGCCAATATAACATATGCTACAAAAAGGCTAATTGTTGTGTGTTTTGAAATCAGAATTTGTTCATAAAAACTTTATTTATTTGCCTTTGAATTGCCAGAGCAACGAGAAAATAGTTTCAGAAATGATGAAGCAATAATCTTTGAAAGAGCATGACTGCAAAATTAGCTGATTTAAAAGATGATGCATTCCTGAGGAGCTGACACGGAAAGAGTTAAAGTTGATCTCATCATTTACTGTGGTTTCAGATTGTGCAGATTTTGCAGACAGTGTGTAAGAAAGAGGGACTCAACTTGCCTCTTGACCTGGCCAAACGCATTGCAGACAGGAGTCAAGGCAACCTGCGCAGGGCCATCCTCATGTGTGAAGCCTGCAAAGTGCAACAGTATGTTTTTTTTCTTTTTAATTCAAAGGCAAATTCAAAGGCAATTTTTAGCACCCTATGGGCAAACTGTGACATGCCTGTTTGTTTTGTGTTTTTCGTCTTTGTTTCTTGTATGCACATGCAAGTGTCTTTAAAATCTTAAAGGGAAACTGCACAGGTTATGAGCTAGACCATTTACGTGTGCACAGTTCTTTTCCATAACTTGGAAGCGATGGTTTGTCTGTGATGGTGGTGTTTTGAGGCAGGTGAGAGGTTGCTCTTACCTTAATGCTGGGAAACAGAATAACACTGATTTTACTTGCTTGAGGTATGAAACACAGTCAGTGAAGACTTGAGAGACTACTGTATGTAAATGTATAAACAAACGGGGACTGTTACGCAGCTGTTCACGAGAAACGATGCTTTTTTGACTGTTCATAATAATCGTGAAACTAGATGAAGCCTGTGCAACTTTACAACTGTAACACTGAAAGCAAGTCAGGGTTATTTGTATTGCTTTCAGCACTAAGATGTGAAGCTCACATCATATTGTATTTTGATTTGGTTGGTTGGTTTTTGTACTCCCAGTTCTTATAGAACAGGGGAGTACTTTACAATGGGAATGAAGAAATGCTGTGTGTGTGTCTGTCCGTCCGTCCGTCCGTGATCAAAATGTGTTCCACTCGCTCCAGACAAAACTACTGGGCTGATCTTTCTGAACATTTGTAGGTATGTTCATTATGGGTCAAGGATGATGCCCGATGTGTTATTTTACCGTTATGGCCGTTCGTAACGGCCAATAACGGTTTTCGCTCTTTTTGGAATATCTTAGAAGGTACTTGGCCGATCTCTCTAAAAATTAGTAGGCATGTTCATTATGGGTCATGGATGATGCCCGATGTGTTATTTTACCGTTAAGGTCGTTACTAAAGGCCATAATGGCCCATAATGGTATACCTTCTTTATGGAATATCTTAGAAAGTACTTGGCTGATCTCTTTGAAAATTTGAAGGTATGTTCATTATGGGTCACAGATTATGCCCTTAGTTTTATTTCACCGTTATAGCCGTTACTAACGGCCCATAACAGTTTTTCTTTTTTTATGGAATATCTCAGAAAGTACTTGGCCGATATTTCTGAGAATTTGAAGGTATGTTTATCATGGGTCACAGATGATGCCCGACGTGTTATTTTACCGTTATATCCGTTACTAATGGCCATAACGGCCCATGAAGGTTTTCTTTCTTTATGGAAAATCTCAGAAAGTACTCGCCCGATCTTTCTGAAAATTTGTAGGCATGTTCATTATGGGTCAAGGATGATGCCTGTTGTGTTATTTTACCGTTATAGCCGTTACCAACGGCCATAACAGCCCATGACGGTTTTCCTTCTTTATAGAACATCTCAAAGTCTTGGCCGATCTTTCTGAAAATTTGTAGGCATATTCTTTATGGGTCACGGATCATGCCCGATGTGTTATTTTACTGTTAGAGTTGTTACTAACGGCTATAAAGGCCCATAACGGTTTTTCTTCTTTATGGAATATCGCAGAAAGTACTTGGCCGATCTTTCTGAACATTTGTACGTTTGTTCATTATGGGACATGGATGATGCTCGATGTGTTATTTTAACCGTTATAGCTGTTAGTAATGGCTATAACAGACGATAACGTTTTTTTTCTTTATGGAATATCTTTGAAAGTACTTGGCCGATCTTTCTGAAAATGTGAAGATATGTTCATTATTGGTAACGGATGATGCCTGATGTGTTATTTAAACCATTATAGCCGTTAATAACAGCTATAATGGTCCATAATGCTTTTTTATATTATGGAATATCTCAGAAAGTACTTGGCCGATCTTTCTGAAAATTTGTAGGCATGTTCATTATGGGTCACGGATCATGCCCGATATTTTACTTTACCGTTATAGCCGTTACTAATGGCCCATAACAGTTTTCTTTTTTAGGAAAATCTCAGAAAGTACATAGCCGATCTTTCTGAAAATTTGTAGGTTTGCTCCTTATGGGTCACGGATCATGCCCGATTAGTTATTTTACTGTTATAGCCGTTACTAACGGCCATAATGGCCCATAATGGTTTTCTTTGTTTATAGAATATCTCAAAAAGTACTCGGCCAATCTTTCTGAAAATTTGTAGGTATGTTCATTATGGGCCACGGATGATGTCCGATGTGTTATTTTAACTGTTATAGCCGTTAGTAACGGCTGTAATGGCCCATAACGGTTTTTCTTCTTTATGGAATAGCTTAGAAAGTACTTGGCCGATCTTTCTGAAAATTTGAAGATATGTTCGTTATGGGTCACGGATGATGCCCGATGTGTTATTTTACCGTTATATCCGTTACTAATGGCTATAACAGCCCATAATGGTTTTTCTTCTTTATGGAATATCTTAGAAAGTACTTGGCCGATCCTTCTGAAAATTTGTAGATATGTTTATCATGGGTTACGGATCATGCCCAATGTTTTCTTTTACTGTTATAGCCGTTACTAATGGCTATAACGGCCATAACCATTTTTGTTCTTTATGGAATATCTTAGAAAGTACTTGTCCAATCTTTCTGAAAATTTGTACGTATGTTCATTATGGGTCATGGATCATGCCCGGTGTTTTATTTTACCATTATAGCCATTACTAACGGCTATAACGGCCCATAACAGTTTTCTTCTTCATGGAAAATCTCAAAGTCTTTGGCCGATCTTTCTGAAAATTTGAAGGTATGATCATTATGGGTTACAGATGATGGCTCATGTTTACCAGAATAGCCGTTACTAACGGCTATAATGGCCCCAAACGGTTTTTCCTCTTTATGGAATATCTCACGCATATTCAAGATAAACTGGGAATACGTTTATATGTTTTGCATCTTGTTACTTTGTTTGCTTTTTGTTTCTTTCTAAGAATGGTAAAGATGACTTCTCCGGTATTTTATTGCATTTTATTAACATTTGATCCTGTAAGCTGGATGTTGGTTTGAGATCTGTGTGCCTATATACATCTACATTTATATCTGTCTGTCCATGTGAAGGAAACTGTTCGGACTAAATTATCCATTTGTTTAAGCCACCTCTCAGGCCAACCATTAACCAAAGGTAATGTGCATTTGATTGTACTCTTTGTTTTTCAACAGAAATGCTGTGTGGCTGGCTTGCTTGTTTGTTCCACTTGCTCAGTAACCCTGAGAGAGGGTCCTGGATGGTTGGCTAGGCGACACTCGGCAGTGATTATTACTTCCTAAAAATTAGAGGGTCAGATTTTATGAGAAAAACTTATTTCCAAATTTTCAGGGAGTCATGAGAATACTTATAATTGCTTGAAAATGCAATGAAAACAACATGTGTACACACACTCGCGCATGCATACATGCTCTGGCTCATACACGTAAATACATAGAGAAAGAGGCAGAAATAGATAAGAAAAGAGATGCTAATAATGAAGTTAATAGAACACTCCAGATAATGCCAAATATTATTCTGGTTTGTGTTCCAATGTTAATAAATGAATAAATGTGAGCAGACACTATCAGGATTTTAATCATGAATCTTGGTAAGTAAGAATGTAGGTTTCTGGATTCAACATTGGAAAAGTAGTTAAGGACTAAGAATCAAAACTTACTTGGAGAATATTTCGACAGGATCGCCCTGTCTTCATCAGCTCATTGTTGCTGTTGTGGCAGCGAGGCCTGGTGGGGCAACTGTTGTGTGGGGTGAACGGTTGTCAGGATCAGATTGTAGATAGGGGAAGTTCAAAGCCTTTATTTCTGTTCAGGCTGGGGCTTCTGGTCTTGATTTCAATGGCTTCTGTAACTTTTAAAACTTTTTTTTAAAGTTAAAGAAGCCATCGAAATCAAGACCAGTCGCCCCAGTCTGAACAGAGATAAAGGCTTTGAACTTCCCCCTATCTACAATCTGATCCTGACAACCGTTCACCCCACACAACAGTTGCCCCACCAGGCCTCGCTGCCACAACAGCAACAGTGAGCTGATGAAGACAGGGCGATCCTGTCGAAATATTCTCCAAGTAAGTTTTGATTCTTAGTCCTTAACTACTTTTCTAATGATGAATCTTGATAAGTTGGATGTCCTCTTATCGTATCTTATCTTTGATTATTATCACAGAATTTCCACAATGCAAGCCATTTCCGTCAGTGTTGAAATATATGTTTGCTTGACCTTATTCCAGTCACCATGTAATGATCATTGATGCCCGGTGACAAGAAACAATTGTTGAATATTTGTGGAATTTTGGACAAAACTATGTAGATTAGCCACTCTTGCACTGTGGCCACTCTTGCACTGTGCACAACACATTCATATGCCCATAATGGACCCATTTTGATTATCCGAACCAGTTATGTTGCAAAGAGCACTCAAGTTAGGTTCCATTCACTGGATTATCGCCTGTAAGCCACAGCTGAGCTGTTGATTTTGATTTCAAAAAGCTTGATTTCATACAGTTTCCCATGCTTTTTGCACTTCGCCTAATCACGTGATCTGGTAGTCCGACCATAGACTGGGTAGTCTATTTCAACGACTCTTGCTGGTTTTCAGTAGAGACAGTTCTGAAGTAGAAGTTGTTCATCAATGTGGAATGTTCTAAAATGTCAAAAAAGCTACATTTTCACAGCTTCGATTGTGATGGGAATCAGACAAAAGTGCTTTTGCGTAACATGCTTTTCAGAGGTGTAATACATACTGGACAAAATCACAGTAAATTTGGTATGTTTTAGTGAGGCACTAGCCTGGGGCACTGGCCTGAATTCCAATGCATCAGATGGGAATTTTATGCATCAGAGACACATATTTGTGTACAATAGTTATCACTGCTAGGATTACAGTGAAACCATCTGCTGTGTGTGACCCCCTTACCTGCCCTTGGTTCACACTGTAATGTTTTAGATACCCATTCAGTGCGGACCAGGATGTATCTGAGCCAGACTGGGAGGTGTTCCTGCGTGACACGGCTACCATGATAGTTCAGGAGCAGTCGCCTCACAGGTCGGTGAAGCCTGGTAACACATTGGCTAAGAACAGCTTGATATTACAGGGGTTCTGGAAATTGTGTTTTTGAAAATTCCTAGTTCTGATTATTGACTTGTTTGTTGCTTACTGGTGTTTTTTGTTGTTCATGCATATGGCCCTTTGCGGTCGGCTGGGCTATAAGCAACATTATCTTATCTTATCTTGTTGTTCATGTCATGGATTGTCCGCCGTTTCCGCTGTTTTTCGCTTTTTGAATCGCGTGTCCGCCGAGAAATTTTCGTCTCCGCCAAATTTTTTTTGTGTGAAAAAAAACGAAAGTCGGACAGATCACAAGGGATCAAATGTGTTTATTCTCGAACAGTCCAGTTTTAAACCTTATCTATCTGCAAACTCCAATGGAACAACTAGTATTGAATAAAAGTAGCACCAGGAGTGGCGGTCAGTGTTATACCATACCTGCATCAAATATTGACAGCCACTTACATTCTTTTTATCCCAGTTCTGTACGGCTGTGGAACTCACTGCCGGGTGCCATCAAGATTGCCACAAATGCAATCTCTTTTAAAAAACAAATTGATACAACAGTTTTGAGATCTGCATATTGATGTTTTTCTATTTTTTACTTCCCAGATATTTTACTGTTAACTGGGCCTGAATTTGGCCATTGCTTTTAACTTCTTGAATATCGAGTGCGACCCCTTGTTGCCAAATTTGCTCCAGGGGCCAACAGTCTGAGTCGCACTATTTTATGTTATTTTTTTTACTTTTTAACATGCGCGCTGGTGACCTACTCGTTTTTGAGTGAACCAGTATTTTAGGAAGAAGAAGAAGAAGAAACCGTTCACCAACCAATCAGCCAATGACTGACTTCCTTGTATTCACTTGCGATTGTCTTATCCAATGAGTCGCCTTTTTCAAAATATGCCACTCCACTTGATTCACGAAAAGGGCGAATGGCAGAAAATTCCTGACTCCAGGGTCATTTGTTGACGATTGGGATCGTCGAAAGCCATGGACGTGGGCATGGATCGACCATACTCTGAATGGTGAAAGAGTTGGCGATTTTCTTCTCAAGATTCGTGAGCCGGGGAGTGCTTTTTTTTACCCTTTGTCAATCAAGCGTCCAGTATGCGGCTAAGGGCCGAATTGCCTTGGAGAACCACATGGGCACAACGAAACATTTCAGCACCTGAGGAAGCTTGGGAAGCAATGCTCGAATCGATGGTAACTAAACTTTTGTTATGCTCTCTCTCTCTCTCTCTCTCTCCTCTCTCTCTCTCTCTCTCTCTCTCTCTCTCTCTCTCTCTCTCTCTTCGTTCAGCACCTTCAGTATAAATGTTTTGTTTTTGCATTATTTGTAACCGTAATGGACTAAATGAGTAAATTATCTTCACTCTCTCTCTCCCTCTCCTCTCTCTCCCTCTCCTCTCTCTCACAGTCTCTCTCTCTCTCTCTTTGAGTCCCCCCCCCTCTCTCTCTCTCTCTCTTTGTCGTTCAGCACCTTCAGTGTAAATGTTTGTTTTTGCATTATTTGTAACCGTTATGGACTAAATAAATAAATTATCTCGACTCCCTCTCTCCCTCCCCACTTTCTCTCAGTCTCTCTCTTTGAGTTTTTCCCTCTCTTTATCTATTGAGTCTCTCTCTCTCTCTCTCTCTCTCTCTCTCTCTCTCTCTCTCTCTCTCCTCTCTCTCTCTCTCTCTCCTGTGTGTGTGTGTGTGTGTGTGTAGAATTGTCTCAGTTTCTTCCTGTGTCTGCCCATCTTATCATTTTGAACTTGAATTAGATTGTATCTGCCTGTTGTCCACTCTGACACAGTAATATGATGTGCAAACCAGTGCACTACCAAACGTGTTCAGCCACTGGTTTTAGTATAGGTTATTTATTGACACTGGACATCGCAGATTGAGAGGGTAACCATAAACTCAGAATTTTCTTTGTTTTTCTGCAACTGTTGGTTTAATTTTATTTTCCAGGCCCAGAACCTCTGCCCGGATTTTGATTATTTTTCTCCGTCACCTGATTTTATTTCCAGGCCCATGACCTCGGCCTGAATTTTTCTTAATTTTCTTGTCTGTTGCCTGATTCAATTTTCCAGGCCCTGGGCCTCTGCCCAAATTTTTCATGATCTGTCACTGTCTGGTGCCTAGTTTCATTGTCCAGGACAGGACCTTTGCCCAGAATTTCTTTTGTTTGCTCTGACCGTTCTGTCATTTTATTTTCTAAGCCCTGAACCTCTGCCCGAATTTTTCTTTTTTCTTCGACCTGTTGCCTGATTTCATTTTTCAAGCCCATGACCCCTGCCCAAGTTTATATTTTCTCGCCAGATGTTGCCTAATTTTTTTTATCCAGGCCTGGGACCTCTGCCCATTTTTTTTTCTTTTTTTTTCTCTCTCAGTCTGTTGCCTAATTTTACCTTGCTCCTGTGGACATGGGGAGGGGAAAATCGGGAGGAGAGTGCTCAAAGCCCGCATGGCGGGTGGTGTTATCATGCTTTTAACATTCTATTTATATTATATATATATATATATTTTATTACATGTATCATAATTTTTAATTGAGAATTTGTTACGGTGACAACCCATTGTCACATAGAACAATATTGTCTTTCACTGGACAGAAAGAGCCTCCTTACACTTTGGCACAGAGTCTGCATGGAAACGAGCCTGACATGCCTACACCATCGGACGATTGAGTGGCAAACCTGGAAGCAATGGTATGTGTTGATTTAGGTAGTAAAATTTTTCTCTCTTTGTTTTTTTCACATCAAAGCGCTGCTATTTTGAATCAGCTGGAATGTGTCTCTATGATCAATGTAGTTTTCTCTGTTTCTTCATAGAACCTTCCAGCTCACTGATGATTTTTCTATCTTTTTCTTTTCAGGATCCTTTTTTTTGATGCAGTGTCTTTATTGTGTTCTCTTTCTGTTGCTGTTTTTTCACTGCTTTCTGTTGTAGGTCTTACTGATTTCTCTTCATCACTCTTTGAGGCTTCTTTATCTGCAGTGTTTCCCACAGGCTTAAACACTGGGAGTCATTATGACCCATTCATCCATAATCTGGGGTCCTTACCTACCACAACTATATTAAATTTGAATTCACATGCAGCTTCATAACAACTGCCACAATAATGGAAGAAGTAAAACGGTTTGTTTTATTATCTCAAACACACAAACCAGATTTAAACCCTTTAATTTTTTTGTGTGTCTTCGATGTTAATTTCTGAATCTTGTGCTTCAGAACGGACTTTTGACATTTTAAAACTATTTGTGCAATGCCATTTTCATGCGGAATGTGTGTGCGCATGCTGTTTAATGGAAGCAACTCTTTATTAAGGTTACGCAGCTACAGTATTTAATAAAACTAAGCGAACATAGCAAACATCAAGCAACATAAGCTGTTGCTTTATATAACTGGAAACGCCTAGCTAGTGAAACATTCTATGCAGCAATTAGACTTTTTTTGTAAGCAAGATCTCAAATGGAAGAACAGCACACCAATGATTTTTGCTAGGTTTAGTGCTGATCCAACGCAACTCTTCTGTTACTCAAGGAATTGTCCGCAATGATTAGGGGCATTTGTAAAGAACGCCCCCCCACCCCACCCCCATTTTACCTCTCGCTCATCGTTTCCTACGGTTTTGCTGTTCCATCAACTCGCACGGACAACCCCCATTCATTGTTTGGTGGTCACAATTTTGTAACTTCACAGTATAGGCACATGGAATCTGGTTCAACCCTATAGTTGCTAACCCTAACCCTACCCCCTGACCCTAACCATAAACCTGCATGGTTTAAAATAAAAAAAAATAAACATAAACTCATGGTGTCAATGCATGAAAACTACTCGTGCCCATGACTGATGTTTCACTGGGAGTTGTTAAGAATAGCCGATTGTGGATGCTTAGAAACATGGAGATGCGTTCTTTACATTTGCCTGACCATGTAT
Source organism: Conus ventricosus (assembly GCA_018398815.1). Lineage (NCBI taxonomy): Eukaryota > Metazoa > Mollusca > Gastropoda > Neogastropoda > Conidae > Conus > Conus ventricosus. The sequence continues at coordinate 36,069,212 of CM031601.1, forward strand.
TTGTATGACGTTGCTTTGAAAGACCTGTGGCCTGAAAAAACCTATGTGTCTTAATGACACGCAGAAATAAAACGTCTGCATCATTTTCAAATTTTTATGCATGGTAAACTCTGATCTGCATGTTCTTGCATTGTCTCTTGAAGATTTCAACTAGTTTTAAGCTGTTGATAAACCATGGGCTCAGAGTACAATTGATATTGTGTTTTCAGATGATTGGTTTCCTGTCTGAGAGTTCACTACCTTTGGTAACAGCACCAAAGCTTCTACTCCTAGCCAAGGCCCTAGCTGATGACAAAGAAGCATTGAATAAATTGCACATAGATAATTCCACTGCCTTTTACAAGCTGAAGTTTGGTGTGGCTGAGACGATGCTGGACAAAATAACTGGTGAAATGCGGGAAACAACATTCACGCTAAATCTGGATGAAGCGACCAATTCAAATCACGAGAAGATGGTGACTGTGCTTGTGAGCTATTTTTCAAAGTCATACAACAGGACTGTTGTCCATCATCTAATCTCTTTTATTGTCCTCCTGTTGACCAGTGAGTTTCTGTATGAAAAACTCTTTGAAGTTTTTGATGACTTCCGTCTATGCTGGCAGAACTAAAAAACTCTGCCTGCACTCTAAACTCTGCCTGCAAACTCCCCCCCCCCCCCCCCCCCCCCCTTTATTTTAAATTCTTCCTCCTTTTTTGAGGCCTACCATTCCAAGCCCTGGTTGTTGTTTTCTCTCATGTCTTCCTGTCTTCTGCCTTTTTTTATCACCCAAGAAGCTAGACTTAGCACTAAGGCATTTGACAAGGTAAATCACAGTCTCCTCTTACACAAGCTTCACCACTACGGCATCGGGAGTGAGGTTAACTGCTGGATTATGGGATTTCTGTCAAACCGACGTCAAGCAGTTGTAGTGGAGGGAGCCCAGTCAGAATATGTCAGGGTGAGGTCAGGTGTACCACAAGGATCAGTTTTGGGACCTTGCTTGTTCCTTGTATATATCAATGATCTCCCAGAGAGCCTGACTTCACCTTGTAGGCTGTTCGCTGACGACACTGCAGCTTATAGAGTAGTCGCATCCCAGCGAGACCAAGACCAGCTACAAGAGGACCTCCATCGTCTCGGAGAATGGGAGAAGAGCTGGGACATGGTTTTTCATCCAGGGAAGTGTACTGCTCTTCCTGTGACCAGAAGTCGGCGTCCCCTTCACTACCAGTACAAGCTGCATGGACACACACTCGACACTGTGTCATCAGTCAAGTATCTCGGCGTCACCATTGAGAAGAACATCAGCTGGGATACTCACATTGATGCCATCACTTTGAGAGCAAGCAGGATGCTGGGATTCCTTCGTAGGAACTTGAAAGCTGCTCCCACAGAGCTGAGAGAGAGGGCTTACCTGACATTTGTCAGGCCCCTTTTGGAATATGCCAGCTCTGTGTGGGACCCCCCATACACAGAGGAATGTGGACAGAATAGAAGCAATACAGAGAAGGGCGGCTCGCTTCGTATTGAACCGCTACCACAACACCTCAAGTGTAAATAGCATGATTTCTCGACTGGGATGGCCCTCCCTTCAGCGACGCCGGCAGATGGCACGCCTGACGATGCTGTATAAGATCCAAAATAACATGGTTGCAGTCAGCCACAGCAAATTACATCCAGCTCCGGTCCGCCAAAGAAGAGTACATGACAAACAGTACTCTGTCATCCAGTGCCGCACACAGTATCGGCAGAACTCATACTTTCCTAGAACAATTAGAGATTGGAATGAGTTGTCTGCAGAGTCTGTGACCGCTCCCACTCTTGACACCTTTCAGTCAAGGGTGCAACTGCTGCTCTGAAAATTTTTTTTTTTTTTTTTTTTTTTTTTTTTTCTTCTTCGCCGGGCGACCCCCACCCTGAAAGTGTCAAAAAAATCAAATTGTTGATTGTGGACACTCAAAGGAAGAAGAAGAAGAAGAGCACTGGGTTTTGCATGCTCATGTCTATGACTTTCATACTTGATGATAATTGTATGTACATGCGCCATAACTGCCAACCCTCCCAAGTTTTAAAAGAAATTTCCCTGATGTAGAAATCATTACTGAAATACTAAATTGCTGAACATTAGCGGGCTAGAATTGCTTTCAGATTCAAGCTGCCCCCTCTTCAGCCCATCCCACCCCCTTCATCCCCAGGTTCCCGAATTGTGACTGCAGAAGGTTGGGTAGCATATGATGCATGCACACATACAGACATGTAATAATTTTTGTGTGTGTGTGTGTTAAATGCATTTTTCTGTACCTCTATCAGACCTGCCAACCATTACGCATTTTGCGCAATTTATTATGACCAAGTGATAATTCTTACGCCTTTACGCATTTAGCCAAAAAATTACGCATTGAAAGTTTTCAACAACAACAAAAAATGGACGAAAAATCAGCTTATGTACAGGTACGCACGGCGCCGTGCGTATAACCAGTAATCTTCAAGAAGCGTTTCCGGTCATGCGCAGTTCGTTTCACCATCTTTACCATTCAGCGAAGTTGGCGTCTTTTAGAAGTTTTAGCTACGAAAATGTCGAAACATGGAGTAGAAAGTTTTGGACAAGATGTGAAAAAAAAAAAACTTGGTCAAAAGTTCCGAAAAGAATACTCGGAAAAGTTCCCCTGCATACGGCTAAAGGTGTAAATTGTGCACGGTGTACCATTTGCTAGTCGGACTTCACAATTTCCCATGGCGGGATGGTGGATGTGAAGTGTCACCTTGAGTCACGCAAGCACATCGATTCCTCTAACGCGCCGAATTCTTCCAGCATCACACATTTTTTTTAGACTGTAGACACCTCAAAAGAGGATGAAATTAGGGAAAGGGTAATTCGGGCTGAAGCATAGGTGGCCGGATTTTTCGTCGAGCACAACATCAGTCTTAGTGCAGCCGACCATGCATCCCATTCCCAGCTTTTTTAAAAAGCGTTCTCAGATTCGGAGATCGCCAAACAGTTCAAGAGCGGTCGAACAAAGACAACACACGTTGTAAGGACCCTTGTCATGGAAGCCTAAACTGCTGCTGCATCTTGACTGCAGAATGGAATGTTTGTGTTGGGGACTGATGGAAGTCAGGAAGGGGGGGGGGGGGGGGGGGGGGGGGGGGACAAATTCTTTCCTGGGGTGGTGCGATACTTAAAAAATGACACAATCGCCACAGAGCTGATAGCCAACCCCACATGCACAGAATCAGCAACAGGGGAGAACATTTTTTAGGTTATATGTTTTCTTAATTTCATGTACCCAGTTTCTCCATCTTCGAACTCCCCCCCCCCCCCCCCCCCCCCCCCCCCCCATTTCATTTCCAATTTTTTAGGTTGTTTCTGGCGCACTATCAAGCCTTGGTGTGCCATGCCATGATGGTTTAGGAGATTTGTGTGTGTTTCCAGTGTATTCTACATTTTTATAATTTGTAAAGATTTCTTGTGACACTTAAAAGAAAAGCTTGTTTTTGTAGAAAAGTAAAATTCACAAAAATTGTGCAAATGATTTCATCGTATCGTGTTTGTTTGAAAAAAGATAAATGTCGCGCTTGATTACTCTTAGCTCTCAGAAATTACACATTTCTGCCTCACTGAGCTTCAATTCTTACTCATTGGTCTCTTAGGGGGTTGGCAGGTCTGCTCTATGTGCATGACAGTTTAATTACACATACTATACCGTGGCTCACTAATGCAATAAGCGGCAGCAGTTTGCTATCCCTGCCTCGTATACAATAAAGTCTGAACGGACAGGAAAAAACCCTGAAACGGTCTCGTGTCTTGCGCATGCTCAGATCAGTCCTCTTTTCTCGGCAGCCTTTTTCCTGCTAGCCTCGTGTACTCTGAGCAGCTAAGTATCTTTTGCTTTCTCACAATCGATCGATTGTTGTTGCTGTTCTTTTGGTGTCTGTGCATACGTTTTCGCTTAAGGAAGAAACGTACATGAAGCAAAGCGAGGATTCGGAAGGTTTCGTCAGTCGATTCCTGCACCTCGCCGACAGGCTCTTCCTCTTTGTTTGCCGCGCTAAAGCCTCCTCTCTCTTCATCGTCGCTCTCTCTTTCGTCTTCTTCTTCTTCTCCTTCTTCTTCCTAAGGTTCACCTCAACTCGGCTGCGGTTCTGTTGTCGTGACAATGAGCTCTTTCTCGCACCCCTTCAGTTACGATGGTGATCGACTTAGCTGCAGCTCTGTCAATCCTGTCCCCTTGTCCCCTAACGGCGATCGACTCAGCTGCGGTTCTGTCGTTCCCGTTACTGCATCCTGTGTACAGTTCAGCTGCGGTTCTACTGTGCACAATTTAATTCCTGTGGCCGAATCGAGGATGCAAGAGCCCCCTACCTCGGGGGCTCATGGGTCGAGTGATGAAGCAGACTTCACGTCCAACTCTCATTCTCACTTGTCTGGTGAGCCAAGGGAAACAACTCGCTCTCAGGGGCCCGACACTCGGTCGGCCCTAGTTGCTTCCCTTCCTCTCGCTCATGCTTCTGTCTCTTATTCGGGACAGAATGCGTGGGTCTCGCCCTCATTTCAGGGCAACCCACTGGGGACTGGCTCATCAGAGCCCCCATATACTGGTCTGAGCCAGCAGGCGCAGCTTTAGCCCCCCCTATCATGGGGGCAGGGCCCTCTGCCTTGGGCTCCTTGGGCCCAATGGCAATATCCCCCGACCATGGGCTTTCCACAGCCCCCTGCTCCGGGGTTTCCCTGGAGGCTGGGCCTTGTGCTCAGCGCTCCACCAGCGCAGCCCTCTTCTTCTCAGGCCCCTCCAGCCCACCCCACGGCCGATCCTTCCCCCAGAGTTTCTGGGGAATCAACCAGACCGGGCCCGTTTGGTTTATCTCCGCGTACCGGTACCCCACGGGCGGTCACCCCTTCTGTCTGCGGCTCCGATCCGGTGGACTCGGAGTCGGAGGACGAGGAACAAATGCCCTCTTCTTATTCCTTCCGGGACTCAGTGGCCATTCTGGCTTCCCTTGTCCCTAATGCGGTGTCATCCTCTCGGGAGGTCAGGGCTCCCTGCCCTTCAGCAGCAGAGCTTGCCTTGGGGTCTCATCCCATTTCGGCTACTCCCTCCTCTCTCTTAAAGGAGTCGGTCATGGTAGCCGATTGTGTGAGGAGGGCCCAAACGAAAGTTAGGGGCACTGAGGCGCAGTACATCACGCCTGGGTCTGTCTCGGATTTTCCCAGAGCGCTGGCGTGTGAGAAGTTTTTCAAGCCAGAGAAGCTCCCATTTGCCAAGAAGACTTTCTTGGGGTATGATGCGATCCCGGAATCCACTCTCTCCCTCTCCCAAGAGGACCTCCTCCTTGTCCAAGAGAGGTCCAAGTCTCGACCACGGCAGGTGGCTCTCTCAGAGCGCTGCCTTGCCAAGTTGGAAGAGTCGGCTAGGAGGGGGCTCGAAGCTGTTTCCGCCATGGACTCCTTCAGGGGTCTGGTGTCCGCCCTCAAGGACCCCGACTGGGACCCCTTCACTATCCGCCAATCCGTGCACCCATCGGCTGTTGTGGCCTTTATCCAGTCCATGTCTGAAGGGCTCAAATATTCGGCCGGTGCATTCGCAAGACTGCATCTCAACTCAATCCTAGTGAGAAGAGATGCTGTCCTATTGGCATCTTCGGTTGCCCGCACTGCCTCTGCTCGTGCCTCCCTCAGAGCCTTGCCGGTCAAGACTGGCTCTCTCTTTGGGAACCATGTTCAGGTGACCATCAAGAGCCTTCAGTTCAGGGCTCTTCCCTTTGGTCTAGCCCCAGCCCCTTGGGTGTTCACGAAGGTGGCACGAGAACTCTGCATGCACGTTCGGGAGAGAGGAATACGTCTGAAGGCCTATCTCGATGATTGGCTTCTCCTTGCCTCATCCGGCACTCTGGGTTCTAGACCTCTGTCAGGATCTGGGGTTTGTTCGCAACGAGGAGAAGTCCAATCTCATCCCGTCGCAACAATTCCAGTGTCCGGGCATGTCCTTCAACACCACCAGGTGGTTGGTTTCTCCAACCCCCTAGCGTCTTGTTCGCCTCCAGCATCTCTTGGCCCATCTCCCCTCTCTGGATCAGGCTCCGGCCAGGAAGCTGGCCTCCCTTCTGGGTCTGATGGAGTCCTTGGCCCCCTTAGTGCCCCTTGGATGATGGCACAAACGCCAGTTTCAATGCTGCTTTCGGAGGCGTTGGTCTCAGACGTCGCAGTCTTGGGACTTTCCGGTCCCTCTGGGTCAGTGGTTCCAGTCATCAGTGACCCAATGGCACTCCCAGTCCTGGCTGGCTCAGGGAGTCCCCATCACACACCCCCACCCTCCGCAGGACAACTTGTTCACGGACGCGTCCCAGTCTGGGTGGGGTGCCCACGTGAGCTCTCTGACGGCGGCCGGGCAATGGCCTCCGGAGATGGGGTCCTGACACATCAATTGGCTGGAGCTGGAAGCAGTGTTCCAAGCCCTCAGGGACTTTCTTCCCTTTCTGAAGGGGAAACATGTTCTCCTCAGCACGGACGGTGGCGTGTTAAATCAACAAGCAAGGGTGGGGGGCGTATTCTCACTCCTTGTCCCTGAGGGCGGAACAGCTTCTCCTTTGGTGTGAGGCACAATCCATCCAGATCTCGGCCAAGCACGTTCCTGGGAAGATCAACATTCTCGTGGACTCCCTCAGCAGGTCGCATATGATTCTTCCCTCAGAATGGACTTGTCCATTCGGTCCTGGAACCAATCTGGTCTGTGTGGTTCAAACCACAGGTAGACCTGTTCACTACCCAGTTCAACCACTGTCTCCAGCTGTATGTCTCTCCAGTTCCGGAGCCAGCTGCTTGGGCTGTGGACGCCCTGTCCATCCCTTGGTCCTGTTAGGGGGTCCCTCCTTCGTGGACGACCGCAGTGGCGACCACCCGTCCTCTTCACGAACTGCCCTGTTTGGATTCATGAGTCCACCATCCAAAGAGTGAAAACTGAAAAGAAAATCTCGTTTTTTGAGGCCCGCAAACAGGTTGTTGGCAGTCAGACGTCAACAGTATCTTCCTGTGCTTCGGCTATAAAGAAAGTTTCCACCCGTTCAGTCTGCAGCCAGACTGATGAATTTATTTTCTCTAAAACATTGCATGGTAGAATGGTAAACTCTGGTGGAAGCAAGTCCACCACCTCCCAACCCAAAGTGAGTGCCCCTGGTGGAGGCAAAAAATATGCCGCCCCTCAGACTGTCCAGCAGTCTACTCCATCTGCTGCTGGGCAGATTAAAAAGCCAGTCCTCCCACCTCGAACTCCTGTGTGCAGTGCCCATGCGGGCAAGGGAGTTCATCCGAGTGTCGAGATGGTGGAGATGAGAAAGAAACCACCACCATCTCCAAAATTCAGGCCTTCTTCACCTGTGGGCAAGTCTGCCAGCAGGTCTGAAGACCAACATAGTCCAGTCAAACTAAGTACTAAATTCGCTCCATTGAATGCAGATGATGATGAGGAGATGAACTGATTTCTCTCCTATTCATCCTCTGCACCATGGACAGTAAAATAATCCATTGGAATATTCGTGGCCTAAATTCAAATTTTTAGGAGCTACAGCTTCTGTGTCGAACTATAAAACCTTGTGTCGTGGCTCTTCAGGAAACTAAAATTCAAAGCCAGAAGACCTTCACTCTTTCTGGTTTTAATATTCTTTCCAAACCTGCACAACTATCCACATTGGGACTGTCGGGCGGTGTTGCCCTTCTTTTGCATAAAACTTTGCTGTTTAGTCCTGTCGCTCTGACTACCCCCCTTCAGGCTGTAGCTGCGAGAGTCACTCTCCACAAAACTATTACAGTTTGCTCACTATATCTGCAACCTTCTGTCCCGGTTTGTCGTCAAGACCTTGTCAGTCTGATCGGAGAACTTCCTTGACCTTTTTTGCTGTTGGGTGACTTTAATGGACACAGTCCTCTTTGGGGTAGTGTTGGTTCGTCATCCAGAGGTCTGCTTCTTGAGGATGTCCTTTCTGACTTTGATTTGTGTTGACTGAACGATGGATCTCCAACATACCTCCACTTTTCCACAGGCTCACTTTCGTGTTTAGATTTGTCGATATGTGACCCCTCGCTGGTCCTGGACTATGGGTGGTCTGTCCATGACGATCTGCACGGAAGTGACCATTTCCCTGTTCTTTTAAAACCCGTATTAACTGAAAACGCCTCTATCTCACAACATCTTAATTATAAGAAGGCAAACTGGAATCTTTTTGCAACCAATATTTCAAAAGAATTCCAAGAAATTGATTTTCTTCAGATTCCAGACCAGCAGAATCTCTGACCAGTACTGGGATAAACTGTGCTAAAACCTGTATTCCAATGTCTTCCGACAAACTCCAACTGCCCAAAACACCCTGGTTTACTTCTGACTGCCAACACATCTCAAAAGTACGCAAATGGGCTCAGCGTTGGGTATACCAAAGACCTTCAGGTCCCAACGCTCGAGCCCATCAGAAACTCCGCGCCAAATCGAGACACACTTTCAAAGTCAGTAAACGTCAGTCTTGGAGAAACTTCTGCTCCGGGCTGACATCTAAAACTTCAAAGAAAAAAGTTTGGAAAATCATCAGAAAAATCAAAGGGAAGAACACCAACCCTCAGTTCATCATCTGAAACTTGCCGATGCTCTGATCACTGACAAACAAGCTGTTGCTGATCTGTTGGCCTCCACCATCCAACAGAACTCATCTTCAAATAAATCTGCAGCCTTTTTAAGAAACAAACAAGTCAGAGAGAAATCTTTGTACAGTTTCACATCAGACAACTCTGAAGCCTACAATCTTCCTTTCTCAATCAACGAACTAAAATTAGCTTTGCAAACCTGCACTGATTCTGCCCCTGGTCTGGATGATATTCATTATCAGGTTTTAAAACATTTTCCAGAAAGCTGTCTCCAGACCCTTCTTAAAGTATACAACCATATCTGGACCACAGGGTGCTTTCCGCCCTCCTGGCGGAAAGCCCTGATCATTCCAATTCCTAAGCCTGGAAAGGACCTTACCAACCCTTCAAATTATCGTCCAATAGCTCTGACTGGCTGCCTCTGTAAGCTGATGGGAAAAGATGGTCAACTCCCGTCTGATGTGGAAGCTGGAAACCGATGGCCTTTTGGCCAGCGAACAGTGCGGGTTCCGGAAGTACCACTTGACAGTTGATATTTAATCCGTCTGGAAACCACCATCCGCAACGCCTTTGTCAATAAGCAGCATGTGGTCGCTATCTTTTTTGACCTAGAAAAAGCGTATGACACCGCGTGGAAAGCAGGAATCCTTATGGACCTGCACAGACTTGGTTTTCATGGTCACCTGCCTCTGTTTATTCAGAACTTTCTGGCTGATCGACAGTTCCAGGTGCATGTTGGCACCACACTCTATGACATCCATGGGCAGGAGTTGGGTGTACCTCAAGGGAGCATCCTTTCTCCTGCCCTTTTCAACATTAAAATCAACGACATTGTGAAATCAGTAAGCCAGGGCTCTGAGTCCTCTCTGTTCGTTGACGACTTCACGCTGTACGCAGTTGGAGCTTCTTACGCCAGCGTACAGCGTCGACTCCAACTTTGTGTCCCTCCGGGGGTTGCGACCTTGTCGTGGTCGAGGGCTTGTGCGGTCCAGTGATCCCTTAGGCTTTGCTGGCGGGGGCATCAATACTTGGGGATAGGCTGTTTTTTTCAAACTGCTTCTAGGTCCGAGAAGCTAAGATGCTGTCTGGCCTAAGCGTAACGTGGTAAGGAGTTGATGCCCCTGGTAGGGCTTCCCATGTCAGATAGGCTAAGGGTGAGGATCCTGACTAAGAGTAACCCGCCTTTCTCCTTTTCTTGTTTTCTGCCTTCCTTATTTGGCCCTTTTCTATCTTCGTCTCCCCTTCAAGTCTTCTTTTCCACACTCCTTTTCTCTCTGTGGTCTCCTTAAGATCCGCCGCGTTTGCCATGCGGTGCGACCTGTGTCGGAGGGGGATGAGATCCTGGTGATTGAGAGGGCCAGCGCTCTCAACACATCACTTTGGCTCGGACCTCTCCTAGACAGGGGGTACACTTTGGCCCGGGTGTACTAATCGGCTCCCCTACTTGGGGCTGGGTCAAGACAGACAGTTCCCCTGCTGGCCAAGTAAACCCCTGCAGTGCTCAGCTCTCTGTCCCCGGGAGTTGAGCATGATCAGGGGGGATAGGGTTGGTGGTTTCTGTTTGTCGTATATTTCTCCCGAAGCCTGGAAGGGTCAAGACATTGGTTTCTTGGCCCTGGCCCCTTAGTTGGACTCCAAGGTGGGTGGGTAAGGGAGAGATGAAACATAATAAAATAAATATGGCTTTTTCAAAAAACATTCCCCCCAAGAAGAAGAGGAAGGCAGCATCCCCTATTTCAGGGGATCTTTATTATGACAGTGATTCCGATACAGAAGTTAGACAGAGGACAGGTTTCTGGGCTTCCTGGCTCGTGATGGAAGGGACGGAGCAGGAAAGACCCCTTTCAGCTCTGAGTCCTTTTGCTATCCAGAAGGGCTTTCAAGGATTAGCAGGTGACCCTCGGTCCATCAAAAGGTTGAGAAATGGCTCGTTTCTGATTCAATGTAAATCACAAAAACAATCCGAAGAGCTGCTGAGGGCAACAAAACTAGTGGACAGGGAGATCAGGGTGACGCCCCATAAACAGTTGAATTCATCGAAAGGAGTGATTCGCTGCCGAGATTTAACAGGTGTCTCAGAGGCAGAGATCAGAACGGAGCTGGCGTCCCAGGTGTGACAGAGGTGCGCAGGGTGACGGTAAAGAAGGGTGCAGAGAGAGTGGCCACCAACACCCTCTTTCTGACATTCTGCAACCCTGTGCTGCCTCCGGTCATCAAAGTCGGCTACCTGAATGTCCAGGTTCAGTTATATGTTCCGTCCCCGTTGAGGTGCTTCAGATGCCAGAGGTTTGGCCATGTCAGGGACCGCTGTTCTGGGCAGGAGGTGTGTGGTGTTTGCTGCAAGGCAACCCATGATGGGCAATGTAAAGATCCGGCACATTGTGCTAACTGCGGTGGCGACCATCCCTCCTCTTCAAGAAACTGTCCTCTTTGGATTCAGGAATCAAAATACAAAGAGTTAAAACAGAAAAGAAGATCTCCTTTTTTGAGGCCCGGAAACAGGTTGTTGGCAGTCAGACGCCAACAGCTTCTTCTTATGCTTCGGCCGTAAAGCCCTCCGGGGGTTGCGACCTTGTCGTGGTCGGAGGGCTGTACGCAGTTGGAGCTTCTTACGCCAGCGTACAGCGTCGACTCCAACTTTGTGTCCCTCCGGGGGTTGCGACCTTGTCGTGGTCGGAGGGCTTGCGCAGTCCAGTGATCCCTTAGGCTTTGCTGGCGGGGGCATCAATACTTAAAGACAGGCTGGTTTTTTCCAACTGCTTCTAGGCCTTTGAAGTTGAGATGCTGCCTGGCCTAAGCATAACGTGGTAAGGAGTTGATGCCCTGGTAGGGCTTCCCATGTCAGATAGGCTAAGGGTGAGGATCCTGACTAGAGTAACCCGCCTTTCTCTTTTTCTTCTTTTCTGCCTCTCTTATTTGGCCCTTTTCTATCTTCGTCTCCCTTCAAGTCTTCTTTTCACACTCCTTTTCTCTCTGTGGTCTCCTTAAGATCCGCCGCGTTTGCCGTGCGGTGCGACCTGTGTCGGAGGGGAATGAGATCCTGGTGATTGAGAGGGCCAGCGCTCTCAACACATCACTTTGGCTCGGACCTCTCCTAGACAGGAAGTACACTTTGGCCCGGGTGTACTAATCAGCTCCCCTTCTTGGGGCTGGGTCAAGACAGACAGTCCCCCTACTGGCCAAGTAAACCCCTGCAGTGCTCAGCTCTCTGTTCCCGGGAGTTGAGCATGACGGTAAAGAAAGGTTCAGAGAGAGTGGCCACCAACACCCTCTTTCTGACCTTCTGCAACCCTGTGCTGCCTCCGGTCATCAAAGTTGGCTACCCGTCCCCAAAAACCAGCAATCCCCCCTCGAACTCCTCTGTCCAGTGCCCGTGCGGGCAAGGGAGTTCAACCCAGTGTGGAGATGGTGGAGATGAGGAAGAAACCTCCACCGTCTCCCAAATCCAGACCTTCTTCCCCTGTTGGCAAGTCTGCCAGCAGGTCTGAAGACCACAGTCCAGTGAAACTAACCAACAAATTTACACCCTTAGATGCAGATGTTGATGAGGAGATGACCTGATTCTCTCCTTTTCGTCCTCTGCACCATGGATAGTACAATATTCCATTGGAATATCCGTGGATTAAATTCCAACTTTGAGGAGCTGCAGCTTCTGTGTCAATCTATAAAACCTTCCGTCGTGGCTCTTCAGGAAACTCAAATTCAAAGCCAGAAGACCTTCACTTTTTCTGGCTTTAATATTCTTTCAAAACCTGCACAACCATCCACGTTTGGACTGTCGGGAGGTGTTGCCCTTCTCCTCCAGAAAACTTTGTTGTATAGTCCTGTCGCTCTGTCTACCTCCCTTCAGGCTATCGCTGCGAGAGTCACTCTCCACAAGACTGTGACAATCTGTTCCCTTTATCTCCCACCTTCTGTCCCGGTTTGTCGTCAGGACCTTGTCAGTCTGATAAGAGAACTTCCTCGACCTTTTTTGCTGTTGGATGACTTTAACGGTCACAATCCTCTTTGGGGTAGTGTCAGTACGTCATCCAGAGGTCTGCTAATTGAGGATGTCCTTTCGGATTTGGATTTGTGTTGTCTGAACGACGGATCTGCACTTACCTCCACTCTTCCACAGGTTCACTTTCGTGTTTAGATTTGTCGGTTTGTGACCCCTCGCTGGTCCTGGACTATGAGTGGTCTGTCCATGACGATCTGCACGGAAGTGACCATTTCCCTGTCCTTCTGCAACCTGTAATAACCGAACACGTCTCTGTCTCTCACCATCTAAATTATAAGAAAGCAAACTGGGATCTATTTGCAGCCACTATTTCTCAGGAATTCCAGGACACTGATTTTCTTCAGAGTCCGGACCCAGCAGAATCACTGACTAACACTGTGATCAAGTGTGCTAAAGCTTGTATTCCAGTGTCTTCCGATAAACTTCAAATGCCAAAACACCCTGGTTTGATTCAGACTGCCAACAAATTTCCAAAGTTCGAAAACGGCTCAGCGTCAGGTGTACCAACGACCTTCGGGTCCCAACGCTCGAGCCCATCAAAACCTCCGTGCCAAATCGAGATACACTTTTAAAATCAGTAAATGTCGGTCCTGGAGAAGTTTCTGCTCCAGGCTGACATCGAAAACTTCCAAGAAAAAAGTGTGGAACATCATTAAGAAAATCAAAGGAAGAACACCTGTCCCACTGTGAACCATCTCAAGTTTTCTGACTCTTTAATAACAGACAAAAAAGCAGTTGCTAATCTGCTTGCTTCAACCATTGAAAAGAATTCCTCCTCTTCTAACAAATCAGCCACTTTTGTCAAAAACAAAGCCCTAAAAGAAAAATTACCCTGCAACTTTTCGTCTGACAACATGGAAGACTACAATCTTCCTTTCACGTTAAACGAGCTGAAATCTGCCTTACTTTCTTGCAGCGATTCCTCTCCAGGTATGGATGAAATTCATTATCAACTGTTGAAACATCTTCCGCAAGAAGGTCTGAACATACTGCTACAGGTATACAACCATGTGTGGACTACAGGTTTCTTTTCACCCTCTTGCGGAAAGCCCTCATTATTCCCATCCCCAAACCTGGAAAAGATCTTTCAAATCCATCAAACTACCGTCCCATAGCTTTGACCAGCTGTGTCTGCAAATTGATGGAGAAAATGGTCAATGCTAGGCTCATGTGGAAACTCGAAACCGAGGGCCTTTTGGCGAAAGAACAGTGTGGTTTCCGCAAACATCGGACTACTGTTGACCATTTGATTCGTCTGGAATCTACACTTCGGAACGCTTTTTTGAACAGACAGCATACAGTGGCAATTTTCTTTGACTTGGAGAAGGCCTACGATACTACCTGGAAGTCGGGGATACTTCATGATCTCCACAATCTGGGTTTTCGAGGTCATCTTCCGCTTTTTATTCAAAATTTTTTGGCACAACGACAGTTTCAGGTCCGGGTTGGCACCACTCTCTCTGATGTCCACGAGCAGGAGTTGGGTGTTCCACAGGGGAGCATACGTCTCCTGCCCTCTTTAGTATTAAAATCAACAACATTGTTCAATCAGTTCAGCAGGGTTCAGACTGCTCATTGTTTGTGGATGATTTTGCTGTCTACGCAACTGGAAGCCTGTACCCGAGTGTCCATGCGCAGGCTCCAGCTTTGCGTAGATAAAATCCATCGGTGGGCAGATGAAAACGGTTTCACCTTTTCTCCAACAAAGACGCAGTGTATTCACTTCCATAATTTCCGTCAGTTTTTTCCAGATCCTGAACTTCAAGTAGGGAAATCTCCCATTCCAGCTGTTAAAGAGGCCAAATTTCTGGGATCATTTTTGACCAGAAACTTAACTTTCTCAGCCACATCAAACACCTCAAAACTGCTTGCCAAAGCACTGAATATTCTGCGGGTCGTAGCGCACACCGACTGGGGCGCTGATAAGAAAACTTTGCTGCACCTCTACAGAGCCTTGGTCCGTTCCAAACTGGACTACGGTTGTGCTGTGTGCGGCTCCGCAAGATCGTCTTACCTCAAACTCTTGGACCCTATCCACTATCAAGGGCTTCGTCTCTGTCTTGGAACGTTCCGCACCACCCCTGTGTACAGCCTGTACGCAGAGGCGGGTGAACCTTCACTGTCTAACCGCAGGCTGAAACTGTCTTTGAATTATTATATTCGACTGTTCTCAGAACCGCAGAATCCTGCCTATGACTGTGCTTTGACCCTCCGTTCCAAAGTAAGTTTTGAAAATAACCCGAAATGTATTCTGCCGTTTGGTCTTCGTATGCGGCCTCACGTGCGGAATGCAGGTCTAGACCTAGGAGTTGTGTCCGATTTTTCCAAGTTTCCGGATCAACCTCTGTGGACCTTTTTCACACCAGAGATTCGTTTCGATCTTGCAGCTTTTCGCAAAGAGTCTACCAGCTCTCTGGCGTACAAGGCATTGTATGCTGACCTCTGTTCCAAATTCCCATCCTGTCAAAAAGTTTTCACTGACGGTTCCAGTCTGAAGATGGAGTGGCCTGTGCAGCCTACTGCCCTGGGGCTCCTTCTCAGATACTGTTGGAACATATTCATCCGATGCTTCTGTCTATTCTGCTGAACTTACCGCTCTGGTTTTGGCTTTGAAGATAATCTCGCATTCTTCGAAGAGGGACTTTCTGGTTCTGTCGGATTCGCTGTCAGCTTTGGAGGCCATAGCTGGCCGCAACCTTCAGCATCCAGAACTTTTACTTTTTTTTGAACTTTTTAGCAAGTTGAAGGCGGACGGTTACAACATTACTCTTGCTTGGTTCCTGGTCATGTTGGCATCGGAGGGAACGAAATGGTTGATCGTTTAGCCAAGAACGCCACAAGAGAGAAACTGTCCAACGTTTATATCCCCTGCTCAGATGTGAAACCCAAAATTAACGATTATGTGAGAGACCTCTGGCAGGAGGATTGGAACACACAGACGAGTAACAAACTCTTTCAGATCCGTCCAAACCTTAAGGAGTTCCTCCCATCTACGTCGGGAGGTCGTAAAGAGGAAACGGTTCTGTGCCGGCTGCACACCGGCCATTCGTATTTTACCCATTTTACCTTTTAAAGAGTGAAGAAGCTCCGTGGTGTATTCCATGTCATGCGCCACTCACAATGAAACATGTTCTTTTAGAGTGTTGGGACTTGCACGATGTGAGACACAAACATTTTACAGCGGAGTCCATGAAGATCCTGTTCAGGGATGTCCCGCCTGATGT
>CM031601.1:36085144-36098618 GCA_018398815.1 Conus ventricosus
GATCCTTGAGTTTTTGAGAGAGATTAACATTTTTCATCTTATTTAAGATTTTACGGAAGAAAGATTTTAATGCAATTTCTGGTGCGTTTCGAGACGATGTCATTTAATGAGATGTGTGAAAGTTGGGTTTTAAAAAAATTTTTTTTTTTTAAACGACTGGCGAGTTGATTTTAACGTTGGTGACAGCCCTGATGTGGCCCTTTGCGGTCGGCTGGGCTATAAGCAAACATTATCTTATCTTATCTCGGCCGTAAAGACAGTTCCCAGAGTTCCCACTCGGTAAGTCTGCTGCCAGACTGATGAATTCATGTTTTCAAAGACATTACAAGGAAGAATCGTCAACTCTGGTGGAAGCAGGTCCACCACCTCCCAACCCAAAGTGATTGCCCCTGGTGGAGGCAAAAAATCCGCCACCCCTCAGACTGCCCAGCAGTCTACAACATCTGCTGCTGGGCAGATTAAAAAACCAGCAATCCCGCCTCGAACTCCTCTGTCCAGTGCCCGTGCGGGCAAGGGAGTTCAATCCAGTGTGGAGATGGTGGAGATGAGGAAGAAACCTCCACCGTCTCCCAAATCCAGACCTTCTTCACCTGTTGGCAAGTCTGCCAGCAGGTCTGAAGACCAACACAGTCCAGTGAAACTAACCAATAAATTTACACCTTTAGAAGCAGATGTTGATGAGGAGATGACCTGATCTCTCTCCTTTTCGCCCTCTGCACCATGGATAGTACAATATTCCATTGGAATATTCGTGGACTAAATTCCAACTTCGAGGAACTGCAGCTTCTGTGTCGATCTATAAAACCTTCAGTCGTGGCTCTTCAGGAAACTCAAATTCAAAGCCAGAAGACCTTCACTCTTTCTGGCTTTAATATTCTTTCCAAACCTGCACAACCATCCATGTTGGGACTGTCGGGCGGTGTTGCCCTTCTCATACACAAAACTCTGCTGTATTAGTCCTGTCGCTCTGTCTACCTCCCTTCAAGCTGTAGCTGCGAGAGTCACTCTCCACAAGACTGTGACGATCTGTTCCTTTATGTACCTCCTTCAGTCCCGGTTTGTCGTCAGGACCTTGTCAGTCTGATAGGAGAACTTCCTCGACCTTTTTTGCTGTTGGGTGACTTTAACGGTCACAACCCTCTTTGGGGTAGTGTCAGTACGTCATCCAGAGGTCTGCTAATTGAGGATGTCCTTTCGGATTTGGATTTGTGTTGTATGAACGACGGATCTGCAACTCCTCCACTCTTCCACAGGTTCACTTTCGTGTTTAGATTTGTCGATTTGTGACCCCTCGCTGGTCCTGGACTATGAGTGGTCTGTCCATGACGATCTGCACGGAAGTGACCATTTCCCTGTCCTTCTACAAACCGTCATAACTGAACACGTCTCAGTCTCTCAACATCTAAATTATAAGAAAGCAAACTGGGATCTATTTGCAGCCACTATTTCTAAGGAATTCCAGGACACTGATTTTCTTCAGAGTCCGGACCCAGCAGAGTCTCTGACTAACACTGTGATCAAATGTGCTAAAGCCTGTTTTCCCAGTGTCTTCCGACAAACTCCAAATGCCAAAAACACCCTGGTTCGATTCAGACTGCCAACAAATTTCCAAAGTTCGAAAACGGGCTCAGCGTCGGGTATACCAACGACCTTCGGGTCCCAACACTCGACCCCATCAGAAACTCCGTGCCAAATCGAGACACACTTTTAAAAATCATAAATGTCGGTCCTGGAGAAGTTTCTGCTCCAGGCTGACATCAAAAATTTCCCAAGAAGAAAGTGTGGAACATCATTAAGAAAATCAAAGGGAAGAACACCTGTCCCACTGTGAACCATCTCAAGTTTTCGGACTTTAATAACGGAGAAAAAAGCAGTTGCTAATCTGCTTGCTTCAACAATTGAAAAGAATTCCTCCTCTTCTAACAAATCAGCCACTTTGTCAAAAGCAAAGCCTTTAAGAAAAATCACCCTGCAACTTTTCGTCAGACAACATGGAAGACTACAATCTTCCTTTCACGTTAAAAAGAATTGAAATCTGCCTTACTCTCTTGCAGCGATTCCTCTACAGGTATAGATGAAATCCATTATCAACTGTTGAAACATCTTCCGCAAGAAGGTCTGAACATACTGCTACAGGTATACAACCATGTGTGGACTACAGGTTTCTTTCCACCCTCTTGGCGAAAAGCCCTCATTATTCCCATCCCAAACCTGGAAAAGATCTTTCTAATCCATCAAACTACCGTCCCATAGCTTTGACCAGCTGTGTCTGTAAATTGATGGAGAAAATGGTCAATGCTAGGCTCATGTGGAAACTGGAAACTGATGGCCTTTTGGCGAAAGAACAGTGTGGTTTCCGCAAACATCGGTCTACGGTTGACCATTTGATTCGTCTGGAATCTACACTTCGGAATGCCTTTTTGAACAGACAGCTGCAGTGGCAATTTTTTTTGACTTGGAGAAGGCCTACGATACCACCTGGATGTCGGGGATACTTCATGATCTCCATGATCTGGGTTTTCGAGGTCATCTTCCGCTTTTCATTCAAATTTTTTGGCAGAACGACAGTTTTCAGGTCCGGGTTGGCACCACTCTCTCTGATGTCCACGAGCAGGAGTTGGGTGTTCCACAGGGGAGCATACTGTCTCCTGCCTCTTTAGCATCAAGATTAACAACATTGTGAAATCAGTTCAGCAGGGTTCAGACTGCTCATTGTTTGTGGATGATTTTGCTGTCTACGCAACTGGAAGCCCGTACCCGAGTGTCCAGCGCAGGCCCAGCTTTGCGTGGATAAAATCCATCAGTGGGCGGAATGAAAACGGTTTTCACCTTTTCTGCTACAAAAACGTCAGTGTATTCACTTCCATAATTCCGTCAGTTTTTCCCAGATCCCGAACTTCAAGTAGGGAAATCTCCCATTCCAGCTGTTAAAGAGGCCAAATTTCTGGAATTTTTTTTTGACCAGAAACTTAATTTTCTCAGCCACATCAAAAACCTGAAACTGCTTGCCAGAAAGCACTGAATATTCTGCGGGTCGTAGCACACACCGACTGGGGCGCTGATAAGAAAACTTTGTTGCACCTCTACAGAGCCTGGTCCGTTCCAAACTGGACTACGGTTGTGCTGTGTGGGGGCTCCGCAAGATCGTCTTACCTCAAACTCTTGGACCCTATCCACCATCAAGGGCTTCGTCTCTGTCTTGGAGCGTTCCGCACACCCCTTGACAGCCTGTACGCAGAGGCGGGTGAACCCTTTACTGTCCAACCGCAGGCTGAAACTGTCTTTGAATTATTACATCCGACTGTTCTCAGAACCAGAAACCCTGCCTATGACTGTGTCTTTGACCCTCCGTTCCAAAGTAATTTTAAAACAACCCTAAATGTTTTCCGCCGTTTGGTCTTCGTATGCAGCCTAACGTGGGGAATGCAATTTAGACCTGGGGTTTTGGTTTTCCGTTTTTTCCCAAAGTTTGGGATTAAACCTTTGGGGGGCCTTTTTTCCCAAACCAAAAGATTCGTTTTGTCTTTCCCCAGCTTTTCGAAAAGGGTCTACCCTTCGGCTTTCAAGGAATTTTTAATGTGAGCTTGTTCGAAATTCCCATCCTATAAAAAATTTATAAAGGGAGGGTTTCCCAAAGTCTGAAAGGGGATTTGGCCGGTGCACCCAACTGCCCGGGAGCCCCTTTCGCAGATACTTTGGAACTTTATACTTTCCCAGATGCTTCTGCTTTTTTCTGCGGAATTTAATGCTTTTTTTTTTTGGGGCTTTAAAGGGATAATCTCCCATTCTTCGAAGGGGGATTTTCCCGGGTTTCCCTGTCGGCCCCCGCTGTCAGTTTTGGAGGCCATGGGTTTGGCCCCGCAACCCCCGCTTTCCAAAACTTTTACTTTTCTTCAATTTTTTTTTAGCAATTGAAGGGGGGAAGGGTTTAAACAACTTTAAATTTTGCTTGGGTTTCCCCTGGTCATTTTGGGAAAATCGGGGGGAAATCGAAAGGGTTTTGTCTTTTAGCAAGAACGCCAAAAGAGAGGAACGTCCAACATTTACATCCCCTCCCAAATTTAAAACCCCAAAAATTTAAACGATATGTAGAGCCCTCTGGCAGGTGGATTAAAAACCCCACAGACGAAAACAAAACTTTTTCAGACCGTAAAAACCTTAGGATTTCCCCCCAAATCTAGTCGGGAGGTGGGTAAAAGAGGAAAGGGTTTCGTCCCGGCTCCCACACCGGCCTTTTCGTATTTGCCCCATTCTTACCTTTTAAAGAGTAAAGAAGCCCTTGGTCTTTTCCATGTCATGCCCCACCAAAATAAAACCTTTTCCCCTTTTAGAGTTTTGGGGATTTAAAAGATGGAGACCAAAATTTTACAGGGGGTTTTTTCCAAATGAAGATCCTTTTCAGGTTGGGTTCCCGGCCTGATTGATCCTTGAGTTTTTGAGAGAGATTAACTTTTTTCATCTGTTTTTAATTTTTTAGGGAAGAAAGATTTTTAACGAAGTTTCTGGTACGTTTCAGACAAAGTCTTTTTAAAGAGATGTGGGGAAAGGGGTTTTTTTAAAAATTTTTTTATGACGGGATTGTTTTTGCTTTGGTGACAGCCCGATGGGGCCCTTTTGGGCGGTCGGCGGGGCTATAAGCAACTTTATCTTATTTGTGAGGTCGTTGATGTAAATTTGCCCCGGGAGGTTGGTCCCGCAAAACCGCCCCCGAGCTTGCCGGGAAATGCCTCTTTCTTTCTCGGGGTTTTTTAAAACCCTCCCCAGGTAAAAACTTGTGCGTGGCTGCGAAGCTTGGGGGTTTTTCTTAAATTTGATTTTCATGTGAGCAGCAGGGAAAAGGTGGTCGCTGCCTATATCAGCCCCCGGGGTTTTCCCTCGCCTTTGTTTTTATTGTTTCCCTTAAATTTAAAAGCGCCGGGGAAAATTTGGGGCCCAAAGCCGATCGGGTTGTGAGTCTTTCCCTTTAGGGCGCATCCCCAGGTTGTTTTTTTGAAAATTTGGGGGGGTAAAGGTGTTGGCAATGGTGAGCCGTTGGGGGGGCGGGCCCAAACCCCAGAAGGCGAAGTCCCCGCTTTTAGTTTCCCCTGTGCCGTATTAAACCCACTGTTCCAGCCCATCTTTGTAGGCATCTGGGCCACTTTGGCTTTAAAGTCCCCTGCAACTATGATAAAGGTCTTTCTTGGGGGCTTTTCGATGGTGCTTCTACTTTCTCGTAAATTCTTCCCCGCCTGATCTTCGTGGCTGGTATTTGGGAGCAAACCTGATGATTTTTGATGTTTTTTTGGTTTTTGGCTGACAACAATCTGGGGTTTTCTGCTGTTAACGGGTGTGCAGCTAAAGATGAAACCCCGTAAATTTCTTTGCGCACGATAAAAAGCTACGCCTTTTTATGTAGTGACCTTCCCACTTTTCCACATCTTTTTTCCCTTTCCCTCTGTATTGCTTCTCCAAAGCCTGTCCATCTTTTTTTCCGCATCCCCACAATTTTCCCCCATTGGTAACTTAAATCGTGCTCTAGTTTTTTTTTATTTTGCCGCCCTGAGGGGGTGTACGAACATTCCAGGTTCCCAAAGGTAATTTTCTATTTTGGGAGCTTGTATGATTTTTTTTGCCCCAAATAGCCTTTTTCTTTTAAATTCCCCCCCTGGTGCTTGTCATGGGAAAACGCGGTTTGTTGGTTTAAACCCCGGGCCCCGGGGCCGATCCCGGGATGTTTTGGCTTGGGGTTTTACTCCCCATGACTTTTTTGTGGATTTGGTTAAACCTTGGTGGGGCCAATCCCCCCCCCAAGTTTCCTACTGTGACAGGTAGTACTGGGGTACAGCTTTACCTTTGCCCGAAACCCCCTTTTCTGGAAACCCGACCCCCACCGACCCAGGGTTCAATGAGGGCCTTTTGCGAAAAAGCAAAAGGAGGGGACTTGGGGGAAAAGGGGGAAGAAACCCAAGCCTGGATCTCAAAAAAACATCCTTGCCCCCTGCGACAAAGAAATCACTGAAGGGAAAACGAAAAATTTTCCAAACCCGGGAAAAAGCCACACCCGTATCCCAAAAAAACCCAAAAAACCTTGTAAAGAAGGAAAAAGATTTTAGCCAAAGAAAAATGGATCAAAAAACAGTGCGAGAACATAGAGGGAAAAACATGGGAAAAGGGAAAACCCGCAAACAAGGGCCTTTTACCACACTGAAAAAAACCCCCCCAAGAAAGCAGCAAAAAAATCGTCAGTCTTTGAGGATACCCAGGCGATTTCCAGAAAACTCCCCCTGTTTTGAACAGATTTGGCCCCAGTACTGCCAAGAACTTTACAACTACCCTATACAGCCCCAAAAAAAAGGCTGTTTAGGGGGACCAAAAACCAACAAAAGGGAAACCTCACCACTTTCCAGTTTTGAAGAAGAATGGAAGAAGCCATCGGGACAGCCCTTTCCGGGAAGGGAAAAAAAACCCGGGGCAACAATTTTTCCAAACAGGGGCTTGCCCCAAACTGGGGGGGAAGGGAAAGGGGCACTCAGTAACATCGTTTTTTCCCGAAGAACTGGGGGGACAAAAAAATTTGGCCCCCGAATGGACTCAATCAATATCATCCCCCCGCCCAAAAAAGGGAAAACTTCGCCAATGCCAGAACTACGAAAAATAAGTCTCCTTAGCCCCCCCGTAAAAACATGCTCAAGGGGCATCTTTAATCGGGCTGAGAAAGAGGCGAAGAAAAACCTGGGGGAAGAACAAATTGGGAATTTAGGGCAGGCCGAAGCACAGTTTGAAAAAAAGATCTTCACCTGCCCGGGTACTGATGGAGAAACACGCAACATCAGAGAGACCTGTTCCACAACTTCATTACCTTTTGGAAACGCCTTTTTTACAGGGTGGGGGCACAAGGGTCTGGGCAGGTGCTAGAAATTTTTGGGATAGAGGAGGGGCTCGTCCCCAAAACCCTCCAGGGGCCCGTTAAAAACCGCCAGCAGCGCATTCCTTTCCCCAACAAAACCCGTAGGGGAATACTTCAAGAAACCCCAAAATTTGGGGTCGCGTCAAGGCTGCCCGCAAACTCCCTACTTTTCAATCCCCTTCCGGGGTAAACATCAGCGTGAAACCCCCAGACTTCCCTCCACTGTCCCCCATCGGGGGAAGGGAAACATCAATAATCTAGGTTCGCAGATGACCTCGGGCCTGATGGGAGGCAGCAACGAAGAAATACAAGACCTGAAAAAGAGGGCTGGAAAAAAGGGGGCAGGGGATAAGGAATGGAAGTGAGCACAGAAAAAAGCAAAGTCCTGGGCAACCCAACCCAAAACCCAGCTGAAATTACATTAACGGACAAAAGCTTTAAAGGGAAGGGGGGGGCTTTCCAAAAAAACCTTGGGGCCACTCTCACCAAAGACGGTCGCTCTAAAAAGAAATCAAACCAATAGCAAACGCAAAAGCAGCAATGGCCCCAAAACTAAAAAAGAAAAAGGAAAAGCAGGGAGATCACTTTTCCCACAAAGTTTAACTGAAAAAGTCCCTGGTGTGTCCATCCCGCTGTTTTGGGTGCGAAAGCTGGGCCCCTGACAGCAGAGACCACCCAAAAAATCCCGACGTTTGGGAAAATAAATGCTTCAGGGCTTTCCTTGGGATCTCTTTGGGAAAAAACCGGAAGACAAACGAAGTTTTTGGGAGCCCAAAAAAAACACACTTGAGGCCCCCAAGAACCCCTCTTGGCCCAAAAGTTTAAAAAGAGGAACCCGCGTGGTTCGGGAAAGTCATACGCCACAATTCACTGCCCCCAAAACAGCATCCCGGGCACGTGGAAAGGGGGCAAAAACGAAGGGGACGACAAACCAAATTTTGGTTTCCCCACAACATCAAAGAATGGGACCCCGGGGTGGGGGTGGCCCTCCTTTGGGGACAGGGGGAAAACACAGGGCCGGATGGCGGTTTTCTGGGTTCAGAGGTCTCTCATCTCTCCTTACGCCCATAAAGGGCAAAAATGATGAGATGATGATCTTTTTATCTTTTCTCCGAACCCTTTTTTTAACAAGATCCAAAAGTGGGCCGAGGAAAACGGGTTTACCTTTCATGTACCAAAACTCAGGCAGTCCATTTTCACAATTTTCGTCAATTGTTTGGTGATCCTGAAATTCGTCTGGAAAAGTTCACCATTCCAGCTGTAAAAGAAGCCAAGTTCCTAGGAGTTATTTTTGACCAAAAAACTCAACTTTCTCAGCCACATTAAAAAATCTCAAAACTTCTTGCCAGAAAGCTCTGAATATTCTGTGGGTCGTAACGTACACTGACTGGGGCGCTGATAAGAAAACTCTGCTGCACCTCTACAGTGCCTTGGTCCGTTCCAAACTGGACTATGGTTGTGCTGTGTACGGCTCTGCAAGACCATCTAATCTGAAACTCTTATCCTATCCACCATCAAGGGCTTCTTCAAATTCCAATCCTATCAGAAAATTTTCACTGACGGTTCCAAGTCTGAAGATGGAGTGGCCTGTGCAGCCTATTGCCCTGGTGCTCCTTCTCAGATACTGTTAGAACATATTCCTTCAGATGCTTCCGTCTATTCTGCTGAACTTACAGCTCTGGTTCTGGCCTTGAAGATAATCTCACAATCTAAGAAGAGGGACTTTCTGGTTCTGTCAGATTCCCTGTCAGCTTTGGAGGCCATAGTGGCTGCAACCTTCAGCATCCCAAACTTTTACACTTGAACTTTTTACCAAGTTGAAAGCGGATGGTTACAACATTATTCTGGCTTGGGTTCCTGGTCATGTTGGCATCGGAGGGAACGAAATGGTTGATTGTTTGCCAAGAATGCCATGACAGAGAAATTGTCCCCAAAATTAATGATTATGTCAGAGACCTCTTGCAGGAGGATTGGAATATGCAGACGGATAACAAACTCTTTCAAATCCATCCAAACCTAAGGAGTTCTTCTCATCTTACGTCTGGTGGTCGTAAAGAGAAAATCGGTTCTGTGCCGGCTGCACACCGGCCATTCGTATTTTACCCATTCCTACCTTTTAAAGAGTGAAGAAGCTCCGTGGTGCATTCCATGTCATGCGCCACTCACAATGAAACATGTTCTTTTAGAGTGTTGGGACTTGCACGATGTGAGACACAAACATTTCACAGCAGAGTCCATGAAAAATCCTGTTCAGAGATGTCCCGCCTGACGTGATCTTTGAGTTTTTGAGAGAGATTAACATTTTTCATCTGATTTAAGATTTTATGGAAGAAAGATTCTGAACGAAGTTTCAGGTGCGTTTCTAGATGTCATTTAAAAAGATGTGTGAAAGTTTAAAAAAATTTTTTGTTAATGACTTGTGAGTTGATTTTAACGTGGTGACAGCCCTGATGTGGCCCTTTGCGGTCAGCAACATTATCTTATCTTATCGTGGACGACCCTCTTCTGTGGGATCTGGTCAGGGGAGCAGCTCTACAGGAGGCCCGATCCCCCTGCTTTACCCCGGCGTGGGACCTTTTCTTAGTCCTCTCTCCCTCAGGCTCTCCCCCTTATGAGCCCATCCGGGAGTGTTCTCTGAAGTTCCTTTCCTTCAAAACGCCTTTCTCGTTTTTCTGGCTGCCGGAAGGCGGTGCTGTGAAGTCCACGCCCTTAGAGACGTCGCCTCCGAACCGGATGGCTCGATGTCTCTTCGCCTCCTCCTTGAGTTTTTCGCACAAAAAAAACCCAGTTGCCAGGTTCTCCTTCCGACTCTCTCCATTCTTCCTCTCCCTTCTATTTACGCCCCGGAGGATGAGGACTGCACTCTCTGTCCGGTGCGCGCTCTGCAGGAGTATAAAATCTTCTTGCTTCAAGCAGCGCCATATGTTTCTCTCTTGCAACTAAACTTATCGGATGCTCATCAATCTCTCGATGGCTCAGAGAAGTAATCAAAGTTGCGTACACGAGGCCTGAAGGGGACCTTGGCTCTCTTTTCACCAAGGCCCCACAAGATTAGAGCATGGGCTTCGTCACTGGCAGTGCTTGTCTGGCAAGATCGGGGTTCCAGAAAATCTCAAATCATTCTGTACTTACTCTGAAATCTGCTCGCAATGGGTTCCGACAAACGGCCCTAGCCTAGCGGACGACGTTCGCCTTGAAGTATTGATTTTCTCAGGTCTCGTCCTAGTTCTGCATAGTCTCGTTTCGCGTGAAGACGCGATACTTACATCTGCCATTTCCTGCGGTGCTCAAGGCAATCGACATGCCAGGAAAGTGTGCGTTTCAGTATCATTGGGTCAAGGTAAGCAGTACTACAAGTACTGGTTGCTGTAGGATCCCCAATACAACATTATACTCCATGTACTGTGTGCGTAAGATCGCTGCATTTGGCATCTTGGGCGAGAACTTCCTCAAAAAACCATACACTCATGCTGACTGATGGCCACAAAAAGTGCATAGCTCGGTATTTTAAATACACGCGCGTTCCTGTAACCTGTCTTTTCAAGCGGACGGGTAGGGAGAGTGGCACTAGTTCAACCTCTACACAGACCCCTCCAACTCGGGCTGTCGCCCCTTTGAGAACCCTCATAACTCGGGAGTGTGGACGCACAGTCCGCCCGTCTCCACAATCAACGTCCTGGAATTGGAAGCGGTCAGGTTTGCCCTCCCCCGCTTCCAACCCCAGGTCCTTGCACCGACTTGTTCTCCTGCCCACGGACAACACTTCGGTGCCTTGTTATGTCAACAAAGGAGGGGGAGGGGGCTCGCTCCCTCGGCCTCTCCCTCGAATAGAGGCCCTCCGCTGGTGCCACATGAGGGGAATCACCCTCTGCGCGAGACACATAGCGGGGACCCTCCCCACATGGAAGGGATCCTCAGCAGGCTAACCCTCAGCCCTGTGGGGAACAGTGTTCAGGCCCAGGGTCGCTCACCCTTCCCTGGTCCGCCTCAACATACGCCTTCCCTCCATTCCCAATCCTCCACAGGGTGAGCCTTTTTCCAGGGGAGAGATGGCCTCCTGATGCTCAACTCTGTTCCTCCATCTGGCCTTCCAAATTTCAGATAGGCAGTTTCTATCCACCTATCTTCTTCGTTTAGGCTCTCGGCTGGCTCCATTCGGGCTACTGGGAACCCCGTGCCCAGGCGCTCCTCCCAGTCCTACCGCTAGATGCTTCCAAGACGGGCAGATCAGCCTACGCCCAGCAATAAGGATCTCCCCATCTTATCTTCCCGTGCCCATGAGGGCAGGGCGCTGGCCACTTCCACAGTGATCCAGCGCTCTGTCCTCTTGCACCACATCCTGGAGGCAGCCTACTGGCATCCGGGAAAATCCCTTCATAAACTTTTATTTAAGGATGTCCGCATGTCCAGGGCTGATGGTTCTAGGGACTCCTTTTGCGGCTAATGCAGCCATATCTTTTCCTCTGCTAACCCCAAGAACCATTAGGGCACTAAGCTCTCCTCCAATTCCTTTGAATTCTGCTATGGTCCGACATGGTAAAGTATATGACGCCAAATGGGGAGTTTGTATTATACTCCCTGTCTGGCTAGTATACTTACCATGTCAGACTCTAATGCCCACCCTACCTTCCCCACTAGCACTATGGTTCTCAGGGTTACCTTGCGCATAGGCCTTGTTGAATGAGGAACAGGAAGTTTACACCGGCTTCTCCCTGCCGAAAGTAAGGTGGGCATCACATGATGGTCTTATTGCTGCATTAACCACAAAAAATTCGGCCTGGCAGAGCTGACTAACTGCCGTGGAATGCTGTGGTCTGACATGGTAAGTATACTAGCCAAACAGGAGTATAATACAAACTCCCCATTTTAGTACTCCAGGGCAGGTGGTTTGTTCATGTGATGTACCACTTTCTTAGAAAAAAAAACACCTTACAGAATGTTTGGACTTACAAATGTCAAATACAAGCACATTACACTTAACTGGATGTTTGGACTTGCATGATGTCAGACACAAGCACATTACAGCCAACTGGATGTTGGATTTACATGATGTCAGACACAAGCACATTACAGCCAACTGATGTTTGGATTTACATGATGTCAGACACAAGCACATTACAGCCAACTGGATGTTTAGATTTACATGATGTCGGACACAAGCACATTACAGCCAACTGGATTGTTCGGACTTACACGATGTCAGACACAAGCACATAACAGTCAACTGGATGTTGGGACTTACATGATGTCAGATAGAAGCACGTAACAGTCAACTGGATGTCGGGGCTTACATGATGTCAGACACTCAGACACAAGCACATAACAGTCAACTGGATGTTGGGACTTACATGATGTCAGATAGAAGCACGTAACAGTCAACTGGATGTCGGGGCTTACATGATGTCAGACACAAGCACATAACAGTCAACTGGATGTCGGGACTTACATGATGTCAGATAGAAGCACGTAACAGTCAACTGGATGTCTGGGCTTACATGGTATCAAGACACAAGCACATAACAGTCAACTGGATGTTGGGACTTACATGTCAGATAGAAGCACGTAACAGTCAACTAGATGTCGGGGCTAACATGATGTCAGATACAAGCACGTAACGGCCAACTCAATGCAAACACTGTTCAGGATGTGATTTTATAGTTCCTGGAAGAGATTAATCTAGCAAATTTCGAGTCTTTGAGAAATGTGAATTTACCTCTTCAGTGCCAAGAATGTATGTATATATACTTCAAGTTCAATGCTATTATATTTGCCAAAGACATATATATGATTTTTATGTCAGCCACATTTGAGAATTTTTCCTGTTTCTGTTTTTAAGTTTTGAGATTCTAATAGGCACCAGTAAGAAAGCTCAATAGATCTAAAGTAATTTTTTATGAGGGGCAAGACCCAATCGGGCTTTTTTGGGCCATTGCAGGGTGCTATTTGATAACAGTAGGCTATTGGTATATACATCGATCGATAGACTTCAACATTGTTGTTATTACTGGAAGTGACCATGTAAAGACAAGACTGCACATGTGTGGACAACCCTCCGGGGGTTGCAACCTTGCCGTGGTCGGAGGGCTTGCGTGGTCCTGTGATCCCTTAGGCTTTGCTGGCGGGGGCATCAATACTTGAAGATAGGCTGGGTTTTTTTAAAACTGCTTCTAGGTCCGAAAAGCTGAGATGCTGTCTGGCCTAAGCATAACGTGGTAAGGAGTTGATGCCCCTGGTAGGGCCTCCCATGTCAGATAGGCTAAGGGTGAGGATCCTGACTAAGAGTAACCCGCCTTTCTCCTTTTCTTGTTTTCTGCCTTTATTTGGCCCTTTTCTATCTTCGTCTCCCTTCAAGTCTTCTTTTCCACACTCCTTTTCTCTCTGTGGTCTCCTTAAGATCCGCGTGTTTGCCGTGCGGTGCGACCTGTGTCGGAGGGGAATGAGATCCTGGTGATTGAGAGGGCCAGCGCTCTCAACACATCACTTTGGCTCGGACCTCTCCTAGACAGGAAGTACACTTTGGCCCGGGTGTACTAATCGGCTCCCCTTTTTGGGGCTGGGTCAAGACAGACAGTTCCCTGCTGGCCAAGT
>CM031601.1:36099618-36126372 GCA_018398815.1 Conus ventricosus
TTGGCTAAACACAACCATTTCGTTCCTCGATGCCAACATGACCAGGAACCCAAGCCAGAATAATGTTGTAACCATCCGCTTTCAACTTGGTAAAAAGTTCAAGTGTAAAAGTTTGGGATGCTGAAGGTTGCAGCCAGCTATGGCCTCCAAAGCTGACAGGGAATCTGACAGAACCAGAAAGTCCCTCTTCTTAGATTGTGAGATTATCTTCAAGGCCAGAACCAGAGCTGTAAGTTCAGCAGAATAGACGGAAGCATCTGAAGGAATATGTTCTAACAGTATCTGAGAAGGAGCACCAGGGCAATAGGCTGCACAGGCCACTCCATCTTCAGACTTGGAACCGTCAGTGAAAATTTTCTGATAGGATGGGAATTTGAAGAAGCCCTTGATGGTGGATAGGATAAGAGTTTCAGATTAGATGGTCTTGCAGAGCCGTACACAGCACAACCATAGTCCAGTTTGGAACGGACCAAGGCACTGTAGAGGGTGCAGCAGAGTTTTCTTATCAGCGCCCCAGTCAGTGTACGTTACGACCCACAGAATATTCAGAGCTTTCTGGCAAGAAGTTTTGAGATTTTTAATGTGGCTGAGAAAGTTGAGTTTTTGGTCAAAAATAACTCCTAGGAACTTGGCTTCTTTTACAGCTGGAATGGTGAACTTTTCCAGACGAATTTCAGGATCACCAAACAATTGACGAAAATTGTGAAAATGGACTGCCTGAGTTTTGGTACATGAGAAGGTAAACCCGTTTTCCTCGGCCCACTGTTGGATCTTGTTGACACAAAGTCGGAGATAAGATAAGATAAGATCATCATCATCATCATTCTCTTGCCCATGATGGGCGTAGAGGAGAGATGAGAGACACTCTCGAAGCCAGACACCGCCATCCGGCCCTGTCCTCTGCCTGTCGCATCAGCGTAGGGCCATCCATCCTGGTCCATTCTTTGATGTTGTCCATCCAGCATTTGGCTTGTCGTCCCCTTCGTCTGCCGCCTTCCAGCGTGCCCTGGATGACTGTTTTGGGCAGTGAATTGTGGCGTATGACATGCCCGAACCACGACAGCTTCCTCTTCTTGACTGTTGCCAAGAGGGGTTCTTGGGGCCTGCAAGTGATGTTATTTGGCTCCTCACAACGTCGTTTGTCTTCCGGTCTTGCCAAGAGATCCCGAGCAAGCGCCTGAAGCATTTAGTTTCAAACGTCTGGATTCTCTTGGTGTCTCTGCTGTCATGGTCCAGCTTTCGCAGCCATACAGCAGGATGGACAGCACCAGGGACTTGTACAGCTTCATCTTTGTAGGAAAGCTGATCTCCCTGCTCTTCCAGATCTTGTTTAGCTTTGCCATTGCTGCTGTTGCGATCGCTAGTCTGGTCTTGATTTCTGTTGTAGAGCGACCGTCTTTGGTGAGAGTGGCGCCAAGGTATTTGAAAGCGCCCACTTCTTCAAGCTGTTGTCCGTTCATGTAGATTTCAGCATGGGTGTTGGTTGTGCTGTTGACCAGGACTTTGCTTTTTTCTGTGCTCACTTCCATTCCATATGCACCTGCCCTTTCTTCCAGTCTCTTTGTCAGGTCTTGTAGTTCTTCGTTGCTGCCTCCCATCAGGTCGATGTCATCTGCGAACCTCAGATTATTGATGATTCTTCCTCCGATGGAGACAGTGGAGTGGAAGTCATGGAGGGTTTCACGCATGATGTTTTCCAGGAAGAGATTGAACAGTACGGGAGATAGCAGGCAGCCTTGACGGACTCCAACTGTGGTCTTGAAGTAGTCCCCTATCTGGTTGTTGAGGAGGACTGCGCTGCTGGCGGTGTTATACAGCGCCTGGATGGTTTGGACGAGACCCTCCTCTATGCCAAACTTTCTGAGCACCTGCCACAGACCCTTGTGCCACACCCTGTCAAACGCTTTCCTAAAGTCAATGAAGTTGTGGAACAGGTCTCTCTGATGTTGCAGATGTTTCTCCATCAGTATCCGGCAGGTGAAGATCTGTTCTACTGTGCTTCTGCCTGCCCTGAATCCAGCTTGTTCTTCCGCCAGGTGTTCTTCCGCCTCTTTCTTCAGTCGATTCAAGATGACTCTGAGCATGATTTACTGGTGTGGCTAATGAGACTTATTGTTCTGTAGTTCTGGCATTGGCGTAGATTTCCCTTTTTGGGCAGGGGGATGATGAGTGATTGAGTCCATTCTGTGGGCCACTGTTTTGTCTCCCAGATC
Source organism: Conus ventricosus (assembly GCA_018398815.1). Lineage (NCBI taxonomy): Eukaryota > Metazoa > Mollusca > Gastropoda > Neogastropoda > Conidae > Conus > Conus ventricosus. Next base: position 36,101,832 of record CM031601.1, read on the forward strand.
TTCTGACAAATCGATGTTACTAGAGTGACCAATTCCTTCCCTCCATGTTTGAGCAGCTCTGCTGGAATATTGTCTGCTCCAGGTGATTTCCCTGCCGGAAGGCTGCCGATGGCTTCTTCCACTTCTTCTCTCATCACTGGTAGTGGTGAGGATTCCCTTGATGGTGTTGAGTCCCCCTCAAACAGACTGTCGTTTGGCTGTATAGGGTAGTTGTAAAGTTCTTGGCAGTACTGTGTCCATCTGTTCAAAACAGCGGAGCTTTCTGTCAGCAGCTCGCCTGAGGTATCCTCGATGACTGACGATCTGTTTTGCTGCGTCTTGGTGAGGTTTTTCAGTGTGGTGAAGGCATGTTTGCTGTTTCCCTTTTCCATGCCTTTCTCTATGTTCTCGCACTGATTATTGATCCATTGTTCTTTGGCTTCAATCATTTCCTTCTTTACAAGGTTGTTGGTTTTTTCGATACTGTGTGGCTTGTTCAGGGCTGGAATTTTTCGTATTCTTCAGTGATCTTCTTTTGTCGCAGAGGTCAAGGATGTCGTTTGAGATCCATGCTTGGTGTTTCTTCCTCGTCGCCCAAGTACCTCCTCTGCTGTTTCGCAGACTGCCTCATGAAGCTGGGTCAGGTCCGGGTCAGGTCAGACAAATGGTCTGCTACTGGTAAAGCTGTAGCCCAGTACTACCTGTCACAGTAGGAGACTTGGAGAGGGGATTGGCGCCACCAAGGATTAACCTAAGCCCACAGAAAAGTCATGAGAGATACAACCATAGCCAGCAACATACCGGATCGGCCGGGGCCCGGGTTACCAACGACCGCGCTTCCACTGACAAGCACCAGGGTGGAAGTGAAAAGTCAGCTACTGGGGCAAAGACATCATACAAGCTGCCAACTGAGAAAATTACCATTGGAACCTGGAATGTTCGTACACTCCATCAGTGCGGCAAAGTAAAAGAACTAGAGCACGAGCTGAGACGTTACCAATGGGACATTGTGGGTATGTCGGAAGTAAGATGGACAGGCTTTGGAGAAGCAATCACAGAGGAAGGACACAAGATGTGGTACAGTGGCGAAGAGTCACTACATGAAAAAGGCGTAGCTTTCATCGTGCGCAAAGAAATCACTGGATGCATCTTGAGCTGCACACCTGTTAACAGCAGAATCATCAGCATTCGTGTGTCAGCCAAACCAAAGAACATCAACATCATACAGGTGTATGCTCCAACTACCAGCCACGAAGATCAGGCGGTGTGGAAGAATTCTACGAGAAAGTAGAAGACACCATCAGAAAAGCCCCCAAGAAAGACATCATCATAGTTCAGGGGGACTTCAACGCCAAAGTCGGCCCAGATGCCTACAAAGACTGGGCTGGAACAGTGGGTCAATACGGCACAGGGGAAACTAACGACAGGGGACTTCGCCTTCTGGAGTTTGCCTGCACCCAACGGCTCACCATTGCCAACACCCTTTACCCCCACAAACGTCAAGAAGAACAACCTGGCATGCGCCGAACGGAATGACTCACAACCAGATCGACTTTGTCCTCACTCCGCGGCGCTTCAAATCAAGCATCAATAAAGCAAAGACGAGGACATACCCCGGAGCTGATATAGGCAGCGACCACGATCTCGTGCTGCTCACAATGAGATAAAATTTGAAGAAAAAGCACCAAGCTCGCAGCCACGCATCAATTTTGCCTGGAGAATTAAAAGACCCGAGATAGAAGAGGCATTCCAGGCACAGCTCGGGGGGGGGTTTTCGCGGCACTCAACCTCCGGGACAATGACATCAACGACCTCACAAATAAGATAATGTTGCTTATAGCCCAGCCGACCGCAAAGGGCCACATCAGGGCTGTCACCACGTAAAAATCAACCACCAGTCATAAAAAATTTTAAAAACCCTTTCACACATCTCTTTAAATGACATCGTCCTAGAAACGTACCAGAAACTTCTTTAAAAAAATCTTCTTCCGTAAAAACTTAAATCAGATGAAAAATGTTAATCTCTCTCAAAAACTCAAGGAACACATCAGGCGGAAACATCCCTGAACAGGATCTTCATGGACTCCGCGTAAAAATTTTTGGGTGTCTCACATCGGGCAAGTCCCAACACTCAAAAAGAAACATGTTTCTTGTGAGTGGCGCATGACATGGAATGCACCACGGAGCTTCTTCACTCTTAAAAGGTAAGAATGGGTCAAATACGAATGGCCGGTGTGCACCCGGCACAGAACCGTTTCCTCTTTACGACCTCCCGACGTAATGGGAGGAACTCCTTAAGGTTTGGACGGATCTTGAAAGAGTTGTTATTCGTCTGTGTGTTCCAATCCACCTGCCAGAGGTCTCTCACATAATCGTTAATTTTGGGTTTCCACATCTGAGAGGGGAGTAAATTTGGACAGTTCCCTCTTGGGCGTTCTTGGCTAAACGATCAACCATTTCGTTCCCGCCGATGCCAACATGACCAGGAACCCAAGCAAGAGTAATGTTGTAACCGTCCGCCTTCACTTGCTAAAAGTTCGAAGAAATGTAAAAAGTTCTGGATGCTGAAGGTTGCGGCCAGCTATGCCTCCAAAGCGACAGCGAATCCGACAGAACCAGAAAGCCCTCTTCGAAGAATGGAGATATCTTCAAAGCCAGAACCAGAGCAGTAAGTTCAGCAGAATAACAGAAGCATCTGAATGTATAGTTCCAACAGTATCTGCAAGGAGCTCCAGGGCAGTGGGCTGCACAGGCCACTCCATCTTCAGACTTGGAACCGCCCATGAAAACTTTTTGATGGGATGGGAATTTCGAACAAGCCAGCATACAATGCCTTGTACCCAGAGAGCTGAGACCTTTGCGAAAGCTGCAAGATCAAAACGAATCTCTGGTGTGAAAAAGGTCCACAGAGGTTGATCCGGAAACTTGGGAAAAATCGGCACAACTCCTAGGTCTAGACTTGCATTCCGCACGTGAGGCTGCATACGAAGACCAAACGGGAATACATTTAGGGTTGTTTTCAAATTACTTTGGAACGGAGGTCAAAGACACAGTCATAGGCAGGTTTTCTGGTTCTGAGAACAGTCGGATGTAATAAATTCAAAGACAGTTTCAGCCTGCGTTGACAGTGAAGGGTTCACCCGCCTCTGCGTACAGGCGTACACAGGGGTGGTGCGGAACGCTCCAAGACAGAGACAAGCCCTGATGGTGGATAGGGTCCAAGAGTTTGAGGTAGACGATCTTTCGGAGCCGCACACAGCACAACCGTAGTCCAGTTTTGGGAAAGGACCAAGGCTCGTAGAGGTGCAACAAAGTTTTCTATCAGCGCCCCAGTCGGTGTGTGCTACGACCCCGCAGAATTTCAGTGCTTTTTGGGAACAGTTTTCAGGGTTTTTTATGTGGCTGGAAAATTAAGTTTCTGGTCAAAAAAAAATCCCAGAAATTTGGCCTCTTTTAAAAGCTGGAATGGGAGATTTCCCTACTTGAAGTCAGGTCTGGGAAAAACTGACGGAAATTATGGAAGTGAATACACTGCTTTTTGTAGCAGAAAAGGTGAAACCGTTTTCATCCGCCCACTGATGGATTTTATCCACCAAAACGGAGCCTGCGCTGGACACTCGGGTACAGGCTTCCAGTTGCGTAGACAGCAAAATCATCCACAAACAATGAGCATCTGAACCCTGCTGAACTGATTTCACAAAGTTGTTAATCTTGATGCTAAAAAAGGGCAGGGGACATATGCTCCCCTGTGGAACACCCAACTCCTGCTCGTGGACATCAAGAGAGGGCCAACCCGGACCTGAAACTGTCGTTCTGCCAAAAAAATTTTGAATGAAAAGCGGAAGATGACCTCGAAAACCCAGATCATGGAGCATGAAATATCCCCGACATCCAGGTGGTATCGTAGGCCTTCTCCAAGTCCAAAAAAATTGCCACTGCATGCTGCTGTTCAAAAAGGCATTCCGAAGTGTAGATTCCAGACGAATCAAATGGTCAACCGTAGACCGATGTTTGCGGAAACCACACTGTTCTTTCGCCAAAAGGCCATTCAGTTTCCCCGTTTCCCACATGACCTACATTGACCATTTTCTCCATCAATTTACAGACACAGCTGGTCAAAGCTATGGACGGTAGTTTTTATGGATTAGAAAATCTTTCCAGGTTTTGGGGATGGAATAATGAGGGCTTTTCGCCAAGAGGGTGGAAAGAAACCTGTATCCACACATGGTTGTATACCTGTAGCAGTATGTTCAGACCTTCTCGGAAGAGTTTCAACATTGATAAGGATTTCATCTATACCTGTAGAGGAATCGCGCAAAAGAGTAAGGCAGATTTCAATTCGTTTAAAAAATGAAGGAAATTGTAGTCTTTCCCTGTTGTCGACGAAAAGTTGCAGGGGGATTTTTCTTTAAAGGCTTTGCTTTTGACAAAAGTGGCTGATTTGTTAGAAGAGGAGGAATCTTTTTAATTGTTGAAGCAAGCAGATTAGCAACTGCTTTTTTCCCCCGTTTTTAAAGAGCCGAAACTTGAGATGGTTCACAGTGGGACAGGTGTTCTTCCCTTTGATTTTCTTAATGATGTTCCACACTTTTTTCTTGGAAGTTTTTGATGTCAGCCTGGAGCAGAACTTCTCCAGGACGACGATTTACTGATTTTAAAAGTGTGTCTCGATTTGCACGGAGTTTCTGATGGGCTCGAGTGTTGGGACCCGAAGGTCGTTGGTATACCCGACGCTGAGCCCGTTTTCGAACTTTGGAAATTTGTTGGCAGTCTGAATCGAACCAGGGTGTTTTTGGCATTTGGAGTTTGTCGGAAGACACTGGAATACAGGCTTTAGCACATTTGATCACAGTGTTAGTCAGAGATTCTGCTGGGTCCGGACTCTGAAGAAAATCAGTGTCCTGGAATTCCTTAGAAATAGTGGCTGCAAATAGATCCCAGTTTGCTTTCTTATAATTTAGATGTTGAGAGACAGACGTGTTCAGTTATGACGGGTTGTAGAAGGACAGGGAAATGGTCACTTCCGTGCAGATCGTCATGGACAGACCACTCATAGTCCAGGACCAGCGAGGGGTCACAAATCGACAAATCTAAACACGAAAGTGAACCTGTGGAAGAGTGGAGGTAAGTTGCAGATCCGTCGTTCAGACAACACAAATCCAAATCCGAAAGGACATCCTCAATTAGCAGACCTCTGGATGACGTACTGACACTACCCCAAAGAGGTTGTGACCGTTAAAGTCACCCAACAGCAAAAAAGGTCGAGGAAGTTCTCCTATCAGACTGACAAGGTCCTGACGACAAACCGGGACTGAAGGAGGTACATAAAGGGAACAGATCGTCACAGTCTTGTGGAGAGTGACTCTCGCAGCTACAGCTTGAAGGGAGGTAGACAGAGCGACAGGACTATACAGCAAGTTTTGTGTATGAGAAGGGCAACACCGCCGACAGTCCCAACATGGATGGTTGTGCAGGTTTGAAAGAATATTAAAGCCAGAAAGAGTGAAGGTCTTCTGGCTTTGAATTTGAGTTTCCTGAAGAGCCACGACTGAAGGTTTTATAGATCGACACAGAAGCTGCAGTTCCTCGAGTTGGAATTTAGTCCACGAATATTCCAATGGAATATTGTACTATCCATGGTGCAGAGGGGGGCGAAAAGGAGAGAGATCAGGTCATCCCTCATCAACATTTTGCTTCTAAAGGTTGTAAATTTATTGGTTTTTTTCACTGGACTGTGTTGGGTCTTCAGACCTGCTGGCAGACTTGCCAACAGGTGAAAAAGGTCTGGATTTGGAGACGGTGGAGGTTTCTTCCTCATCTCCACCATCTCCCCACTGGATTTGAACTCCCTTGCCCCCACGGCACTGGACAGAGGGTTCGAGGCGGATTGCTGTTTTTTAATCTGCCCAGCAGCAATGTGTAGACTGCTGGCAGTCGGGGTGGCGGATTTTTGCCTCCACCAGGGGCAATCACTTTGGGTTGGGAGGGGGTGGACCTGCTTCCACCAGAGTTGACGATTCTTCCCTTTTAATGTCCCTTTTAAAACCCTAATTCATCAGTCTGGGAGCAGACTTACCGAGTGGGAACTCTGGAAATGTCTTTACGGCCGAGATAAATAAGATAATGTTGCTTATAAAACCCCCCGACCGCAAAGGGGCCCCATCAGGGCTGTCACCACGTTAAAATCAACTCAAACCCGTCGTTTAAAAAAAAAAAAATTTTTTAAAACCCAACTTTCACACATCTCATTAAATGACATCGTCTCGAAACGCACCAGAAATTGCATTAAAAATCTTTCTTCCGTAAAACTTAAATAAGATGAAAAATGTTAATCTCTCTCAAAAACACAAGATCACATCAGGGGGGACATCCCTGAACAGGATCTTCATGGACTCCGCGAAAAATGTTTGTGTCTCACATCGTGCAAGTCCCACACTCTAAAAGAACATTTTTTAAATTTGTGAGTGGCGCATGACAGGGAAATACACCACGGAGCTTCTTCACTCTTTAAAAGGTAAGAATGGGTAAAATACGAAGGGCCCGGTGTGCAGCCGGCACGAACCGTTTCCTCTTACGACCTCCCGACTGTTTGGAGGAACTCCTTAAGTTTGGGACGGATCTGAAAGAGTTGTTACTCGTCGTGTGTTCCAATCCTCCTGCCAGAGGTCCTCTCACATAATCGTTAATTTGGGTTTCACATCTGAGCGGGGGATTAAACGTTGGACAGTTTCCCCTCTTGTGGCGTTCTTGCAAAACGATAAAACCATTTCTTTCCCCTCCGATGCCAAACATGACCGGAACCCAAGCAAGAGTAATGTTGTAACCGTCCGCCTTCAACTTGCTAAAAAATTCAAAAAAAATAAAAGTTCTGGATGCTGAAGGTTGCGGCCAGCATGGCCTCCAAAGCTGACAGCGAATCCGACAGAACCAGAAAGTCCCTCTTCGAAGAATGCGAGATTATCTTCAAAGCCAAAACCAGAGCGGTTAAAATTCAGCAGAATAGACAGAAGCATCGGAATGAATATGTTCCCCAAAAGTATCTGAGAAGGAGCCCAAGGGGAGTAGGCGCCCCAGGCCACTCCATCTTCAGACTTGGAACCGCAGTGAAAACTTTTTACAGGATGGGAATTTGGAACAGAGGTCAGCATACAATGCCTTGTACGCCAAGAGCTGGGAGACTCTTGCGAAAAGCTGCAAGATCAAAACGAATCTCTGGTGTGAAAAAGGTCCACGAGGTTTATCCGGAAACTTGGAAAAATCGGGCACAACTCCTAGGTCTAGACTTTCATTCCGCACGTAGGCTGCATACGAAACCAAACGGGGGAATACATTTTGGGTTGTTTTCAAAATTTCTTTGGAACGGAGGGTCAAAAGACACAGTCATAGGCAGGGTTTTCTGGTTCTGAGAACGTCGGATGTAATAATTCAAAGACAGTTTCAGCCTGCGGTTGGACAGTGAAGGTCACCCGCCTCTGCGTACAGCTGTACACAGGGGTGGTGCGGAACGCTCCAGACAGAGACGAAGCCCTGATGTGGATAGGGTCCAAGAGTTTGAGTAAGACGATCTTGCGAGCCGCACACAGCACAACCGTAGTCCAGTTTGGAACGGACCAAGGCTCTGTAGAGGTGCAACAAAGTTTTCTTATCAGCGCCCCAGTCGTGTGTGCTACAACCCAGAATATTCAGTGCTTTCTGGCAAGCAGTTTTCAGGTTTTGATGTGGCTGAGAAAATTAAGTTTCTGGTCAAAAAAAAATCCAGAAATTTGGCCTCTTTAACAGCTGGAATGGGAGATTTCCCTACTTGAAGTTCAGATCTGGGAAAAACTGACGGAAATTATGGAAGTGAATACACTGCGTTTTTGTAGCAGAAAAGGGAAACCGTTTCTCATCCGCCCACTGATGGATTTTATCCACGCAAAGCTGGAGCCTGCGCTGGACACTCGGGTACAGGCTTCCAGTTGCGTAGACAGCAAAATCATCCACAAACATGAGCAGTCTGAAACCCTGCTGAACTGATTCACAATGTTGTTAATCTTGATGCTAAAGAGGCAGGAGACAGTATGCTCCCCTGTGGAACACCCACTCCTGCTCGTGGACATCAGAGAGAGTGGTGCCCAACCCGGACCTGAAACTGTCGTCTGCCAAAAAATTTTGAATGAAAAGCGGAAGATGACCTCGAAAACCCAGATCATGGCGATCAATGAAGTATCCCCGACATCCAGGTGGTACGTAGGCCTTCTCCAAGTCAAAAAAATTGCACTGCATGCTGTCTGTTCAAAAAGGCATTCCGAAGTGTAGATCCAGACGAATCAAATGGTCAACCGTAGACCGATGTTTGCGGAAACCACACTGTTCTTTCGCCAAAAGGCCATCAGTTTCCAGTTTCCACATGAGCCTAGCATTGACCATTTTCTCCATCAATTTACAGACACAGCTGGTCAAAGCTATGGGACGGTAGTTTGATGGATTAGAAAGATCTTTTCCAGGTTTGGGGATGGGAATAATGAGGGCTTTTCGCCAAGAGGGTGGAAAGAAACCTGTAGTCCACACATGGTTGTATACCTGTAGCGTATAGGTTCAGACCTTCTTGCGGAAGATGTTTCAACATTGATAATGGATTTCATCTATACCTGTAGAGGAATCGCTGCAAGAGAGTAAGGCAGATTTCAATTCGTTAACGTGAAAGGAAGATTGTAGTCTTCCATGTTGTCTGACGAAAAGTTGCAGGGTGATTTTTCTTTAAAGGCTTTGCTATTGACAAAAGTGGCTGATTTGTTAGAAGAGAGGAATTCTTTTCAATTGTTGAAGCAAGCAGATTAGCAACTGCTTTTTTCTCCGTTATTAAAGAGTCCGAAACTTGAGATGGTTCACAGTGGACAGGTGTTCTTCCCTTTGATTTTCTTAATGATTCCACACTTTCTTCTTGAAGTTTTTGATGTCAGCCTGGAGCAGAACTTCTCCAGGACCGACATTTACTGATTTTAAAAGTGTGTCTCGATTTGGCACGAGTTTCTGATGGGCTCGAGTGTTGGGACCCGAAGGTCGTGGTAAACCCGACGCTGAGCCCGTTTTCGAACTTTGGAAATTTGTTGGCAGTCTGAATCGAACCAGGGTGTTTTTGGCATTTGGAGTTTGTCGGAAGACACTGGAATACAGGCTTTAGCACATTTGATCACAGTGTTAGTCAGAGACTCTGCTGGGTCCGGACCTGAAGAAAATCAGTGTCCTGGAATTCCTTAGAAATAGTGGCTGCAAATAGATCCCAGTTTGCTTTCTTATAATTTAGATGTTGAGAGACAGAGACGTGTTCAGTTATGACGGGTTGTAGAAGACAGGAAATGGTCACTTCCGTGCAGATCGTCATGGACAGACCACTCATATCCAGGACCACGAGGGTCACAAATCGACAAATCTAAACACGAAAGTGAACCTGTGGAAGAGTGGAGGTAAGTTGCAGATCCGTCGTTCAGACAACACAAATCCAAATCCGAAAAGGGACATCCTCAATTAGCCCCTCTGGATGGTACTGAAAACTCCCCCCAAAGGGGGTTGGGGCCCTTTTAAAGCACCCCCACCCAAAAAAAGGTCGAGGAAGTTCCCCTTTCCAGACTGAAAAGTCCTAAAGGACAAACCCGGGACTGAAGGGGGCCCCCCCCCCCCAAAGGCCCGATCGTCACAGCCCTTGGGGAGATGACTCTCGCCCTACGCTTGAAGGGGGGGTAGACGAGCGACAGGACTATACGCAGATTTTGTTTTATGAAAAGGGGCAACACCCCCGACACCCCAACTTGGATGGTTTGCGGGTTTTTGGAAAAAAATTTTAAAACCCAGAAAGAGTAAAGGGTTTTCCCGGCTTTGAATTTGATTTTCCCTAAAGGGACCCACGACTAAAGGGTTTTTTAAAGATCGACACGAAGCTCCCGTTCCCGAATTTGGGAAATTTTAGCCCCACAATTTTTCCAAAGGGGAAGATTGTATTTCCCATGGTGCAGAGGGCAAAAAGGAGAGAAAATGGGTCATCTCCTCATCAAATTCCCTTTAAAGGTGTAAATTAAATTGGTTAGTTTCACGGGAGGGGGGTCTTAAACCCTGCTGGCAGATTTTCCCAAAAAAGGTAAAGAAGTCTGGATTTGGGGACGGGGGAATTTTTTCCTTTCCCTTTCTCCACCATTTCCACCGGATTGAACCCCCTTGCCCGCACGGGCACGGGACAGGGGAAAATTTCGAAGGGGATTGCGGGTTTTTTAATCTGCCCAGCAGCAGATTTTGTGGGGACTGCGGGGCAGCCCCGGGGTGGCTTTTTTTCCCTCCACCAGGGGAAATCACTTTGGGTTGGGAGGGGGTGGACTGTTTCCACCAGAGTTGACGTTTTCCCCTTTTAAAATGTCTTTGAAACATAATTCTTTCATCTGGCGGGGGGACTCGGGTGGGAACTTGGGAACTGCCCTTTACGGCCGAGAAAAAAATAAGATAATGTTGCTTTACCCCAGCCGCCCGAAAAAGGGCCACATCGGGGCCTGTCCCCCCCGTTAAAATCAACTCGCCAGTCTTTTTAAAAAAAAAAAATTTTTTTTAAAAACCCAACTTTCCACATCTCTTTAAAAGGGACATCGTTCGAAACCACCAAAATTGCTTTAAAAAAAACTTTCCCTAAAACTTAAAAAGTTTAAAAAATTTGAAAATCCCCCCAAAAACTAAAAGGATCACATCAGGGGGGCACCCCTGAACAGGATTTTCCCATGGTTTCCGCTGAAAATTTTTTTGGGTGTTCACATGTCCCAGTCCCAACACCCCCTAAAAAAAAACATGTTTCATTGTGAGGGGGCCTGACAGGGAATACCCACGGGCTTCTTCCCCTCTTTAAAAGGGAGAATGGGAAAAATTCGAAGGGGCCGGTGTGCGGGCCGGGCACAGGAACCGTTTCCTTTTTTCGACCTCCCCCCAAAATGGGGGGAAACCCCCTTTAAAGGGTTTTGGAGGGCTCTGAAAGATTTTTGTTACCGTCTGGTTTTCCCAATCCCCTGCCAGAGGTCTCTACATAATCGTTTTTTTGGGGGGGTTTCACATCTGAGCGGGGGAATATAAACTTTGGGACATTTTCCCTCCTTTGGCGTTTTTTGGCTAAAACAAATCAACCTTTTCTTTCCCCCCCGTTCCCAACAAGGGCGGGGAACCCAAGCAAGAGTAATTTGTAACCGTCCGCCTTCAACTTTCTAAAAGTTTAAAAAAATAAAAAATTCTGGATGCTGAAGGTTTTCGGCCAGCTTTTTCCCCCCAAAACTGACAGCGAATCCCACAGAACCAGAAAATCCCTCTTCGAAGAAAGGGGAGATTTTTTTCAAAGCCAAAACCCCAAACGGGTTAATTCCCCAAAAGACAAAAAGCATCGGAATGAATTTTCCAAAAGTTCTTAGAAGGACCCCCCGGGAAATAGGGTTTCACGGCCCCTCCATTTCAGACTTGGGCCCCTCAGTGAAAAATTTTTGACAGGATGGGAATTTTGGGAAAAAAGGTTCATAAATGCCTGTACGCCAGAGAGCTGGTTTAAATCTTTGCGAAAAGCTGCAAGTCCCAAACCCCCATCTCTGGGTGTAAAAAGGTCCCCAGAGGTTTATCCGGAAAAAATTTGGAAAAAACCCCGGGCAAACTCCTAGGGCTAGACCCGGGATTCCCCACGTGAGGCCCCATACCCAAGACCAAACGGCCCGAATACATTTTTTGGGTTATTTTCAAATTACTTTTTTAAAAGGGGGGTCAAAGCACCCGTTAGGCCGGATTCGGGGGTTCTGGGAACCGTCGAAAAATAATAATTCAAAGACAGTTTCAGCCCGCGGTTAACAGTGAAGGTTCACCCCCCTTGCGTTTGGGTGTCACAGGGGGGGTGCGGGGAAAGTTCCAAAACAGGACGAAGCCCTGATAGTGGATAGGGTCCAAAAAGGGTTTGGGGGTAAAACGTCTTGCGGAGCCGCACCCAACAACCCCTAGTCCCGTTTGGAACGGACCAAGGCTCTGGGAGGGGCAGCAAAAATTTTTTTACAGCGCCCCATCGGGGGCGCTACGACCCGCCCAATATTCCCGGGGCTTTTGGCAAGCATTTTGAGGTGGGTTTTAGGGGGGGAAATTAAGTTTTTTGGTCAAAAATGACTCCCCAAAAAATTGGGCCCCTTTAAAAAACTGGAAAGGGGGAAAATTTTTCCCACTTGAATTTAGGATTGGAAAAAAAAATGACGGGAAAATTTTGGGGAAATGGGAAAACACGCTTTTTTTTGGAAAAAAAAGGGGGAAACCGGGGCAAACTGCCCCCCGATGGATTTTTCTACCAAAAATGGAGCCTGCGCTGGGCACCGGGGTACGGCTTCCCGTTTCGTAGACAGCAAAACATCCCCAAACAATGAGCCAAATCTGAAAACCCCGCGAACTGATTGCCCCCAAAGGGTTTTTGATTTTAAAAACTAAAGAGGGCAGGAGACGTTGCCCCCTGTGGAAAAACCCCCAAATCCCGCTGTGGACCAAACAGAGAGGTGGGGCCCCCCCGGAACCGAAACCCGTCGTTTTGGCCCCCAAAAAAATTTTTAATAAAAAGCGGAAAATACCCGAAAACCCAGTTGTGGGGGATCATGAAATAACCCCGACTTTCCGGGAGTAAGTAGGGGCCCTTTTCCAATCAAAAAATTTCCCCCCTGTATCTGTTGTTTAAAAAAGCTTCCCCAATGGGAATTCCAGAAGAATCAAATTTGGGCAAAAGTAGCCGTGTTTGCCGGAAACCCCCCCTGTTCTTTTCGCCAAAAGGCCCTCGGGGTTTCGGTTTTAAAATGAGCCAGCATTGACCATTTTTTTTCCCTCAATTTGGGAGGGCCCAGTGGGTTTAAAGTTTTGGGACCGGTTTGTTTTTATGGATTTTAAAGATCTTTTCCCGGGTTTGGGGGGTGGGAATAATGAGGCTTTTCCCCCAAAAGGGTGAAAAAAAACCGGGAGTCCACAATGGGGTTTATACCTTTTGCAGTAAAGTTCCCAACCCTTTTTTGCGGAAGATGTTCAACGGTTTATAAAGAATTTTTTCCATACCCGAGAGGAATCGCCGCAAGAAAGTAAAAGGGAGGGTTTAGCTGTTTTAACCCTGAAAGGGAAAATTGGGAGTCTTCCCTGTTGCAGAAAGGGAAAATTGCAGGGTAATTTTTTTTTTAGGGCTTTGTTTTGACAAAAAAGGGGATTTGTTAGAAGAGGGGAAAAATTTTTTTCCCAAAGGTTGAAGCAAGCAGATTAAACAATGCTTTTTTTTCTGTTATTAAAGAGTCAGAAAAATTTGGGGTTTACATGGGACAGTTTTTCTTCCCTTTGATTTTCTTAATGATGTTCCCCCCCCTTTTTTCCCTTTGGGAAATTTTTTGATGTTCCCCTGGAGCAGAAAATTCTCCCGGGCCGCATTTATGATTTTTAAAGTGTATTCCTTTTGGGACGGATTTTTGAGGGCTCGGGCTTGGGGGCCCCAAGGTGTTGGGGACCCTGCGGGGCCCGTTTTGAAATTTGGAAATTTGTTGGCCCGTTGAAAAAAAAACCCCCGGTTTTTTTTGGCATTTGAAGTTTTCGGAAAAACATGGAATACAAGTTTAGCCCCACTTTATCACAGTGTTTTGTCAGTGTTCTGCGGGGCCGGGGTTGAAGAAACAAATTTTCCTGGGAAAAATTTCCCGGAAAAAGTGGCTGCAAATAGAAACCCAGTTTGCTTTTTTATAATTTTGATGGTGAGAGACAGGACTGTTCGGGTTTTTACAGGTTGCAGAAGACAGGGGAAAGGTCACTTCCCCTTGGGCCGTTTGCCCTGGGCAGACCACTCATGTCCAGGAAAACCCGCGAGGGTCCCAAACCGACCCCCAAAATTAAAACGAAAGTCCTGTGGGAAAAGGGGGGGGTAAGGGTTTCAGAAACCGTCGTTTAGGGCAACACAAATCCAAATCCCAAAAAGGGAAACCCCATTAGCAACCCTGGATGAGTATGACACTTTCCCCCAAAAAGGATTGTACCGTTTAAAGTCCTCCAACAGCAAAAAAGGTCAGGGGAAATTTTTAAACAGACTGACAAGGTTCCCGACACAAACCGGGGGCAGAAGGTGGGAGATAAAGGGAACAGTTTTCACAGTCTTTTGGGGAGTGAAATCTCGCCCGCCCATAGCCTGAAGGGAGGTAGGGGCAGAGGGGACCCGGACTAAAAAAAACAAAATTTTCGGGAAAAGGGGAACACCCCCCGACCTCCCCAAAAGTGGATGGTTGTAAGGGTTTTAAAGAATATTAAACCAGAAAAAATGAAGGCTTTTGGGGGTTTGAATTTTTGGGTTTCCCGAAGAAACCACACGGAAAGGGTTTTTTGTTGGAAAAAGAAACGGAGCTCCCCCAAAAATTTGGAAATTAAAACCACGGTTTTTTTCCAATGGAATTGTACTATCCCTTGCGAGGCGAAAAGGAGAGAGATCAAAGGGCATCTCCCATCAAATCTGCATCTAAAGGGGGTAAATTTTTTGGGGGGGGGCCCCAAATGTTTGGGCTTCAGACCTCTGGAAGACCCCTTTCCAACAGGGGAAGAAACTTTGGGTTTTGGGGGGACGGGGGGGTTTTTTCCCACTCCCCCCTCTCCCCCCCTGGGTTTTAACTCCCTTTTGGGGGGCCCCACGGGCACTGGACCAAGGGGGATTCGAGGGGGGGTTGCGGTTTTTTTGGGGCGGGGAGCCCAAAATTTTATGACCGGGGGCAGCACAAGGGGTTTCCGAAGGTCCGAAAGGGTGTTTGGGGGCCCCTCTCTCTGAAACCCTTTTTTTACCGTCCTGCTCAACTCCCCGGGGCCCCCGAGTTACACGGGAGGGGTTTACCCTTTGGCCAGTAGGGGGGCTGTCTGTCTTTGACCCAGCCCCAAGAAGGGGGGCTGATTAAACCCGGGCCCAAAAATGTACTTCTGTCTAGGAGAGGGCCGGGCCCAAAATTTAAAGTGGGTTAGAGCGCTGGGCCCCCTCCCCTCAACCGGAATTTTCAAATTCCCCCCCCCACAGGTCGCCCGCCGGCAAACCCGGGGGTCTTAAGGGGACCACCGAGAGAAAAAGGGGGAAAAAAAGCTTGGGGGGGAGACGAAGATAAAAAAGGCCAAAAAAAGAGGCAGAAAAGAAAAAAAAGAGAAAGGCGGGTTACTCTTTTCAGGTCCCCCCCCCTTAAAACCTATCTGACAAAGGGGAAACCCCACCAGGGGGATCAAATCCTTACCACGTTAACTTAGGCCAAGGGGCAACCTCCCCTTCAAAGGCCTAAAAAGCAGTTGGGGAAAAAAACCCGCCTGTCTTTAAAATATTGTTTTCCCCCCCCCAGCAAACCCCAAGGGGTTTACTGGACTGCGCAAGCCCCCCGACCACGCAAGGGCGCAACCCCCCGGGGGGACACAAAATTGGAAGTCGACGCTGTACGCTGGCGTAAGAAGCTCCCAAAGCGTTTCAGCCCCCCGACCACGACAAGGGGGCCCCAACCCCCGGGGGGCTTTAAAGGCCGAAACCCTAAAAGAAAACTTTTGGGGTCGACTGCCAAAACCTGTTTCCGGGCCCCAAAAAAAGGGGGTCTTTTTTTTGTTTTTTAAAATCTTTTATTGTTGATTCCTTTAATCCAAAGGGGGAAGTTTCTTGAAAAGGGGGGATTTGGGCGCCCCCGCAGTTAAACAAAAATGTGGGGGAAGTTTCATTGCCCCTCATGGGTTTTCCTTGCCCGCAAACACCCCACACCCCTGCCCAGAACAGCGGTCCCCCGAATGGCCAAACCCTCTGGGTCTGAAACACCCAACGGGGGCGGAACATATAACCGAAAAATGGACATTTGGTAGCCGACTTTTATGACCGGGGGCCCCCAGGGGTTCAGAATGTCAGAAAGAGGTGGGTTTGGGGGGCCCCCCTCTCTCTGCACCCTTCTTTTTCCGTCCCCTGCGCACCTCTGTCCCACCCTGGGGGCCCCGCTCCGTTTTGATCCGCCTCTGAGACCCCGGGTTTAAAACTCGGCAAACGAACATCCTTCGATGAAATTTAAAGGGTTTTTGGGGGCCACCCTATCCCCTGTCCCCCAGTTTTTTTTCCCTCAGCAGCTTTTTCGGGGTTGTTTTTTTTGTTTACATTGAATCAGAAAAGAGCCTTTCTCACCTTTTGATGGACCGGGCACCTCTAATCCCTTGAAAACCCCCTTTGGGTAGCAAAAGGACTCAGAGCTGAAAGGGGGCCTTTTTTTTCTCCGTCCCCTTCCCTCACGGGGCCCCGGAAACCCCGCCCTTTTTTTAAAATTCTGTATCGGAAAACAATTCATAATAAAGTTTCCCCCCAAAAAGGGGTTGCCTTCCTTTCTTCTTTGGGGGGAATTTTGGAAACCCCCCCCCCCCCCCCTTTTTTTTGTTTCCCTCTCTTTTCCCCCCCCCACCCCCCCTGGAGTCCCAAAAAAGGGGCCCCGGGCCCCAAAAAAACCCAAAGTTTACCCCCTTTCCCGGCTTGGGAGAAATAAACGAAAAAAAAAAAACCACCAAAACCCCCCCCCCTATCATGCTCAACTCCCGGGGGCCGAGAGTGAGCACTGCCGGGGTTTTTTTCTTTGGGCCCGCCGGGGAACTTTTTGTCTGACCCGGCCCCCAAATAGGGGAAAACCGAATTTAGTACACCCGGGGCCCAAAATGAAAATCCCTGCTTGGAGAGGGCCGAGCCCAAAGTGATGTGTTGAGGCGCTGGCCCCCTCAATCCCAGGGGTCTCATTCCCCCCCACCCCAGGTCCACCGCATGGCAAACCGGCGGATCTTAAGGAAAAACCCCAGAGAGAAAAAAAGGGGGGTGGGGAAAGAAGACTTGAAGGGGGGAAAGAAGAAAAGAAAAGGGCCCCCAAAAAAGGGAAGGGAGAAAACAAAAAAGGAGAAAGGGGGGTTACTCTTTCAGGGTCCTCACCCCTTTGCCTTTTTGACATGGGAAAACCCCACCAGGGGGAACAACTCCTTACCACGTTACGCTTAAAGGGCCCCCGCTTTTTAGCTTCTCGACCTGAAGCAGTTTGAAAAAAAAAGCCCTTCCCCCCTATTGGGCCCCCGCCCGCAAAGCCTGGTCAAATGGAGACCAAACCCTCCCCACGCCCAAAGGGCCGGGAAAACCCCCCGGGGGGGCCCATAAGTTTGGGGTCGACGCTGTCCCCTGGCGTAAAAACCCCCAACTGCTAAAAAAAAAACCCCCCCCCCCCCCCCCCCCCCCCCCGGAAATCCCTCAACGAACCAGAAAGGGTCAGAGCCCCGGCTTACTATTCACCCTGTCGTTTATTTTTAAAGTTGAAAAGGGGAAAGGGGGGATGCTCCCTTGAGGTCCAAACCCCAAATCCCGCCCATGGGTGTCATAGAGTTTTGGTGCCAAAATGCACCCGGAACGTCGTCAGCCAAAAAAGTTTTGAAAAACAAGGCAGGGGCCCCTGAAAACCCAAGGGGGCTGTGAGGTCCCCAAAAGGGTTCCTGTTTCCCCGGGGGTGGGCATACCCCTTTTTTTTAGGGCAAAAAGAAGCGACCACATCTGTTTTTGACAAAGGCGTTGGGTGGGGGTTTTTCCCGACGGGTTAAAATCAACTTTTAATGGTATTTTCCCGGGAACCCCCCACTGTTCGGGTGGCCCAAAAAACCCTCGGTTTCCCGCTTTCCCCACGCGGGGGTTGACCAAACTTTTCCCCAACAGCTTTTCCGAGGCAGCCAGTCAGGCTATTGGGCCCATAATTTTTAAGGGTTTGGAAAAGGGCCTTTTTCCCCGGGTTAGGGTTGGAATGATTGGGCTTTTGCCAGGAGGGCCCGGAAAAACACCCTGTGGGGCCAATTTTTTGTTACTTTAAGAAAAAGGGGGGGGAGACCCGCTTTTTGGAAAAAAAGGTTTTTAAAAACCCGAAAAATGAATATACCGACCAGGGGGAGAAACAGTGCAGGGTTTTCCAAAAATAATTTTTTTGTTCGTTTTGAGAAAAGGAAAAATTGAGGCTTCAGGTTGTCTGATGTGAAACTGTTTCAAAATTTTCTCCCGACTTTTTGTTTCTTAAAAAGGGTGCAGGGTTTAGTTTAAAGTTTCGTTGGATGGGGGAGGCCCAAAAGATTTGCAACACTTGTTTGGGCAGTGATCGGGGATCGGCAAGATTCCGGGTGAGAACTGAGGGGGTTTGGGGTTTTTCCCCCTTTTTTTTTTTGATGATTTCCAAATTTTTTCTTTGAAGTTTTAAGGGGGGGGCAGCCCGGCGAATTTCCCCCAAGCCCGAGTTTACTGCTTTGAAGTGTGTCTCGATTTGGGCGGGGGTTTTTTGATGGGCTCCGAGCGTTTTGGGGCCTGAAGGGTTTTTTTTTCCAACCTTTAGCCCTTTGGTACTTTTTAGATTGGGTTTGGGAGTCCCGGTAAAAAAAGGGTTTTTTTTGGGGAGTTGGAGTTTTTCGGAAAACATTGGGGAAAACCCGGTTTTTGCACAGTTTTCCCCGTACTGGTTTAAGATTCCGGGTGGGGCTGGAAACTGAAGGGTTTAATTTTTTTGGAATTCTTTTTAATATTGGTTTCAAAAAGATTCCAAATTTGCCTTTTTTTTTTAAAATTTGTGGAAAAGAGGGGTTTTTAGTTAATCGGGTTTTAAAAAGAACAGGGGAAAAGGTCCCCCCGGGGTTTGAAGGACAAACCCCCCATAGTCCCGGGCCCCGCGAGGGGCAACCCTTTACCAAAACTAAACAAAGAAAGTGACCTGTGGAAAAGGGGGAGGATGTTTGGGGATCCTCGTTCGTCAACACAAATCAAAGTCAAAAAGGGGGCACCTCAAAAAGCCGACCTCTGGGTGGGCAACCCCAAAACACCCCCAAAAGGAAAAGTGTCCTTAAAGTCACCCCGCAAAAAATCAAGGAAGTTCTCCGATCAGACTGACAAGGTCTTTACGCCCAAAACCCGGGGAAAAAGGTTGCAAATTTTTTGGGGAGCAAAACTGTAATATTTTGGGAGGTTTACTCCGCAGCTACAGCCTAAAGGGGGGGAGTCCCAAACGACAGGGGCTAACCCGCAAAATTTTTTGCAAAAAAAGGCAAAAACCGCCCGACTCCCAAAAAGGGGTAGTTTTTTGCAGGGGTTTGGGGAAAAAATATTTTTAAAAAGAAAGGTGAAGGTCTTTGGCTTTGAATTTTGTTTTTCCCGAAGAGCCACGACACAATTTTTTAGTTCGAACAGAAGCTGTAAAATCCCAAAAAATTTGAAATTTTGGCCACAAATTCCAATGGATTTTTTTTTACTGTCCATGGTGCCGAGGAAGAATAGGAGAAAATCCCTTCATCTCCTCAATTCCCCTTTTGCATTCAAAGGAGCGAAATTTGTACTTAGTTTGGGTGGACTATGTTGGGGCTTCAAGGGCCTGCTGGCAGACTTGCCCACCGGTGAAGAAGGCCTAATTTTGGAAAATGGGGGTGGTTTCTTTTTGATTCCCCCACCATCTCGACACTGGAGAACTCCTTGCCCGCATGGGGGAAGGGAAACCAGGAGTTGGGTGGGAAAGGGCTGGCTTTTTTAAACTGCCCCCAGCGATTTGGGGTAGACTGCTGGACAGTTTTGGGGGCGGCCAAAATTTTTCCTCCACCAGGGGACTCCCTTTTTTTGGGGTTTGGGGGGGGTGGACTGGCTTCCACCCGAGTTTACCATTCTACCATGCAATGTTTTAGAGAAAATAAATTCATCAGTCTGGCTGCAGACTGAACGGGTGGAAACTTTCTTTATAGCCGAAGCACAGGAAGATACTGTTGACGTCTGACTGCCAACAACCTGTTTGCGGGCCTCAAAAAACGAGATTTTTCTTTTCAGTTTTCACTCTTTGGATGGTGGACTCATGAATCCAAACAGGGCAGTTCGTGAAGAGGACGGGTGGTCGCCACTGCGGTCGTCCACGAAGGAGGGACCCCCTAACAGGACCAAGGGATGGACAGGGCGTCCACAGCCCAAGCAGCTGGCTCCGGAACTGGAGAGACATACAGCTGGAGACAGTGGTTGAACTGGGTAGTGAACAGGTCTACCTGTGGTTTGAACCACACAGACCAGATTGGTTCCAGGACCGAATGGACAAGTCCATTCTGAGGGAAGAATCATATGCGACCTGCTGAGGGAGTCCACGAGAATGTTGATCTTCCCAGGAACGTGCTTGGCCGAGATCTGGATGGATTGTGCCTCACACCAAAGGAGAAGCTGTTCCGCCCTCAGGGACAAGGAGTGAGAATACGCCCCCCACCCTTGCTTGTTGATTTAACACGCCACCGTCCGTGCTGAGGAGAACATGTTTCCCCTTCAGAAAGGGAAGAAAGTCCCTGAGGGCTTGGAACACTGCTTCCAGCTCCAGCCAATTGATGTGTCAGGACCCCATCTCCGGAGGCCATTGCCCGGCCGCCGTCAGAGAGCTCACGTGGGCACCCCACCCAGACTGGGACGCGTCCGTGAACAAGTTGTCCTGCGGAGGGTGGGGGTGTGTGATGGGGACTCCTGAGCCAGCCAGGACTGGGAGTGCCATTGGGTCACTGATGACTGGAACCACTGACCCAGAGGGACCGGAAAGTCCCAAGACTGCGACGTCTGAGACCAACGCCTCCGAAAGCAGCATTGAAACTGGCGTTTGTGCCATCATCCAAGGGGCACTAAGGGGGCCAAGGACTCCATCAGCCCAGAAGGGAGGCCAGCTTCCTGGCCGGAGCCTGATCCAGAGAGGGGAGATGGGCCAAGAGATGCTGGAGGCGAACAAGACGCTAGGGGGTTGGAGAAACCAACCACCTGGTGGTGTTGAAGGACATGCCCGGACACTGGAATTGTTGCGACGGGATGAGATTGGACTTCTCCTCGTTGCGAACAAACCCCAGATCCTGACAGAGGTCTAGAACCCAGAGTGCCGGATGAGGCAAGGAGAAGCCAATCATCGAGATAGGCCTTCAGACGTATTCCTCTCTCCCGAACGTGCATGCAGAGTTCTCGTGCCACCTTCGTGAACACCCAAGGGGCTGGGGCTAGACCAAAGGGAAGAGCCCTGAAACTGAAGGCTCTTGATGGTCACCTGAACATGGTTCCCAAAGAGAGAGCCAGTCTTGACCGGCAAGGCTCTGAGGGAGGCACGAGCAGAGGCAGTGCGGGCAACCGAAGATGCCAATAGGACAGCATCTCTTCTCACTAGGATTGAGTTGAGATGCAGTCTTGCGAATGCACCGGCCGAATATTTGAGCCCTTCAGACATGGACTGGATAAAGGCCACAACAGCCGATGGGTGCACGGATTGGCGGATAGTGAAGGGGTCCCAGTCGGGGTCCTTGAGGGCGGACACCAGACCCCTGAAGGAGTCCATGGCGGAAACAGCTTCGAGCCCCTCCTAGCCGACTCTTCCAACTTGGCAAGGCAGCGCTCTGAGAGAGCCACCTGCCGTGGTCGAGACTTGGACTCTCTTGGACAAGGAGGAGGTCCTCTGGGAGAGGGGAGAGAGTGGATTCCGGGATCGCATCATACCCCAAGAAAGTCTTCTTGGCAAATGGGAGCTTCTCTGGCTTGAAAAACTTCTCACACGCCAGCGCTCTGGGAAAATCCGAGACAGACCCAGGCGTGATGTACTGCGCCTCAGTGCCCTAACTTTCGTTTGGGCCCTCCTCACACAATCGGCTACCATGACCGACTCCTTTAAGAGAGAGGAGGGAGTAGCCGAAATGGGATGAGACCCCAAGGCAAGCTCTGCTGCTGAAGGGCAGGGAGCCCTGACCTCCGAGAGGATGACACCGCATTAGGGACAAGGGAAGCCAGAATGGCCACTGAGTCCCGGAAGGAATAAGAAGAGGGCATTTGTTCCTCGTCCTCCGACTCCGAGTCCACCGGATCGGAGCCGCAGACAGAAGGGGTGACCGCCCGTGGGGTACCGGTACGCGGAGATAAACCAAACGGGCCGGTCTGGTTGATTCCCCAGAAACTCTGGGGGAAGGATCGGCCGTGGGGTGGGCTGGAGGGGCCTGAGAAGAAGAGGGCTGCGCTGGTGGAGCGCTGAGCACAAGGCCCAGCCTCCAGGGAAACCCCGGAGCAGGGGGCTGTGGAAAGCCCATGGTCGGGGGATATTGCCATTGGGCCCAAGGAGCCCAAGGCAGAGGGCCCTGCCCCCATGATAGGGGGGGCTAAGCTGCGCCTGCTGGCTCAGACCAGTATATGGGGGCTCTGATGAGCCAGTCCCAGTGGGTTGCCCTGAAATGAGGGCGAGACCCACGCATTCTGTCCCGAATAAGAGACAGAAGCATGAGCGAGAGGAAGGGAAGCAACTAGGGCCGACCGAGTGTCGGGCCCCTGAGAGCGAGTTGTTTCCCTTGGCTCACCAGACAAGTGAGAATGAGAGTTGGACGTGAAGTCTGCTTCATCACTCGACCCATGAGCCCCCGAGGTAGGGGGCTCTTGCATCCTCGATTCGGCCACAGGAATTAAATTGTGCACAGTAGAACCGCAGCTGAACTGTACACAGGATGCAGTAACGGGAACGACAGAACCGCAGCTGAGTCGATCGCCGTTAGGGGACAAGGGGACAGGATTGACAGAGCTGCAGCTAAGTCGATCACCATCGTAACTGAAGGGGTGCGAGAAAGAGCTCATTGTCACGAAAACAGAACCGCAGCCGAGTTGAGGTGAACCTTAGGAAGAAGAAGGAGAAGAAGAAGAAGACGAAAGAGAGAGCGACGATGAAGAGAGAGGAGGCTTTAGCGCGGCAAACAAGAGGAAGAGCCTGTCGGCGAGGTGCAGGAATCGACTGACGAAACCTTCCGAATCCTCGCTTTGCTTCATGTACGTTTCTTCCTTAAGCGAAAACGTATGCACAGACACCAAAAGAACAGCAACAACAATCGATCGATTGTGAGAAAGCAAAAGATACTTAGCTGCTCAGAGTACACGAGGCTAGCAGGAAAAAGGCTGCCGGGGAAAAGAGGACTGATCTGAGCATGCGCAAGACACGAGACCGTTTCAGGGTTTTTTCCTGTCCGTTCAGACTTTATTGTATACGAGGCAGGGATAGCAAACTGCTGCCGCTTATTGCATTAGTGAGCCACGGTATAGTATGTGTATTAAACTGTCATGCACATAGAGCAGACCTCCCAACCCCCTAAGAGACCAATGAGTAAGAATTGAAGCTCAGTGAGGCAGAAATGTGTAATTCTGAGAGCTAAGAGTAATCAAGCGCGACATTTATCTTTTTTCAAACAAACACGATACGATGAAATCATTTGCACAATTTTTGTGAATTTTACTTTTCTACAAAACAAGCTTTTCTTTTAAGTGTCACAAGAAATCTTTACAAATTATAAAAATGTAGAATACACTGGAAACACACACAAATCTCCTAAACCATCATGGCATGGCACACCAAGGCTTGATAGTGCGCCAGAAACAACCTAAAAAATTGGAAATGAAATGGGGGGGGGGGGGGGGGGGGGGGGGGGGGGGGAGTTCGAAGATGGAAGAAATGGGTACATGAAATTAAGAAAACATATAACCTAAAAAATGTTCTCCCTGTTGCTGATTCTGTGCATGTGGGGTTGGCTATCAGCTCTGTGGCGATTGTGTCATTTTTTAAGTATCGCACCACCCAGGAAAGAATTTGTCCCCCCCCCCCCCCCCCCCCCCCCCCCCCTTCCTGACTTCCATCAGTCCCCAACACAAACATTCCATTCTGCAGTCAAGATGCAGCAGCAGTTTAGGCTTCCATGACAAGGGTCCTTACAACGTGTGTTGTCTTTGTTCGACCGCTCTTGAACTGTTTGGCGATCTCCGAATCTGAGAACGCTTTTTTAAAAAAGCTGGGAATGGGATGCAGGTCGGCTGCACTAAGACTGATGTTGTGCTCGACGAAAAATCCGGCCACCTATGCTTCAGCCCGAATTCCCTTTCCCTAATTTCATCCTCTTTTGAGGTGTCTACAGTCTAAAAAAAATGTGTGATGGGTGGAAGAATCGGCGCGTTAGAGGAATCGATGTGCTTGCGTGACTCAAGGTGACACTTCACATCCACCATCCCGCCATGGGAAATTGTGAAGTCCGACTAGCAAATGGTACACCGTGCACAATTTACACCTTTAGCCGTATGCAGGGGAACTTTTCCGAGTATTCTTTTCGGAACTTTTGACCAAGTTTTTTTTTTTTCACATCTTGTCCAAAACTTTCTACTCCATGTTTCGACATTTTCGTAGCTAAAACTTCTAAAAGACGCCAAACTTCGCTGAATGGTAAAGATGGTGAAACGAACTGCGCATGACCGGAAACGCTTCTTGAAGATTATGGTTATACGCACGGCGCCGTGCGTACCTGTACATAAGCTGATTTTTCGTCCATTTTTTGTTGTTGTTGAAAACTTTCAATGCGTAATTTTTTGGCTAAATGCGTAAAGGCGTAAGAATTATCACTTGGTCATAAAAAATTGCGCAAAATGCGTAATGGTTGGCAGGTCTGATAGAGGTACAGAAAAATGCATTTAACCACACAACCACAAAAATTTATTACAAAGTTTTGTATGAGTGAAATAGCAATGAAATTTTAA
>CM031601.1:36126472-36205725 GCA_018398815.1 Conus ventricosus
CAGTGTTTGGCTCAGCGGCTCCGAAACGAATAAAAATGGAGTTGCTATATTTTTTTAATAATAATTTTGAATACAAAGGTTTGATGTGATCAGAGATCCCAATGGTTGTGTTATTGTAACAAGTACTGAAATGGCGAATGATGAACAAAACCTAGCCCAAAGTGGTGTAAGAAGAAGGCCTGTAGTGATGGATTTATGGCGAGTTTGTCACTCAGAATGATGAAAAAGTTCTAAAAATCATACAGAATCATACAGTGCTTGGTGTGGCAAAGCATAGTCAGAAAATTCACTCCATGAAGATGACAAGGTGAGACCGTCGATTTGCAGGGTGGTGATGGTAATGTTGTAGAGGTAGATATCGCTTGTATTTTAAGAGCAAGTAAGCCAACAGGAGAAAGCAGGGCAAGAGGCTGAATATAGCTCTGTGGCCGACCCAGCTTTGACCCCAGCCATTGTCAGTCTACTGCTAAGCCACAGAGGAGAGTGGTCAATAGTCGGTGTAAAGAGGCGGCATGGTCGAAGGCGAATGAGCTTGTGTTTTAGAGTATGTGGCGTGGCACAGATTATGTAAAATCAGGAGCCCCCAGGCGACGTAGGAGTACTTCTGCCACTTCACTGCAGCTGTGTTCTTTCTTTGCTGGTTTCTGTGTTGGGCGTGTATGATGAAGCGAGTGACAGAGGGGGGCGTGGGCGTGGAGAGGGGGGTCTGGCAATGCAAGAGAGAGAAGGCATTACTGTGATTGTGATGTTATGACTGTGTTGTGTTGAACAATTATGTAGTGGGGGAAAACAAGTGCAGGCTAACAATTCTTCAGTCGTTATAGTAATGACTTGGCAAAGATTTGAACTTTAAAACAAAAAAACAGAAGATGAAAAAAATGGGGGAATATATACTACTCAACACTTGCTAGGGATCAGATATTCAACACACTGTAATGGTCCAGAATATTTGTCAATCAAAACTCAAACGGTCAGATACTGTTAATTAGTCATTATTTCATCCAAACCAAACAAAAATGAGGGAAATTCCATCAGATAAACCAAGAAACAGAATGGACAAATGACACAACCCCTAAAAGCCACCTGAAACAGGGCATGGAAGGGAAAAGTCAACCTGAACAATCCACTGCTGTCTGTGTGGAACTGAGAATGAATGGACTCTCAGTAATGAGTGTGACCACCACGGGCTGCGATCACAGCTCTACAACGCCGCCTCATGCTGCAGATGAGGTTCCTGATCTGCTGCTGGGGGATTCTGGCCCAATCTTTCTGGAGGGCAACTCCAAGGTCATGGATGTTCTGAGGCAGCTGTTCACGTGCTTGGACAGCTCGCCCAATATCCCAGACATGCTCAATCGGATTGAGGTCTGGTGAGCATGCAGGCCACTCCAAGCGTGCAATTCCCTCATTCTGAAGGTAGTTTGACAATGCGGGCACGGTGAGGACGGGCATTGTCATCCACAAGGATGAAGTCAGGACCAATGGCACCAGCGTAGGGTCGGACAATGGGGTTAAGAACCTCGTCACGGTATCGGACTGCATTCATGGGGCCTTTCTCCATCACCAGCAGATCAGTTTTGCCTTGCACTGAAATGCCTCCCCACACCATTACTGAGCCCCCACCATAGCAGTCATGCTGAGCAATGAAGTTGGGGTGGAATCGTTCATTCTGCCTTCGCCACACCCTCCTTCTCCGGTCAGTCACGTCCAAACAAAACCTGGACTCATCACTGAACAAAACTGGAGTCCAGTTTGCAGCAGTCCAGCCTTGGTGCTCCAGTGCCCACAGCAACCTTGCTTGTTTATGCTGTCTGGTCAATGGAACCCGAATTGCTGGGGCCCTTGAATGAAGACCACCTCATGAAGCCTTCTCCTGACTGTCTGGGTTGACACCCGGTTCCCTGATGCGTTCTGGAGGTCATGTTGCAGCTGTGTGGCATTGTGGAAAGGATTTCTTCGTGCCTGGACAAGGAGATATCGGTCCTCTCGCTGGGTTGTGACACGTGGGTGACCTCCAGAATGTCGTGGAGTGACTGTCCCTGTTGTTTGATATCGATTCCACATACGGGAAACAACGCTCTGGGATACGCCCAAGGCTCCAGCAACCTCACATTGCGATGACCCTCCTAGCAGCATCCCAATTCCTCTCGCCATATCTTCTGCGGAAAGGCGTCGTCTTTGTGCTTGCTGTTCCATTGTGGTGCGACAAACACTGCCCGAATCACACTGAACCACTGTTTGCCGGTCCCAAAACAGCGAATGTGACGCCGACCTCTCCCCCTGTTTACCCCCAGAATGAGGGGTCACGCAATTCACGTGCTCACCATGCTGCATGTTCCAGCGTGAAGGTGCAGGCAACAGTGTGATTGTCTTTCACATTGTTTTGTGTTGCTGGATCACGTGTTTATTGAAGTCAGTTCAAAATGATTTTTTTCATACACTGTTTTTAATTGCTGATCCCTAGCAAGTGTTGAGTAGTATATTATAAATATGAGAAGCCCTTCACTAGCTGCCTGAAGGAACAGTTCAAAATGATTTTTTTTCATACACTGTTTTTAATTGCTGATCCCTAGCAAGTGTATAAATATGAGAAGCCCTTCACTAGCTGCCTGAGGGAACCATCGTAATCCCTCTCAAAGACACATTTATTTGTATTGCCTGCTCCTAGGCCTTTCGTCCGCTGGATCGGACTCATCAGGGAGACACAGCTGATTGTGTCTGTGCTCTTGGTGTCAAATAAAGACACACCACAGTCCATAATTCTGGTGTTCTCACCACCAAGGGTTCAAAAAAGAATCCAACAGCACCCTCAAAGCAGCCAGCAAAGGGTAGTAAAATGGAGCAAAACAGAAGTGTGGAGAGGAAAAAAGTTGCTGAAAAACTAAAAGCATTATTCAAACCGTATTAAATATAGGGGACAATCTTTGAGCCTATGCTTGAGGATCCATTCAAGGATGCAAGGGAGATCAAAAGATACGGAACAGTCTGAGTGGTCAGCTCTGCTGTTCAATAACCCAAGCATTGTGAGAGGCTAAGAATTGTACAGAACAACCTTTACTTGGATCTCCTAAGAGATGCAATCTCCCACTGATTGACCAAACAATATAATGCTGAAAAATTATGTAGTGGGGGAAAACAAGTGCAGGCTAACAATTCTTCAGTCGTTATAGTAATGACTGTGTTGTGTGTTTGAGAGTGAGTGAGCGAGTGTGTTTATGTGTGTGTGTGTGTGTGCATGTGAGAGAGAGAGATAGAGATTTTGTTGCATGTGTGGAAAAGGGGGAGAAAGAAACAGAGAGGGAGATAGTCTGTATGCATGTATATGTGTGTGTGTGTGTGTGTATGCCTGCGTGCATGCATGCGTGCGTTGATGTGAGTTGTGACTGGTTTACATGTCGATTTTTCTGTCACAGGTGAGAGGAGAAGAGGAGGTCTATGTGGCAGACGGCCTGTGTAGCAATGGGGCAGAGGGTGAGGGGTAATCCTTGACCATCCTATTGTCCACCCTAAGAAGATAGCACCAGTGGTCCTCCAGTTTACACGCCAGCCTTGCCTCAAGAAAAGACCTCAGGGACCAATGCCAGTTCACTACTTTAGAAGAGCTGTTTTTGACAGACACTCTGGATCAGCATTTTGTTGATTACACCAACTTGTATGCTGGAAAGGCATTTTCCTTGCTGAATAGCTCAAACGACAGACAAGCAGGCAACTAGCAGAAAGTGCAAGGTGTGCACAAAGCATGGCATCTGGAAGGAGACTGAGCATGCGTGTGCACAATGCCTATCTCACCCTGCCCTGTGTACATACCCATGCTTCAGAGTGTACCACAACACCAAGCACTACCAACACTGCAGTGCACACACAAAACCCCATAAATTCAATTTTCTATATAACATATTTTTGTGTGCTTTACATGTTATCTTATCAGTTGCTTTTTTTCCAAATCAGTGCTTTTCCTTTTCAGAATCTAAAATGAAAGTAACGCTGTGCGGACCGCAATGCAAAACAAAAATTCCTGTGTGAATTCTAGACTGAATGTGTGTACAATTCTGAAATTTTGGATTACAATTCAGGATTACTGTTTCCATAAAGGTAGGGAAACATCTATTTTGATTTCCTATCTACTTTCTGATTTTATTCTTCTGTTTTTACTAACTCTTTATATCATATGATCCGACAGTATGAAAAATTTATTTATCTCACATTTATGGTACACTTCTTACTAACCAACGCACTGCATAAACTTAACTGTCATTTTTTTTGATAAATGAATAGTCTGTTCATTCTTCTTTTAAAAAAGTATGGGTTTATACTTTCTTGCAATAGTTTTAATGCTAGAATTTTTTTAATTATTACCCTCCACAGCCAAAAATAGCTTGGCAAATAAGGGAAACTACCCATACAAAACAAGGCACTGAAGGAGTTGTATTAATACTTTCCAGACAGACCAACATCGCTTCCCTGCATGCGTGTGCACCGCACGTGCTTACCACCGTTGCAGACACGTGATTTTCGCACTTTTTAATTTTATTTTACATCTCCTAATATAAACCTAACAAGCAATTAAAATATATCAACGGAATGGGTAAAGCGCAAACTTTGTAATGAGCATAGAACTAAATACATTTAGGGTAAAATAGCAACGCTACTGTTACAGAAACCCTACTGTTACAGAAACAACATAAGTGAAACATAGGAGAACACAGTCTTGTTTTCGTTTGTTTGGTTAGTATGACAACAGCAAATGGGGAAGAAAACAGGCATAAAACTTTGCTCTTACTCTGAACAGATGCAGAGAAAGCCTGAGGTATTCATATATGTGTAATCCAAGTGAATTCCTTTTCTTTTTTTTTAAGGAAATTAAATCATTGCACACAGTACACACTTTTCACTGTTTTGGCATCAGACGATAAGATGTATAAAACTGTTAAATACACAGAGCAAATAAATCAAGCTCAGATTCTTTTTGATAAACTTGTACACCTTTACCCCCCTCATTTTCTGAACTACTTTGAACCAGTTCTAAAACCACATGTCATTCTCCTTCTGCCCGATATATTGGTAAAGCAGGAAATTCCATACATGCCTTCCCAGTGCCAGACAGGTCTCTTTGTTCGGACTACTCTGGGGTCACAAAGGTCATCACCAGTGCATGTAAACTTACCCTTCCAGTGGCTAAAACCCTGTTCTAAATATTTATGGCAGATAAGATAATGTTGCTTATAGCCCAGCCGACCGCAGAGGGCCACATCAGGGCTGT
The DNA here is from genome assembly GCA_018398815.1 of Conus ventricosus. NCBI lineage: Eukaryota > Metazoa > Mollusca > Gastropoda > Neogastropoda > Conidae > Conus > Conus ventricosus. Next base: position 36,131,733 of record CM031601.1, read on the forward strand.
CACCACGTTAAAATCAACTCACCAGTCATTTGAAAAAAAAAAACAACAACAACAACTTTCACACATCGCATTAAATGACATCGTCTAGAAACGCACCAGAAATTGCATTAAAAATCTTTCTTCCGTAAAATCTTAAATCAGATGAAAAATGTTAATCTCTTTCAAAAACTCAAGGATCACGTCTGGCGGGACATCCCTGAAAATATTTATGGCAGCTGCATCCCCTAGACGGTAAAGGAGAGAACATGGGAATTTTTTATAGTTGTGCCATCATGGAGGCACGGCATGTCAAGGCATTACAGCAGTGCTGCCATCACCAGGGGGCGCTCATCGTGACCGAGTTGCCGTCACTATCGCACGGCGTGTCGCAAAAAGGTTAATAATACACTGGGGTGACAAGCTTAAGGATATACCAATCTACTGATTATCATAAATCAGGCATGAAAGAAAGAGTTGTAAGACCAGTGTACATGACTGCTTTGTTGAAATAAGTCAATATGATATCTTTCATATAAACAGAATGTTTTAAAAATATAGACTTAACAATATTTGTTCATTTTGCCTGCTAAATGAACCAAATGATGCCCTGTCACAGAGTAAAGAACCAGGAATCATAAATTGTTAATTGAAGCAGCCTTTAAGCTCGAGTAACTGACAAGATAAAAATGCGATGAACATATTTGTATACATTTGTAATTAGTTAGGAAAGTACTTTAACATTTTTTTCTTTTCTTTTTCTATTTGCAAGCTCAGCCTGAAGAGAAATTATCCGTCTCCTTTTCATACAGGTTATTTGGTAAGGGTTAAGCGTTAAGACACAAGATTTTCCAAACTTTGGTGTGTGACCTTTCAAGTTACGTATACACATTAACAACACAGCAAACACATGCACAGCTAACTACATCTGAACTAGATATCAACATAACATTTGTGATATGGACTCGAGTTTTTGGGTTTTTTAACAATATCCTAGTATCTATCAGCTCATCTGGCCCTGTAACATTTGACCTGAATATTTATGTACCTGTTCTGTTACCCAAAAATTAACCCCATAAAGTTTAAAGATTTTCAGATCTGTAAACAACAGGATAAGGTAATATCAAACCTGCTCCCATACTTACTGTTGCCCATGTCCACATGCTTGGATATCTTCTGCCACATGCGATAGTACAAATACCGCACTTGCTCCTTCGTCTTGATCAAAGTGCTTTCAATTCCTCGCTTCTTGCTCCTGAACACCAACAGGTTGTGAATGGCATCAAAGTCTTTGCCGTGCTGCAAAAACAAACAAGCAAAGCATGAAATCTTGTGAACTACAATGTTTGCATCTAAATTAAATGTGAACTTTTTTTTTCGTACTCTTCTTTAAAAAAAAATAAATAAATAAATAAAAAAGAGCAAACAAACGAACAAGAAAAAATATGCATACTGATGGGAGTTAAAAATAACTCATATCTGAATTGAATGTTCAATAATCGAGGCGCGTGCACATGCACACATACACGTGCATGTGCGTTCGCGCACATGCATGCGTGCACACATACACAGACACACATGCACGCACACTCACATACATACGCGTGCGCGCACACACACCATGTAAGCCCATGTACACTGGCACAAATACATACACACATATATGTACACATACGAGCGCATATGCGTTTGTGTAGGACTATGGTCAGACAAGTCCACAGATCACACTCGGGCATACACATGCACATCTGCACACGCACACATACACAAACACGCAAACGCACACACACACAAAACACACATTCACACACACACACACACGCACATCGCATACACAGGCACACACACATGGGCCTGTGTCCCACACCCATGCACATACACACCAGTTATAATTCTTACGCATAAATGTGTGTCTCTGACGCATAAAATCCCCATCTGACGCACTGGAATTCAGTCCAATGTGTCACCATGACGCAATGATTTTCCCCTGTATGCATTTCAACTCCAAGCAATGTGTCACTAGGTATTCCAAGGTGATTTTTTAAACAGCCTAGAGTTGTTTAAAAGTAGTTTCATTTAAAAGAGCTCAATTTTCTGAACACATTGATATAAAACTTATGTTCTTCTGATAATATTTGACGAAGTTATGATTTTTTAAAGAAATTTTGGACTTAGAAAATTTTGCGAAAGTGGCAATTTGCTTCGGACCCCAACTTTGAGGTACCATAAATCCATTTCTATGTTCTCAAATGAGCCCAAATTGTTCCTGGCTACTCTCATGCACTTATAGATAATGCCCAATTTTTTCCTTCTGTCTTCTCTGAATAAATAGTCAACAGTGTAATCCTGAAGTTGGTTAAATATGCAATTTGCGCAAAAGGGTCACTTTTTACGTAAATTACGTTGTCTTTACATGTTCATTAATTTGTATCTGTATGTTGTACAGTGTTGTTTTTATACCAAAATGATTTTAAAAAGCTTATAAAACACATATATAACACATTTTGCGAGATATTTCATACATAATTTTAATTATGCAACAATAAAATGATCTTATAAAGAAGAGAAAGTATACATTTTACAGCTTTTCGGCCATCAAAAATATATTTTAACAGTTTTCAGTCCCAATAATATAGTGCACAGTCATTAAAAAAGTATATAATAATGTATGGTTTCCATGAAGCAGTTAAACTTCTCTGGATCTTTTGATTTTTTCCGACAGATAGTTTTGTAGTCAGATATAATTTTTGTGACTGTCTTTCTGTCCCATTACTGTCTTGTTCAGTCTTTGCAGCCAGTCAACAACAAAGCTTGAACTCCACCCCTCTTTGTTCCTCAAAGTTTATAAAGCGACAGCAACAGCATTTGTCACTTTGGTGTCACATGGAATCTTCAAAAGCTCAGCCTTTTTCAGAGTTTTCCAATTGATGCCAACTGAAGACAGAGCATACATCAATATTATCCAAATCACATCTTCATTTAGCATTGCTGAAAGTTCTTTAGCTGGCAACTTCTCAGCCTTGAGTGTACAGTGCTGGATCACCCCTTTCAACCTGTTAATCGGAAGCTGGTGTCGGGGAAAAGCTGAAGAAACCATTCTGCCACAGTGTCAAAAGTTACAGACTTCTCATTTTCAATTCGAAGTCTGTCAAGCTCAGTAACAGTCTGTTTGTGCAGCTGGATATGTTTGGGGGGGGGGGGGGGTTGGGGGGTTGGGTTCTTCTTCCTTTACCAAACACCAAGAAGCAGCACTTCAGTTCTTTGTACTGGTCGTCCTCTGCAACACGCACACACACACGCACACCACACACAAAGTACACACACACACACACACAACACACACACACACACACACACACACCAACATTACACTCGCACATGCGCACACCAGATACAGCACACACAACCACACGCATGCATGCATGTGCACAGTACCCCCCTCCCCTTCCACACACACGCACGCACACACATGCATACACACATGTGTAACCATTGTGTTTACTAACAAGATGGAGGTAAGTACAATTAATGAATTATGTTGCAATTTTAATGGGTAAAATTACTAAATACCATGAACAGCAGAAAATATGTCGGGGACATAAGAATGAGAAGAAAACATGTGCTTGGGCAATTCTTACTACATTAAAATAAATCACTGTTTGCAAATTTATTTTTGTAAACAAACTGAAATCAGCAGCAAACTATTTTGTGTGTGTGTGTGTGTGTGTGTGCCAAGGTCTTTGTATTCTTGTGATGTTTACAGTGTGAGATGAACCTCATTGTGTGTGTGTGTGTGTGTGTGTGTGTGTGTGTATACATGCATGCACGCGCGCAAAAGAATCTACAGAGTTTGTAAAAGCAATGCATTCAGTGACTCCGTTGCGGCTGCGATCATCGCGGCCAAGTGTTTGAGCAGACGACACGTTCTGTTCAGGACCCTAACTTGGTCCAAGTCAGTGACCTTTTCATAAGAAATACTGAAGAACTACAATGTAAATCATATTTTTATGACACAGGTTTTTCAAATTGATGTTTCGATTACTTGATTACAATGTTAAAAATCCTTCCACGTAGCTGAAGATAAATAAAGTCGATCGTGAAGTTGAAGTGTCGATTCAAAAAAAGGCTCTCTCAGTTCACGTTTTTAAAAAAGATTTTTAATACAATCGCGCTCTAAGTACACAAAATATAACTTATAGAATTTAGTAAATATATCGACTTACCTTTCTGTGTTGTTTCTAGCGCCAGATGTTGAAAATTTTATGAAAATAGTGTTGGATTTGTAAGCGATGACACAGATACGTCTGACTCGTCCGCCATTGTTGACATGCTTCAAGTCTTCCAATAGTGATATGCGGGGAACCGCCGGGGGAGCGCGGCGCACTGTTTCGTATTTGTTTGACCCCATTTATTGGAAAGTGCGGAATATGAGCTTTAATTTGATATATTTTTTAACAGATTTCATTCATATTTACGGATTTTAGAATAATTTGAAGTTTTTAAAACATAATTTTAGGGAACTTAACTAAATTTTTTCTGTACCCTTACTGCATACGAAAATGAAGCTTGAAGTCTCCTCTACAACTCTGTATGAGTTTCATTGAGCTATTTGTGCGCGCCGCGCTCCCCTCGTCGGGGAAAGAAGGTGGGTGTAAAAACTTGTGTTCTGAAAGTCGCGACGGCATGCCTCCCGACCGCGAAGAAGTACTTCTTTACAAGGTTGATAATAAACTTATTATGTTCTTTTAAATGATAAAACCTATCCAAAACGAAAGAAAAAAGACTGGTAAATTGATTGTTGCTATTTTTATTGTCTAAATCGGCCATTTTTATGTGGTTTGCACAAGTTGAAAACACGGAAAATTTCGCTCCTGCAGCGCTGTTCGCCAGGCAAGGGGCCTGCATTGGAATACCTAGTGTCACACAGAAACACTCTCATCCAATCCACCACGATCAATGTCGATACAAACATAGCTTTCCTCAACGTTTTAGAATGTTTTGAATCGATGAACAACTTCCGCTTGAGAACTCTTCTCTGCTTACAAATTAACAAGAGTCATCAAATCAGACAACCTAGTCTATGACTGGACCACGAGATCACGTGAGACTGCCACGCATGAACAACTTTTTTTAGTATAATTATTATCATTAATATTTAGTTAGTGGGGACTTAGTAGCTGGTGTCCTGCATATGTTGGATCAGAACAAGCACTAATAAACTCCAAAAAAGACTCAGCAGCAGTATAAGAAGTCTTCTACTGGATTATCCAATACTGATAACTCCTGTTGACGGTCAGTTCTGAAGATGCTGCTGGACATGCCTCAGTGTGATGAAGCTGAAATACGCAACATGGCAGTAATGCCACTAAGACAGTAGGGAAGATAAGACAGAAAAAAAGTGCAACTGATTAACTGACAGCTGTTGAAAAATACTGATTAGTCATCTTCCTCCAATCTAAACCGTGAGAAAAAAAACTGACAGCTCAATTTCTCACATTCAAAACCCATCAGATGAAAAACTGCTGTTTACTGCTGATCAGTTGACAACATCTTTTCACTGCTGAAGACAGGATGAGGAAATAGGAAAAGGCAAAAAGCCTTTAAAAAAAAGAAGCAAGTTTGTACTTCCCTAACTATACATTTCCTGAAACAATGAAATGCAGTAAACTCACTTCAAATAATCCTTCAAAAAATGCATCTTGCTCAAACTTGCTCCACACATCCCTTGATCTTCTTTTCCGTCCACGTTTCCGTCGTATGGGAGTGGCACTTTTGCCGACAGTGGGCCTGGAGCCAGAAGGCCCTGCAACATTAAACACTGACAATGACCTGGATGAAGAAGGCCCTTAACAACACTGACAATGACCTGGATGAAGAAGGCCCTTAACAACACTGACAATGACCTGGATGAAGAAGGCCCTGTAACAATAACACTGACAATGACTAGGGTGAAGAAGGCCCTTAATAACAACACTGACAATAATCTGGATGAAGAAGGCCCTGTAATAATTAACACTGACAATGACCTGGATGAAGAAGGCCCTATCTCTATAACAATTGCCAATGATATGGATGAAGGAGGCCCTGCAACACTTAACACCTGCCCTCTAACCTCTTGACAATAACCTGAATGTAGAATGTCCTGTAACACTTAATACTGCCCTCTAACAGTTACTATTTGACCATAACCTGATGCAGACTGCCCTGTAACAGTTAACCAAGACCATGACCTGGATGCCAAGTGCCCTTAAGAGTTAATACAACAACCTGAATGTAGAGTGCCCTTTAATAGATAATATTGAATATAGCTTGGATGCCGAGTGCCTGTAAGAGTTAATACAATAACTGGAATGCAGAAAGTCCTTTGATAGACAATACAGAATATGACCAGGATGCAGAGCGTCCTGTAAGTTTCAATTTGTTTCATCAAGCTTGCGCATGCACTAGTCCATATGTGACCCGCCACCACGAAACCAGTCTTAACTCGCGCGGCCTATTTCACGGCTACAGCTGAAAATAGCTGGCGAGGGTCTACCTGGGGCATTTTGACTTTTTTGCAGAAATCTTCTTTTCTCAAAATGTCCGTCGGCACAGTAATCCACTTCAAATGACCATAACTTTCTTATTTTTTGCCTATAGCGTTCATTTTTATGTCAAATTAATCAGAAAAATCTGTAGATTTTCTATATATGTATATCTCAGAACTTTCAAAAATCGAGTTAAGACTGGTTTTGTGGTGGGAAGGTCACATATATGCCACCCACATTCGCTAAGTTTTGAGACACACTGCGCATGATATTTAAACTGATGGATAAATTAATTAATAACTAAGATGAGAGAATTTTAGAAGAGGATCTCGTGCTACACTTAGCAGATGTCTGACCTATGCATTAGCGCAACATGCTGGTCAGACCTTGAGTGCCTACCTTACATTGTTTGTGCCTTTTCATCAATGTATGTGTGTGTAGTAGTAGTTGCCCTGTGGGTTGGGCATAGAATGACCCACTGCCCTGCCATGCACTGTCGTAAGAGGCGACTAAGGCAGGACCACCTCGCCCGAGGATAAAGGGGTTTGCGTAGGGCTAACAACCCTGCCTGTAAAAAAAAGACGAGTTACAGAAGCATTCAACGACAATGAACCAAAGCATTCAGCTGGGCAATGAAGGGTCTCCATCCCGGAGACTTATGACGCAGTGCAGTGAAAGCGAAAGGAAGCTGCAAGGCCGACTCCCTTCTAACACCAGGACAACAACGAAAGTAGCCACATGGAACATCAGGACGATGTTTGAAACAGGAAAAAAACCTATCCAAGTTGCGAGAGAGATGAAAAACTACAGATCGGAGTGCTAGGACTGAGTGAGACAAGGTGGCTACAATCAGGGACAGCTGAGACTTTCATCTGGAGAACAGCTGCTGTACTCAGGACACACAGAGGATGGAGCCCCCCACACGAGGGTGTGGCCCTGATGCTGGCACCGGAGGCACAAGGGGCACTCATCGGATGGGAACTGTCAACTCCCGCATCATCACAGCCAAGTTTACCACGAGAAGAATGACATCAGGCTGAACATCATCCGTGCTATGCTCCACCAATGATGCGGAAGAAGAGAAGAAGTGACTTCTACCAGCAAACTACAGACAGTGATAGACAAAAGAGGAGCAAAGGACATAACATACTGATGGGAGATTTTTAACGCCAAGATCGGAAGGGACAACACAGGCTACGAGGACATCATGGGGACACATGGATGGGACAGATGAACGAGAATGGTGAGCGTTTTGCAGACCTGTGCGCCATGAACCAGCTGGTGATAGGAGGAAGCATCTTCCCACACAAGCGCATCCACAAGGCCACATGGAGATCCCCAAACCATGTCACGGAGAACCAGATTGACCACATCTGCATTAGCGCAAATTCAGGAGATCTGGCGGGATGTACGAGTGATGAGAGGTGCTGACGTGTCATCAGACCACACTTCTTTTAACAACAGTGAGACTTCGCCTCAAGGATTCACCAACACCAACAAACACACGTACAAGGTACAATGTCGGACTGCTCCGGAACAGGGACACACAAGCAGCATTCCAGATCAGCCTTTCCAACAGGTTCCAGCCGCTTACAAGAGCTGATAGAAGACAGTGAGACGGACATTGAGACACAGTGGGAACACTGCAGAAGCTCTGGCATGACACATGTGAAGAGATCCTTGGCAAGAAGAAGGCCCAGCACAAAGAATGGATCTCTGCCGACACCATCCACAAATTGGAAACAAGGAGAGAGAGAAAGCTACATGAACACGAGCCGAACAAAAGCAGCTAGGGCAAAGGCACAGGAAGAGCACACAGCAGCGAGCGGAGAAGTAAAGAAGAGCATCAAGAAGGACAAGAGGAACTACTTTGACGACCTGGCCAGCCAAGCAGAGGCAGCAGCGGACAGGGGAATCTGAAGGACCTGTACCTGGTGACCAAGAAGCATGACGGGTAAGTTCCAGCAGACAGACAAGCCAGTGAAGGACAAGACGGAAACCCACTGACAACAACCGAGGAACAGCTGAAACGATGGGCAGAACACTTCAGGGAGCTGCTGAACCGCCCCCCCTGACGCACCCCAGACATCCCACCTGAGAGACAGACCTGCCATCAGCTGTGACAAACCTCAAAGGCAGAGATCAAGAAGGCCATCATGACTCTGAAAATGGAAGGCTGCAGGGCCGGACGAGATACCAGCAGAAGCCACCAAAGCAGACATAGAGACAGCTGTCAAACATGCTATACAGCCTCTTCAGCAAGATCTGGAGAAGGAGGAGGTACCGGCTCAGTGGAAAGAAGGAATCGTCATCAAGCTGCCGAAGAAAGGAGACCTCAGGGACTGCAGCAACTACCGAGGGATCATGCTCCTGTCAAGCCAGGCAAGGTTCTCAACAGGGTTCTACTGGATGAGAATGAAAGAGGCTGTCGACCCCAAGCTCCGAGACCAGCAGGCGGCTTCCGGCAGAACAAATCATGTGCGACCAGATCGCCAGCCTGGCATCATCGTGGAGCAGTCGCTGGAGTGGAACTCCCCCTTTACATCACTTCATAGATTATGAGAAGGCTTTCGACAGTGTGGACAGAGAGATGCTGTGGAAGCTGCTGAGGCATTACGGAGTCCCGAGAGATCATCTCCTCATCCGGTGCACCTACCAGGACATGAACTGCAGGATTGCCACGCGGCACCTGTCCGAAAGTTTCGAGGTGAAGACCGGAGTTCGGCAGGGATGCTGCTGTCGCCGTTCCTCTTCCTCTGGTCATTGACTGGATCATGAAGACCACTACAACGGGCAGAAAACACGGTATACAGTGGACACTCTGGACGCAGCTCGACGACCTTGACTTCGCTGACGACCTGGCGCTCCTGTCACACAGCCACAGCCAGATGCAGGACAAGACCACTCGCTGGAGACCACATCAGCCGGGACAGGGCTCAGATTAACAGGAAGAAGACCGAGCTGATGAAATCAACACACTGCCAACACACCAGTCACAGTCGATGGAGAGCCATCAGGGAGGTGGAGTCTTTCGTCTACCTGGGAAGCGTGGTTGACCAACAGGGAGGCACGGACTGAGACGTCACAGCCAGATCGGCAAGGCAAGAGCAGCTTTCGTCATGCTCAAGAACATCTGGGCATCTGGAGGAATCAGCATAAGAAACCAAACTCCGCATTTCCACTCCATGTGAAATCAGTTCTGCTCTACGGATGCGAGACGTGGCGAACGACACAGCGATGCAACAAAAGATTCAGACTTCTTCAACACCTGTCTGAGGCGCATCTACAAAATCGATGGGAGGACAAGGTCCGAAACGAAGATCTGTGGGAGCGTGCGGGACAGGAACCAGTGGCCAAGCAGATACTGCGAAGGAAGTGGGGCTGGATCGGACACACCTCAGGAAGCCAGCATCCAGCACACACGCCAAGCCCTGACCTGGAACCCGCAGGGAAAGAGAAAAGAGAGGCGGCCTCGCAACAGCTGGAGACGAGACACTGAGGCGGAGTTGAAACACAAGGGACAAACTGGACTGGAATGACCAGAACAGCCCAGAACAGAGTGCGATGGCGAAGGGTCGTTGATGGCCTATGCTCCACCGGGAGCGACGGGCATAAATGAAATGATTGTGTGTGTAGTGAATGTACAAATGTGTATGTATGGATGCATGGGCATGGGCCCATGTGTAGGCGCGAGGCATGTGCGTGTGCATGATGTGCGTATTGCCTATGCATGGTGTGTGTACGTGTGTATGTGCGAATGCGTGCGTGTTGTATGTGTGCGCCGTGTGAGTGTGCGGTGTGTGTGTGTGTGCATGTGTGTTTGCGTATGTGTGTGTGCGTGTGTGTTTGCGTATGTGTGTGTGCGCATGTGCAGAAGTGCATGTGCATGATTTGTGGGTTTTTTTGTGAGGTACACAGGTTTTCGGGAATTTTTAAAAAATTTTTATAAAATATATATATAAAAATAATATATAATTTTACATACATACATTTTGTGTTGGGATTTGTTTCTTTTTTTTGTATGTGGGCGTGGCAAAGTGCATTTATGTGTATGCCGTGGCCCTTCATGGGATGCCACCAAAGTGTGGGTGTGGATGTAAAAGAAAACAAAGGGTTATTTAAGTGCGTAGGAGAGGTGATGTAGCAAACAGGTGTGTGCGCGGGCCCGCATGTATGGTGCGCATGTGTTTTGTGTTGTTTGAAAGGGGAAATCCTGTTTTGAATTAATTTCAATACCGAATGTAAAGTCCCCTTTTAAAAGATAATACTGAATATGACTTGGATGCCAAAATGCCCTGGAGAATTAACACTGATAAAAAAACCCGTTTAAAAAATAACGGGCAATTTCCCCACACAGGGGTTTCCTTGCATTTGGTTAAAAACTGACAATGACCCACAGTGCCTGTATATTAAAATTGTTTAATGACCTGGTATTTATGCCCCCCCTCCCGAAAAATCAATGTGAATGAACTGGGTGTAGGGTTCATTAAAAAACAAAACTGACAATTTAAACCCCCAAGCAAAAGCGCCCGGGAGGAGTTAACACGAAGATGACCTGGAATTTTCAAGGGCCTATAACACATTGGGCTAGCTCTGGACAGTGAAAGTTAAGTGTCTGAACACTTGACGTAACAACAATGGAAATGAAACCCCGATAGATGCCCTGCCCCAAAATTATATTATTAACACTGAAGTAATTGGGATTCCCCAAATGTCTTTAAATTTTAAGGGGTTTTAAAATTTTGGTGTGTAACATTTTGTATAAGTTTTTACAGTTTATGTACTTTAAAAAAAAGTTGATTCCCTTGGATTTTTTTTTAAAATGTGCCCTAAACAAAAAAAAATAATTATTGCTCTGACAATTTACCTGGATGCCAAGTGACTTCAAAAGGGGTTTATATTTACAATGACCTTGTACAAGTGCCCTTTCAAAAAATTCCCCCTGACAATACCCCATGTCAAGTTAAAAATCAAGGGATTCATGCAAAATTTTCGGGGATCTGTGTCGAGTGCCCTGAAAAGTTAACACGGAAAAGCCCCCGGTTTTAAAATAACCCCTTTCGGTTTATTTACAATGAGCTGTGGGTCGAGTGTTCTGTATTTAAGTTAACACTGACAATGACCTGGATGTCAAGTGACCTCAAGTGGTTCATATTTACAATGACCTGTGTGTCAAGTGCCCTGTGAAAGTTACCACTGACAATGACCTGGATGCCAGGTGTCATCTAAATCAATACTAACAATGACAGAGTGTCAAGTGTCCTGCATCAGTTAACAGTGACAATGACTTGGATGTCAAGAGTTCTTTAACAGTTGATAATAACAATGACCGAATGTCCAGATCCTTGTAACAGTTAACACTGACAATGACATAGATGTCAAGTGACTTCTACTAGTAGTCAAAACAACTTGGGTGCTGAGTGCCCTGCAACCTTTAACATTGACAATAACCTTGGTGTCAAGAACCTTCCAACAGTTAATAATAACTATGACCTGGGTGTGGAGAGCCTTGTAATTTTTAAGTTAACACTGACACTGACATGATGGCATGCAACCTCGAGCAGTTAATACTAACAATGACATGGGGGTTGACACCTTGTAGCATTCAACACTGAAGATTACCTGGATTGCCAAGTGCCATTCATGACAATCAATACCAAAATGGTTTGGTTGAGTGCCCTGTAACAGTTAACACTGACTTGGTGTTCATTTCCCTCTTACAATTAATACTAACAATAATCGAGATGTCGAGTGTCCTGTAACATGTTACACTGACAATCACCAGGACGCTAAGCGCCTTTTAACAGGTAATACTAACAATGGCCTGGGAGTTGGTGCCTATAGAATAACAGTTAACATTGACAATAACTTGGATACCAAGTGCTTTCTGAACAATTGATACTAACTATGGCCTGGATTTCGAAAGTCCATTAACAGCTAATGCTACATTACAACAATGACCTGGGTGTTGACTGCCTTATAACATTTAACAGTGACAATAGCCTCAATATCAAGTATCCTCTAGTAGTTCATACTAATAACCTGATAGCTTCAAAGTAAGGTGACTGGAGGGAAATTGAAAAAATAAAATTAAAAGAAATAAATACTATTCTGCAAATGACCAAACATGACAAAACCTGATGTGTTTTAACTTCTTTGATCTTCTGTAAGGCAAGATACACAACATGAAAACGAAGAACCTGGATGTTCAGTCCCCTGTAACATTTAACACTGACAATTACCCGAATGTTGAGTTTCTTCTAACAGCTGATACTGAGAATGGCCTGGGTGTTGTGTACACTAAAACGGTTAACATTACAATCATCCGGATGCAGACTGCACTAGGTACGAGTTGATACTAACAATGACCTGGGTGTAACAGTTAACCCAACAATGACCTGGGTGTAAAATGTCTTTGAACAATAAACTCTCACTATCACCAGGATTTATTGTCATTTCAAATCTGACGAAGACTTGAAACACAATGTGCCTTCTGACACTTACTGACAACAATCTGGACGTACAGTGCCCTTCAGCAATTAACATCAACATGACAGAGTGCTTTCTGTATGTCAAATGGATCCAAATATTTCACACTGTAGACCATTTTCCAACCTTTACGATACAACTGAAAAGGTTGTCTGGAAACAATTGCAAACTAAACTATTAGTCTATATCTTTAGTGAGGCAAATCAGCCTTCATACAGGAAATGTCAAAGAACAGAGACCGTCTAACTCAGTGTAACAGACAATATTTTGACAAAGGCAGATGAAAGCTTCATCTCCTTTGTTGTCCTGCTACACCTGACATCAGCATTCAATGTGCCTGATCATGTTAACATATGGTATTCAGGTCACGGTCCTCTTTATGATCTACACCTCACATCAGCATTCAATGCGCCTGATCATGTTAACATTTGGTATTCTAAACACAGACTACACCTCATTTTAACATTCAATGCACCTGACCATGCTATTTTAAACATTTGGTATTCAGGACACAGACCTCTAACGATCTACTACATCTCAAATCAGCATTCAATGCACCTGATCATCCTATTCTAAACATTTGGTATTCAGGACACAGACCTCTAACTATCTACTAAATCTCAAATCGGCATTCAATGCACCTGATCATCCTATTCTAACATTCGGTAATTCAGTACACAGACTTCTACTGATCTACTGCTCCTCAAAGCAGCATTCAATGCACCTGATCATGCTAACATTTGGTATTCAGGCACAGATCTCTAATGATCGGCAACACCTCACAGCTTCATTCATCTGATCAATCTAACATCTAGTGTTCTGGGCACAGTCTTAGAATGATCCTCATCATAATTTGGTGACAAAACAAGATTATGTTTAATCTGCTGCCCCCAAACCACCAAAGACATAATGTGCCCAAAAGGTAAGTACAGTGATCTGTCCTCTTACCTTATACATGAAGCCATAGTTTGATCATGCTCCTAAATCCAATTTCCACAAATCAAACACACCACAGACACTGAACTATACATGTGAGCTTGTTTTGTTGTAAAGACTAATGACTGCACAGTTAAGCAAGTATTGATGCTTTGCTCTGGATAAGCAGTAACAAACTTATGTCTCGGCACTCTTGTCGTGTGTTGGACTGGCTGCAGGTATATCTGCATACATACTAATGGTAGTGATCATGTTTCCGGGGGCCGGAATAGCTCAGTGGAAGAACGCCGGACTTGTAATCTTGGTGATCCAGGGGTAGCGGGTTCGAATCTCCGCCAGGCCGTTTCAGTACAGTGTGGATTTTTCACTCGGAGTTAACATTGGTTCTGACATCATTTCCCATACAGTCCTTCAAATGAGACTATAAAATGAGGTTCTGTGTGTGAACGCATGCATAACATCTTACACACACGTAAAATCCCATCACCAGCTTTTGGAATAGAAGGCCCGTTTGGCCGTTGGTATGGATGTCATGTTACACATAGCATGCACCCTGTGTGAGAAATGGAAAGAATGAAGGAAGTAAGGAAACTGAGTGAACGATACTGAACGATACCGACTGGATGACACGGGAAACGACTGAATAAAGCGCCTCCGGCAGCTCTTCGGTTGGCACCACACAGGTTAGCAGCCCGTTATGTAAACGAGTGTCGATTGTAAAGCGCTTACAGCTTGGTCTCTAGCTGAGAATAGGCGCTATATAAGTATTCATAATAATAATAATAATGTTTAAAAAGGTGTAAAGTAATGATTACTACACAATACAACAGAGATGAGTGAATTTTCAGACAATATACATATGACAGAAATCAACAGGGCACAAAACAGTACTCTTCGAATGAAGTTAGCATGCCGACTGCGATCTGCGGAGTACTGTTACATGGATTTTTTTTTTAATGTCTGTCGCTTGTAACATCTGAAAAAATCTTTATCAAAATTCTCTTGTCTTCATGAGAAAAAATAAATCACTATTTTTAATGGAACTTCATGGTTCCATATAAAATGTTTGCACCATACAATATTGCAATTCTTCTTCTACCACTTCTTCAATGGTATTCGTATCTGAAGTTCTCCCCCATCCCTCAACCTACTTTGGTTAATTTAACCTGTCAGGGTTTTTTCCCTTCTTTTTTGTGTGTGTGTGTGTTTGTGTTACCTGTGTTGCCTACTCCCTGGGCCGGTGCGCTTGACTGTTTGTTCTGAGCAGCTTCCAAGGCTGCAGTAAAGCATCTTCCTTTGTTGGTCTGCTTGATCACACGGCCGCTGGAGGATACCCGTTCACATCCCTCTCCGGTAGACGTCGAAGCCCCCGTTCCATCTCTCCCGTCTTCACCGATGTAATCGTTGATGAAGGCTGTGCGGTTCCTTCTGTTTTCCTCTCACTCTTCGACAACAATGCCCTCTTATTGTCGGGCTGCATCGGCGTTCCGCTACTGCTGTCCTTCGCTGCAGCTGCATTGCTGTGTTGTTTATCTATTCCCTCATCCGATCCCGTAGCGATCCTACCAAAATGCATCAACAATATAAATCATATTAATGTCAGCTGTATTAACACAATAAAACCATACTGCGACACTCAACAAAGAACAACAAGCTGTAAATAATTCTACTTCTCATTACCCGAAGTAAATTCAACATGGCTGCTTATGTTGGTACACAATCGCAACGAATGCTTTTTTGCCTAAACCTAAACCACAGCACGGCTTCCACGAAACAAGCTGTAGTAGGATGCCAATTCTGTCTCTGTGTTATAATTTCAACTTAATGCAAAGATTCAGCTTTCAAATCTGAGTCCAGCAGTTCGACCACAAACAAATCAACATGGCGGGCTGTTTGACCACGACGAACTTAGCACTGCAGAGAGCTCAATCTTACCTGCTCTTTTCTCTTTCTTTTCCATCTTGTTCATCCAAAGACAGCTTTCTGCGTTTAGGCTGAGGCATGCGTTAATTCTTCTTGTCAATTCGACAGCATTAGTTTCATACAATCCGTTAAAATTTACTCCAACATGAGCACAGTTTGCTGATGTCAAACCAAATAACTTGGTGAATATTGGGGGCGATGTGAAATTTCCTAGCCGCACCAAACGATAAATGTGTATTTAAACAAATCACCATTTATCTGCATTAGCCTGAATGGCACTGGCACAAAAAATCGTATGTAATTTAATAAATAAGCAGACGATAAAACAAAACGTTTTATGTCTGTTATGATTTCGATGTTTCTTTGTTCCTTTATGAGCTGATTCAAGACCATCCCTGGTCATCGGGCTACCTGAAACAAGTTCTGAGCACACCAACAACAAAGAATGTATTTAATTTGTTTTTACAGCAAATATTGATTACATTCTTTTCAGGTAAGAGTTGAAAATCTTTAAGAACTCCCAGGAAATGTAATACATGTGATGCCAAACAACCAATAAGCCTAAAATATGAACTATGATCAACACGTAAAACAGATATCCTTTTAAGAATCAACCTCCCCCTTTTCATGTATCATGAAATAATATTAAATCTATCTGAAAAGTATAAAACTGCAGATGAAGGGAATCCTTGATGTAAATGTTATTGACAACGCTTTATTATTTTTTTTTTAAGGGTGTGTGTGTGTGTGGGGGGGGGGGGGGTGGGGTGCTGACCATAACTTAGTGCTACATGCCATGCTGTGCGGTCATAATTGATCACTATGCGCACAGCCATGACATTTGTTATGAATTTAAAACTGACTGTATGCAACTGAAACGTTTAATTCATTAGCCTGGCACACTCTACTCGAGTGTACCATGAGAGAAAAAGAGAGAGAGACAGATCCGAACGTGTGGTAAAATAAAACCAAGCGAAACTTCTTTCTAAACGTAATCAAATTGACAACTTTTTTTCGAAGAAAATTAATCTCGTCGTGGAATCTACCATTAAATTTGTCTGATCGATTTCTTTACTTATGCATGTAGATTAAGAGTTAAACATAATGCCAGAAAGAAGAACACGACCCTCTAGCTTGAGCGTCTTTTCATTGGGAGGCGGAGTAAACAAGTGGGTGATGGCGGGAACCAAACAGGGAATCCCGGAATCCCGTATTTTCATTGGCCGGATGATATCGTGCCGAAAAACCCTTGCGTCAATCAGAAAAACACCTTTACGAGTGATCATTTGAAATTTGTTTTTGTTAGTTTAAACATGTAGTAATGCTAAGACCTCGGTCCAACAGCTGTGCTTTGTTCATAATGATCGAAAGAAATGACTGTAACAAACGATCAAATCTGCTGCCGAATGAAAATATGGAATTAAGATTTGTGAATATTTGATTGGTTGAAATAATCCAGATTGCCTTAAACACTCGTTGAAAATTGAATACAATGCTAATATCAATGATATTCTTTGATAAATAATTCGTAGTTTTGAAGAATATTTCTTGTTTTATCTCGGGGCCATTTTCCTCTAAATGACCTAACAAAATTTGCATACAGACTTATGACATCATCAACTTATCTTTAGTGGCGTACAAAAACTGCTGCCCGGATTACAGAGTCAAAATGACAACAACATCGACGTTCAGTGGTATCAGTGATGAGTCCAAGACATCATCAAGGTAATAAATGCTCGCGAGTGCAGCAGTGTCAGAAATGAACTATTGTATTGCGTAGCACAGCAGATCGTGTATTTGCTCCGACAGACTGTATAGGCCCTATTTGCTCGCTCTACTCGTTCATCAATCATGTCACTTAATCTGCATTGTGTTCCAGAAATCGCGAACAGCAACAGCTATTTTGACAACTTGCGTGTGTTTTTGAAAATACTGTTGGTAGCGGCAAGATGTTTACCCTACTCATCTCGATTTGTGCCGTCAGATGCGATTTACTGGGCATTTAAGGTCACATGAATAATTTTGTAACATTGAATTAAAACGATACCATTGAACTGGTAGATTTAAGTGATGATCTTGACAATAATTAGTGAAACAGAAATCATAGCTTTGCATGGGTTGATCAGTGTGTAGCTCTCAAAGCTAACCAGACAGGGGTTAAATCCTATTTTAGCGGCGCAAAACATTTGAGTGGTTAAATCCTATTTTAGGGTTAGGAGGGTCAGGGTTGGTACATTTGAGTGGTTAAAATACTTAAATCCTATTTTAGGGTTAGGGTTAGGAGGGTCAGGGTTAGGGTTATCGCGCATCAGGGCTCAAATGTTTTGTGCCGCTAAAACAGGATTTAACCCAGACAGGTCTTGTTCGAGGACTTGTAACGAGCAAATAGTAAATACTCACAAAATTGAGGCTTTCTTTCCTCTTCTTGTGTGTATGCTCCGCCCCAGTTTAGACTGTTTGGCAATAATTTGTGTCACAAACGAATTGCAACTGGACCGTGAAAACGAGGAAGGTGGAGAAAAAGAAAGTAAAGGGTACATTTTGGACGTTTTTGTTTTTTCGTTGTTGTTGTTTGTTTTTTTCAGCTAACAGTGTGACTGGGAGAAACAATTTAAGCATGTAGCTCAAGATGCAAGAATTGAATGGAGTGCAGGTTCCAACATACCTTCTTCTTCTTCCTAAAATACTAGTTCACTCAAAAACGAGTAGGTCACCAGCACGCATGTTAAAAAGTAAAATAAAATAACATAAAATGGTGCGACTCAGTCTGTTGGCCCCTGGAGCAAATTTGGCAACAAGGGGTCGCACTCGATATTCAAGAAGTTAAAAGCAATGGCCAAATTCAAGCCCAGGTAACCATAAAATATCTGGGGAAGTTAAAATGGAAAATTGTCAATATGCATCTCAAAACTCGTATCAATTTGTTCTTTAAATGAGACTGCATTTGTGGCAATCTTGATGGCACCGGCAGTGAGTTCCACAGCCGTACAGAACTAGGATAAAATGAATGTAAGTGGCTGTCAATATTTGATGCAGGTATGGTATAACATTGACCGCCACTTCTGGTGCTACTTTTATTCAATACTAGTTGTTCCATTGGAATATCAATTAGTTTAGCTGTGCCTTTGAAGAAGATGTTAAGTTTGATAAAAGCTATTCTCTCTTCTAAGGGTTTCCATTCTAATTTCCTCATGTTCTTCCTAGTATTCCCCTTTCCTCTGATGTGGTTCCCTGTTACGAACCGTGCTGCTCTCTTCTGAATCTTTTCGAGGTTATCAATGTCCTTTAGATGGTAAGGATCCCAGACTGAGCAACCATATTCCAGTACTGGTCTAACCAGTGTTCTGTAGCAGTCGTCTTTAACCTTTTGGGGGCAGTCATTGATA
Source organism: Conus ventricosus (assembly GCA_018398815.1). Lineage (NCBI taxonomy): Eukaryota > Metazoa > Mollusca > Gastropoda > Neogastropoda > Conidae > Conus > Conus ventricosus. The sequence goes on from CM031601.1 coordinate 36,150,970, forward strand.
TTCCTGTATAAGAAAGCTAAGATGTTATTTGCTTTCTTACATACTAAATTGTAATGTTCTTTCCATTTGAGACGACTATCTATAATCACACCTGAATATTTTGCAGCATTGGTTTCTTTAAGAATAGTATTATGAATAGAATATTCTGATCTAGTTGGTGAGCGTATATATATACGCAACACTTGGCACTTTTGGGGATGAAATTCCATTTTCCAAGTTCCTTCCCACTCTTGTAAAGCGTTTAGATCTTCTTGTAGAATGCGTGTATCATTCTTGCTTCTGATTGTTCTATACTAAGCTGTCATCTGCAAAAAGCATTATAAATAGTAGTTCCAGGAGAGAGATTTCTACTTATGTCATTTATATAAATTAATAAAAACAAGGGCCCCAGAACAGTTCCTGTGGTACACTGACAAACTGGTTACAATGGGATGACGACCCTTCTCAACAACTTCTGCGTTTCCAACGAGGAATGACTGCATTGAAACGCATACTATTACGAGAAAGGGGGAAGAAAGGCAAAAATTGGCCAATTTTCCCAGGAAAGGTAAACCCCTTAAAATTTTCTGGGGAAAAGGGTTTTTTTTAAAAAAATTTTTCCAAAAAATTATTGGCCAAAAAATTTTTTCCCCCTTTTTTCCAAAAAATTTTCCCTTTTTTTTTTCCCCCCCCCCCCCCCCCCCCCCCCCCCCCCCCCCCCCCCCCCCCCCCCCCCCCCCCCCCCCCCCCAAAAAAAAAAAAAAAAAAAAAAAAAAAAAAAAAAAAAAAAAAAAAAAAAAAAAAAAAAAAAAAAAAAAAAAAAATTTTTTGGTTTTTTTTAATAAGCGCATTGGCATTTAAATGGCCGGGGATTTTTACTAAGCTAATAAAATAAAAAAGGGCCCCAAAATTTGGGGAAATGAAACTGGTTTAAAATGGGTGCCCCCTTTCCCAAAATTTTGGGTTTCCCCAGGGAATATCAATTTTTGCGGACCGAAAGATGTGGTTTTAAAATTTCCAGGTCTTCAACCCTTTTAAAAAAGGCTTTGGTTTGAAATTCATTTTTGTTTTGTTGTTAAAACCCGTTTTAAAATTTTTTTGAGTTGTTTAATTGAGCTACAATTTCGCTGTCAAAAACCATGCTGGCGTTTTTTAAAACTTTTGAAGATGGTCCTTAGTACAAAATTTTTTTGGTTCAAGTGTTTTCCAAATTTGAAGAGAAAAATCTATATTCCTGTTTTTTTTGCCCCCTTTTTTAAATAGGGAAAATGGAATTTTGCCCTATATATACCCCTTGGAAGGGGGTAAATATTGGTTCCTCCCAATTTCGGGAAACTTTTAAGGCTTCGAAGATCGGCCCCCTATTTTGTTTTCTTGTGTTTCAAACTTAATATCTGCAAACTTTAAATTTTTGATTCAGGGAGTTTCCATCCTTTATTAATTTAAAAACCGGGCGGGATTTTGGGGAAAACGAAAAAAATGTTTGTTTAAAATTTGCTTTCCCTTGGGTTTAAGGTTTTCTGTTTTTTCCCTCGGGTCTAAATCCCAGGGCCTGTCCTTTCCCCAATTAAGAAAATTTTTGTTTTGTGTTTTGAAAACGTTTAAATAATTGGAGTGAGAAGCCTACTTCCTCTGCACCTTCCTTTAAAAAGTTTTATAAAGTCTTTCTAATTATGTTTTTTAATTTTTAAAGAAAGGGTTTTTTCCTTCTAAAATTTTTTGTTTTTTTTAGTCCCTTAAATGGAAAAAGGGCCCGGACTAGGAAAACCCCTGCCAAAGGGAAAAGCCTGTTAAGTGGAAAACTAAATTTGGCCCTTTTTGGGGGCCAAACCTTTTGGGAAAGCTTGTGTTCGGGGGTGTGTCTATTGTCCTGGGGGGGGGTTGGGGCTTGGGGTTGCTCAGGGGGGTTTTTTCCCCCGGGGGGGTCTTTATAAAGGTTTGGAAAAGGGGGGAGCAAAAGCTTTTAAAATTTTTGGCTCCTCATTGTTTATTTTCGGGTTTTGCCCCTTGAATCAAGGGGTGCCCTGGGTCCTTACCCATGTAACAACGGGCCTCCGGGGGGACAGGGTTAAAGGGGGAAGACATTTTTTTTTTTGGGTTTTCCCCAAACCCTTCGGGGTGTTTTCTTTTTTTTCTTCATTTGACTGGTGGTTCTTGCTTGAAGTTATTTTAGTGGTATGTTGTCTCCAAAAAAAAAAATCAGTTAGTTTTATACACATCCAAAGGTCTTTGACATTATTTTTAAAACATATGGCCTAAAAAAAAAAATGACGAAATCATGAGTACCCGCGCAATTTTGGAAAGTCTGTTTGGGTTTCCAGGTTGAGGGTACGTTTGGGGGGGTTTTCTTCGAAAGGGTTGAAATTTCCTCTAAGAGAATTTGTCATGATAAACCCACCCCCAAATTTAATTCTGATTCCCTAAAGCGCTGAAAATTGAAAAAAAATAAATCCAGGAATCCCCTTACCAGAGTTGTATTTCAAGCCCTGCACTAATAAAAGGTTTTTGGGTTTGGTATAAAAAAATGAGAATTAATTTTTTTTACTGTATTGACCCCAAGTAGGTCTTAGCCAATCAAATCGGAAATTTTTCAAGGTCCCCCAGCCCATAATATTGTCCTATTGGAAAAAACAATTCAGAAATGTCTCTGCAAATAGACAAACATCTTTTTTATCTGAGTCTGGAGGTCTGTAAAGATCCAAAAAGAAGGGTTTTTTATTCTTAAAAATTAATCAAAAAATTTTTCACTACCCATAAAACCCCGTCTAGCGTTGCCCCCAATGACTTGTGTCAGAACCAAAGAACAGTCCTCACCCAGTTTGGGAGGGGACCCACGCCCGTAAAAACTCTCATAACCTCAATTTGCAGGCCCCTAAAGCAAAGTGTTTTTTCCCCGCGGAATTTAAAAGGCGGATTGGCCCCTTTTCGAGCCCCTCACGACACATACAAAAAACCCCAATAATCAGGCGATGGACCAAACAAGTGGTTCAAGACTTCAAAAGGCCGTCTTGAAAGCTGTACAGAATCCCCCCCAAAAGGACACGAAAAAATTTACAAGCCCTTGGAAGGGAACTTCGAAATCTGGAATGCTGTTACGGAACCCGGGGGCCGAGCAAAAAAGCACCCATCGTGGGAAAACTAGCGCGAGAAGTAATGAAATACAAGTGCCCTGGCCCAAGCGAAAGGAAAGCTGGCGGGGAAAATGAAAGCCTGTCCGAAAAGGTGGCGCAAAGTTTGGGAAAAAGGCTGAACCTCAGAACGAAAAAACAAATCAGTCCACAAAAAAATACAAGAAAGGGAAAATTCCCTTTGGGAAAAGAAAGCGCAGCCCTTTCTGATCTTTTAAAAACCTCAGAAATCGGGAAAGTCCCCCCCGAACTAGGCGCAGTGCACGGGGCCCCAAGGTGAATTAGGAAAAAGACCCCCAAGGGAAGTTGCCCAAAGCTTTCAAGGGAAAAAAGGCGGGGAGCGTTGCAGACCCTCCCTGAAGAAGTCCTGGCCCAGATGGAATCACAATAAATGTTCTGCATCTTGGGATAAAGGCAAGGCAGTCCTTTAACTTTTTTTTTAACTCCAGCGGAAAGACATGTGTTGGGGGGGGAAAAGCAAACATGATCCCCATTCCCAAAAAAAGGAAAAGGAAAAAGGAAAAGTCAAGGTCACGCTACAGACCCATCAGCCTTACCTGCTTGGAAAGCGATGGAGGGATTGTCAACCGGGTTTGTCTGGCCCCTTGGGAGCATCAGCTGCGGGCCCTGACGGGGGGTTTTTTTCCGCCAACACGATCAACAGAAGCCCGTCTTTTCATACGAAAAAGCTTGAGGACGCCTTCCCAAAGAAAGAAAACACGCTTCTGTCGGGTTGAAAAGGAGAAGGCGTTGACAAATTTGGGGAAGGCGGCTCGGGCTTAATAGGGCGATGTGGGGGTTTTGGGGAGGTGTACACTTGGATCAGCATACCTACCAACCGCCAACCGAGAAAAGATTCGGGCAAAAGGCAAGAAGAAGGTGCGAACGGGGAACCACAAGGAGGGTCCTTTCCCCAACGCTGTTCCTCATTTTTTAAGATGACAGTCAGAGATTCCCAAGAGGAGGATCTCCGCAGATGCCCTGGTGTATGGTGTTGAAGGTAACCACTACAGCAAAGTCGCCTCCAAACTGCGCTCAATAAGATCAGTGACGGACAAGGAAGGCTTGTCTCTGTAACTCCAGCAAAAAAACTACAAGTTTTTCACCCTACCGCAAAAGCGGGCAAAGTGATCTGAAACAACCAAAGGCTTGCAGAGGAACCCCCCCCTCCCTACCTGGGAGTGCCTTTGACCGCAGGCTTTTGGGAAAAACAACAGATCCCCAGTCGTAGCGGGCCAAAGTGAGACTGGAAATCATGGGGAACTTGCAGGCAAAAATAAAATCACTATTTTTAATGGAACTTCAATGGTTCCATATAAAAGTTTGCCCAAACAATTTGCTTTTCTTCTTTAAAAACCCCTTCTTCAATGGTTTTCATATTAAATTTTTCTCCCCCCCCCTTTTGGTTTAATTTAACCTGTCGGGGTTTTTTTTCCTTCTTTTTTGGGTGTGTGTTTTTGTATTTCCCTGTTTTGCCTACCCCTAAAGAGTTTCCCGGGGAGCCGACCGTATTTGGGTTCGGGCTCCATGGCATCAGCTGCAAGTTCCCCTTGACCATTCAACAAGATACAGAACCAGTAGCTGTCATAAGGGGGCCATAAATCCCCCCCTTTAAAGAGGAGGAGCCCACTGGGTGCTATTGGGGGACGAAGGGACACAGAGATCCTCATAGGCAGCAAATTCAAAAGCCTTGAAAACCAATGAACGACGAATGAGCAGCCCCACCAAGCCCCGGGAAAAAAGAGCTGCTTATCCCCACGGCGTTGAAAGCAAACCCCATTTTAAAGGGAACCGAAGCAACCCCTATGCAAAAAAGTCCCCCCCCCCGTTTGGAAGAGGCAGATGTTCCCCAACATTGCACCCAGCTTCCCGGATTGGGAAGGGGGGAAACGTCAGCCCCCAAAAAGGTAACCCCTGGCCGGAGTACATCTGAACCAGTCCCCCCCGGAAAAGACTGGACCCATGTCTTAAAAAGGGGGCTCCCCCAAAAAAGAAACGGGGATGGTGGAGCGGGAATCTTCTCCGATACAAAGACGGGATGAAGAAATGCCCCCCAAAAGGGAAAAATACCCCAAAAATTTCCGAGCGAGCAAAAAGCTCTTGTGAGGTAGCCATAACAGCTCGCAGAACCCCAAAAGAACAACGGGCAGGTGGTGGTTTTCTCAGATGCTTCTCCGTCCCCAAAACCCCAAAGAATCCCGCTGCGAACAAAAACCTCTTTTCGCCTTGTTCCCCTGGTGCCAGAGTGGGGGAAAGTGTAAGATAAGAAATTTTTGCTTATAGCCCACCGACCGCAAAGGGCCACTCAGGGTTGAGTGGGAAAGGGTGAAAATGGGTCCCACACTGTGGAATCGAGGCAACGAAAAAGGGAAATTCGGCAAAACGTTTGCACGAAGGGCGGGCCCCAAAACCCCTGGTGCTATGTGAAATCAAGAAAACTCAAGGCCGCAAGGAGTAAATGGCCCCTCCCCCCCCAAACAAAAACCCCGAAGACAAGTCCCTTTTTGCTGGGAGAGGGGAAGGGTAAAAGTTTCGCCTTGAGGACTGGGACCAATCCCCTGCCCCCCAAATGCACAAAAAATTGGCTTTTGGACGGTGGAGATGCCTTGTGGTGAGGGATAATGAAACAGACCCTCCTTCAGACTGTATGACGCAGAACCCCCAGAAGGAATAGGGCCCAACCCGACGCATGGAAGCCAATTTGACGGCCCCCGGAGGACTGTGGTGGAGGGCAGCCCCCCGAGGACAGGGCTGTCTCAAAGGGGAAGCAAACGAGGAAGAAGAAAAAATTTTTCACTATTTTTGCCTTGATTAAAAACTCATGGCTAAGTTTTATGGAAACAAACTCCCCCATCTCTTTTTCAAGTCTGTCCTTTTATAAAAAATCCCCCTTAGAAATTCATGTGGATGTTCCGTTTTAGCCAAGTTTCTGTTCCATTACAACTCGATGTTTTTTTCATGACTAAAAAAATGAGTTTTTCCTTTTTCTTATAAAATTGAAAGTTTCGATATGCATTTAAGTTTTTTTTTTTCTTGAATATTTGGAGTTCAGTTGCACTTTATGATTTGGATTTTTTCGTTTTAGAAACAGGGGGGGGATGCAAACTTGGGCAAAAATTTTAAAATTTTTTTTTGGGGATCGCTGGGGGTGGGTCAAAAAAGGTTTTTCTGAGCTCTCTTAATAGAAAACTTCAAAGTCTCGAATAAAGTTTGGAAGCCGCAGGTAAAAAACGTCCGATATATCCCATTGCAAAGTTATAAACTGAATTTAAAAACAATTTAGTGGTACCAATATTGCAGCGTCAAAAGGAAAATGCTTTTTGTTTCATGTGCCTCAAATTTCAAAAACCACATGGATATTTTTCTTTGGTGGCGGCCGGATTTAGCAGTGTCTCCCCACGGGTAAGGGTTAAAAGCCCTGATTTAACTCTGTATGTAACTCTTTTTTTCAAAAAATTCCTTTTCCCCCCTGTTATTTTGATGTTAATTGAAATAGGGGGTTCAAAATTGGGCCCGTAACGGGAGAACAGTGGGTTAGGTTTACCAAAATTTTAAATGCAAAAAAAGGAATAAAGGGCTAAACTAAAAAATTCAAAATAAATGGTGCTGGGTATTTTGTTCCCGTCCGTGGAAAACAGCAAGGGAAAAATGAAAACTTTTAAAAGCCGAGGACAACACCCGGGAGCCATCTTTTAAAGAAGTAAGAAAGACTGCCTTCCTGAAGGTTTTAAAACACAATTTGTTTTTAAAAAAAAAAAAATTTAGGGTTAAACACCAACAGAACGTGCTGTTATTAAAATTACAGTTACTCGTATGATAAAAGTTAAGGCGTAAAAGATTAAAAATGAATTTAAAAGGGGCCTTTTTCCAAAAACCGGCAGCCTCCTGTGGACTCCTTCCAATTTATGAAGGAAATTTTTTGGTTGTTAATGTAGAGAACAATATTTGTTTTTGTTGTGTCATTTAAGTCGGTCTCCTGTTTTGGTTATTGCCCTGGAGGGTTTACGAATTTTTTAATTTACGCTGGATGCTGAGGGGGTTAAAATCATTATTAAAAACAGTGTTGCTTTTTGACAAAAAATCCCAAATTGGAAGATTGTAAATTTTGTGTGAAATGTTTATGTATCGTCGGATTCGTTGCGTATCCCGGAATTGGGCGCGCCCAAAAAAAAAAAAAATTAGTGGCGTTTTGGGCTTTGGCCCCGCCCGCTTAAGGCCCCAGTCTACCTGGTGCCGTACCCCTTTTAATTGGTTTCCCCGGGTAATAGTTCTTTGGGGAAATGATTGTTTTATGCTCTGTGTGCGGTTTGGAAATTTGTAACCGTCGTTGTTGGGGTGTAGTTTTCCCCGGGGGTTTTTCTACAAAGTTTCTTCTTGGGACGATGGATGCGTCGGGGGGGTTGTTGAGGCCAAGGAAAAGCTCAGAGGGTTGCTGGCCCACCCCCCCAAACTTGTAAAAAGGGTCAGCCCAGGTCTGGCGTTCCCGAGGGTAGGGGCTCTTGTTTTCGGGGGCCCCGTTCCCAAAACAGGTGTTCTGTTTGTAATTTTTTGCAATGGGTGTGCCATTCGCTGTGTAGCTCCCCTTTTTCTTTTCTGTTTCTTGTATGGGTCCCCGATGATCGCCTCCCCCAACAGGGGTTGATAGGGAGGAAAGGGTTGCGTTTTCTGGTGTTGGGCATGTCGAGGAGGGTAGGAAGCCGAGGGTAAATTTGGTTTCTTTTGAGTAGTGAGGGGTTTACCACGATTGCGGAATTGAGCCCCCGTAGGGGGTTGGGGGAAACTTTTGAGATTTTTGCTTTTGAGGGAGTAGGAAGGAGGGTTTCAGGGTTTCCGCCCAGGTTATGCGTGCATTTCGTGGGTTTGAACGCATGCCCCTCGCCTTTCCCCCTGTTCCGACTCTTCAGGTCCTTTGAAGGGTGAGGTGGTACTGAAGTCTTGTTCCCCCAAATGAGGCAGTCCTTCGAAGAGAGCATTGGGATTTGACGCATCCGGGGGTCGTTGTATGGCACAGGAACAAGGTGGGCCAAATGCCCCGCGGGCCCCCTAATCCACGTCGTAGAATTTTTGAGGTCCCCCTCCCAAACTTGCTGGTGCTTTCCCTGGAGCACTTCACCCGGAATGGATGGGGCCAGGTGCCCCTTCTGGACAGTTATGGATGTCGGTCTGGGGAATGTGTCAAAGGGGCCCTTGGGAAATCCAAAATGCCAGGGCGGAGATTTGTGTTGGGCAGGAGCTGGGGGGTTTTGGTAGAGTATCCAGTCGGAAGCCTTTTGGGTTTAGAGGGTCCCAAAAGTTGGTGGGGGTCAAGGTGGTTCAGGTGTGGCAACATACTAATGGGCCCGGGTCTTACAGGGAATGAAGTGAGAGAGGGGGTCTATATTTCCCGGGGGGGAGTCGCCCTTTTTTTAAAGTGCAGGGAGTTGGCTTGGCCCTTCTGGGAAGGCTGGGGTTGGGGGCTTTGGGAAAATGAGTGTCAGGGGGGGGGCAATGCGTAGGGGGGTTTCAAGGCGTGTTGGGTAAATTGTCTGGATGGGGGCCCTTTTAACCCTTTTGGGGCGCGTGGTTTTGGCCCGCCAGGGGCGGAGATGTAAAGGGGGTGTCGTGGGCGGGAGGGGTTTAAAAATTGGGTGTGTGGTAGTGGGGGTTTGTGAAGCTGACTGAATTGGCGCGAGAATTACGGCTTTGGTTTACTGTCGCTGTGTCTGCCCTTTTCCCCTTTGTGGGGAAATCTTAGAGTCCCCGTTCCCGGCTTTATGTGCGCCAAATGGGTTGGGGTTATTCGGTCGGTCCCCCCCCTAGGTGTTTTAAAGTACTGCCACTTGAGCCCTGCTCTCTTTCAGTCTTCTGGAATTTCTTTAGGGGGGCCCGCCTTGCGACTCCGCATTTGTAAGTTCTTCTTTCGCTTCCAAACTTCGAAGGGGCGCTGAGCCCTGGCAGGGAAGAGACCCTTGCAGCAAAAGGGGTGCCCTTCTTTTGGACAGCGAGGGGGTTTTTAAAAGAGTACGGGGGTTTAATTTTCCCCCCTGTGTTCCTTTCCCCAGGGGCGCAGCATGTCCTTCCTTCTTTTGCTCCCCGTCAGCCCGCTTGAACTTGAGGGACTTGGGCTTTTGGGGGGGGTGACTTGGGCTTGGATTGAAGTGGGTTTAGACATGTTTTTGGTCGGGAACACCGGGGGGAACAGGGGAATTGACAAGGGTGAGGTTTGGGCGTAAAGGGTGGTATGTTATCCAGGGTTGGGGGTTTCTGGACTTGGTAAAGGGGGGGGATAGGGGATGTCACCGGGAGTGGATCCATTGTCTTTCCCGAGAGTGGGCGGTGCGCATTTACAGTCGTGGCAGGGCAGTTGAAGCCGCCGGCCTTAAAACTTGCGCTGCTTTCTGCCATCTTCAGTTGCTGTTTAAGGGGTTTAGTGGTTTTAGGGCGTGGGTTTGCTTGCCTTGAAGCGCCCACATGGGGTCCTTTGTTCTTCAGCTTGCCTTTCCCCCACTCGTTCGCAGTCCGTACAAATGGGGGTTGTTCAGAGGGGTGAGCATTGTTACGAGGTAAAGTCCCCTTTCATGGCGCGGTCTTCGGTACACGTGTATGAGTCAGGGAACACCTCCCCCTGATTTGATGTGGTCTTTGGCCGGGAGTTTTTTCCGGTTTAATGCCCCGGAGCCACGGTTCTTACCGCTAATGTCAGGCTTGCATCTGAAAACGCTGCAAGCTCTTGCTTCTTCGGTTGATGCTCTGGCGTTGACGTTGATGATCGGGGTTTTTTTGTGGGGAGTTCGAACCTGGTTTATAGCAGATTGGCCAAGGGGACTTGGGGGGGTGGTTCGAGAATTGTGGGCAAAGGCGAGTTTCGATTTTTGGGGCTTGGGACGGGGAGGGAGAAAAGGGCGACGAGGTAAGAGCAACGGTTGAGAGATTGAAGTGGTTAGTACGTCTAGTCATAGCTTCTGAATTTTGAACGTCGCAGTTACCTGTACAAGAGGGCAAACCCAAAACTATGTGGGTGCTGGGGTTGTACTCTGAGGATCCCAAAATCAAGCATCAGGTGGCCCTGGTCCCAAGGGGCGCAGGCGATCCCCTTTTTCTGTCCCGTGCCGGGTGGGAAAAAGGCGATGATTTATGGTGGTGTTTGGCCCGGGGGTTTTAATGGACATCGCCCGACCAGTATGGGAGACGGAAAAAGGGGGTTCTGGGGCCCGGGTTTGACGTGGGACGGGGCGGTTTTGGGGGCGAAATTGTTCTATCCCCCAAGGGTTTAGGGGCATGTCTAAAGGTTAGAAGTTCAGTCTACTCCCCGTGGGGGCGACCATGGGAGGAAAAATGGTGGGGTGGAGTCTGTCAGTAAGCTGCAACAGTGGAGGGTGAGGGAATTCCCCTAGCTGATGGTTTGGGGATCCCCGGGGGAAAAGGGGGTAGTGGCAAGGGGTATATTAGGATGGTGCCCAGGTGGTTTTTAGCAATGTTTATTTGCTGCGCACTGTTACAGCTGGGGGGGGCTACACTAAGAGTAGGTTAGGTTGGGGGCAGTTGTCAGCTATGGCGGTCAGCTAACCCCCCGGTGGAAAAAAAAGAGGTGGTACAAATTCCTGGATTTAAACTGGGGTTTAAAGTGCTTTTTCTTTAAAGGAAAAACGAGGGAAAAAATAGTGAATCGTTTTTTGTTTTGTGAAAGGGGATGCAGCATGCAAATAGGCAGGGGATGTCAGTGTCATGCTCTCCCCCCTAATGTTATTTTTTGCACCCCAACAGGGCGTTCGGACTGTATGAAAATGGAAACACTTACGATGGAATGCGATTCATAGTTACTTTTATTCACTATCTTATTTCAGCTTGGCATCAAATCAGTGTTGTCTTACAAAGCAATATTCCTGTTAAAATTTAAAGTACTTGTTTTCTCCAGGAGATAAAATTTAGTCAGAAATGGACGTGAAACGATGACACAAAACATCTGCCATTGTGGGTATTAGCAGTTATCACCCACTGACCTGGTTTCAATTGAACAGCCAGTTTCAGGTTCAAATGAGAGCAGAATCATGACAAGTATGTTTTTGGACCCCTCGTTGGACCTGGACTGTTGAGTGATCTGTCCATGACGATCTGTATGGAAGTAAATATTTTCCTATTCTGCACAGCAAAGGCTTTTACAGAACCCCAGGCCTTCATGCACATGTTTTGGCCATTAGCTCTTTAGACGTAAAGGGGGCCAGGCTGCATTTAGGTTTTAATTCCTATATGCCCTCCAGCAAGATATTGCTTTTTTCATTCATTCATTCTGTCTTTCTTTTATTTCTTTTCTTTTCTTTTTTTTTTGTCTTTTCTTTTGCTGCTGCCTGGGTTTAAACCTACCTTTCCAGGATGGTCAGGCCCTCCTCAAAGCCAGGTCACCGTGTGAAGAATATTTTGACCTGTGAGCTGTCGTACACTGTTGTAAGGTATTTGAACTTTACACAGTTTATTGTGTTCCTTCTGACCATATCAACCTGGTACATTTCTCAAATGCTTCTGCCATTACCTCTTGGGCTCTGGACCTCTTCTTTTTCGGGAAAAGAGAGCTGTTTCATTAGATCATAGGCAGATCTGCCAACAAAACCAACTTGGTGGCAGATCTAACAGTTTTCTGCATTAGATTTGTCTATAGATGATTTTGATCTTGAGTAAATTCATTTACTTTCTTTCTTTTTTTATGTTCTGCATTACTGAAATGAAAATGTATCACTTTGGTTGAAGTCTTGTGATATTATACATTGTGATCATAACAACAAGAGTGTGTTTTTTCATTAAGAAACAGACCTGACACGATTTCTTACATCCAAGGCATTGACTGGAAAGAATGTCACAAACAACCAGCGACAGATGTATTGATTCATTTCATTGATAAAACAAAAGACTGAAAGTAATGAGATCTGGGATTAAGATAATTAAGAAGTTCTCGACCATCACTTTTTTAACTGTCAGGTGGGCTTGTTTTCTAAGCATATTTCTGACCACTGAAGCTGTTTTCTTAACAGCCGAGTACCTGTGACTGCTGGAATATTCAGTGACTGACGTTTTGAGAGGGGGAAAAAAACAGAATGAAAACAGCTTATTACATGTTTTTAAAAGCTGTCCAAAAGTTTTTGTTTGTAGAGTGTAGTGTTATTATTGTTTGGGTACTCCTGTCTGTGTTTTCAAATGACTGAACAATAATACACATCTGCTAGGTGCTTTTCCAAGCATATGAACCAGAAGTGGTGTGAAGAAGATCTATATTTGTTTCCTGTGGATCGCAAGGTGATTGTAGGCATGTAATTCAAAGAAAAATATCAACAGTTTTTTTGTTGTTGTTTTTTTAACCTACTTGTGCTGTCTAGGGACTTGACTTCTAATGACTGAACATTTAACATAAATAACAAGCATCTTGAGCACTGCTGTTTAAAGATTGCACCTCTTTTAAAGCTGATCAAGTGAAGAAATAAATTGAGTTTAAGTTGTCTGGTGACTACACATCTCTAGACATGGGTGTTTCCCAGTGTCGCAGCCCTAACAACCCCTCCCTCCTCCCAAGCTGTCCCCACTGTCTCCCCACCCTCATCCCTGCCAGTTCAAGTGAGCTCTTGCTGTCCCCAGCACCTAAACTGTTACTTTGGATAGTTTTGACTGCATGACATGTCCAACTGCTCCCTTCCCCCCATTACCCTTGCCCCACCCCCCTCCCGCTCAAGCCATTCCTTTCCACATGAAAAAGGTCGCTTACAAACCCAGCTTTGTATTGCATACCAAACAGATGCTCTTAAGGCTTACATGGAGTGAAATGTATACTTGTGTGTGCGTGTGTGTGTGTGTGTCTGAGTTCTAATATATGCGGATGTGTGGGGTGCAGGTAGAGAGCTAATTGTGTGTGTGTGTGTGTGTGTGTTGAATACGCAGGCTGATACTCCTGCGGACACTTCCTGTATAGACAGGCAGGGATTAATCCCGTATACCCAACAAAAGGAGTGGAGTTTTGTGTGTATGACCATTTTTTATCCTGCCATTAAGGCAGCCATACTTCATCTTCTGGAAGAGAGATTAACATTTTTCATCTGATTTAAGATTTTACGGAAGAAAGATTTTTAACGAAGTTTCTGGTACGTTTCTAGACGATGTCATTTACTGAGATGTATGAAAGGTTTTTTTTTTTTTTTTTTTTTTTTCCAAATGACTGGTGAGTTGATTTTAACGTGGTGACAGCCCTGATGTGGCCCTTTGCGGTCGGCTGGGCTATAAGCAACATTATCTTATCTTATCTTATCTTCGGGGAATGTGCATGCTATGTGTAACGTGTCATCCATACCAACGGCCAAACTGGCCTTCTCTTCGGAAAGTTGGTGATGGGATTTTACATGTGTGCAAGATGTTCACACACAGAACCTCGGCTTATAGTCTCATTCGAAAGACTGTATGGGAAATGGAGTCGGAATCAATGTTAACTCTGAGGGAAAAATCCCCCTGTACCGAAATGGCCCAGTGGAGATTCAAACCTGCAACCCCAAGATTACGAGCCCAGCGCTCTACCAACCGAGCTATTCCGGCCCCATTTTGTTTTTTAAGTGACTCTTTTTAAAAAATGCTTTTAATAATGAATGATTTTGCTTATATTTCCAGACTGTTTCAAACAAACAAAAACCGGAATCATAAGACCAACATTAAAAATGAATTGTTTCCTGCACTTACTATTTTTCTCCCAGTTTTTTCCAGTCTCCATGTTTGTCTCTGTTTCTCTCCTTAATAAAGAACACCATAATGTCTCTGAAAAGTCTGTTTCTCTCTCTAATAAAGAACACCATGATGTGCCAACAGTTAGCTAGAATAGATCCTCTCCCCCCCCCCCCCCCCCCCCCCCCACACACACACACACATTGATACATCCATGACCACCCCATCCACCCATACGTAACTGCAGTCCTTTGTCACACACAAGTATGCTGGCACAAATACACTTGCATGATGCATGTGCGCATACACACGAACACATGCACGCATGCGTACACATGGACACGTGCATGCACACACCACACACACACACACACACACACACACACACACACACACACCACACACACCACACCATTCCATCTTCTACTTGCTCTGTCATCAGTCAAGACTCTTGAACTTGGAAAGAACTTGGACCCCATGCACATCAGCACATCAAGGTAAGTATAGTAACCTTTTCTTATAGGAACCAGGGTTTATGTAGAACATCAGAGTTCTGACAGTGCTGACAGTTAGGTGCTGCTCATGGATAACAGTTTCCATAGTTTAATCACTTTAATGAGCAGCCTATAGGGACTTCTCAGGAGGAATATCAGCAATGATGGGCTACTGATATTGGTTTTTTTTTTTTAATGTTCTTCATCTGTTTGGGGAGAAAGCAAATCCTCATTCTCTCATAACACTGTTCAAAAATGATTTTACCTATGGAAGTAGCTGTGAAATGAATAATTGTTTTATTTCTTATTGTCTTAGAGAATGTCTTTTATTGTTCAGCAAGTGTAGTTTCCTAAAAAAAAAATCCTTTTAGCTTGTTCACACAAGTTTGGTGTGTGTGTGTGTGTGTGTCACTGTATGTGTGTTTCAGTTTAATTTGAATATGAGATTTCTTATTGTATGAAGGCCTTTTAGCTGCTTTTTTTTTACGTTGGTTGCACAATATTGGTCAGATCTCTATTAAAAGAACACAACCCACATTTAAAAAGATAAAAGGGTTAGATATTACACCATTATATTTTTCCATGACAGCATTCGTAGAGTCCTTTGAAGTCCTTATAAATGGGATTTTTGTCAAAAGGCCTTTTAAGTCCTTTGATTCAGCAAGTTGGTCCTTTTAACTCACGAGGAGGTCCTTTTAATTCTTCTTCCTAAAACACCGGTTCACTCAAAAACGAGTAGGTCACCAGCGCGCATGTTAAAAAGTAAAATAAAATAACATAAAACAGTGCGACTCAGACTGTTGGCCCCTGGAGCAAATTTAGCAACAAGGGGTCGCACTCGATATTCAAGAAGATAAAAGCAATGGCCAAATTCAGGCCCAGGTAATAGTAAAATATCAGGGAAGTAAAAATAAAAAATCGTCAATATGCAGATCTCAAAACTGTCGAATCAATTTGTTTTTTGAATGAGATTGCATTTGTGGCAATCTTGATGGCACCCGGCAGTGAGTTTCACAGCCGTACAGAACTGGGATAAAAAGAATGTAAGTGGCTGTCAATATTTGATGCAGGTATGGTATAACATTGACCGCCACTCCTGGTGCTACTTTTATTCAATACTAGTTGTTCCATTGGAATATCAATTACTTTAGCTCTGCCTTTGAAAAAGGTGTTAAGTTTAATAAAAGCTCTTCTCTCTTCTAAGGGTTTCCATTCTAATTTCCTCATGTTCTTCCTAGTATTCCCCTTTTCTCTGATGTGGTTCCCTGTTACGAACCGTGCTGCTCTCTTCTGAATCTTTTCAAGGTTATCAATGTCCTTTAGATGGTAAGGATCCCAAACTGAGCAACCATATTCCAGTACTGGTCTAACCAGTGTTTTGTAGCAGTCGTCTTTAACCTTTTGGGGCAGTCATTGATATTCCTGTGTAAGAAAGCTAAGATGTTATTTGCTTTCTTACATACTAAATTGTAATGTTCTTTCCATTTGAGACGACTATCTATAATCACGCCTAAATATTTTGCAGCATTAGTTTCTTTAAGAATAGTATTATGGATAGAATAATCTGATCTAATTAGTGAGCGTTTGTTATATATACGCAACACTTGGCACTTTTGAGGATGAAATTCCATTTTCCAAGTTCTTTCCCACTCTTGTAAAGCGTTTAGATCTTCTTGTAGAATGTGTGTATCATTCTTGCTTCTGATTGTTCTATATACTAAACTGTCATCTGCAAAAAGCCTTATAGTAGTTCCAGGAGAGAGATTTCTACTTATGTCATTTGTATAAATTAAGAAAAACAAGGGCCCCAGAACAGTTCCCTGTGGTACACCTGACAAGGTACTGTTAAGTCTTGTTTTTTCAAGAGAAGGAGGCTTGAAAACGAAACCGATACATCTTCCACAACCCAAACCGTGCTTTTGCAAGTTGCAAAGAGTTGACAGATGCCGACGCGATCATCTGAAACGCAGTAGGCAGGCCTATAACGCTAGGCCTATCAGTGGGCTTTCTGTTTAGTAAGCTCAGCTAGCAGACGACGCGAAGCTGCGGGCAGTGGCTTGTGTCTTCTGCTAATGCGTTGCTGCAATCCAGCTTTTTGACCTCAGGGGTTCCACAGTGCAGACGCGGTGCTAATGTTCGCGGCATATAGCTGACTTAACATTTTCGCTCATGCTATCTATGTTAAAATGTTCCCTTTATAGAAATTCATTAAAAGAGTGGGGCAATAATGATGAAAATATTATTACCCAAATAAATATAGGTACATAACATGACGGATTGCGAACATGCGAACATAACAAACAGCTTGGGGAACAGCTATATGCTGAGTTCTTGAGTAACATTTACAGGATAGATTCCTTTTCCCACCTTGTCTACCCCCCCCCCCCCCCCCCCTCCCTCCATGTTGGCAAAGGTCCTTTTAAACTGATTTGAGGTTCTTTTAAAGTCCTTTAAAGGTCCTTTTTTGGCCTCATGCCCATCACCTGGGAACCCTGCATGAATGCTCTGCCCTCATCATGATTTTAGTTCAGGGGTTGTTAGGCTTTCTAAAGATTATCATCTCAGTATTCATATTTGCTATTTATTTTTGATGAAAATGGGATTTCATTGATTCAAAACAGAAACTTGCCTGCTCCAGACCAAGCTGTCTGGTGAGGGTAGACTAGCATGTTTCTTCTTCTAGTCTTGTAACTTTCTTTCAGTCCATGACATCTGTTTATTATGCTTCAGAAATTATGTTAGGAAAAATGGGAGACTCGTTAGGCAGTGAGCAGATATTAAATCCTTTGAAAGTATTTGAGCTGTGTCTCATCATCTATTGACTTTTCCTCAACCTATCCATAAACTATCTGTTGACGTCCATGTACCTGGTGTACGAGCATATGTGTGCTGCATTTTTTCTGTACATTTAAGAAGCACACACACACATGTGCAAACACTAACAAACACACACACAGGCTTTTGTTTGTTTGAAACAGTCTGGAAATATAAGCAAAAATAATTCAATATTGATTTAAAACGCACTTTATGAAAAGAGTCATTTAAAAAACAAAATTAGCTCTCCACCTGTACCTAACACATGCACATATTTGAACTCATAAACACACACACCCCACACACACACCACACCACACACACACACACACACTCACCCCACAAAGTGTTCTTGATTAAGTCTTGGCCAAAAAAATTAGGATGGGTGGGCAAGGGAGGACTAGGCATAATTACTGTCAGGAATATCATGGCTGTCTTTGGCCTTGTGTTCTTCAGAACATAAACCACAAAACTGATTTGATATTTGACACATCTGTTTGTTGTAACCACGTATTCCTCAGAGTGCTGAAGCCACCAGGTGGGGGGTCCAGCAACATTTTTGGTCCAGCAGAATCCAGCCCTGGTCACAAGCCCCGGCCTGGGGCATGCAAACCTTCAGAAGCTGGGGTCTTCACTTCAACATCCAAGGATTCTATGAAAGGTTCTGCGCAACGCTCTGCCCGAGATGGTGATGATTCTTTTATCTGTGGTTGAGCAAGTGGTTTCTCCACATGTGACTTAGAAAAGCACAAGTGCCAGCCCTCATGTCAATACCCATGGATGCCAACCAACCTGTTCGGGGGTGATCCCCACATTTCTTCCCAAACCAGCTCGACCTATGAGCACATTTTTGGAGAAAATGATAAAGCTGGTGATGTGGGGAAGGGCAACGCAGTCAGTATTTAACCCAAGAAAAGGGTATGCCATGAGATGTGTCACCCTTCGCTTTATCATGTTTGACTTCCAGCACATTTCACACACTGGTTTTTGAAAAAATACATTTTCAATTTCACTGAATTTTACTGTAGAAGATCTTGCATCATCATGTTCATTTGTTATATATGCTTAATAGGCTTATGGAGCTTTTTCCTTTCATTTGCATTCAGCAAAAATAGTCATTAGAAAAAGAAGTATGAAACAAATTTCCATCTTGTTCCTGTATGATAAAATGACAGCGACAATAGAATCAATTCAGATTTAGTAACACAGAAGTCCTTTGTTGGCAAGTTTATATAAATGCATTAATTGCATTTTTCATCCTATAGTTTAAGACCATCAATATTTTGTTATAGTGCTTTTTTCATTCAAAGGTAAATAATATTTAAATTATAAAATGTCAGTTGCATAATATCACTTACCAAATGAAAAAAAGAAATGACTTGTCACCCCACCTCAGATGTTCTATAAGTGAATAATCTTTTATACAGAGGTGTTTTTTCTTTGTTTTTTTAATTTTTTTATGTCAGGCTGTTGAGAGAAGAAGAAAAATAATTACAGGATTTCGTTCAATAACTTTGTAATCAATACCATAACACTTTACTCTTTAGTCCAAGACTTCCGTGCATCATCCATATGGTAAGCAGTTATTCATTGGCTGTTTAGAAATTATTCATTGCGGACATTGAGTTTGGCAGTAGATATCAGCAAAGCACTTAAAATAGTTTTGATGTTTCAGAATCAGAGACATCTTGATTTTCACAATGAAACTTCCTTTGGATGACTGGTTTTATATCATGCTCATTTATTATACTAGTTTTCATCCCTTTTTGGATGACTACATCCATTTGACATGATTTTGTTACATTTCTGCTAATTCACACCAGTTCTCACCACTTTTTGAGTGTTACTGTTAGCTGACTGCAGCAATTTTACATGATCTTGTGACACTTCTGTCCATTTTCATCGGTTCTTATTCTTTGTCAGATGACTATAGCCAGTTTGCATGATTTTATGACTGTTTCATGACTTCCATTCATTTTTACTAGATCAGTCCTCATTCCTTATTGATGTTAGATTACTATATCTCATTTTTTTTTTTTCTGTTCATTTCTGTAAATTGTCATCCACTGTTATATGACTACTTCCAGTTTATATGAATTTTCAGCTACATAGGAAGAGGAATATCATAAATCAGAATGTATGTTCAGCAAGAGCCAGTAGAGAGAAAGACATCTGCAGTGTTTTGACAGAAATAAGAAGAAATATGGAAATATGGAGAACTATAGGGTTGTCACAGGTACTGACCAAAACTGGAAGAAAGATAAGATTGTCATGACATTGACAGAAATTGGAAGAAGTGTAATTTTGATACATTCACAGGATCTGACATTCGTGACAGAAAGTGGAAGAAATGTAAGTTTTTCATTAAGTCTGTTGGAAAGTGGACGATATATAACTTTATAAGTTTACCACTTGATGTGATGGGAAGTGGAAGAAGTTAAAGTTTCTCATGGGGTTTGACAGAAAATGGGAGGAATATACTTTGTCATAGGGTCTAATGGAAAATGGAAGAAATATGATTTTGTCATGGAGTCTAAAGGAAAATGAAAGAAATGTAAGTTTGCTGCAGGATCTGATGAAAAATGGAATGAATGTAAGTTTACTATTGAATCTAATGCAAAGTAGAAGAAATGTAAGTTTGTCACAGGATCTGACAAAATAGGGAAGAAAAATAAGTTTGTTACAGTGTCTGACAAACTGGAACCAATGCAATCTTATAAGTGATGTAACAGGTTCTAATGGGAAGTGGAAGAAATGTAAGTTTGCAACAGGATCAAATGAAAGGTGGAAGAAATGTTAATTATGTTACTGTGTCTGACAAAAGTGGAAGAAGTGTAAGTTCATCATTGGTTCTGATGGACAGTGGAAGACATGTAAGTTTGTCATAGGTTCTGTCAGAAGGTGAAATCAGAGTAAAATCGCCATGGGGTATGATTGGAAGCAAAAGAAAAATTTTGAATTTGTCGCTGGGTCTGTGGGAAACTGGAAGAAGTGTCAAATTTGCCATTCATTAGAAAATGAAAAATAGGAATGTGTTAGAGGGTCTGTTGGATAACGGAAGAAATGTTTCCTAGAAGGTCCTCTGGAAAGTTTTTAAAAATCAGGTGTACCACAGGGTCTGTTGAAAAGTGGAAAAGAAATGTATGTTTGGGATGAGGTTTGTAGGAAGGTGGAAGATAGTTTGCTACAGAGTCTGTTGGAAAGTGGAAGTTTTCCATGGGTCTGACTACTGGGCTGAGGCACTGCATGCAGCTGCAGTTTTCTTCACTGTGTTCATTGTATTTCCACATATATACCTCTTGTTTTGGGGCTGTGTGACAGCTTTGCTTTGTGCTTTTGCCCGTGTGTTTTGACCACCTTCCAAACACAGTGAGCTGCTGTGCGTACAGGATTTTAGTTATAATGCATGTCTTGGTGACACGATCAGTACAATGTTGTTGGTTTTTTTTATTGATCTGTTGTTTTTCCCCCTAAAGCTGTTTACATACTTTGATAGAAATCGCTTGTAGATTGATAAATGCTGTTTTGTCCTTTTGATTAGACGGTTGAAATCTTGTGATTCTTTGGAACTTGTCTGTTAGTCACTTTATTATATATTGTGATGTCATGATTCTTTGCATATGGGTGATGCTATGATATAGTGTGCTGTTTGTATTCCAGAATTTGTAGTATTGATAGCATGATGCTTCGTGTCTGTTAATGTTGGATGTTGGCTTTGTGGTATTGTCATGATACTTTGCTACTTGGTATAAATGATACAGTGTCTTGTCTTTTATTGTTCTACTTGTTTTAGAGCACCTTTTTAAAAAAAAAACCCTCACATACAGAGTATACAAGTGCAGAGTGAGACTAGAATCAGCCAGCTGCGGTTGTCCTTTGTGTATTTATCTTATCTGTCTGTTCATGTGATGACATTAGTAAACTGACTGGGTATGATTTCGTATGTTTCTACATAAATTCTTTACTTGAATTAGTGTTTTTATTGTTGTTGATTTTTTTTTTAAATGATGCAAACACTTTTTTTAACAGTTATACTGGGAAAAATGTATGTGCATGTTATCGAAGAGATTGTGTCTTTTGAAAATTCTTCAGGTTAACTAACCTTTTACCAGTTATAGTGTCTTTTGTCCACACACATTGCAAGTATGGAAACCTCCATGCTTTTCATGTTAAGCAGTAACAAACATTGTCATATAGTGTTAATACAATTTAATCAAGAACAATGACTTTTACTTGTGTTGAAGATGCATAGCTTCCAGTCAGCGCTGTTTGTTGGCTTCCATCAGCCCACTCAAAGGTATTAAAGAGGGACAGGAAAAGAAATGTAGAAACCAGAGTTACACTTACAGGATCAGTTTTGTGTCTTCCAGCCGGTGCTGTTTGTTGGCTTCCATCACTCACACAAAGGTGCTTAAGAGGCACAGGAAAAGAAACGTAGAAACATTTGCCCAGAGTTTTCTGGATTGCGTTTTGTGAAGACACGTTTGTGTTTGGCCCCTTTCTGAATTTGATTGTCTGAAATATCTAACCAGTCATAATATTGATATCCACATTTCAAATACCGTTCTTTATCTTATTTTCTACCACATGATGATCAGGATTGAAAGACCAAAACAGCATACAAACAAGAAGACTTTCCCATTACAGGACTTGACAGTTTTCAAGAATAACACACATTCGTATGATAAAGTGAACCATTCGTTCACATGTAGAATGTAACTATTGACAAAAACTTTGTAAGAAAATCCATCCAAACCTGAACGAGTTTTTACCATGTTCCCAAGGCAGCCAGAAAGAAGAAACAGTTTTGTGCTGTTTCAATTCTAATCTTTTAAAAGGTGAAGAAGATCCATAGTACATTCCATTTCATGTACCACTCACAGTGAAACACATCCTTTTAGAGTGTTGGGACTTGCATGATATGAGTCATAAACACTTTACAGCAGACTCCATGAAAACCTTGTTCAGAGATGTCCTACCTGATGTGATCATTGAATTCTGAGGGAGATTAACATTTTTCACCTGATCTAAGATTTTATGAAAATTCTCAGTGTGTTTTTGGAAGGTATGTTTTAAAGAGCTGTTTGAATGAAGGTGTTATAAAAAAAAAAATTTTTAATGACTTGTGAGTTAACTTCAACTCAGCTTTGAGCAACATTATTCATTGTATTTGATAGCATCACGTTTGTGAAAATAGCTGGTCTGATGTGGCCTCTGTGGTCCATTGGACTGTAAACAAGATGACTTATTTTGAAAATGACAGGTCTGATGTGGCCTCTGTGGTCCATTAAGCTGTAAACAAGATGACTTATTTGAAATAGTCCTTCGATTGAGACTATAAACCGAGGTTCCGTGTGTGAACGCATGCATAACATCTTGCACACACGTAAAATCCCATCACCAACTTTCGGAAGAGAAGGCCAGTTTGGCCGTTGGTATGGATGACACGTTACACATAGCATGCACCTTCCCCGAAGATGGAGTATGGCTGCCTTAATGGCGGGATAAAAAACGGTCGTACACACAAAAACTCCACTGCCTGTGTATACAGGCAGTGTCCGCAGGAGTATCAGCCTGCGTACGCAGAAAGAAAAAAGAAAGAAAATTTGAAATGACAGGTCTGATTTGGTCGCTGTGGTCCATTGGGCTGTAAACAAGATGACTTATTTGAAAATGACAGGTCTGATGTGATCGCTGTGGTCCATTGGGCTGTAAACAAGATGACTTATTTGAAAATGACAGGTCTGATGTGGTCGCTGTGGTCCGTTGGGCTGTAAACAAGATGACTTATTTGAAAATGACAGGTCTGATGTGGCCTCTGTGGTCCATTGGGCTGTAAACAAGATGACGTATTTGAAAATGACAGGTCTGATGTGGTCGCTGAGGTCTGATGTGGTCGCTGTGGTCCATTGGGCTGTAAACAAGATGACTTATTTGAAAATGACAGGTCTGATGTGGCCTCTGTTGTCCATTGGGCTGTAAACAAGATGACTTATTTGAAAATGACAGGCTGATGTGGCCTCTGTGGTCCATTAGGCTGTAAACAAGATGACTTATTTGAAAATGACAGGTCTGATGTGGTCGCTGTGGTCCATGAAGCTGTCAACAAAATGACTGATGAAAGTGACAAGTCTCATGTGGCCTTATGGTTAGGCTGTAAACAATATGAATTGTGTGAACAGGACATGTCTAGAGTAGCTTTTGTAGTCCATTGGTCTGTAAACAACAGGACTTGTGTGAAATTGACAGCACATACAATGTGTGCTGTTTTGTCAAAAAGAAAAAAAAGATTTTAACTTTTTCCACCCAGCACCTTGCTGTGGTCAGGCATATATGAAGGCATATGGCTGCATCATTTTGAACGTAGTACATTTCACCATGTTCTGTGCATACATGATAAATACAGGGAGAGTACTTTTAAGCTGTTTCCATCTTGTACTATGTGCTGCTTTTAGAACATGAATTTTGAATGATTATATGACTTTTTACCGACAGTGTTTTTTTCTTCTGACGTCATGAGCCAACAAAGTAACATTGCAGTGGGGCACAAATTTTAGATGAAATCATAATGATCGGTCTTAGCAATAACTCTGAATGTGTGAATGCAAAAACCATAGTAATTTACGTAGTTGCCGAAAGTATACTTGATTATGATTGTGCATTTTATCACAAATGTAATAAAGCCAAACTACAAATAAATATGCAAAACAAAGTGTAAAGTAATGAAGATTTTATGTACAATAGGAAACAGACAAGCAATCTGAAACTGAAACTGTCTTCTTCATAGATTACAAAACAGTAAACAAAAATGCTCAAAACAGTACATCTCTGACAGCTGTCAACATGAGAATTCTTATTTTCATGCTGACAGCTGTCGGGGAAGTACTGTTCTAAGCAGTTTTCTTTAACCCTTTCACCACCAGACATTCTATTTTGCATAAATCCCCATCGCCTGCCATTTTTCAGAAGATCTCTTATTTCATACCAGCATGTGTGAAATGCGGATATGTCTGGAACTAAGCAACCAATTCTCATGCTGTTTTTTGGAAAATGGAGGAAAGACACTGTACTTTTGTTAAATCATATTAGTAATGGTTAGACAACAACAATTAAAATTTTTTGGTAATTTCAAGTGAAAAAAAAAAATGCAAAATAAAAAAAATTAACGCTATCTTTAGTGTCAACATGAAAAAGAAGAAAGCATGCAGTCAAACTCTGAACAAAGAAGGAAAAATACTCCACTCACAAAATAAAGACCAGAAAGTAGGCAATATCCAACAGAAAAATGAAAAAAACAGCAATAAATCAGCATGCCCCAACAGCAGAAAAACAGCTGGAAGAAGTTCACAGGTTGAAAATCATCCTTGTTCACCAGCACTCCTGAAACAACATTCAGAGGAATAATTAGTGATATGACTAATGAGGTTATGCAGAAAAAAAACCCACACACATGCACGCACGCACACACATACACACACACGCGCGCGCACACACACACAACACACACACACACACACACACACACACACATAACAAACTGCTTACACCCCACTGGCACACACATGAAAGAAAGAAAAAGAGAAGGCAACACACACACACACACACACACAGACATACACACACACACACACACACACACACACATTCAGAGGAATAATTAGTGATATGACTAATGAGGTTATGCAGAAAAGAAACCACACACATGCACGCACGCACATACGCATGCGCGCGCACACACACACACACACACACACACCACACACACACACACACACACAACAAACTGCTTACACCCCACTGGCACACACATGAAAGAAAGAAAAAGAGAAGGGAACACACACACACACACACACACACACACACACACACACACACACACTTTCTTATGCCTCACTTGTACACACATGAAAGAAAGAAAAAGGGAACAAAGATTCAAAGATTTAATCCTGTGACCCCTTTGGGGCATGGAGGACTTAAAACAAAATAAACAAATGTAAATGAAACACATCAAACATCCAAAAATTTTCCCGATAATTAACACACTGGATTATAATGTTACACAACTGTACTAAGTTTTTAAAACTTCGCTAAGTTTAGCAACACTTTTTCATTACCACAGAGCAAACAAGAATAGTTAAATACGGACTTTATATATGTAAATTGTTTTGGTATAAACTTATTTCTAATATGATCATATTTGGTGCATTTCATTACAAAATTAAATTTGTCGCCAAGGTCATTCTGGTCGCAGTCCCGACAGTCGTTCATCATGAGGTATTCCAAATCATCTGCCAGTTTCGATCATGAGTTTTGATTACCACAGCGGAACCGAATTAGTGGGTATATATAAACATCAGGCAACATTTCAAAATATTTTTCACAGCAAAACTCTGTTTTGAAATTCCTATAAAATAAACACTTATTACTTACTATACACACATACACACACCCTTTCACTCTCGCTGAAAGCAATATTTTCTATGAAAACAGTCAGTCACTTGCCTGTGGGTCTCTATAACCTGGAGAGCAATTTTATTTTGCTAGGGCCTATGAGTGCAGCTCGTCACTCCAATTCATCTCTGCAGCAGACCTCTGACACGTGTCAGTCAGCTACGTTGATTCATGGCAAGCCAGCTGGGCTTGCAGTTCATTCATTATCTCGTGGCAGTTAGTCGCCCCCTATAAGGCCTCTCTCACTGTGTAACTGAAAGTTGGCCCAGACCCAGCAACACTAAGCTTGTTCAAGGGCCCCTGTGCAGTGATGTAGATTTTTTAATCACCCTATAGGACACTGTGTCCTAGAGATTAAATGTCAATAGGACACAGTGTCCTGGAGTAACCAAAATAATAGGACACCAGACTCGGAACAGGATTCATTGTGATAAATGTATTTTATTAACTCAAGGTCCGCCGACTAGAACTGGAGAAAAGTATTAAAAAAACAAAAACAAATAAAATCAACACAATTATGTTGATGACTAGAATCAGGGCAAAGCTTAGTGAAAGTTGTAAAATAAATGGAAATGTTCATGACTAAATGTTAATGTTCATTGTTGCGAGCTGCAAATGACAACAGAAATTACTCATTCAGCATCATTGTTGCGAAACAACTGTCTCTTTTTCTTGCTTGCCCACTTGCTGACAATGGTGTGCAGATATGACTCTTCCCTTTCCTTCTGGCCTTCGAGCTTTGTCTTCAGGATCATGTCTTGCATCTTCACTGACAGCCTGTTCCGCCTTGCAGTGCACACCAAATTCTGTGAGCTGAAGCCTCTTTCCACATCAGCAGTGTGCACAGGTAGAACAAGGCATATCTGTGCCAGCTTCATCAGATTGGGGAAATCTGCCTTGTTAAACTGACTGATCAGTTTCCACAAAGAAGCAGTGCTGTCCCTTGGATAAAGCTGTGCCTTGACAGTAGACTTTGCTTCTTTCCACTCTTCTCTTGTAGCTTCTGGATCACAGAGAGGAGTGGAAATGTTGGATTTCTCAGTGCCATCCTCTTCCTTCCATGTTACTACAACTTCCTTGCCAAAGTGGTCAAAGATCGCTGATCTTTTTCACATTTGAGTCTCTTCTTTGGTGGCATGATGAAGACTGATGGCGTGATGCACACGTTTTTACCACTGTCGGATGTGAAGGAAAACAAACCGCGCGCAGGCCGGAAATTCAACAAGAGTTACTCGCTCTTGCTGAATTCTAAGTCTGTGCTCCTCTCGCCTATCGCATCGCGCTTCAGTCGGTACGTCAGCCTCAGAGCTGTGCAAATTTTCCCGAACACGCGATGCGCTTGGCTCTGCCTTTCAACGCTACTCAGTCTCGCACGCCTCCGCACAATAAAACGGCTGTAGACTTGTCCGCGACCTCGCGAAAACGATAGGACATGCGACCGCTTCGCTTGTATTAGGATCGGACATTTGACCGGATGGAGGTCGAGCCGATCGGTCATTTTACATTTCTATCGGTCAATGACCGGAGACCGATGGAAATCTACATCACTGCTGTGTGTGTGTGTGCGCGCGACACACTGAGCACTGCTCAGCCACTTGGCACGCCTCCAACAGTCAGCCACTGTGATATTTCGGTCAAGAACCCCCCCCCCCCCCCCTCCCGCCCCTTTCACATAGGGTCAAATGTTTGCTACTCACAATCTGAGTTTTCTTTATCTTATTCAGTATCAACTGACCGTCTTTTCAATATTTCCAGCACCTGATCTGTGGTAAATGTACAGCGAGACTGAGTACGTGAAGTGCTTGGTTGTGACGCCATAGTGAATGGGAAAAACATTCGGAATAAATTGATAAAGAACACTTTTTTTTTTTCTTTTTTTCTTTTTTTTTTTGCTGTCCCACTCTCTGCGCCACCTCAGAGGCAGTGCACCCACGCCGTTCATTCCGACACCCCATCCACAGCCACAGCCCGGTCGGCCCCGCCGCAGCCCCGGCACCGGCAATCCACAGGAAGCAGTCAATGTCAAGTCGTCAAGAGGCAACCCACCGGAGGAGACACTGCACTGCTGCCGAGTCACTTCGGTGGTGTTCAGTGGCGCCTGTTCTGATCTAACATACGCAGGACACCACCTACTAAGCCCCCTACTGACGACAATAATTGCTTAGTCGCGGAGCCGGCGTGAGTGAGCTCTCCCTCCGGAGGGCGCCACCACGTCCGTCCAACGACAGCCCCCATGGACTCGCCGATACCGGTGACCTCGACGGAACCAAACCAAGGTCACAGACGTGGAGAGGACATCGAAATTGAGGTCACCATGAGAGCAGGGCATGAAGGGCCACAGAATTTGAGACATTTTTTTTAATGCTGATTGATGAGAATGAGGATGATTAAGATGATGCTACGGAGTTTCGGTCTGAGACTACATGACAGGGCTGTACTCTACGCTTCCTTTCATAATATATCCCGGCGTCAACCAGGCCCGAGAGATACAGGCACCTGCAGTGTTGGTCATGAAATTTGAGCAACACTCTCAGAAACGCATCCATTAAGTGGATGAAACTCGACTGTGTGGTCCCAGTCTTCCCAACTGAGTCCGCAGCAAACTCAACTCTGGGTAGGAGCCGGTCGGGGCAGAAAAAAACCACATGACTTCTGATGGGATTCGAACCCACGACCTCCCAGCCGGGAGTCCGCGACGTTAACCACGGCGGCTGGTGATAAAGAACACTTAACTGAACTGCGCTCTGATGAAGCAAATGGCTGTGAGCACAGGTCAGGGAATCACCCAACTATGACATTTCTTTCTGGCTTTCCGTCTCATCAGATTAGAGAGTGAGAATATCGGGAGTTAGGTAAACCTAGTTGGTCGCCTTTTGGCGACCTCAGCGATGACCCACATTGTCACCAAACGGCAACATCGGCGGTGTAAGGGTTAATTGTGTTTGCAACCCTGAAGATGGGAAATTAACTCTTTCATCCCTACTACCCGGTTTTCCGGTTAGCAGAAATCCTACCCTTCCTTCCTGCAGCCCGGAAAATTGGTTCTCGCGGTAAGCCCTTTGAACTTCGCGCGAGTCGCGTCATCGGTACACGTTATGACCAGGTCGCTTGCGCGGCAGTGTTAATGAATGGAATGGATGAAGTGGTGATAATTGGCCCCTACAGCATGGGAAAATGATCGCCGCTCTATTCTGGCCAGTTTGGTACTGCATACGTGGCAGTTCTCACTTTACACTTCTGTTTTGTTTTTCTCTAAATCCAGGAGTGAAGGGATTACTCATATTATAGAGAATCTAGGAACAAGAGGAAGTAGTGGTTCATAGAAAAGTAGGAATGAATGAGTTAATGACATTTGTCGAAAATTTACTAGCCTGTTTCTTATTGTGCATGAAATCTGCATAACTTTAGACTGGTTTGTGTGTTTATGTGTATTTTGGCTGTTTTCCCATTAACACTGCTGTCTGTTTTATTTCGTCAATTACTACAACATGTCAGAATACAAGATACAAAGGAAATTATGGAGGATCTGTTTGGCCCCTATTTATCAAGGAATGATGCATTACCAAATTACCTGAAAACAGTGTTATGTGTGTCAAAGAAAAAAAGAATATTTCTGTAGTTGTTAGTCCCGTTTATATTCAGAGTTATAATCGTTTGAGTAAAGCAGCTCCATTTTTTTTCTGACAGAACAGTCAAAACGTGCTAGGCTAAAAAGGTAACAGGCATTTGCTATGTCAGGCCTGATAGGGTTAAATGTATTTAATTTGTGTGGGATTACGTTTGAAGCGCAGACTTATTTTCTTCTAACAGTCACACTCAACTTACATGTCAGAGGTTTTGGTTTTGTTTTGTTTATTTTTTGTTTGTTTCTTTCTTTCTTTCTTTGGGGGGGGGGGGGGGGGGGGGGGGAGGTTACATGACAGTGTGTGTGTGAAATTAATGAAAGTCCTAAACACAAAGATATTTGACTAAAATTTGATCTGTTTGAAACTGATTGAAATCGGAAAACAAGTGTATTCTTCGGGAACAAATCAGAAAACAAGTGTATTCTTCAGGAACAATGGTATGAATGACACACACACAACACAAAGATATTTGACTAAAATTTGATCTGTTTGAAACTGATTGAAATCGGAAAACAAGTGTATTCTTCGGGAACAAATCAGAAAACAAGTGTATTCTTCAGGAACAATGGTATGAATGACACACACACATACGCCTTGGCTTAAGGCTGTGTCAGACCAATTGACATAGGCCAGAACACCAAGGCTACATCAAAATGTTGTTATGCTCTGCATAGTTATGTGGGGATTGTCTTCAGTCGTGACAAGCTCCTAGCATAACATTATCAGTCCCCCAAATCCCCCGAAGTCGGAGTGTGGCTGCCCATGTGGCGGGGTAATCAAAAACGGTCACACACGTAATGTTCTCATCCCCAGCTGATGCATTTGTGCCATAGTGTTCAAATACTTCGGCTGTTCGGATGATCCCTGGAGTCTTTTAGCCAGGGTACGGACAACAACAACAACAACAACACACACACATGAGTAAGTGGAACTCCTTGAGAGAATAATAATGACATCATATTTTCTTTTACAATAATGTGAAGTGGTGATAATTCAGTTTGATTACAAAAAGAGTTGTAATGATTTGTTGCAATTTTTGAGAAATAAAAAGATGTGTCGTGGCAGCAATTCAATATGGTCATGAAAAAAATACATAAAATGCAAGCATTCGTTTGATAAAGATGTTGCTGAGCTGGTCTTGGGCAAAAGCATAGGTTCAGTTTTCATTGTAACATTTTAGAATAACTGTTGGAACATTTCCAGTAAGCAGAAGTGGTCATCAAATATGATGCTGTATTTGTAATTGCACATACTGTGCCATGGCTCACTAATGCAATAAGCGACAGTGGTTTGCTATCCCTGCCCCGTACACAATAAAGTCCGTACGGACAAGAACCCTGAAAGGGCCTGGTGTCTTGCGCATGCCAGATCATTCCTCTTTTCTCGGCAGCCATATTCCCGTTAGCCTCTTACGCTCCAAGTAGCTAAGTATTTTTACTTTTTCTCGCAGTTGATTGATTGTTGCTGCTGATTTTGGTGTTCTTGCTTATGTTTTTGCCTAAGGGAGAAATTTACGTGAAGCGTTTGGGTGGCAAAGCAAGTGTTCGGAAGATTTCGTCAGTCAATCTTTCCTGCTCGTAGGCCAGCACTTTTTATGGCATGCCGGAGCCTGCTCTCTCTTCTCTCTTCTCTCATATTATTATTTCTCTCCCTTCTCTCTCTTCTCATTCTTTACAGGTATCGCCTCAACTCAGCGCGGTTCTGTTGAGGTGACGGCAAGCCCTTGCACACACCCCTTAATTTCTCATGGTGATCGACTCGGCTCCCTCCGGGGTTGCAACCTTGCCGTGGTTGGAGGGCTTGCATGGTCCTGTGATCCCTTAAGCTTTGCTGGCGGGGGCATTCAAACTCGAAGATAGGCTGGTTTTTTAAAATGCTTCTAGGCCTGAAAAGTCAAGATGCTGTCTGGCCTAAGCACAACGTGGTAAGGAGTTGATACCCCTGGTAGGGCTTCCCATGTCAGATAGGCTAATGGTGAGGATCCTGACTAATAGTAACCCGCCTTTCTCCTTTTCTTGTTTTCTGCCTTTCTTATTTGGCTCTTTTCTCTATCTTCATCTCCCCTTCAAGTCTTCTTTTCCACACTCTTTCTCTCTCTGTGGTCTTCTTAAGATCCGCCGCGTTTGCCGTGCGGTGCAACCTGTGACGGAGGGGAATGAGATCCTGGTGATTGAGAGGGCCAGCACCCTCAACACATCACTTTGGCTCGGACCTCTCCCAGACAGGAGGTACACTCTGGCCCAGGTGTATCAATCGGCTTCCCCTTCATGGGGCTGGGTCAAGACAGGCAGTTCTCCGACTGGCCAAGGTAACCCCTGCAGTGCTCAGCTGTCTATTCCCGGGAGTTGGGCATGATCAGGGAGGATAGGGTTGGTAGGTTTCTGTCTGTCGTATATCTCTCCTGAAACCGGAAGGGGTCAAGACAATGATTTCTTGGCCCTGGCCCCTTAGTTGGACTCCATGGTGGGTGGGTAAAGGTGAGACGAAATTTATACATGTAAATCATGGCTTTATCCAAAATCACACCCCCCATAAAGAAGAGGAAGGCAGTGGACCCCATTTCCAGTCATGTGGATTCAGACAGTGCCTCGGATATGGAGACGAGACAGAGGACAGGTTTTTGGGCTTCTTGGCTTGTGATTGAAATGGCAGGAAAAGCCTATTTCTGCTCTGAGTCCTTTTGCAATTCAGAAGGGCTTCCAAGGTCTAGCAGGTGACCCTCAATCAGTGAAAAGGCTACGGAACGGCTCATTCCTCGTCCAGTGCAGGTCGAAGCAGCTGCTGAGGGCAACAAAACTCGTGGACAGAGTGATCCGGATGACTCCCCATCAGCAGTTAAATTCGTCCAAAGGAGTTATTCGGTGCCCAGATTTGAAAGGTGTCTCAGAAGCGGAGATCAAGACAGAACTTGTTTTTTCTATTAAATGACTTGTGAGTTGATTTTAACATGGTGACAGCCCTGATGTGGCCCTTTGCGGTCGGCTGGGCTATAAGCAACATGATCTTATCTTATCTGATCGACTCAGCTGCGGTTCTGTCGATCCCATCCCTGCATCCTGTGTACAGCTCAGCTGAGGTTCTGCTGTACACATCTCAGTCACCTTGGCCGAATCACAGATGCAGGTACCCCCTTCTGCTGGGGGATAAAGGGTTGGGTGATGCGAAGTTCTCACGGTGATCGACTCAGCTACAGTTCTGTTGATCCCATCCCTACATCCAGTGTACAGCTCAGCCGAGGTTCTGCTGCACACGTCTTGGTCGCCAGGGCTCAATCACGGATGCAGGTACACCCTTTTTTGGGGGATAAAGGGTTGGGTGATGCGAATTCTGAAGGCTTAGCCCATTCTTCATCCCTTCTCCCAATTTCAGCCCGGCTCGTGCCAGCGCAGCCATTGGGCGGGCCAAGGGAGACAACTTCTTTATGGGTGCCCGATGCTCAGTCAGCACTGGTTGTCTCCCTTCTTCTGCCCCTGCCTGGCTTCGCCCCTACTCTTGCCTCGCGCAGCCATTGGGCGGGCCAAGGGAGACAACTTCTTTATGGGTGTCCGATGCTCAGTCAGCACTGGTTGTCTCCATTCTTCTGCCCTGCCTGGCTTCGCCCCTACTCATTCGAGACAGAATGCGTGGTTTCCTTGGCAGTTGCCAGGCAACCCGCGGTGGGCTGGACTCTCAGGGTCCCCCTGTGCCTGCTTGGGCTAGCAGGCACAGCTTCTGCGCCCCTCTTCGTTGAGGCAGTGCCCTCAGCCTTAGGTTCCATGGGCCCTTCACATGGCTCAATGGCAGCGTTTCTAGACCATGGGACTTCCTCAGTCCCCTGCCCAGGGGTTTCCATGGTGGTCCAGCTATTTGCTCAGCGCTCCAGCAGCGCAGACCTCTCCTTTGCCTGCCCTTCCAGCCCACCTGGTGGCAGATCCCTCCCCAAGGGTTCTCTCAGGATCAGTCCACCGAGGTCTGTCAGGCTTGCCCCCATGCATGTCCACATCGAGGTCGGTCATCTCCTCTGCCTGTGGTGCAGAGCTGACAGACTCAGTGTCAGAGGATGAGGACCCGATACCCTCTTCCTTCTCCTTTCATGACTCGATGGCCCTCCTGGCCTCGTATGTGCACTCAGCCGTGTCCACAGCTGAATTCCTCTAAGGGAGTGATTCGATGCCCAGATCTTAAAGGTGTCTCAGAGGCAGAGATCAAAGCGGAACTTGCTTCCCAGGGTGTGACAGAGGTGCATAGGGTGACAGTTAAAAATGGTGCAGAAAGAGTGCCCACCAACACCCTCTTTCTGACATACTGTAACCCTTTGTTACCTCCGGTCATCAAAGTGGGATACTTAAATGTCCGTGTACAAATGTATGTCCCATCCCCGTTGAGGTGTTTCAGATGCCAGAAATTTGGACATGTCAGAGATCGCTGTTCTGGGGAGGAGATGTGTGGTGTTTGTTGCAAGGCAACCCATGATGGGCTGTGTAAAGACCCGGCTCATTGTGCGAACTGCGGTGGCGACCACCCCTCCTCTTCACGCAACTGCCCTGTTTGGATCCAGGAGTCCAACATCCAGAAAGTTAAAACTGAAAAGAAGATCTCGTTTTTTGAGGCACGTAAGCAGGTTGTTGGCAGTCAGACGCCAACAGTATCTTCCTATGCTTCCGCTATAAAGAAAGTTTCGACCCATTCAGTCTGCTGCCAGACTAACGAATTTCCTTTCACCAAAACATTGCCAGGAAAAATGTTAAGCTCTGGTGGAAGCAAGTCCACCACCTCCCAACCCAAAGTGAATGCTCCTGGTGGAGGCAAGAAATCCGCCACCCCTCAGACTGCCCAGCAGTCTACTCCATCTGCTGCTGGGCAGGTTAAAAAGCCAGCCCTCCCGCCTCAAACTTCTGTGGGCAGTGCCCGTGCGGGCAAGGGAGTTCAACCAAGTGTGGAGATGGTGGAGATGAGAAAGAAACCTCCACCATCTTCAACATCCAGGCCTTCTTCACCTGTGGGCAAGTCTGCCAGCAGGTCTGAAGACCCAAACAGTCCAGTGAAACTAAGTATAAATTTGCTCCATTGAACGCAGACGATGACGAGGAGATGACCTGATTTCTCTCCTACTCATCCTCTGCACCATGGACAGTACAATAATCCATTGGAATATCCGTGGCCTAAATTCAAACTTTGAGGAGCTGCAGCTTCTGTGTCGAACTATAAAACCTTCCGTCGTGGCTCTTCAGGAAACTAAAATTCAAAGCCAGAGGACCTTCACTCTTTCTGGCTTTAATATTCTTTCCAAACCTGCACAACCATCCACACTGGGACTATCAGGCGGTGTTGCCCTTCTTTTACATAAAACTTTGCTGTTTTAGTCCTGTCGCTCTGACTACCCCCCTTCAGGCTGTAGCTGCGAGAATCACTCTCCACAAAACTGTCACAATCTGCTCACTATATCTGCCACCTTCTGTCCCGGTTTGTCGTCAGGACCTTGTCAGTCTGATTGGAGAACTTCCTCGACCTTTTTTGCTGTTGGGTGACTTTAATAGACACAATCCTCTTTGGGGTAGTGTCGGTTCGTCATCCAGAGGTCTGCTTCTTGAAGATGTCCTTTCTGACTTTGATTTGTGTTGTCTGAACGATGGATCTCCAACTTACCTCCACTCTTCTACAGGCTCACTTTCGTGTTTAGATTTGTCGATTTGTGACCCCTCGCTGGTCCTGGACTATGAGTGGTCTGTCCATGATGATCTGCACGCAAGTGACCATTTCCCAGTTCTTTTAAAACCTGTATTAACTGAAACTGCCTCTGTCTCACAACATCTTAATTATAAGAAGGCAAACTGGGATCTTTTTGCAACCAATATTTCAAAAGAATTCCGGGAAATTGATTTTCTTCAGAGTCCAGACCCAGCCGAATCTCTAACACTGTGATAAACTGTGCTAAAACCTGTATTCCAATGTCTTCCGACAAACTCCAGCTGCCCAAAACACCCTAGTTTAATTCTGACTGCCATCACATTTCAAGGGTACGCAAACGGGCTCAGCGTCGTGTATACCAACGACCTTCAGGTCCCAACGCTTGAGCCCATCAGAAACTCCGTGCCAAATCGAGACACACTTTCAAAATCAGTAAACGTCAGTCTTGGAGAAACTTTTGCTCCAGGCTGACATCTAAAACTTCAAAGAAAAAAGGGTGACAGCCCTGATGTGGCCCTTTGCGGTTGGCTGGGCTATAAGCAACATTATCTTATCTTATCTTACCTCTCAAGAGGCCAGGGCTCCCTGGCCTTCCACAGTGGAGATCGCCTTGGGTGGGCTACCTTTCTCGGTCCCCCCCCCCCCCCCCCTCCTCTCTTAAAAGAGTCAGGCATAGTAGCCGACTCTATGAGGAGGGCACAAAGTAAGACTAGAGGCAGGGAGACACAGGACATTCCACCTGGTTCTGTGCCTGATTTTCCCGGAGCATTAGTGTTTGGGAAGTTTCTTAAGCTGGAAAAGCTCCCCTTTGCACGGAAGGTCTTTATGGTCCATGAGTCTATCCCAGACTCCCGTCTTTCCCTTTCCCAAGAGGACCTCCTCCTTTTCCAGAAGAGGTCTCGTTCTTAACCACGGCAGATCCGCTCCCAGAGTGATGCCTCACAGATTGGGAGGAGACTGCTAGGAGGGGGCTGGAGGCGGTTTCACTGATGGATGTCTTCTAGGTCTGGTATCCCCCCTTAAGGACCCGGACTCGGAGTCCTTTGCTCTCTGCCAGTCAGCAGGTCTGAGAGCCAGTCTGGGCTGCGTGATTCAAACAACAAGTACACCTGTTTGCCACCAGGTTCAACCGCCGCCACCAGCTATATGTATCTACAGTCTGGATCCGGAGGCTTTGGCTGTGGACGCTCTGTCCATCCCGTGATCGGGCCTGATAGGCTATGCCTTCCCTCCATTCCCTCATCCTGAGGAAAGTTCTATGGAAAGGGAGGGAAGACTTGGCCACACTGATTCTCGTGGCCGCCCGCTGGGCAGCCCAAGCGTGGTTTCCACACCTGCTGCACCTGTCCCATGTGCCTCCGATATAGCTCGCCCTGACAACAAGGTCCCTGCTCCAGCCACAGTCAGGCATTCCGCACAATAATCCAGCCGTGCTAAACCTTCATGCCTGGCTACTGTGCACCCCCTCAGTCTTCGTTCAGGAAGAGGAAAAAACGCGGACACCGACAGTGTGTGGTGTTGGTGGTGTTTAGTGACTGTCATGCATGAAGACCGGTGTGGTGGTGGTAGCGAAGAACAAAAGCTGACCTGTTGTCCTGAGGCTTTTAATCGTTTTGTTCTTTTCCGTGACGGTGGCCAATTCGCTGACTATCTTTCTTTGTTGACGTTAACTTGTTTCCTTCTTTGTGTGTGTGTGTGTGTGTGTGTGTGTATATATATATATATATATATATATATATATATATATATATATATATATATATATATATATATGTGTGTGTGTGTGTGTGTGTGTGTGCCTGTGTATTCCAATCCTCCTGCCAGAGGTCTCTCACATAATCGTTAATTTTGGGTTTCAGATCTGAGCAGGGGATATAAATGTTGGACAATTTCTCTCTTGTGGTATTCTTGGCTAAACGATCAATCGTTTCATCCCCTTTGATGCCAACATGACCAGGAACCCAAGCCAGAATAATGTTGTAACCATCTGCTTTCAACTTGGTAAAAAGTTCAAAGAAGTCAAAAGTTCTGGATGCTGAAGGTTGCGGCCGGCTATGGGCTCCAAAGCTGACAGCGAATCTGACAGAACCAGAAAGTCCTTCTTCGTGGATTGTGAGATTATCCTCAGCGCCAGAACCAGAGCTGTAAGTTCAGCAGAATAGACAGAAGCATCTGGAGGTATATATTCTAACAGTATCTGAGAAGGAGCACCAGGGCAATAGGCTGCACAGGCCACTCCATCCTCAGACTTGGAACCGTCAGTGAAAATTTTCTGATAGGATGGGAATTTTGAACAGAGGTCAGCATACAAGGCCTTGTATGCCAGAGAGCTGGTAGACTCTTTACGAAAAGCTGCAAGATCAAAACGAATCTCTGGTGTGAAAAAGGTCCACGGAGGCTCATCTGGAAACTTGGAAAAATCGGACACAACTCCTAGGTCTAGACCTGTCAAAGAGGCCAAATTTCTAGGGTTATCTTTGACCAGAAACTTAACTTTCTCAGCCATATTAAAAACCTCAAAACTGCTTGCCAGAAAGCACTGAATATTCTGCGGGTCGTAGCGCACACCGACTGGGGCGCTGATAAGAAAACTTTGCTGCACCTCTACAGAGCCTTGGTCCGTTCCAAACTGGACTACGGTTGTGCTGTGTACTACGGCTCTGCAAGATCATCTTACCTCAAACTCTTGGACCCTATCCACCATCAAGGGCTTCGTCTCTGTCTTGGAGCGTTCCGCACCACCCCTGTGTACAGTCTGTATGCAGAGGCGGGTGAACCTTCACTGTCCAACCGCAGGCTGAAACTGTCTTTGAATTATTATATCCGACTGTTCTCAGAACCGCAGAATCCTGCCTATGACTGTGTCTTTGACCCTCCATTCCAAAGTAAGTTTGAAAACAACCCGAAATGTATTCCGCCGTTTGGTCTTCGTATGCGGCCTCGCGTGCGGAATGCAGGTCTAGACCTAGGAGTTGTGTCCGATTTTTCCAAGTTTCCGGATCAACCTCCGTGGACCTTTTTCACACCAGAGATTCGTTTCGATCTTGCAGCTTTTCGTAAAGAGTCTACCAACTCTCTGGCATACAAGGCATTGTATGCTGAGCTCTGTTCGAAATTCCCATCCTGTCAAAAAGTTTTCACTGACGGTTCCAAGTCTGAAAATGGAGTGGCCTGTGCAGCCTACTGCCCTGGGGCTCCTTCTCAGATACTGTTGGAACATATACATTCAGATGCTTCTGTCTATTCTGCTGAACTTACTGCTCTGGTTCTGGCTTTGAAGATAATTTCACATTCTTCGAAGAAGGACTTTCTGGTTCTGTCGGATTCGCTGTCAGCTTTGGAGGCTATAGCTGGCCGCAACCTTCAGCATCCAGAACTTTTACTTTTTTTTTTTACTTTTTAGTACGTTGAAAGCGGACGGTTACAACATTACTCTTGCTTGGGTTCCTGGTCATGTTGGCATCGGCGGGAACGAAATGGTTGATCGTTTAGCCAAGAACGCCACAAGAGAGAAACTGTCCAACATTTATATCCCCTGCTCAGATGTGAAACCCAAAATTAACGATTATGTGAGAAACCTCTGGCAGGAGGATTGGAACACACAGACGAATAACAAACTCTTTCAGATCCGTCCAAAACTTAAGGACTTCCTCCCATCTACGTCGGGAGGTCGTAAAGAGGAAACGGTTCTGTGCCGGCTGCACACCGGCCATTCGTATTTTACCCATTCTTACCTTTTAAAGAGTGAAGAAGCTCCGTGGTGTATTCCATGTCATGCGCCACTCACAATGAAACATGTTCTTTTAGAGTGTTGGGACTTGCACGATGTGAGACACAAACATTTTAACAGCGGAGCCTGATGTGTGATCCTTGAGTTTTTGAGAGAGATTAACATTTTTCATCTGATTTAAGATTTTACGGAAGAAAGATTTTTAACGAAGTTTCTGGTGCGTTTCTAGATGATGTCATTTAAAGAGATGTGTGAAAGGTTTTTTTTTTTGTTTTTTTATTTTTATTTTATTTTTTTATGACTGGTCAGTTGATTTTAACATGGTGACAGCCCTGATGTGGCCCTTTGCGGTCGGCTGGGCTATAAGCAACATTATCGTATCGTATCGTATGCACAAAATGCAGATCTTGATCTAGGAGTTGTGTCGGACTTCTCCAGGTTTCCAGATGAGCCTCCATGGACCTCTGTGGTGCATTTCATGTCATGTACCACTCACAATGAAACACATTCTTTTAGAGTGTTGGGACTTGCATGATGTGAGACACAAACATTTTACAGCAGATTCCATGAAAATCTTGTTCAGGGATGTTCCACCTGATGCAATCTTTGAATTTTTGAAAGAGATTAACATTTTTCATTGAATCTGAGATTTTATAGTGGAAAGATTTTTAACATTTCGGTTAGGTTTTTAGAAGATGTATTTTAGAGAGTTGTGTGAATGAATAACTTGTGAGTTGACTGTAACGCGGCGACAGCCCTGATATGGCCCTTTGTGGTTGGCTGGGCTGTAAGCAACATTACCTTACCTTACTTTAAGGATCAAGCTCACAGGACAAGTACACAGGGGATATACAGTGTCCACTGGAACGGCTGGCTTTCTTAGTGCTCCACCCATATGGTGTCTCCCCACTCCCCCTCTCACTTTCAGTTAGTGAACAACCTCGCCTTTCTCTCGTCTGAGGAAAAGCTCTCAGCCTCCTCTGTGAGGGGTCACAGGGCAGCTGTCAACACCACCATCCGCCAGTTAGGTGGCCCTTCCTTTGCAGACGACCCCCTCCTGTGGGATCAAGTCAGGGGAGCCGCTCTACAAGAGGGTCTAACCACCCGCCATACCCCAGCGTGGGTTCCCTTTCTAGTCCTCTCCTCCCTGAGGTTCCCTCCCTATGAGCTCATCAGGGAGCATTCTCTGAAGTTCCTCTCCTTCAAGACAGCCTTTCCTGTTTCTCTGGCTTCGCGGAGGCGCTGCAGTGAAGTCCATGCTTTTAGTGGGCTTCCCTGGGATGTAGTTTTCGAACCTGATGGCTCGATATCTCTTCTGTTCCTCCCCAAATTCTTAGCCAAAAACCAGTTGCCAGGTTCCCCTCTCCAACTATCTCCATTCATCTTCTGATTTCTGTCCTGGCCCCAGACATTGAAGAGCGCAGTCTCTGTCCGGTGCGTGCCCTGCGCGTGTGTAGAAAGCGGATGAAGTCTTCTTGCTCTAAGCACAGCGCCTCCTGTTTCTCTCTTACAATGACAGTTACAAGGAGGACATCAGACGCTCATTGATCTCTCGATCCCTGAGAGAAGTAATCAAAGCTGCATATGCGAGGCATGACGCGGATTTGGCTGTCTTTTTACCAAGGCTTCATTAAATTAGAGCATGGGCCTCGTTGCTGGCAGTTGCTCACAATGCCAACATTCAAAGTGTCCTGGACTCCGCATATTGGCATTCCCCAGACACCTTCATTCAGTTTTACTTGTGCGACATCTCCTGTCTGCGCCATGATGGGTCCAAAGGCATCACTTTAGCTAAACACCCCATCTCTGCCACACGCCCTAGCTCTTCTCGCTCCTCCAAACGTTAACCAGGCGAGCCGTCCTTCCTAGTAATGCTACTCTGCATTAGTGAGCCACGGTACAGTATGTGTAATTAAAAAAATTTTCTTCTAAAATTATGTTTAACATACTTACCGTGACTCACGCAGAGTCCCACCCTTCCTCCCCGCCTTCCCGGTTCCTATAGGATTTCACAGAGTATTGGTTACCTTGAAAAGAGGAATGATCTAGGCATATGCAAGACACCAGGCCCCTTCAGGGTTCTTGTCTGTACAGACTTTATTGTGTACGGGGCAGGAATAGCAAACTGGTGTCGCTTATTGCATTATGAGCCATGGTAAGTATGTTGGATTCAACGTAGTCTTAGAAGAAATTTTTCTTTTTCTACATAAGAGTCCATTTAACCTACAAGACTTGATAAGTCAATGATTTGGTTTACACAATTTGGCATCGCCAATCCAAAACCACCTCTTTGTTTTTCTTCTCGAAATTCCCCAGTTAAAGTGAGTATTTTATAATTAACTTTTGCTTTGGCAAATGAATTTTCCTCTCTTGATTAGTAAAAACAAAATGAAGATGAACATTTTCACTTTTTTTTTCCATACACATATATATATATATATATATATATATATATATATATAATATATATATATATATATATATATAATATATATTGCTTAAGACATAAGGGTATTGAGAATATTAACAATGGAATGCCATGATGGCAGTTTTTTCTCATCGTCTTTTTCACATTCATATGTATTACTTGTTCAAATTCAATTTCTTTTTTCCCAAAACCTTTATTGGCCTATCAAAGATATTGGTCAACACAAACCACTCTTTCTTTTTACCTGACTGTCATGTTAGGTGGACTTCTCTGTATTTTTGTAATATTAACATAACATCACATTATTTTTGTTTGTCCATATTCCGATGCTGTTATCATGTGTTTTCACTGCAGGTCATTACAACCCGATCACAGGCGCTGACTACAAAGATCTGGCCCCTAATCACCATGCCCTGCATGTTAAGGTAAGTGGACACTCTTTCATCACTCTTTCCACTACAGTAGAATAGGATAGGATAATGTTGCTTATAGCCCAGCCGACCGCAAAGGGCCACATCAGGGCTACTACAGTAGAATCCGGTTATAAGAAACTCGGTTGTAAGAAAACTTGGCTATAACAAATCAAATGGTTTTCCCCTGCTGAGAGGATTCTTTAACATTATTTAAAATATCTTGGATGTAAGAAACTCGGTTGTAAGAAAACGCGCTTGTAAGAAACAGGTTTAGCTGACCCTGGCGAAACTTTTCCTTGGATGTAAGAAAGTCTCGGCTGTCGAAAGAGTTTCTTGGTGGGCCTACACATACCTATATAATAAAAAAAAAACCCAACAATTCCACGATGCAGGTCACAGGAATTGGCAGGACAGGATGTGGGCCCTTTGATGTCGCCAAAGGGATGGGATAGCCGGATGTAAGCTAGACAAAACGCAGGCGCTTGATTACGAGAGGTGTTTGAACCCATCCCTGTTTCTCTCTTCACGCCAGTGCATGTTCAATGCAAGGTAAGCCTTTGTACAGTGTAAAGTGAAGATGGCTGACAAACACAAAAGACGAGCAATTTCGCTGAAACGAAAAATCGAAATTTTGGATGCTGTGGAGAGAAACCCGAAAAAGAAAAAGAGGTTGATTGCTGAAGAATTTCAGATTCCTCTTGCTACTTTGTGCAACATTGTAAAACAAAGGGACAAATACAAAAATCAGTTCTTGGGCAGTACAACTGACCCGCAGCTACAGCAAAAGAATAGGAAGGCGAAACATGAGGACATTGACAATCAACTTCTGCAATGGTTTGTCCAAGCGAGGTATGTTATGTTACTATCTCCACCCCCTCTGCCTCATCTCTCTCTCTCTCTCTCTCTCTCTCTCTCTCTCTCATACACACACACACACTCTTTCTCCCCCTCTCTCGTTCACTCCCTCCCTCCCTCCCTCCCCCCTCTCTCTCTCTCTTTTTCTCACACACACACACTCTTTCTCCCCATTCTCCATCACTCCCTCTCTCTCTCTGTCTTTGTTTCTCGTGCATGTGCACGAATGTGAGAAGCTTGATAAATAATCAAGGAATCACGTGCTATGTTCGTATTCATTCATTCATTTCACATTTGACGACCATCAATATGTAATAGCCTACAACTTATGAGTACCTGTCAACTCCAATTCAGAATATCGCTGAGCGCTGTTAATACTGCTCGTAAATACTTGTGTGGGAGCGCGTGCCTGCGTACACACACACACACTCTCTCTCTCTCTCTCTCTCTCTCTCTCTCTCTCTCTCTCTCTAAACTTTCATGTTCTGTTCCGATGACAAATTATAAAACAGTTCCTACCTGCATTTCAAGAGGATTCTCTACACAAGGCTTGAAATAAATCTTTTGTAGTGTGTGAAAAAGTATTGTCTCTGATGCAATCCCCAGATACAACATATTATGGTAACATATTTACATGTATTCTTGTTAAAATTAAGAATATATACATGTACTTGCATATTTGTAAGCACACACACACACACACACACCATCATGGATGTCTGTTGCAAAGCGGCGATGGCTTTGGTGTGTTATGGTTTATGTTTAAAACACCTTTTGGACTGAGGACTCATCCGAGAATAAGTGATTCATTTATTTATAGGTGCATTTGTTAATATTGGGAAATTTCCTTACGATTATGTTGACTTTAACTATTTACGGTTGCATTCTAAAAAATCTCTCTTTCTCTCCCCCTCTCTCTCTCTCTCTCTCTTTCTCTTGATTTGGTGCACACTAGGAATGAATGTGTACTAGTTGTTTGCAGGAAAGGAAGAGGGAAATGTTATTGTTCTGTTACCTCTCCCCCTTGTCAAAAGACCTCTTTGGTAATGACAATAAGATATCAAAGTCTCTTTCTCTCTCTCTCTGTCTTTCTCTCTCTCTCTCTCTCTCTCTCTCTCTCTCTCTCTCTCTCTCTCTCTCTCTCTCCACACACCACATCATACACACACGAAGATGTTGATCCCTCTTTCTCTGTGTCATGACGGCCAATGGCTCCAAGAATAAAATCTATGCTCTCCTTTGTCACATTTTTACTCATCTATCGTGTTTGTGTGTGTGTGTGTGTGCATGTGCGTGTGTGTGTGAGTGTGTGCGAGAGAGAGATTGAGAGGGAGAGAAAGTGATAAGAAAAAGAAAACACACTAGAAGTTTTATGTCACAGGCCAAAGTTTACTTGCGAAATCAAACCAAAGAGCCTTCTCTCTCTCTCTCTCTCTCTCTCTCTCTCTCTCTCTCTCTCTCTCTCTCTCTCTCTGTGACTCTGTCTCTCTCCATGTCTCTGTTATGTGTGTGTCTCAATCTCTGTCTGTCTCTCTCTC
The DNA here is from genome assembly GCA_018398815.1 of Conus ventricosus. NCBI lineage: Eukaryota > Metazoa > Mollusca > Gastropoda > Neogastropoda > Conidae > Conus > Conus ventricosus. The sequence continues at coordinate 36,194,761 of CM031601.1, forward strand.
TCTCTCTCTCTCTCTCTCTCTCTCTCTCTCTCTCTCTCTCTCTCTCTCTCTAACAATGACGTACACACACTAACAATTACAGAAACGTGCAGAGAAAAAGAGAACCAAAGCAAAAACAAACAAAAACTCGGATATTCGAAACACTCTAAAAAAAAATTTTTAGAACTCTCGATTATAAGAAACCTCGGCTGTAAGAAAACTCGCTTATAAGAAACAACAAAAACATTCCCCTCAACTTTCTTATAACTGGATTATACTTGCAAGCTTCAGGCACTTTGTTAGCTCTGTTTAGCCCATTTTTCTTGACTAGCACAATAAATAAACACTATGCCAGTTGTCTTTACATTTCTTGCAGACAGCACAGAATTACTTCTGCTTCTTTTCATTCTACGGCTAAATGCACAACAAAGAACAAACTTTAGGCTTTTCCTTTGTCTTACCATGCATACTTGACTTTGAGTGCAGTATGTTCCATTTTCTTGCATTTTATGGCAGACTTTTTGTTTATTATTTCTCCATGCACCACCTCTTGTTCCACTGGCCTTACCATCTTTCCATTTTGTCCATCATGTCTCGCTCAGTGAGGAGTGAGTTTCACCATCATGGGTACTGTTAGGATTTGATCTTTAAACCACACTTTGGGGATCATGTTATCAAATCCCTAATGTATGCTAGACATTTTACCATCATTTGACAAGCGTCAAAATATTTGTATGCAAAGATGGGACATGGAGAGTTTCAGCACATTTCACCTGTGTGCAGACAGTGGATCCAGCTAATACATTCAGTCTTGGATGAAAAAGGTGCACTCTCATGCTCAGTGCACACCAGCACACATATTGTGGAGGGCCGAGTTGGACCAAGCTGCTCGCCATTCCACCCCACCACCCTCAGCTGCTTCCTCCCCCACCCATCTCCCCTCACTGCCAGAGCATAAATCAGGTTGTGGTGGCCGCTCAAATCTCTTCATAAGGTGTATTACAAAACACTGTATCAGTCCCCTTTCTGTGACACTGGCAGACCCCACTTTGACACAGCCCTCGTTACAGTTTTGGGTTTGTTTTTGACCAGGGCTTATCATGCTCGGCACAATAGTACACACACACACACACACACACACACACAATGATGTGAATATCTGAGTTTAGGGTGCATTCTCCCCACCCCATCCCCTACTGTCTATGCCCTGCTGTCTGACCTTGGACTTCACATATCCTTGGAATCCAGGGATAGATGATCCTCTTCAGGCCATCTTGCTTATATTAGCAATCCTGCATCCTAGAGAGAAGCGAACTGTGGCAGAAGTAAAGATTCCCACCAGGATCTGTATTTGCTAGGCTCATTTCCAAGTGCAAGCACTCCTCTTGTCTGCACACTCTTACACCCCCCTCCCCTGTCCTTGTCCTCCTGTCTACACCCTCCTCTCTCACCTCCCCATCCCCACTCTCCCCTAGCATCCTCCCCGCTGCGAGTGTGGGTAGTCTGCTGGCTATTGCTTGTCAGGTTTGGAAGCTCTTATTTTAGACTCTAAAAATCCCCTGGATTCCCCAATTTTAGCTCAGTGAAGGCTGTAAGCCTTCAGGAGTTGACCAGAAATCCAGAACAGAAAAAAAGTCTCCAAGGTTGACAAGATTTGGTGTTTTCTAAACTGGCAAGATTGGTTCAAATTCTCCCCAGTTCCAAGCTATTTGGCAAAAGCAATATGTGTGTTGTTTCTGTTCATTTGTAACTTTTTTGGCATAGTGTGATAGATGAAAAAACAGAGCTCAATATTTTTTTTCTTAACTCGCACACTTGTACAAGTCGCTGGAACAATCACTTGCCCAAATGGGTTTTGCAGTTGCCCAGATTTCAAAAGTTTACTTTTTCTCCTACTCTTACACTCGACTCACACACACACCCACACCCACACACACACACACATATGCATGCATGCATACACACTAAAAAAAAATTTTTTAAAAGGTCAAAAATAGCATAATCCTTATGCAGCAAGACCTAGTAGATTGTAAGAAAAGAAACCACTGGCTTCAAAAAAGAATAGGAGCAGTGGCAAGCACCCTTTTAGCTGCAACGCAGATCTCTTTGTTTCCATTCACCTGGGCCTGTTGCAGTCAAGATCAGTGTTACGGATGGAATGGGTCATGTCTGCGGGTGTCTGACTGTCTTGACTCTCACACAGAAATTATGGATGCATGCACGACTTTTTCAGTTCACATGTATACACACACCCACTCACCGGAACATTGATAGCCAGGCAACAGAACAACACTTTTTTTGTTTTATGCTGCCCGAGCCATCAGACAAACATATATAATAAATACAAGTTCATCAATAGGTCGGCACGCCAACCATAAGGCGTACACACAGAACTATATATATATACACTACTTCAGGTATGCCAAACAGGGTGCACGACACAAAATATATCTGTATATAATTGGCTATCTACTAGCACTGCTGGTTCCAATGACAACGAAGACGTTGACGACAACAAAAACGATGAAGAGGATGAAGACAACGTCTACAGAGTCAAGTCCGACACAGGACTTGCAGAACTTCACAGAGCTGTGGCTCAAAATCACTACCACACTCAAGGCATTTCTGCCGACAACAAGGCGACAGTCTCACACAGGAGATGTGGCTCGCACGTACACAAAAACACAGAACGCAGCGACAGCCTAGCCAACAGGTCACTGGATCAAATCTCGGGAGCAGCGCTCTGGCTTGGCAGCAGCGGCGTCTCCAGCCCAACTGGCTCAGCGGGTAGTCGGTCCTGGGCGCAGTGGCAGGTAGGGTAGTTGTCGGCACTCGGGCCGACCTCTCCACGCCAACAAAAGGCGGAGAACAAGGGGGTAGACCACAGCTACGGCCCCGACCCTCAGAAAGTTGCAGCCAGCCCCCTTCAGACCAGGGTACACTTCTACCTGGGGGAAACTGATTAACTGCCTTGATTATCATGTCTACTTCATTACAGTCATGACTACATTCATATTCATTAGCCACATCACATTCCACTAGAACTTGGGACAAACATCAGCATATTCTTTCTTCAACACTACAACATTCCCTTTTCCGGAATCGTAACGCTACAACATTCCCTTTTCTGGAATCACAGCACTACACAGAAAAGGATTCCAATATAAACCTTTCAGAATCTAGTTTTCCAAATTGGGTAAGGATTCCCACCTAGACCCTCTTCAATAAACCATGAATACAATCATTACACACAATTAATGATTACTTCTCATCAAACTATGAATGTATTTTGTGATGAACAAAAATGTTCACTTCTTTTTCTTGTATCACAAGAATGTTCCATTTCATTTCATATAATTACCAGATTTTAGAAGGTTTCTTTTTTCAAAAGATTCATCTGCTTCAATATATGTAAGGGAGAGATTTCCACACACTCTTGTTTACCAATACACAACTATTCAATATTTATAAGAAGAGTGAGTTAAATATATAACAAGAGTGAGTTAAATACTCGTCCACATCAAAAATCAAAACCAGTATATATGATAGTCTGTGTCGCTCACTTTGGGAGCTTATTATCCATAGCATCAAAACTCTCCCTCGTCTCGCAAAGCCTAGCTAAACCACATTCGAATACTTAACTTCTTTTTTTTCATCATGAAGTTCATAGCTAGTTAAGTCACAGAATAAACAGCATCTTTTTTTTCTCCTGAAGACCACTTCCTTTAACACTCACTTCATCTATTCATGTTTTCCGAAATAATTTCATTTTGCTACCCTATCAAGTCATAGGATAACAGAACACAACAAATACTTTCCTTTTCAAAACAAAACCTTCACAGTGTGCTGAGGAAGTTTCAGTCGCTCCTAAATGGGAATACCGTCAATACGGTTTCGGTTTGCTGACAATAAATATTGAATGATAAATACCTGACTGCCACCAAAACAGATAGAGTCCCTCTTCGGCTTCTGGGTAGTTGCATTGCCGGAATCACTGCAGAGACTGCCTAACCGTTTCAGCTCACCCGGCTTAAACAGTGCGCAGGTGAGCAGCAGTCAAGTAAGCTTTTCAACTGGCTTCCGGACCACTACCTTCCGGTTAGCATGGTTGCACAAAAATTTGTGACTGGACGGGAAACGGTCCATCACTATCAGGAACTATTTGTCTGCTCTTAATTTTCATGTAGCTATCATTGGGGTAATGATTTGAAGAAAAACTTCTTGTCAATTGTCAACATTTTCTCTTGCTTGGTAGGACTAGTTTAGAATGAACTTCACTTGCATGACATAGTAATGCACTTACCCCAGGCATTTGGGCAATGGTTAATGCTAATCTAGAATTGCCTGTAAAGAAATTGTTTAAGACTTCTTGTCATTTTGGTAACTTTGGGTAGGAAACCTTGTTGTGATTACCAGAAGCAAACATAAAGATTTCCTCATTTTGTCAGACTCGCTTTCTGCTTTGGAGGCCATGCTGAAATCAATTGAAATGTACATCTCTCTAAAATCAAATGGATACAACATAAAAAAATCGGAAATGAAATGAGGTAGGGAACAGTAAACGATAAACAGTAAACAAGTGGGGTATGTTTTGCTCCCATAAGGAAACCTAACACAGAGTAACTTTTATTCAAGACTGGCACAGCCTTTTAAACTTGAATAAAGTCAGACAAATACATAGACGAACAATCTAATAGTGGGGGAAAAACAAGCACAGGCCAACAACTGAACTGTCTTCATAGTAATGACCTGGCAAAGATTTGAACTTAAGGAGGGGAGGGGAGTTTGAAGATGGAGAAACTGGGAACATGAAATAAATTATATTAAAAAAAATGTTACAGATATGAAAACTCTTCGTCAGATGCATAAGGGAACCATTGCAATCCCTTTTGAAGGCGACGCCTTGGCTTAAGGCTGTGTCAGACCAATTGACATAGGCCAGAACACCAAGGCTACATCAAAATGCTGTTATGCTCTGCATAGTTATGTGGGGATTGTCTTCAGTCGTGACAAGCTCCTAGCATAACATTATCAGTCTCCCAAATCCCCCGAAGTCGGAGTGTGGCTGCCCATGTGGCGGGGTAATCAAAAACGGTCACACACGTAATGTTCTCATCCCCAGCTGATGCATTTGTGCCATAGTGTTCAAATACTTCGGCTGTTCGGATGATCCCTGGAGTCTTTTAGCCAGGGTACGACAACAACAACAACAACCTTTTGAAGGCAGATATATTTGTATTGCCTGCTCCGAGGCCTTTCGCCCGCTGGGTCGGGACTCATCAGGGAGACACGGCTGGTTGTGTCTGCGCTCCCGGCGTCAAATAGAGACACACCACAGTCCATAATACTGTGGTGTTCTCACCACCATGGGTGCAAAAAAGAATCCAATAGCACCCCCAAAGCAGCCAGCGAAGAGTAGTAAATGCAACCAAACGAAACTGTGGGGAGGAAAAAAGTTGCTGTAAAACTAAAGACATTATGCAAATAATATAAAATGTAGGGGACAGTCTTTGAGCCTACGCCTGAGGATCCACCCAAAGATGCAAAGGAGATCAAAAGACAAACACACAGACGGACAGAAACAAATACAAATAACCTCAATTTAATCAAAGCAAAATTGGAAATGAAATGAGGTAGGGAACAGTAAACGATAAACAGTAAACAAGTGGGGTATGTTTTGCTCCCATAAGGAAACCTAACACAGAGTAACTTTTATTCAAGACTGGCACAGCCTTTTAAACTTGAATAAAGTCATACAAATACATAGACGAACAATCTAATAGTGGGGGAAAAACAAGCGCAGGCCAACAACTGAACTGTCTTCATAGTAATGACCTGGCAAAGATTTGGAGAGGGGAGTTTGAAGATGGAGAAACTGGGAACATGAAATAAATAAAAAAAATTTAAAATGTTACAGATATGAAAACTCTTCGCTAGCTGCATAAGGGAAAGAGAACGGGGAAATGTTCATTCTAGCTCAACCGCCTCAAACCAGTTTTCGGCGGTTGACCCTAGAATGAACATTTCCCCGTTCTCTGACAAGTAAGACTTTAATAACGAATTAAAAATGATAATCCATCACACGTTTTCAATAACCAAAAAAATAACGATTTTTTTACAAACAAACATACTGTGTAGGGTTATTTAGTTTTGACAGAGTCTTTCTTTTTTAACTCTTCTTGTTTACTGACTGTGTGTCTCTGTCACTGGTAATATGAGAAAGGTAAATGACGGGGGCTACACCCTAATTGCTGGTGCTTACAGTAAGGTGTAATGGGAGGAGATTAATAGCGGGGCTTGCGTCCCACGCGCACCTCAATCAACTAGGCCAAGTGATCACATAGGGTTGTTTGATCTAGCGGTAGATTATTCTACAACAATCGATGTATGACGCAGAGCACAACAGCAACCTGTATTAGGCTAACTACCTCGCCATTTTAACATTGGAGGACCCGCCTGTACGGACTGTTTTGAGTGACTGCGCTGTTTAGACGTGCGAGGGAAGTGATTTACCAAAAAATATTTGTCTCAAGACAGCATTTCTTTAGAATTAGAGAGAGAACATGGAATCGCAAGTTGCTCATCAAAAGCTATTAGTTTTTCTCAACACAGCCATCAATTTTAAATTTTTAAACCTGACATGGATCAAGCTTCTACTTTTCAACAAGCTCAAAATCTCCCATTACCACCGCCAACACCAAGGGAATTGTGGAAAAGGGAAAAATGCTTTTTTTGCAAGAGAACCAAGACTATTTTCAAAAAATGATAAAAAATAATTGAAAAAGCAAAACAAAAGGGGCCACAGAAACTGCCAAAGAAACCAAAAAGAAAGCTTGAACAATTGTTCAAAGAAAAGAAAGGAGGTAAGAAAATGAGAAAAGATCTTTCAACGCCACAAGAATTACAAAAAACTATCTTGTGGCAAATCAGGCTGACATTCAAACTACTATTTCAAGAAAAGCTTTTAGTGACAGATATTTTCCACAACAGCAGATGAAGTTAAAATTTGTAAAAAGACTACAAAAAGGGTGAGAAAATGGGAGGCAAGATGCACAGTCCTTGCTAATTTATGTTCAGTTCGGCAACTTCTTGATTTTGTGTAAACAATGGCATGAAAAAGAAAGGAAAGAAGAGAGTAAAGGAAACATGGGCTGTTTGGTTGAAAAACAAAAACCGATTATCTGATTTTTCACGCACGAAAATTACGCGCCGTTGCGGCGTTCTTTTGATACCCGGGTTTTATTTTTGTGGGCCCTTTCCCTTTCGTTTCTTTTTTGGGGCAAGCTAAATGAAATCAAAGCCATGCTGCAAGTGCCAAAATTTGCCCCGTTCGGGAAACAAGATCCATGCATACCAAGCGAGCTCCAACAGTCCCAATAAATAGAACCGTTCTTTGCGTGACGCGGGATAAATCAATATGCACATAGTATAGACCTGGCAAGTTCAGACTCAGTTACTAAAAATACGACCTTTTCACGCGGAACGCTAGCCTGCCTGCCAAACATTCTTACTCCATGTAATGACTTTTTTTGTTCAAAGCGGCGGGATAGAATCAATATGCACATAGTATATGCCTGGCAAGTTCAGACGTCAGTTACTAAAAATACGACCGTTCACCCGTGAACGCTAGCCTGCCTGCCAACATTCTTACTCCATAAAATGACTTTTTTGCTGTTGTGGTTGCCTGCTTCTTCACCTCTACCCCCCGCCAACGCCCCCGCCAACACCTGCTACAAACTTTAGGCGGCCGCCGGGTGTACTTTATACAATTGTCTTGTTTATTCAATCAGGCTTTTGTTAAATGCACCTGGTGGCTGTTTTGGGCCCTTTGCGACAAAAGAGCCAATGAATCACAAAAACGCAAGCGCCGTCTTGCACCAAGTGGTGTTACACATAACAAAAAAAGCTCTGTTACCCCCCACACACACACTTCCCCTCCCCTTCTTCCGCCCACACAACATGCACGCACCCTCCTGCTGTAGCCGAGCTTTGAAACACTTGACACCTTTGCCCTAAGTCACCCCAAGCCCTTTAAAGTTCTTAAAAAGTCACCCCAAGAAGTGGTCCTAGTAGTTCCACTTTTTGGCAACCTTCCACTTTGAAACATTTGACGCCTTAAACCCTAAGTCACCCCAAGACGCCCCAAGTCCTTAATTAATTCTTGATCAAGTTACCCCAAGTCCTTAATTAAGTTTTTAATCAAGTCACCCCAAGTTCTTAATTAAATTCTTAATTAAGTCACCTCAAGTTCTTAATAAGTTCTTGATCAAGTCACCCAAGTTCTTACTCAAGTCACCTCAAGACTGTAATTAAGTCATCCTTTAAGTACAACCAAGTTCTTATTCAAGTTATCTTATAATTATCAAAAAAACAATACAATCTATGTTTTTGTCTAAATAGTAGATGTCTAATATAGTACACACACGCCTCAAAAAACGCGTCATCGTCGAGGATGTCTTGCTCAGCGCCTTGGGGCGAAATCGGTCAACATAAATCTTTAAAGAAGTTCTTACATCGTAAGCACCGCATTGATTACAATTCTGGTCTATGAAATGTCTTTTATAGACTCCATGTCTTTATTTATTGACTCCATCCCTTTTAAACAAATAATAATCCGCCATGATCTATTTTTATCAAAAAAACAAAAAATTTAAAATTAAGTTCTTAAAATATTATTGCATTTGAAATGGATCAAAATGATCTTTTGTTGTTGGGGGTTTTGGCATGCTTTTGTGTTCGGCTTCTGTATTTAATGGCGGAGATTGTTTGGACTTCTTTGGTTTTTGCTGTCGCTGTTTATATATTTTAACCGTAATAACCGCCCCCAACGCAGCAAGGGCGCCAAAAATGACAACAGTTTTAAGTTCAAAAATTCCATGAAGACTTTGGTGCTGTAGGCCCTTGAATCAAATTGTTCTTGTTCGACGTTTTAAAAGCTGGCGTTGGCGCGTTATGTTTTTTATTATGATTATATTCTGTAAACATTGATTTATTTTGGGTTTTTTCCACTCCGCTAATCTTTTTTCCTGCTGCAACACGCCCAGGATGAGGAGGCTTTTACTGGTCACTTTTTCCACCTGATTCAGGTTTTCTGATTCTGCTGAATTTTCTGGCTCGGTCATTTTGAAGTAACAAATCTATATGATTAAAAGTAATTAATCCCGCGATCACTGGCGACAATAATGTTCCAAATCTGTAATACAGATCACAACCCTAGAGACTCTAATGACTTTGTTAAAACTGGATCCTGCGTTAATCATACATAAAATCTTGTTCAGAATCGATGGGAGCAAATCTTACTAACTAGTTTTGTGTACAAACTAAGAACCGTTTGTCCTACACTTTTTACCATTCTTGATCCCAGTTGCGCTTCATACCTGTTATGATACTTTTTAATGTCTTGTGGCGACATCTGTTGAAAACTGTTCTATCTGAATTCATTTCCGAGGAACTGTTTTGTTTTCCCCCCATGCTGCTAAAGAATACAGCCTTTTTTTTTTTGACATATCAACCTGGTCATTCATAAGTTCAGGAAAGGGTTTTGGCTACCCTGTAGCTGTAGTAGATCATCGCTGTTCATGTTTTTTAATTTAAAAATAATTATTTTTTTTTTTAAAATGAGCACCGAAAAAAACTGTTACCAACCTTTTATACCATTCTGCTGTTATTGGGGGGCTAAGTGTAGGATACACAATGCTTGGTAAAAGCCTTAAAAATAAAACCGGCAGATCTTGGCAAACTAGACTTTGAAGACTCGGCAAAGCTGATTGCTATTTTTACAGCTTCATTTGCTACGAAAGATTTTTTAGTTAAGCAAGGAAAAATTCCAGACAGTATAATATGTAAAATTAAAAAATACATTTATAAAAATGGCTTCACTCGTAATGATGATTGGCGGCGCTGTGGTTAATGCGCTTGCTTTTAGCGGAAGTAATTACGCGTTTAGTAAACTGCGGGATGACAGCGAGAGAAAAAGACATAACAAAGCTAAAGGAGCAACTAGCCGCAAACACAAGATCACTATGAAAAGCAAGAATTGAGGGATTAGATTTTAAATTAATAACAAACTGAAAAAACAGGGACATGCAGCTTACACATTTAAAAGACGTTGACCAGGCAATAAAAAATATTATCTTGTAACAGGCAAGCCAATCGAGGCATTGCCCCCCCCAAAATTCAGCACTTTTATCAACCATCAGAAAACAAAAGATGCAAGAAAATTTTGTTTATCGTCTTTGGCATGACCGTCGTGTATTTTGTTGCACATAATATTGGCTGAAAAAAATGAACAAAATCATTATTCGCCAAAAGGATATTGGAAGGGAATCGCGGGAATAAAAAAGCTAAGCAAGCAGGGGGGAGTCAGTGAACAAACAGCAAAGGAATGGTTATCTAAACAAGCGATTTGGCAAATTTATTTACCTGCGCCTAGACGAATACAGAGACCACACTTGTTAACACAACACCAAACGACCACCCACAAATGGATCTTCTATATTTTACCCTATGATACGATTAACAAAAAGATTTAAGTACGCACTTACCAAACATTGACATAGCTTCAGATACAAAGATGCAGAACCATTAACACAAAAGAGTGCTTCTGCTGTTGCTGTTGCTATACAACTAATATATCAACAGGTCCGTTAACTTATCCTCGCATGATTCAAGTCGATGATGGAAAGAATTTAAAGGCCAAGTGAATCAGTTATTGTTTAAAACAAGAGTTACCATTAAAAGAGGCATTCCGGGGGTTCACCCGATCACAGGCTTTGGGTTTAAACTTTAACAAACAGTTATCTGAAAAGGGTTTTTTTCCTACCAGTATCATAGAGAGCTGATTGACAATTCTCGCAACACAGAATGGGTTAGAAGACTGCCCTCAGTTCTACGTGCAATGAATAATGAAGAATTTAAAGGGCTAAAACCAGTACAAGCATCAAAAAAAAAAACAATAAATGTTGTTGAAGACTCCAGTACACCCCC
>CM031601.1:36205825-36235825 GCA_018398815.1 Conus ventricosus
AATTTACGACCATCGGAAATCCTGGCTTAATGGGCTTACGAACATAACGGTGAACTAACAATTTGGCAAAACTTGTGAGCTAGATGCAGAAATAGAAGAAGAAAAAATAAACTCGCCGATGCAGATGATAACAATTTAGGGCAAGAAGAAAAGGCTATAATACAGCAGAAAATACAAGATTTAATGATAGAAAGGGCAGCTAGGTTAGAAGTGCTGTCAACTAACAGAACGCAGCTAGCATCACAAACAAGCAGAATTAGAGAAACCATAAACAGAACACTTTATGAAATACTACGCTAGCAGAAAGAATAAGAACTCTGTTCAGGGAACAGGGGATTACAATAGTTAGTATATTAACAGCTGTTGGGTTTGCTATCTCTACACTCGTTTATGCTTTAACCGGCAGTGCACCAACAGGGCCAGTAGCTCCTCCAACGCCTCAGCCTGGTAAAAAGTTGGATTAGAAAACAATTGCATCATCTAGCAAACTTATTAAAGAAGTTAGCCGCTAAAGCGCTTGATGCTCTGCCTGGCATAATAGGCAGTGTTGTTAGTTGGGGTTTTGTCTACTATAGGCAAAGTTGCTGGTTATATGGCTGACCATCTGTGGACGTTAGGAGTGCTAGCTGCTGGATTAATTTTTAGTGAAATAAAGTATGGCTAATCCAGTAAAAGTTAAAAACACAACAAGGGCTGTCTTTTCGCTAGTATGACTGTCAGTGTAAGGTACATTAACAGGTGGAGTGCTTTCTGGGCTGCTTTCTGGCTGTGGGGGCTTTCTGGGTGTTTATAACTGGATCGCTTTCTTCAGGATAGGTACTTTCTTTAAATGGATGGAGCGGGCCTTGTGTTTAAGTATTTATTGTGCCCTAAGTCTTGGTCGTCTCCAGCTATGAGGATTTCATTGTTATAATTCTGTATTATGCCAATCTGTAGTCTAAGGTCAGAGGGCAGCATGTATAATCCACAACCCACAACAAAGTCAACCTTTGACCTAGCATGTGCAAGAACGTCTTGATACCTTTGTATGCTGGCAGGCAAATCAACAGCAGAGTTAATAGCATCTTCTAAATTGGCTAGAAATTGTTTTCTGGCATCAAACCTGTAGATTGATCTACTATGCTAGACTTGGTCTGTGCTTGTGCTCCTAAAAGACACCAAACGTATGTCCTTATGGAGTCATTAAGCCTTTGCACGCCTGGCATTGTTAGACCTTTACTTTTATCTAAGATAAATGTTGTCCAGGCATTGGGATGTTTTTGTTCTATGGATCCCAATCGAACTTGTTTGTTTGGTTGAAAAGAGGTGTGGCCAGGCCAGTAGTCATAATTAATTCTCTACGTTCACCCCACAAATACAATGTGCCTAACCCATGATTGCGGTCTAACTTTTGTTTAAAATCAGTTGAAGGTTTAATGTTAAATTCGTTGCAAATTCTTTCATATGCATTATTGTCCATTGGGCTGTTAAATGGATAAAACGCGTTGTCGTTAGGGAGGGCACTTTTAGTTCAGTTAGTATTCGTCTGTACTGGTAATAAACATGAAAGTTATATACTGACCTTACCAAGAGATTAGGGTGGTTTAAATGGTTTGCATATGAAACACCGCAGCCAGTAGTTGCGCAGTAAACGGCAAAATTAAACTGATTCTGAAAAAAAGCACTCTGTCGCTCTTTATTGGCGGATTTAAATATTTAGTTAGCGGTTTACAAGTCTAACCCGAAAGCCGTATGATCCATCTACTGCAATGGTTAAATTGTGAAGTCTAAAGGTTTGGGGTTATAAAACGCTCCTACATTGTAAGTAACATGTTCAATATATTGAAAAGCTACCATTTTTAAATTAGTTTTTTTTAAAGGGGTTTTAAAATAGTTATAAAAAAGATGTACATCTATATAACCAAGCAAAACGAGCGTGTGTTTTTAACACATCCAATTGAAAATAGCGCGGCGATTGTAGGGTTGCCCTTAGAAAAATTGGGTTTAAAATAAAATGGATTAACATATCTGAAAAAGATAAGAATAACTGGGTGGATATTAAGGATGGGCAAGGCAATCTATTAAAACATTTAAAAATACCCGATGGTTACTACAACTTTTGTTCTTTAAGAGAAGTATTTAGCAGTTTTAACATTAAGTTAAAAATTAATGAGGCAAATCTTATAGTTACTATAAATTTTCCAGAACTTAAAGAAAGGGAGTACGTTTTTCCTAGAAGCCTTGCTCGAATTTTAGGCTTTTATGACAGTGGCGAAACATATCATATTATAAAATACATATGTACTTAAAAGGAGGTCTTTATGAGTATGTAGGCAGTAGACCATCTGATTTTCTCGTAAACCCAATTTTGTATGTCCATTTACAACAGTTAAAAACAGATACTAATTTGTTTAATGGCTATCCATCTACTGTTCTACAAGCATTGCCACCAACTAATGTAGGGTTTTGCGATTATCAGTTACATAGGTTTGGCAGAGACAGTGAATTTAAAGAATTAATTGAGGTTTCTTTAAATTCATTGGATGTAAAAATAGTTAATCAAGACGGAAAGCCAGTTGTTGTTCTGATTTATTAATGGTGCTGGAAGTAGAAGAACATGTTAGAATAGTAAGAAGAACTCAGTACCGCGGGCGTTAATTTTTTATGTCCCTGGGAGAGAATGTAAATATGTTGGTTCACGATCACCAAATCTTATCTAGCACGCAAGCCCCCATTTATATGTACTGATTACGTCGATTTTTGGCGGTTTTTGCGTGTTAATTTTTTTGTAAAATAGGTGTTAATTTTGGCCAAAACTGACATGTGATGGACGGTGATTTGTATGTGAAAAGGGGGGTTTTCGTGCAAAATAAGATGGGTGAGCTTGAATGAACATATTTACATTCTCTAAAAGCACTTTTTAAAAAAAAAAAGAACCATAGGTTCACACCTGTTTGTATTTCTTTCTAACCTCATGAAAGATACCCTATCTTTTTCCTGTGACTGACAGAGTACTGAATAGGCAAGAGCTTTGAAATTATGTACTTTGTTTATACAGGTACACAGTTAATATGTGTCAAAATTTAAGCCATTATTTTTTTACGATTTTTTTCATATACTGAACAATTACCCAGTTTCGTGGAAAAAATGCTGAACAACAAACTACAAATACTTTGTCATATGTTATTGATTTTATTTCTTTTGTTTAGTAAAGAAACTGTGAAGAAGCAATTTTTTGCACTCTTCTGGGTTTCTCAAAGTGATTTATTATGAAAATGGGCCTTTTTTCAACAAGCAAGAAAATTTCACTTACATACCTGTGTAACTAGCTTGAGTTTCACAAAATGTAAAAAACTAACCTCTTCTTCATCAGGCTGCAAATAGAGCATGGTATCTGCTACAGCCTTGAAACTTTGCAGTGACCCTGTTCAATCACACAACAATCATGTATCCAAATTTGAAGTATTTTAATTTTAGTATAATTTTTTAATGATTTTTAGAAAAATGTGTACAAACACCCTACAGAGGAATACTGAATTTCATGTTGGCCAGCAGGGAGTGAGTTAATACTAACAGTACATGCACAGGAGATAGAGAAGAGAAAAAAATGAAGCATGTAGCAAAAAGTTGTGAGTATCTTCCAGTGAATATATCTTTTCTGCAAAACAGAAAGTCAGGGGAAGGTAACGTCTGTCTGTACAGTGTTAATGGGGTAACATTATCTCAGTTTACGGGTCAAGCAAATAGATTGAGAGTTTCAAATATTTTATTTGAAAGACACACCAGGATAAAGATTAAGATACCGATTGTCTGCTTTGCAGGCACACCATTTCATATCCATGTTTTGGTATTTTCTCACTCTGAACTGTTAAGTTGACTGTTGGGATAAAAGTGCTTTGGCCATGCCCACCAATAGCATCTGTCCTATGAAAACAGCAGCGTCAGTCTCACTGAACACAAGCTCTAACAAATGGCGAAGGCTGGACAAACTATGTGATAATGGGCAGGAACACAAACTTTAATGCCAGAAGATTGACATCGTAAGTTTGTAGTACTGTTTCTTACATTCTTGAACTTAGATTTTCAGGTCTAGCAGGGAAAAAATAGTCAGCTTTTCATGTAAATGATCCACAGTACATAAGAGCATCTGTTGCATTCAGATGCAATATACAGTTCAGGAAGATAAAGAAGTTGAAGCCACACAACACCCATGAATAAATTTGCAGTATTTTGTTTACTACAAAACTTTTTCAAGCACCAAAACTGGCCAACTTTCAAATAAAACAGTGTAGAATTTTGTGGCAATATACAGGTAAGGAAGATGAGAGTGGGGGCCTTTCCGATTATATCAATACAAAAGTAGATCCTCCGATCAACAAGATGATTGTGAAGTGTGTGAGCATAAAAGTAGTGCCTTCAGATCAGCAAGATTAAGATTGAGAAGTGTGCACATGCATGTTTCTCTGTCAGCAAGACATTGTGCACTTTACCCTGTTAGAAGAGATTATTTGTTAAAGAAATCTTTGTTGTATTTTTCTGTATTGTTGGATATTAAACATGGGTTTAAACTAGTATTTCAGCATTTGGCTTTGTTGCATCAGTTACAGTCTATGTACCTAGGGACAATGACTTTTGATATGCTTTTGGAAGCATATCCAGATGAGTAAAAAAAAAAAAGTACAATTTCCAGAAATAGTATCAGGATCACGTCTTGTTTTAAATGAATATCAAGACTGCTGTAGTGTCCACAAGTCAGTTTGGATTGCTTGGTAGACCACAGTTCAGTTTCCCCACTTGCATCCTTGCAGCCTCGCGTTGGTGTGGCTCTGTTCTAAAGGCAAGCACTATGGGTCTGCTTATTTCCAAGTGAGCAGTATGTTACAGTAATATTGTAATGCAGTTAGTAGCTCAGTTAGGATTTGTAGCTGTGTGTCATTCAAAAGGGTAGCTGAGTATGTCTGGAGATATGAATGGGAAGTCTTGACAGGGCTATGGGTTTCCGCTGCAGGAGAAACTATTCTTAACTTTGCTACACAAAACAATTGTTATGTAGATCTGGTGTCCACATTTATCAAACCCAGGCATTTCACACTCAGTTTTGGTCAGAAAACAAAAGTGCTATAGAGCTAAAGACCAGCTGTTATATACACTGACATTCAGTACATCATACTACATCACATAACAAGTTATTGCAGGCCTAAAATCCAGCTTGCATGAAACACTGACAATCCATACATGACATACCATCACAAAATAAACCTTTAATACAGGCTTACAATGACAGTCCACATATAATATTGCTTTGTGAAACAAAAGTTTAATGTGGGCAAATAGTCTGGCTGTTTTTCAGACCGTGACAATCTGCTTGGAGTATTGTGTCACGAAAATGTTTAACCCTCTTATATTTGAATTCTTTGAGACCAAACTCCTCATATTTTTCGGATTCATTTGGTGAGTTGAGCCTTAGAATGGGTATGTATGGTTCATGCATCACCACAACCAGGAATGACCCTCTAGAGCTGCAAAACTCTACAGGTTTGGTTCAGCAGCTTTGTTGTGTAATGTGAGCAAGATTTTGTGGGTCTAGAAGTGAAAGGTTCTGTCACTATCATCAAAATGTCACTAAAAGTGTCACATGCAATGGTGATAATTCTAATACAGTGCACCAGCATGCAGTTATCCCATGCACATGCTCGTGAGTGTTGTAAAATGAAGGCTGCAGCCTGCCTGAGATTGCTGTCTTCGGTCCGCCAGTACACTCCCCACAGGTAATCTACAGAATGTCATGCAACTAGTGTCCACTGGCACTACAGAAGAATTACTGTAAGTAGTTTCCAGCACAGTTCTCCCTCCAGGGGTTGCAACCTTGCCATGATCGGAGGGCTTGCACGGTCCAGTGATCCCTTAGGCTTTCCTGACGGGGCATCAATACTCAACTAGATGGTTAGTTGTTGTCAATGCTTCTAGGCCTGTATAGCAAGTTGCTGACTGGCCCAAGCATTACATGGTAGGAATTGGTGCCCCTGGTAGGGTATCCCATGTCAGAAAGGGAGGTGCCCCAACAATGGCTTCCAACAAAGTGGCTTTGGTGAAGCGCAGGGGAAAGCCTCCACCAGTGCCATCAAAAACATTGAGTTCTTCTCCTCCGGGGAAGAAAAAATTACCAATTCCACCAGACAGGTTAAAAAAAAGCAGAGCTCAAACTGCAGAATTCTGCAGTTGAAGCTCTGTATGATGAAGAGGAAGAGGATGTAGACATGGATGATTAAAGCCCTCATCCACAATGGAAACAGTCTTGCAATGGAACATCAGGGGACTGTCTTCCAATTATGAAGAATTGCAGCTCTTGTGCCATGAAGCTAGGCCGATGCTAGTTTCACTGCAAGAAACTCTTCTAAAGTCTGACAAAACTTTCTCACTTTCTGGCTACAGCTTTCTAAACCAACCTGCACAATCTGTTGAACATGGCGTTTCTGGTGTGGTAGCCTTATTCATTCACAACTCTGTTCTGTACAGCCCAGTTGCTCTGCAGACTCTGCTTCAGGCAGTTGCAGCTCGGGTTACTCTCCACAAAACAATTACTATCTGTAGTCTGTATCTGTCTCCAAATATCTGTGTCACCAAACGGGACCTCATTTCGCTCTTGGAGCAGCTTCCTAGACCCATCGTGCTGTTCGACGATCTGAATGGTCACTCTCCTCTATGGGGAAGTGAGAGATCTTCACCAAGGGGTCTGCTTTTAGAGGAAGTGTTCTCGGAGCTTGATTTGTGTGTCTTGAATGGGAAATCGCCAACTTACTTTCACTCCACTAATGGTACCACATCTTGTCTGGTTCTTTCTGTCTGTGACCCATCTTTGTTTTTGGATTTTGTTTGGGAGGTTGATGAGGACCTGCATGGTAGCGACCACTTTCCTGTGTTGCTTCTGTATACGAATGCAGAGAGTGAATCCTTACCTGAACCTGTCAATTTCAGCAAAGAAGATTGGGACCTCTTTGCCCGCTAGGTTTCTTAAGGATATGGAAGAGGACAAGATCCTGCAAAGTGAAGATCCGGCAGGAAATCTTTCAGATTTCATACTGAACTGCACAACATCAACCATTCCCACATCTTCCAAGAAGCCCCTAATGCCAAAATTTCCTTGGTTCAACTTTGAATGCAAGGAGATTAACAAAGCCCGCAAAATAGCTGAACATTGGGTCTCCTGCAGACCATCGATGCCCGATTTTTTATGCAGTGGCGGCATGATCAGTACACAGCAACAAGATATAGATAGTATCGTCAGCATTCCTTCGTTCGCCTGCACAGCGGTTTCACAGCACACCATGACCCACTTCGGCTCAGTGGCTGATTGACCAGACCAACCCACATGACTTACTAATCTGCATAGAAACATGGCGTCTCAAACAAGTCTTTCTGCGAATGTGTCGGAGCAAAGTCGAGCCCGTCAGCAACGTTTTAGCATTCCTGAAGTTACTGAAATGCTACAAACGGAAGGTTCAGACATTGAAGAAGAGGATGACGAAGCTGATGAAAGTGATTCCAGTGAAGAATTTCGAGGAGAAGAGGAAATTGACACTGACTCATCTGTGGAGCTCAGTGATGATGAAGGTGAGGGTGGGCCAATTCGCCAGAGCAGAGCATTTGCAGAGCAGAGCAGAGCATTTACGTGCCGCGAAAGACTGGGGTTTTGAGTGAGCAAGAGTTCATTGGCTTTCCTTTACGCGACTGGCACAAAGATTCGAGTTTTTTCCGACAGTGCCTCCTTTTTGTGGTACTTCTGGCCTTCGTGTGTCAGCTGAGTGCCACGCCCCCATTTTTGCATTATTCCAAGTTAGCTTGTGTATAGCAGGCATGTGATTTATCTATCTTATTTAGTTTCCTGGAGTGTATCTATCTTTTTTTCAACTCATTTAGTGTATTTACTGACTTTTTCTGCTGAATGTGAAGCCATGGACCCACTGACTCTGTGCAAGAGTGTTGTGATGCACCTGAAAAAACTGGACATTTTTTCAGCCTCAAGCATAAGAAATTGTATGAAAGTGGGAAGTTTATTCTTTTGTATTCTACTAACACAGTTTATGAATAACACTTCCTGAAAATTTCATTGAGTTATCTCTTGCTTTGTATTTTTGGTGATTTTTTTACTAACCATAACAAATGGCCCGTCCACAGGGAAAAACAAGGGACAGAACTGTCCGTCCTAAGTGAGTTAAAGAGTGAAGAAGCTCCGTGGTGCATTCCATGTCATGTGCCACTCACAGTGAAACATATTCTTTTAGAGTGTTGGGACTTGCACGATGTGGGACACAAACATTTTACGGCAGATTCCATGAAAACCTTGTTCAGAGATGTCCCGCCTGACGCGATCTTTGAGTTCTTGAAAGAGATGAAATTTCTAATCGGATCTGAGATTTTACAGTGGAAAGATTTTTAACAAACTTTCGGATCTAATTGCAAAGCGAGACGACTGCAGGCGGAAATCTAAACAAATCTTAAATAAATGTTAGCGAACCGCCCAGAGAACGTGGACAAACAAGTCACAAGACAAAACACAACGCGTTTCGACCTCTTAGGTCTTCGTCAGGTGATACATAAACGAATAAAACAAAGAAAATTCACTTAGCTTTGATCGCTTCAGATCGCTTAGAGTTCTGAACCTGTCAGATTACCATCCGATAGCTTTGACCAGCTGTATCTGCAAACTGATGGGGAAAAAAATGGCCTTCTTCCTTGCGCTGAACCCTAAGCGATCTGAAGCGATCAAAGCTAAGTGAATTTTCGTTGTTTTATTCGTTTATGAACCTGACGAAGACCTAAGAGGTCGAAACGCGTTGTGTTTTGTCTTGTGACTCTTTTGTCCACGTTCTCTGGGCAGTTCGCTAACATTTATTTAAAACTTTCGGATGTTTTTTTTTAAAATGTATTTTAAAGAATTGTGTGAATGAATGACTTGTGAGTTGATTTTAACGTGGTGACAGCCTTGATGTGGCCCTTTGTGGTCGGCTGGGCAATAAGCAACATTATCTTATCTTATCTTATCTCCTGGTATTAACAAAATCCAGCCTCGTTCTCATTCAACGCCTTCTTCCTTGCGCTGAACCCTAAGCGATCTGAAGCGATCAAAACTAAGTGAATTTTCGTTGTTTTATTCATTTATGTATCACCCGAGGAAGACTTAAGAGGTCGAAACGCGTTGTGTTTTGTCTTGTGACTCGTTTGTCCACGTTCTCTGGGCGGTTCGCTAACATTTATTTAAGATCCATTATAAGGTTTTCAAACATCTTCCGCAAAAAGGTCTGAACATTGTGCTACACATATACAACCATGTATGAACTACTGGATTTTTTCCACCTTCTTGGCACAAAGCCCTCATCATACCTATTCCTAAACCAGGAAAAGATCTTTCGAACCTGTCAGATTACCATCCGATAGCTTTGACCAGCTGTATCTGCAAACTGATGGGGAAAAAATGGTCAGTGCTAGACTCATGTGGAAACTCGAAACCAACGGCCATCTGGCGAAAGAACAGTTTGGTTTCCGCAAACATTGAACTACAGTTGACCATTTGATCTGTCTGGAATCTATGCTTTGGAACGCCTTTTTAAACAAACAACACGCAGTAGCTATTTTCTTTGACCTGGAAAAGGCCTACGATACCACCTGGAAAGCTGGGATACTTCATGATCTCCATGATCTCGGTTTTCGGGTCATCTTCCACTTTTTATTCAAAATTTTTGGCAGAAAGACAGTTTCAGGTTCAGGTTGGCAGCACTCTCTCAGGTGTTCACGAGCAGGAGTTGGGTGTTCCACAATGGAGCATACTGTCTCTTGCCCTCTTTAGCATCAAGATCAACAACATTGTCAAGTCAGTTCAACAGGGTTCCGACTGCTCATTATTTGTGGATGATTTTGCTGTCTATGCAACTAACTGGAAGTCTGTACCCGAGTGTCCAGCACATGCTCCAGCTTTGTGTGGATAAAATTCATCAGTTGGCGGAAGAAAACGGCTTCATTTTTTTTCTGCTACTAAGACACAGTGCATTCACTTCCATCATTTTCGTCAGTTTTTTGCAGATCCTGAAATCCAAATAGCGAAATCTCCTATTCCAGCTGTCAAAGAGGCCAAATTCCTAGGAGTTATTTTTGACCAAAAATTCAACTTTCTCAGTAGTTCTTGAGTTGTGATTTTTTAAAGTTTTGTGGTCGAAGTGCTGTTTTTCACTATGGCCAACATTGATTTCTGTCATTCTATCATGGGATTTAGTGATGAAGATGAGCTGATTTGTAGGATTTACGGCATAAGACTTAGTAAAAGTGCAGTGTAATGAAGCTGAAAGTGACATAGATTTCGATTGGGATGACATTATAGATATGATGAACAACAATTCATAAGAAAGTTCTGAAGAAGTTTTTCTTTTTCCCCGAATAAATGGCTCAACTGACATTCTTTAAACATATCACATAGCATCATATAGATCGTGGGAATTTTAAAAATTACTTTCATTTCATTATTTCCTTTCCTCTCTTTTAAATTGATTTTTAAATTGGGTAACCATCTTCAAATTACAGAGTTACTTCTCTTGCCGTAGGTTTTCGGCGTAAGTAAGCGCAGGTAAGTGCATACTGAAGAGGGTTAAAAACAACTCACAAGTCATTCATTCACACAAATCTCTAAAATACATCTTCTAAAAATCCATCCGAAATTTTGTTAAAAATCTTTCCACGGTAAAATCTCAGATCCGATGAAAAACGTTAATCTCTTTCAAGAACTCTAAGATCGCGTCAGGCGGAACATCTCTGAAAAAGGTTTTCATGGAATCTGCTGTAAAATGTTGTGTCTCACATCATGCAAGTCCCAACACTCCAAAAGAATATGTTTCATTGTGAGTGGCACATGACATGGAATGCATCATGGAGCTTCTTCACTCTTTAAAAGGTATGAATGAGTAAAATACAAATGGCCGGTGTGCAGCCGGCATAGAACCATTTCTTCTTTGTGACCACCAGAGGTGGATGAGAGGAACTCCTTCAGGTTTGGACGGATCTGAAAGAGTTTGTTATTCGTCTGTGTATTCCTATCCTCCTGCCAGAGGTCTTTGACATAATTATTAACTTTTGGTTTCAGATCTGAGCAGGGGATATATATATGCTAGACAATTTCCCTTTGTGGCATTCTTGGCCAGGCGATCCGCCATTTCATTCCCTCTGATGCCAACTTGACTGGGAACCCAAGCCAGAACGATGTTGTGAACCTCCACTTTCAACCTGGTATAAAGATTAAAAAAGTGGAGAAGTTCGGGATGATGGAGGTTGCGGCCAGCTATGGCTGGCAAAGCTGACAATGAATCCAACAAAACTAGAAAGTCCTTCGTAGTAGATTGTGAGATTATCTGTAGTGCCAGAACCAGAGCTGTAAGTTCAGCAGAGTAAACAGAAGTATCTGAAGGAATATGTTCTAACAATATTTGAGAAGGAGCACCAGGGCAATAGGCTGCACAGGCCGCTTCATCTTTAGATTTGGAACCGTCGGTGAAAATTTTCTGACAGGATGGGAATTTCAAAGAAAGATCGGCAAACAATGCCTTGTATACCAGAGGGCTGTTATATTCTTTGCGAAAAGCTGCAAGGTCAAAATGAATCTCTGGTGTGTCAACCAGGCCCGAGAGATACAGGCACCTGCTGTGTTGGTCAGGAAATTTGAGCAACACTCTCAGAAACATATCCATTAAGTGGATGGAACTCGACTGCATGGTCCCAGTCTTCCCAACTGAGTCCACAGCAAACTCAACTCTGGGTAGGAGCCAGTGGGGCAGAAAAACCCACATGACTCTGATGGGATTCGAACCCACGTCCTCCCAGCCGAGAGTCCACAACGCTAACCACTTCGCCACAGCGGCTGGTGACAAGACACAAGTTGACCAGAGAATGGAAAATGTACCTCCACCATTTCTTGTTATGATGACCGATAGGGTAGTAGGTGCGGTACTGGTCCAACCTGTCAACGCCACCCATGTATTTGTTGTAGTTAGTGACGACTGCCAGCATCACTTTGTCCTTTACTGTCATCATACCTGGTGACTGGTTGTGCTGAGCAGGCAGATCTGACAGTTGTCTTTGTAGACAGTGGCCATCAGCAAGCTCTTCTGCATCTGCAGTAATTCTCCTTTCTTGTTCAGCTTGGCAGTCTTGACCTCATCTGGTAAGCCCGTGTGGTTGACATTGACAGTGGCACAGGCATATGTCCCATTTCGGGACTGGTGTATACATCAGTGGGACACTGTTGAAAAACATCAAAGTACAGGTGTCTGTTTTTGATGGTGGAAAAGTGATGCTAGCATGTCAACTACTTGGTACCTAAGACTGATGTGGTGTCCCTGTGAGTTTCATGGCTAGTGTAAATATTATAAGCAACACAATACCCTGTGTGTGCATCACACTTCTACCACACCTTGATGTCCCATTTGGTTGGCTTGGCTGACATGAATTGCCTAAAAGATAACCAACCCTTGTACCTGATCATTATCTCATCAATCCTTAGATCACAACCTGGATGTTAGTTGGTCCTGAGCAAGGGGAGAATCATGTTAATGAAATCTGTCACCTTGTACTAAGGATCATAGTCAGGGTGATCATGTGCAGGTGTGTTAGATGTGTCACATTGATGAAAATATTGGTTGATTTTGAAGTAGCATGTTTTGAGCATAACACTGCTGATTCAGAGATGTTGACAGTTTTTCTTAACAATGTAAAAGTCATTACACACCATGGGTAAGTCAGTCACTAGTCAAGGGCGGGATAAGAGTCCGATAACAGTATCAGAATGTGAGAAAGATGGTCTGTTACAGAATTTGGGGCGTTATGTCGAGGAATTTACAGAACGTTTGTTAAGAGAGGTTCCACTGTATGAAACAGTGACCATCTTCTATCAAACACTGACAACTTATACAAATATGATATCCCAAAGCTTGAATGTAGGTCTTGACAATCCATACATAATATTGCAATACACATATAATATTGCAAAACTGAAGTTCTCTGTAGGCCAAGGATCCAGCTCTTGCCAGACACTGAGAAAGATGTAGACCAGCTGTTACCAGACACTGAGAAAAACGTAGACCAACTATTATCAGACCCCTGAGGAAGATTTCGACCAAGGCCATTAGGTTTTGACCGTTGGCTCATGTTGTTGCAGGAACTACCCAAGCCCCAGAAGGAGCAGCCTCCTTTGCCCTGTTCCGATGGAGTGTACCAAGCCAAGGAAGGCAAGATGCAGAACGTGCAGACCTCCACCCGCGTTACAAACCCTCCCGGAGGCAAGACTCACAAGTTGTGGTAGATACCAATGCCGTCGGGTTGGTTTGGCCTGAGCTTCACCCAAACGATGTTGTTGAGGGGATGTGGGACTTGCCTCTACGAGAATCTGAGCTAAATGACTTCTTGAATGCAGAAAGACGGATTTTGACTGCGCTGTAAACAAAGCTGTAATGGGGAGACTGTAGATAAAATGAAGAAATAAACTTTTACAAAATGAAATCTAAGTTTGTTGTAGAATACTACACATGGTCATTTTCATTTCTCGACTTTGAAGATCGACAGATGACACTGGACTTGAGAAATAAAATTTTCACCAGAGAGGTTCCAGAACAAATGAAAAGGTAAAGAGGTCAATTAAAAAAAAGAATGCTCTGTAAGAGGTGTGAACATAGACTTTTTTTCTGTTATTTTGACTTTTAGTTCAGTTTTGTACAAATGGTTTTCCAAATTTTTAAATTCAAGTGTTTTTCCCCTGTATTGTCCTAAATACTAAACCCACTGTGTTGAAGGTCTGTGATAAACAAAAAAGATATGTGCAGCTACAAATAGATGTTAGTCAAAACAAATACCACAAACAAAAGGAAAAAAACAAGAGAGAGAGTATTGTATATCCTGGAAGCAGTGTTTAGTCACATGGCGCCCTAAGATTCCAAAATGGTAGATTTCATTGACTTTTTGTTTTCAAGGGATCCTTTTTTTTGTTACGTTTTGTTTTCTTTAGTTAATTGTAACCAGTTTTATATTTCTGATCTTAAGATTATTAGGGAAAAAGATTTTTTTACATTGTTTTACATACAGAGGCAAAAATTTATTTACTAAAAGTCAGCTGTTTTGTTTTTTTCACAAGAAAAGGGGAGAGAAAAGAATTGAAGTTATCACTGTGTTTTCAAGTACATTTTAAATTTTGTGATGTGTATTTTGTTAAGTTGTAGAGTTTGCTTTATTCAGCAGCATCTTTATGGTTGCATTTTTATTTCGTTTCCTCTGTTTACTTATGTTGTTTTTGTGTTTTTGTTTTTTCCTGTTTAGTAGCAGAGTACCATGTTCTAAGTGAGTGAAATATGTAGATATATTCAGGTGTACAGTGCATTTAACAATGATGAGTTTCAGATATGAAATGCATATTCTTGCCAGTTGTTAATAAAATCATCCTTTTCATGGAGAGAAAAAATGGAAAAGATTGAAATTGTGATTTCAGGTTTAGTTTGTTCCTTTTATTATAACAGCCCAATGCACCACAGATGGTGGGGAACAAGGAAAACTTGAAGTGAGGCAGGACAAGTGAATACTTAATAATAAAGGACAGTCCTTTTTTATGCTTATCTTGTGTTCCCCGATTTGCTTGTATTTGGACTTTGCCCTGTCAGTGTTGAAATAGCAATAACACCAAGAGTCGCATTTATGCATCAGCACATGGGAGGCTACTGAGGATAACTAATCCGTATGATGGGAGGAAGGAAAATCTCATGAAAAATCTAAGAATTTTGTTGTTGTTGTTTTTTGTTTGTAAGTTTGCATGTGGTGAGACAAAGAGGCTTGTTACAGACATGAGGGTCATTTTTCTTTATACTGCCACTGACAAGGACAGTATTGTTCCACAGAGGATGGAATGACAAACATTCATGTTTATTCTGTAAATGGGGAACAAATTACATATGATGTGATGAGTTCAACTTCAAACATTTTTCTTTATTCTACTACAAGTGGAGAGAGAATCATCTCACATGTAATGTAGTGACAAATATTTATCTTTATTCTATTACAAATGAGGAAAGGACCATTTGGCAAGAGATGAGATGACAAATATTTCTTTTATTCTACAGTTGGGGAAAAAAAATGTTTCACAAAATTAGTTGTGAAGTGACAAACATTTTACTTAACTGGAACAGATGAAGTCAGAATTGTTTTACAAATGATGAAATGACAAAAAAAAATTGTGTGATTTTACATGGGGGTGAGTTGAATAGGGTGAACTTAGCATCTTTATAACAATGAGAGAGAGTTGTTTTTTTTTTTACTAATGATGAAGTGACAAACATTTTCCTTCATCATGTGATATATGGGGAAAGTGTCCTTTCACAAAATATGTAATGAAGTGGTAAATATTTTCCATATTCTATTGGAAATAGAGAATTGTTTCGGAAATTATGAAGTAGCAAGCAATTTTCACAATTTTACAGTGAAAGAGGGGAGAAATCAGTCACAAATGAATATGTTGCATTTCCCTTAATTTCATACAAATGAAAGAGAATGTTTCACGAGTGAGGTTCTTTAGTTTGGCAATAGTTTGAAAGTAAAGTGTTTGAGACATGAGAAATTTTCCTATGTTCTACAAATGTGTTAAAAAATTGACGCAGTTGACAATGTTAAAGACTTTGAAAGAGAATGACTAAAATCAGCTGGGGATAGGAACTTCACTACTGAAGTGGCAAAAGAGTTGACAAGGAAACAGGTTTGATCTTGTTGATTTTAAGACATTGATCTGCATACCAATGTAAATGAAAATAAGAACATAATAGACTTCAAATACAAATAAAAACAAACCCATAAGTTATCTTCTTTTACATTCATTTCGTTTTATTTAACAATGAAAATGGAAATAATGTACTTCAGTTTTTGTGTAAGATGGATTTGTTTGTTTCTTTGTTCTTTTTGGGGAGGAGGGGGGATGGACACAGGCACTGTTTGTGAACTGGTGTAGTCACAGGCACATGAAAGTAGACTCCTCCAGCCCTGTCCTCTTAACTCCACCTGACTTTCTAATCCCATTCTCTCTCTCACACACACTCTCTCTGTCTCTGTCTGTCTGTCTGTCTGTCTCTCTCTCTCTCTCTCTCTCTCTCTCTCTCTCTCTCTCTCTCTCTCTCTCTCTCTCTCTCTCTCTCATAGCAACAAAATCAATTAGAAAAAGTTCCTCTCACAGCACCTTTTCTTTTCAGATGTCTTAAAAATTATGATCTGAAGAATTAAAACAAAAAGGTAGTTTGATTCCTGTACTTCGATCTAATTTGAGATTGAAGGGCTGTAATTCTCTTGTAAATTCTGTCTCAGACAGCAATTAGGAATTAAGGTAGATTACAGAATAAGGAAGTCTATTCTGATATTCAAGAATTTATGAAGGTTCACTAATTAATAAGAAACAAATGCTTGCTAGCACTGTATGTTTCACCCACAGATACTTTCCACTATGGTCCTTCCCTGACCCCTGCAATTCATCTCCCCCCCCCCCCCCCCCCCCCCCCCCCCCCCCCACTGTCCTCCATATTTCCATACTTGTATACATTTTTAGTCATGTTTTCCTCCATATTTACAGATTTTACTTTCTTTTGTCCCCCATACTTCTATCATGTTTCCTTCCATACCACACATACTTTACTTTTTTTCGGGTTTTCCTTTTCTTTTTTTTTAACTCTACTTATTTGGTTGTTGTTTTTTTAACTCAATTTTGTTAAACTTTCTACAGTGTTCTCTCCAACACTGTTACAAATCTTCCATTGTTTTCCCACTTGCTTGCACAGACTTTCAGCTGTGTGTTCCTGTGAATTCACACAAACCTTCCGCTCTTACCTCTCATCTCCCCCATCCCTTCCTCCTCTACTTTTACAGACCTCCATCTGTGTTTTCTCCCACTCACAGTCCTTCAGTTTTCTTGAACATGTACAAACTTTTTTTTTTCTGTGTTTTGTTCTATACTCCACTGATCTCCCCCACATTGACACAGATTTTCCACTTGCCACTACCTTCTCAGATTTACATTGACTTTCTTCTGTATTCCCCCACTCCCTACCTCTCCTCATTCCCCTCACACACACACACACACACACACACACACACACACACACACACACACACACACACACACACACACACACTTCATGTTTAAGTGTCATTACATATTAGTATTTCTTTGAATAGAAAGACTCAATGATTATTCGCAGGGCTTGCAAATGCCTCCAACTTATTGAAAAGAGTAATAATGTGATTAGATTGTAACTTGTAAGACAGTAATGCTGTTTTCAAGATTTTCTGACTGACTGGGTTTTTGTTCCCAGTATTTCCTCAGTACTCTACTCATGCCTAGCAATTTCATTTCTGAAAACTGCTTCTGGTGTTGAAGTGCTATGTGACTGCTATCACCACAATGAGTAGAGAAAACATTCTCCCACTGCATTAGTTACTGTGCTTCCAAAAAGTTGATGGCAGCTTTATGTTTATCATCTACCAAAGATATCTCGCCGCTTAACATTGATCACAGAAGTCTGAAAAGCTTTTTATAAAGCTGGTGCTTTGCTTTTGAGTACTTCTTGTCTGGTGCTTATTAATGTTTGAAAGATTATTTGTATTGTTTTTGTACTGCATTGAAGTTGTTTTGCCCCTTATGATAGGTGTTTTATTTGTTTTAGATCTTGTTTGCAGTCAAGAAAAGAATTTTATGTAGTATAAATTTGTAGTGATAGGATTTAATATACAGGTACAGCAACCTGGAATATTTTTCTTTGATGGTGTTCACAATATGGAGGTGTAATTGGAACTTGAAAAGTTGATTGATTCTGACTGATAGGCTAGTGTTTGAGAACATATTCATGATTCAGAAATTATAGAGTTTTGGGTACTGCATACTGTTAAGTAATATGTTTCTTACCAGGTATGGTTTATTTGTCTCAAAGATTGGTCTGGGCATGTATTGCTGTTTAATTTAAATGAAAACAGCTTGTCATATTTTGCTGACTGTTGCATGTGAATGCTGGTTATTGAAATATCTGTAAATTGCCCTGTTCTCCCCCTCCTCCCCATTTATTGTATGTGTGTGGTGTAGTTTAGTAGTTGCATCATTGTTGAACAGATTTTGGATAACAGCATTTATCTGTGTGTCTGTCTCATTCAAAGCAGTAATTTTTGGTGCTTATATTCACTTATTTTATTTTTACAACTTGCCTTTTAAATGTGTGAATGTTTTGGCTGTCCTGTATGTAGCCCTACTGTCACTAGCTGCCCTGCATTGAGCCCTACTGTCATTAGGTGCCATACATGGAGCCCTACTGTCATTAGCTGCCATACATGGAGCCCTACTGTCATTAGCTGCCATACATGGAGCCCTACTGTCATTAGCTGCCATACATGGAGCCCTACTGTCATTAGCTGCCATGCATGGAGCCCTACTGTCACTAGCTGCCATGCATGGAGCTTTACTGTCACTAGCTGCCATACATGGAGCCCTACTGTCACTAGTTGCCATACATGGAGCCCTACTGTCACTAGCTGCCATGCATGGAGCTCTACTGTCACTAGCTGCCATACATGGAGCCCTACTGTCATTAGCTGCCATGCATGGAGCCTTACTGTCACTAGCTTCCATGCATGGAGCCCTACTGTCATTAGCTGCCATGCATGGAGCCTTACTGTCACTAGCTGCCATGCATGGAGCCCTACTGTCACTAGCTGCCATGCATGGAGCTCTACTGTCACTAGCTGCCATACATGGAGCCCTACTGTCACTAGCTGCCATACATGGAACCCTACTGTCACTAGCTGCCATGCATGGAGCTCTACTGTCACTAGCTGCCATACATGGAGCCCTACTGTCATTAGCTGCCATGCATGGAGCCTTACTGTCACTAGCTTCCATGCATGGAGCCCTACTGTCATTAGCTGCCATACATGGAGCCCTACTGTCATTAGCTGCCATGCATGGAGCCGTACTGTCACTAGCTGCCATACATGGAGCTCTACTGTCACTAGCTGCCATACATAGAGCTCTACTGTCACTAGCTGCCATACATGGAGCCCTACTGTCATTAGCTGCCATGCATGGAGCCGTACTGTCACTAGCTGCCATACATGGAGCTCTACTGTCACTAGCTGCCATGCATGGAGCCTTACTGTCACTAGCTGCCATGCATGGAGCCCTACTGTCACTAGCTGCCATGCATGGAGCTCTACTGTCACTAGCTGCCATACATGGAGCCCTACTGTCATTAGCTGCCATGCATGGAGCCGTACTGTCACTAGCTGCCATACATGGAGCTCTACTGTCAGTAGTTGCCATGCATGGAGCCCTACTGTCACTAGTTGCCATGCATGGAGTCATACTGTCACTGGCTGACCTGCATGAGGTCAACAGCTGCCATGTATGGAGCCCCATTGTCAATAGCTGACCTGTATGGAGCCCTGTTGTCAACAGAAACCCTGCATAGAACCATATTGTTGCGAGCTGCCCAGTACAGAGTCGTGCAGTCAAATAAGGAGCCTTGCTGTCAGTAGCTGCCAAATAGGGAGCCTTGCTGTCAATAGCTGCCATATAAGGAGTCTTGCTGTCAATAGCTGCAATATAAGGAGCCCTTCTGTCAAAGCTGCCCTGCATGGAGCCTTGCTGCCCTACATGGATCCCAACTGTCAAACACTGACCAGTTTGGAGCTCTGTATGGCTGCCTGTATGGAGCCCTTTTTTCAGTAGCTGCCTGTAGGAAGTCAGTAACTACCCTCTATGGAGCCCAACTGTCCATAGCTGCCCTGTATAGAGGCTATGCTAATGGCTGCTCTCTATGGAGCCCTACTGTCCATAGCTGTCCCGTATAGAGTCTTATGCTGATAGCTGCCCTCTATGGAGCCCTGCTGTCCAAGCTGCCCTGAATAGAGCCCTGTGCTAATAGCTGCCTTCTATGGAGCCCTGCTGTCCATAGCTGCCCCAAATATAGCCCTATGCTAATAGCTGCCCTCTATGGAGCCCTGTGTCCAAGCTGCCCCGAATAGAGCCCTGTGCTAATAGCTGCCTGCTATGGAGCCCTGCTGTCCGTAGCTGCCCCAAATACAGCCCTATGCTAATAGCTGCCCTCTATGGAGCCCTGCTGTCCACAGCTGCCCCGAATACAGCCCTATGCTAGTAGCTGCCCTCTATGGAGCCCTGCTGTCCAAGCTGCCCTGAAGAGAGCCCTATGCTAATAGCTGCCCTCTATGGAGCCCTGCTGTCCAAGCTGCCCCGAAGAGAGCCCTATGCTAATAGCTGCCTTCTATGGAGCCCTGCTGTCCATAGCTGCCCCAAATACAGCCCTATGCTAATAGCTGCCCTCTATGGAGCCCTGCTGTCCACAGCTGCCCTGAATACAGCCCTATGCTAGTAGCTGCCCTCTATGGAGCCCTGCTGTCCACAGCTGCCCCGAATACAGCCCTATGCTAATAGCTGCCCTCTATGGAGCCCTGGTGTTCATAGCTGCCCTGTATAGAGCCCTATGCTAATAGCTGCTATCTATGGAACACAATTGTCAATGGCTGCCCATCATGGAACTCTACTGTCAAAAGCTGCCCTGTATGGAGCCCTAGAATCAATACCTGCCCTGAATGGAACACTATTGTCAGTAGCTGCCTTGCATGGAACACTTGTCAATAGCTGCCCCATATGGAACACTATTGTCAGTAGCGGCCCTGTATGGAACACTATTGTCAGTAGCTGCCCTGCATGGAACACTGTTGTCAGTAGCTGCCCTGCATGGAACACTTGTCAATAGCTGCCCTGCATGGAACACTGTTGTCAGTAGTGGCCCTGTATGGAACACTATTGTCAATAGCTGCCCTGTATGGAGCCCTGCTGTCCATAGCTGCCCTGAATGGAACACTATTGTCAGTAGCTGCCCTGCATGGAACACTTGTCAATAGCTGCCCTGTATGGAACACTATTGTCAGTAGCGGCCCTGTATGGAACACTATTGTCAATAGCTGCCCTGTATGGAGCCCTGCTGTCCATAGCTGCCCTATATGGAACACTATTGTCAGTAGCTGCCCTGTATGGAACACCATTGTCACTACCTGTATGGAACACTATTGTCAGTAGCTACCCTATATGGAACACTATTGTCAATAGCTGCCCTGTATGGAACACTATTGTCAGTAGCTGCCCAGTATGGAACACTTGTCAATAGCTGCCCTGTATGGAACACTATTGTCAGTAGCTGCCCTGTATGGAGCCCTGTTGTCAATAGCTGCCCTGTATGGAGCCCTGTTGTCAAAAGCTGCCCTGTATGGAACACTGTTGTCGATAGCTGCCCTGTATGGAACACTGTTGTCAATAGCTGCCCTGTATGGAACACTGTTGTCGGTAGCTGCCCTGTATAGAACACTGTTGTCGATAGCTGCCCTGTATGGAACACTGTTGTCAATAGCTGCCCTGTATCGAGCCCTATTGTCAATAGCTGCCCTGTATGGAACACTGTTGTCAATAGCTGCCCTGTATGGAACACTGTTGTCAATAGCTGCCCTGTATGGAACACTGTTGTCAATAGCTGCCCTGTATGGAGCCAGTCTGTCAACAGGTCTCTTGAATTTTGTTACTGCCAGTGATTTTGAATAGTCTGTAAAATCTGGCGACTGTTAAAAAAGAATACCTGGAATCGAATTTGAAGTAAAAAAAAAAGTATGAAAGTCAAAGTCAAAGTCAGAGTTGACCGATGATCTTGCCGATACATCGTCTGCTATAGGTCAAAACACCAGATTTATCAGCCTTCATGGCGCATATGCGAATGGTATAGAATGATCTGCCATCTTGAAATTGAGACGCCAACATGCCGAGGAAGTGTTTGAGTAATGTTGTTGGACTGGAAAAATAAGAGTACAAATAATGGTTGCAGGCAGACCCAGGTCGAGACAAAAGCAAAGCTGCCTTCTGCCGCATATACAGTCCTAGACAAATGTCTTCAATAGGAGAGTCGGCTGTAAATAGCCACAGAAAAGGAAAGAAACACTGCAGCATGGTGAAGGCTTCACGCCCTGCTGTTTGTATTTCAAAGTGATTTTTTTTAACAGAAAGTTCTAACACGAGTGATCAGGCCATCACACCCAGCAGTTCACCATCCTGCAGTTCATTTGCCAGCAGTTTTGCTCCAAGTCAGATGTCAGCAAACAGTTTTGAGCAATGCGAAAACGGAGGCAATGAAAGCTAAAATACTGTGGACTTTAAAAGTAGCTACAATTCATTACAGCTGTCATTCATTTGAAGGCAATTCAATTCTCTTCCAGCGAATGTTCTCGGATAATGCAGTTGCCAGTTTCAGTGTGGAGAAAAAAAAACAGCATGCCTGGCAGCATTTTGCATTGCTCCCTACTTCCATTCTGTATTGGAAGAGCTGATACTGTTTGCATCAAGTGCATGACATTAGTACCAGGATTACACAGAGAAAATCCAGGAGGCGTCAGAAAAAAGAAAAGCTCTTCAGGACAAGGTGTGACTTGAAAAACAGAAAACAGTGATTTGAACAGGACATTAAACATCTTTCAAAAGAATGAACTTTCTTTAATTGCAGAATCAAATGCATTTTGGAAAAAAGTGAAGGAAAAGCAGCAAAGTTTGCAGCAGGTAAAGAAGGAGATTCAAGAGAAGACGGAAGAAGTGACAGATGCAGTTTAAGTTAACTGTTAGTGTTCTGTTACAACTTGCATCCTCTCAGTGTTTTGATGTTTGTGCCCCTAGTGTTGTGATCTGTAGTTTTAGGGTTTTTTTTTTTATCAACGTTTTACCTCAGTGACTTCAAACAACTATGTATTTTTGTATACCAATCACAAGAACTGAAAATCCTTGTGTACATCAATCAAACATTTTTGTCTCTTGCAAGATTTGATAATCCTTCTTGTGCACAGTGAACATTTTCAAATATTTGTGTCAGCTGATCACAACAACAGAGAATCCTGCATTTGCTCTTGTACAGTGTAAAAAACAAATATTCTTGTCTACTGATTTTGACAGCCGAGATTCCTAAAGGAGTCTCTGCTTGTGAGGAGTAAAGAATATCTGAATGATTTATTTTGTGTCAGTATTTCATGATTATTTTTCTTTAAATTATCCATGAAGTTAATCCTTGAATTTTTTGGAAAAGTGTGTGAGAAGTCCTTAAAAAGTCCTTGAATTTTTTGTCTGGAAATCTGTATGAACCCTGCCTTGTATGGAGCACACTGTCATTAGCTGATCTATGGAGTACAACTATCATTACTGTCCTGTGCAGAGCCCTAGCATCAATGTTTGCCTTGTATGGAGTTCTACTGTCAATAAGAGCTCCCCTGTTGGGAAGCCTGTTATCAGTTACTGCCTGGTATGAAGCCATACTATCAGTCACTGCCCTGTAGGAAGCCATACTATCAGTCACTGCCCTGTAGGAAGCCGTACTATCAATCACTGCCCTGTAGGAAGTTATACTATCAATCACTGCCCTGTAGGAAGTCATATTATCAATCACTGCCCTGTAAGAAGTCATACTATCAATCACTGCCCTGTAGGAAGCCATACTATCAATCACTACCCTGTAGGAAGGCTTACTATTAATCATTGCCCTGTAAAAAAGCCATACTATCAATCACTGCCCTGTAGGAAGGCATACTGTCAATCACTGCCCTGTAGGTAGGCATATTGCAAGTTGCTACACTGCCCAGTATGGATCACCATCATCAATAGCTGCCATACATGGAGCCTCACTGTCAATGGCTGCCCTCTTTAGAGCCCTTTTGTCAATAGCTGCCCTCTGTGAAGCCCTACTGTCAACAGCTGCCCTCTATGAAGCCCTAGCATCAATAGCTGTCCAGTATGTAGCCGTACTGTCAGTAGCTGCCCTGTACAGAGCCCTACCGTCAATAGCTGCCCTTTATGGAGTCATACTGCCATTAGCTGCCCTAGATGGGGGTGTTACTGTTAATAGTTACCCTGTACAGAGTCATACTTTACTGTTAATAGCTACCCAGTACAGTCTCACTGTCATCAATAGCTTCCCTGTTTAGAGCTATACTGTCGGTAGTTTACCCTGCTTGGAGTGATGCCTCTAATGTCCAACTCTACGGAGCGCTATTGTCTCGGCTGTTACATATGAAACCGTTCGTTCAGTAGCTGCTGTGAATGAAGCTGTATAGTCAATAGCTACCATGTGTGGAACCACACTTAATGTCAAGACAAAATGTATGCTAGTTGCCAAAGCTTTCAACGCAGACAAGGTTCATAGGATCTTTTATACATAAGTGGTCTTGTGCATATGTTACATATCAGTGTATCAAGACATTAGCAGCACTGCTCTGTCTAATCAGACAATTAAGCTTTGCATTTTGTCTTAATTCCTGCCTTTTATATTTAGTAACTGTTAGTACCATAAACCTTATCAACGAGTGCTCACCCCTGTACTAAGCATGTTGCCAACTTCTAAGACATTTACAGAAATGATGACGATCGCAGAATGGGAGCTACAGTGAAAGTTCTGAGACTTGATTGAGGAACTGGCAGTGTCGTAAGGTTTGTGCATCCATCATCAGTAACCATGTACCTCATTGTTTGTATATTAAAGTTTCTTCTTTTCCTTAACCTGTTAATTTTCAACATTATCTAGGTTGATAAGCCCCCATGTTTCTCTGTGAATGGACTGTGGACTGAACCCATTGCAAGGTTATGCGTCAGTCGTCAGACTGAACTCGAACTAGGTTTAGATTTGACAAATAGAACCTTGCTGTAGTTTTGCATTCATGACCATTGTTGGTGAAATGCTATCCTTTTGGCAAGGAAGTTAACATTAAATTGGACAACTCTCCTGTTAAAATGGTACATTATTTGAGTCAAAGTCAAGTGGCATAGAAGTGAACTTGTTAAATTGGACAGCTTTCGTTTTGAAGCGAACATTTGAAACTAAAAACTAAGTGGCAGGCTGATGGTGCAGCCATGTGGCCCAGGTCAGATCATTGTCCTGTGGATGGGAGAGGAAGTGGAGTAGGATTTACTGGGAGTGGCACATGGTCATCAGTAAAACAGTCGATTACATTGAGCTGGATTTGACAAATGTGACTTGGTCATCAACAGGCTGTCAGGTGTAAGACAAACAAAAGCCTGTGTTAAACAAGGAGTGCTGTGTACCATACAAAGTCTGGACCTAGAGTCGATGAGAAAGACTTTCAATATGGAAGACTCAAGACTGGTCCAAACGCTTCACATAAGCCTGTCAATAACGGATCTGTAGTGTTAACCTTTTGTGGATCAATAAGACAATAACGGGATCTTGTAGTGTTAACCTTTTGTGGACAGGCATGCCACATTTGGTTGGCATGTTTTTATTTCTAAGGAAATGTTTTGTTTGCCCCCAGTAAGCATACAGAATGTTCTCTGCTGATTTCAGTGAAAAGTAATCCCTAACCACTGAGCAGAGGGTGCTTCATTACGCAAGTGGGTAATGTGAAGTATGTAGTCAGAACTATGTATAAATTATGAATTTTTCTGAAGATAACTAAATAGGTTATTACTTATTTTATAAGATAACAACTAAATAGGTTATTACTTATTTTGTGTTTTTCTTTAATTATGATGGATTTTTTGTTCTCATTATGAATTCTCGGAAAGAATAGAAAGCTTTGCATAATCATGTGACATGATTAAGTGTTGTACAGGAGCAGAGTGGAAAGGTCAGATACAACAGTTTCTTGGACCTGTTGATCATAATTCCTTTCAGATAACTGTCTCCATGCATTGAATTCTGTATATCCCAACATACCATTAACATTTGGTAAGGTTTGCTCTTTTCATAGATAACAAACATAAGACTGTTAGTTAATAGCTAGGTTCTATAAAACCAACATAAAAGTGGCCAGATTGTTAACAAGAACTTTTGATCTTGGTCATGCATACCTGACACATGAATTTACCTTAATGTGTTGCCTGTGTTTAGATGGCAACAAGAAACTGCCAGTGTCATCACAAATACTGGATGAGCACAGGTACTGAGGTAGTGAACAGGGTAGGCAGCAAACCTGTGTCAGCGTTAACATGTCGGGAAGTCATGAAGAAGTTGTAATGCTGCCAGTACCTTGGCTAGGTTCTACAGCATTTCCACAAATAGATCACTACTCCTTTACTGCTATAATGTATGAATTGTATTCACTCACTCCAAGCACATATTGAAAACAACAAAAAACAGCAATGGCGTTTTGTGTGAAGTTTGCTATCAAGTTTCTTGTTTTTGACTGTGAAAATGGGCTGTCTTTGTCTATGCAGTGATGTGGTTTGTTGCATCGCAAATGTAACATGCAACTTAAAATGTAAAAATCGCCATTCAAAATGCAAGAAAGTGGCAGTATGGATAGAAAATTTAACAATTGATAAAGTTTTCATTCACCATGCATGACAATTGTAATGAATGTTAGCTTTTTCATCAGGGATGTACAAACAAAGTATTTTTGATAATTTTGTCAAAACTAATACCTCATGTTTTTGATCGATGGCTACTGAAGTAGCTGGAACACCAAGACTGGAAAGTGTTGATATCAAAGAGTAGAAACTATATTCTGTAATTTGAACTCTTCAACAGCACTTAAAGGTTACATTTTATATGGAAAACATACCCGAAGATTAAAATGTTTTCTTTTTCTTTTTTTTCCTCTTTTCTTTTTATTTACACTGCCGCTTTCTTACATTTTACAATATAGCTATATGTATGATCCAAATGAAACACGGAAACACCATTTTGAGCTTTTGGAGCTCTGATGCTCCTTCTTCAGCCACGGCCGCGCCCGCACACTCACAGCGACTGCATTTAGTTCGCCCAACGCTTTGTCTTGTGACTCGGGCTAGGCCCTTAACTAGTCAGCCACCACACGGCCAGACGCTCTGTGTGTTTTTGAACGCTTCGAGACTGGTGCAACATCTTTAAGTTATATTTACTGTACAGAGGTTTTTTAACTATAATTTCTGTAGACAGCAATGGCGCAGTGAGTACTTGAGAGTGTGACAAAAGCTGGCATTTCAGTCTTCTCTGTGAGTACCATAATTAAGTTCGTGTTTAAAACTTTCTGACAGAACTTTGCGACCGGCGCAACCTGTGCTGCACGCGCGCAGCCGTGCGTCGTTGGCCGCCTGGCACTTGACGCCACTATAACCTTCGCAGAAAATAGCTCACAGGGTGTTGTGACAGAGACAATTCCGCTTTTTTCCTCGGTTATCCGCGCCTAGCTGTGTGCAGTCGTTGTGTAAACATTGGTCAGCTATAGGCGCGATACAGACAGCAAAGCAGTGTGTGGTTCGCTATTCTCCACGCTTTCAGTACAAGCGCGAGAACCCCCTTGGGCCCTTATCTCCTGACACTCTAGGGTGTCAGATACAAGACCGCTCACAGACCCGGGCTTGTTGGGTGCGCGCGCACAATTTGTTTCTTCTCCTTTTCCGTCTCACGCTTTTGAAGAATTTGACTCAAGCGACTCAATGCAGCAGTCAGAACTGCCGTGCAGGCAGTCATATTTTATTGTCAATAGTGAAACCACTGTATTTTACAATATAGCAATGGTTTAGGACTGCTGGATTGTTGGTGTGGCTAGCTTTATGAGCATGTGCTTAAAGCAAATAACAACACAATCAGGTTATCGTTGATTTCATTCTTTCTTTTAATGCCACAAGTTGTCGAATGTTTGCATCTCTATGAGAAAAGAAAATGTAAAAGAAAATAAAGCAAACAAACAAGTAAAAACATAAAAGAAAAAAATCCAGACATTAAATAAATAACTATATTATGTGAATAATGTCAGCAAGTGTCCCATAGAAAAAGGGCAGAAGTTATCTTTGTTGAAGAGATTGTCCAATTTCTATTCTACAGGGTCTACACAACTGACCTGGTCCTGGTCTGTGCAAATGAAAGTTTAAAATAACGCTCATTGTACTGTCATTCCGCGCATAGTTGTGATTCACTTGGGGGATGAGGGATGGGCTTGTTGGAAAGTAATTGTAAAACATTTCAGGCTCAGGCTGTGAATCTGGCCTATAACAACAACAAAAAAAACCCTGAAAATTTGTCTTTCAGGCTGAGCAGAATTTTATTCTATGCAATTTACGCCTGGAAAAATTCCCACTGTTTTTTTTTTTTTCTTTTTAGGCTTCAGGGATGCCTCTGTTCAGGCTCAGGCCAGAAACCCAACCTGTAAACAAATCTGAAAATTACCTTTCAGTGAGGCGGCTTAAAGATACCAAACTGCTTTCAAGTATCATCCATTTACAGACCCCATCATTTTCTGCTCATAAACAATGGAGAATTTGTGTCCAGAAAGGGGGGAAATCATGATGGTATTGTTTATTAAGTGAGCTACATTGATAAATTTTGTCAGGCGTAACTCACCAAGGTTATCTCTGCACTCATACATGCATATGTGCACTCATGCACCCACCAAACATTCCGCTCTCTCTGGGTTGTCACGCATTTGGTTCTCTTCTGACACAATTGAGAACAAAAAATATGATTTACACTCTGCCTAAAATTACACATGAAAAATCCAAATGCACAAAAAAGGAATAAAATCAAAACACAAGAGATCAACACTTCATTATCCTGGGTTGCATACTACAATGGCCAGGTTTCTGCACACAATTGCACACCACACCACAGTTCTCAAACTGTTTGTCACTACAAACTGCTTCAGCACAGGTTGATGTCTTGGATTGTCTGGCATCAGGTTCCAGGACTGGGTCTCCATGGTCATCTCTCATATAAGTTTTCTTCTGACTGCGTTATTGTTTTCTTCACTCTCATATTCATATTGTTGTTGTTCTCACTTTTCTTGCTCTCCATTCAGTTTACATAGGGATGTAAACAAAGAATCTCCCCTGGGCCATACCCTTGTCCATACTGCTTCTCCACCACCTTGTTTGCATCCACAATGAATTCCTCTCTAACTATGTTCTTCAGCATTTACACACACTTCTACATAATAGTCTAGCAGATAACCAGTACTCGCCAAATGGACATTGAAAATTCCCAACGACTTTGGAGGTCGCTTTCACACAGTAATTATCCTATAGAAAACTACGACAACACCATCCACACACATTCCAACCAGTCTGACAATAGCATCAACACAGTGCCTTACAGTTATACCAACTGAACAAGCAAAAGACTACTGTTCTTCATGTGGATGGGCTCAGTCTGTTACTAAACAACTTCAGCTGACTGAGCCAGTAGCACCCACTTCATGCTCCAAGGTTCAAGTGGATAATGTGTCTCCCTATCACCATTGGGGGGATAGTTCGAATCCAGGGATCCTCACCGCCTTCGCTGACTACTGTCGCCTGCCAGATAGCTACCCCCACAACTTCAACCTCCTTCACACAGTTTGAACATCTGCACAAGGTAAGGGCTCCACTGCTAATCAGCCAGTAACTCATTTCTCCACCATGCTGGAAATTCTCGTCTGACACGCGTAAAGGCTTTTGTGAGATTCACACCCTTGACAAACTGATTCACATTTGTATATAAACAAGCATGCACATTGTTGTCTGGTTAAACATTTGAAAGAACAATGCACTACCACTACCACCACCTAAGCCTTCTCCGCTGCCCTCCAATTGTAATTTCCAACATGGAAAACATTGAGAATCGATTTTCAGACCTGGAAAATTTGAGAAGCACTTTCCAGCCTGATCACTCGGGCTGTGTGTTAACCCTGAAAATTACATGATTCTTATGGGAGAAAAGTAATTTCAGTATATTGTAAAAAAATGAATAATACATTGTTTTTCAAAAGTTCATATGATATGTTGCATCAGAACAAAGACATCTTATTAACTGAATAATTCAGCTTTCAAAATGTATGAAAAGAGAAAGGAATGTATTTATTAAGGCATGATTTAAGCCCACTCACATCAGAATGTGAGTTGATAGAACATAATTTTGCCCACAATTGTTTCTGTCATATTGTCTCCTGAATCAAAATTGTGGATTG
>CM031601.1:36246008-36258058 GCA_018398815.1 Conus ventricosus
TTTAGCATATTGAAAGGGGGGTTTTCCTTTCAAAAACAGGGGTGAGTGAACCTGCAATTTACTTCTCTCAGAACAAAAAACAACAAAAATTTTTATAGGGTTTTGGCCCCCCTGTTTGTTCCAACCTGCCGGCGCAGCCTTTGCAATTAAATTTTGGCGCCACCATTGTTTTTTGCTGCCCCCCGCACGGGAGCCCACCTCCCGCGTGCATTTCAACCATCCGGCAGGGGGAATACATCATTTTTCCCCGGGGGACTTATACCTCCCACCAGAGGGGCATTTCAGATTCGGGGATTGCCGGTGCAGAGTTGCAACGGCTAGAAATTTCTTTAGAACGGAGAACTTGTTTGGGTTAAAACAGGCGACAGGCAGGATTTTTCAATGCGTTCGTTAGTGCGGAATTGACCAATACACTAAAGAAATGGTGAACTGTTTTTTATCTTCGCAAAAAAAATTTCCGATAACGCCCAAATTTTGTGAAAAAACACCTTGTTTAAACAAGGCCATGACAAACTTTTAGAAAGAAATTGAGGGGCACCTTGTTTTTTTCCCCCCCCCCTTAAAGCCAAGGAACTTTTTTTTTTTTGTTCCCTCAAAAAAAAGGGAAAACATCATTGAAGACTTGCAAAAATTTGAAAACACAGCTTTGTGAGCTCCCTTTTCAGAACCATTTGATAAAACCAAAACCTTTGAAAGTATTAAGAAATGACCCTTCACACACGCTTGACCGGGAAAAGATGGAGAAAGGAAAACCTTTTTTCCCAGCTCTTTTTTTAGGACACTGGCTTCAGAAAGCAAAGACAATTTTGAAAGGGTAAAAAACAAAAAACTGGGAGTTTTATCTAAAGAAGATTTGCGGGTTGACCAACTCTGCAAAAACAAATTGAAGTTCATTTTTTTTATTCTTATCCAAAATTTCACAAATTTCGCGTTTTCTTTCAATGAGTTATAAAACAAACGAAAACTCATTCAAAATACATGAAATCCAACCCCAACTTAAAACATTCGGGTATATCACATGACGTGTTTAAACCCTGGGGGCAGGAGTAATTGATCATTTCCCCAGCGGCAGTTTTACTACCACTGCCAAAAAAAGCGCCCAAAAAAACGGGTTATTCAGGCAGCACCCAAAGACCTAAAAACCCCACCCTACCCCCCCGCCGCTGGGCGCCCAACACTCCCCCCCCCTTTTAAACCCCTTTTTCAGGCGGCCGCCGAAAAAAACTAAACGACCCTGGTTTATTGATTCAGGACTCGAAAATGCTTTGGCGGCCCTAAGAAGAAACAGACGACAGACAGAAGACAAGAGATGTGGAGTAAATAGGGAGAGAGTTTTGGGGAGTGAAAAAGGGGAGAGAGAAACTGTTAATTAATTTTTTTAATTTATAATTTTTTTTTGGTTTAAAAAGAGCCCAAAATTTTAGAAAGCTTACAAATAACTTCACACTAAATTGGAAGGGCCAAAAGGAAAAAGGTTTAAAGGGAGCAGTTTGAAACATAAATTTTACGATTTTTTTTATTCACAAAAATAACAAACAAGCGGAAAAAGGCATCATGAAAAAAAATTTTTTGGGCCCCAAAAACCGGGCCATAAAATGTTTG
Source organism: Conus ventricosus (assembly GCA_018398815.1). NCBI lineage: Eukaryota > Metazoa > Mollusca > Gastropoda > Neogastropoda > Conidae > Conus > Conus ventricosus. The sequence continues at coordinate 36,247,611 of CM031601.1, forward strand.
CCATATTAGTTGATTAATGGCTTCTCAAGATGTTAATCTAATTTTTTCTATTTGTCCTTCAGGGGTAACTTTTTTGCTTTAAAGAAAAATTATTTTTTTACGTTTAGAAAGACTATAAATAACTTTGAATAAAAATTTTTTTTATTTTTTTTAGATTAAAAAGGGGCTCCGAACTTAGGCATCGTTTTAAAAAATTGAAAATGAACTATTTAACGAGACAATAAAAAACTTTAAAACTTTGATTTTAGTAATCGGGGTTTGAAAAGATTAAACAATAAAAAAAAATCAAAGTGAACAATTTAAAGAAGCAACCAAAGTGTGAACTTGACTGTATGATGTAGAAAAAGCTAAAATATTAGCAGGCGTTATTGTAAGAAACTGTCTTGAAGTGTGCAACCTTGGGTAAGAAAAAAAAGCTTTTTTTATTACTTTATATACATTTATTTTTTTAATCTCGAAATATTTGTGGCTTTAAAAATGACGGCCACAAGTAAATTCGGGGAGGGAAACTATATACAGGGAAAAAAAATATTTTTGGGTATGACAAAAAATTTTAGCAATAGGGGGCGAAGTAGACAAAATATTATTCCCCTACAAATGTTCATAAAAAGCGTAGCCATGCTATCTCAAAAATCCCAGAGTCCTTCAATGGACCACCATAAAAGTGCTTGACCGTTCTGATTTTTAATAACCCGATGAAAGTAACAGGGAAAGTCGGTTTCAACAAACAGAAAGAATTTTTTCAGCTATCACACTTTAACTCTAACTGGGCTACTACATGCTTACACAGTTTAACCATGAAAGGAAAACAAAGTAAAGGGGTTCGGGGTGGCCCGAAGGAACAGTTCTTAAATCAAATTAAGCAAACAAAATTCTATCCTATTTGGGGAATTCTTTCCTTCCTCTCCCAAAAAGTTAAGTTTTAAAAAGAGCATCTTAAAAATACATAAACCGACAGCATGTGTTTTATGGTGTGTTTTTTTGGCTTTTCATCCGTTAAAAACACGCAAAGAGTTTCCAATTATAAAAATACAAACAAGACAAATTTATAACATAAACTTTTCCAGTAAACATAGAAAGCATATCTAGTTGAAGACAAAACAAACCAATCACGTAAACATAACCATGGCGTAAACTATATATGCCCTAAGGTTTTTTTTCCCAAAGCTCCTACTTTTGGCAACGCTTTTAAAAACATGTAACTTGAACGTTTGCAGAAAAACAAACGCCATTATTTTCAATCAAAACAAAAGCAGACTGTTAGAAAATCATCAAAACAAAAACAACAGGGGCTTTTAAATGTCTGGCAAATCCCCCATAGAACGGGTGCCAGTCAAAAAACATTGTAAAAATTTTGAAATGTGAAACCAAAAATCCTCACACCTAAACCAGGGGCTAAAGTTTTTTAAGAATATACACAAAATGCAAAGAGCCCCTCGGGTTTATGCCCACTTTTTAATGCCTTACCCCCATAAACCGCCCACAACAGCAAGAACAAAAAACAACCTATTAACTCCCCATCAGATCTGTTTTTATGCTTTTTTTGTTGTAGGTCAAAAGGTCAAAACAAAACCCCAGATTTTTAGAGGCCCAACGCAGCATAGATTTTTGAGCAATAAAAAACTTCGCAATCACACCAACCAACTAAATCTTTTAGGCATTGTTTGACACCTGAAGACCAAGAACGTTATGACTCATCACACCTGCTGATTTCGGGTTAGAGCTAACCCCTAACTAAAAGCACTGTAAGAGACCGACAATTACTTTAAATTAGAGGGGCCCACACAACAATTTTAAACTTCAACTTTTTAAGGTTGACCCTAAGACAGGAAACTGCCACTTCTTTTATAACTTTCAGGCTACATTCCATTTTATCATCAAACAGTGACTTCGAATATAAGAGGTTACCTGCTTGCACAGTCTTCAAAAAGTACATGACTTTTCCTTGAAAAGTTTATCCTTTTATGACCAGCCCAACATCTATGGCCAGTTTGGATTCATGAAACCGTGGGACAGGTTTTGACGAAGCTCGCTTCCCCGAAAGGGGCTTTCTTTTCTAGTCTTAAGGGAAAGACAAACTCTCGAATAGAAAAAAAGCCTGGACAGAATTAACTGGAACGATGGGTATTATCAATCAATATTTAATGGGACGGTGTTTTTTTGGCAGACTCTTTCGAAATTACAGATCACATGCAGAAACATTTCAACTTTGACCATCCATAACCTGCCCCAGGGGTTTTCTTGGGGCCTTTCTTAAAATCTACAAACTCCAGATTGACTTAATATCTTCTACCCACCTTCAGATATTTAAGAGGGCTGGGAGGTATTAGTATGGGCCTCACATCCTTATGCAAAACCAAAAAACAAATATTTAGACATATACCAAACTTAACCCCAACTATCAAAGTACTTTAAAGCCAACAATCTTAAAGGATGGGGATGAGTCAACCGCTTCCACTGGAAATTTACAATGAAAAAAGGGGCCCCATAAGTTTAAAACTGTGTTAAGTATGTTGTCACAGCTCCGCCTGATAATCCAAGGGGCAATCTTAAAGTAGACTTAAATTTTCCTAAAGAATTCACGATCCCCCCAACGATTACCCCCAGCCCAGAAAATTAAAGATAGTCCTATCGAACCTCCTAACTTGTTCCCCCAAACTTTGCCACAAAACTAATTTCTGTGCCATTACAAATCCCACGTTTTACCTAAGACACGGGTTAAAGCGACAGCTGTTCATTGAATAATTTTTCTTGACCAAGACCCTTTAAGAGGGCCCAAAAAAAGAAAAAATACGCTTTGAACCAACCACGATCTTTAAAAAAAACTTCTTAAACTGTAACAAAAGCTGTTTTGCAAAACCATGAGAACGTACCCAACTAAAGAAGTTAAATTAGTTTTACAAAAGAAAACCAACAATTAAGTTTGCCTCTAAACCCAACTACCAAACTTTTGAAGATTTAACGACACTTGGGGCATTATGAGAAAAAAAGGGGTTTTTTCGGGTTTTTTGTATAGAGCTTCGAAGTTATTTAGTTAAATTCTGAAAAACTATTTAAAACCGCTTAAAACCCGAAGCAAGAAACCCCTTTTCCAACACGGGAAATTTTATTTTTAGAAAATTTCCCCCCAAAACTTTTATAAGGATTTAGAAACAGAATATTAAAGGGGCGAGGTGGACGACACATGCACTACCAAAGGAAAAGCCTTTAATTCAACGGAACAAGAAAGTATTGGGGAAAATGAAGGAAAATTTAAAAAACATTTCAAAAAATACTTTTGGTTTGGGGGGTCAAAATACCGTTTCCAGCCAACTTCGAATGAAAAAACTAAAGGGAAATAAGAAGTTGTCAAAAAAAAATATAACTCACGATAACTACAAGCAAGCTCTCTTGAAAACAAAGTTTTATTATCACACAAATGTAATCTGCGCTCTACTCTCCATCAAGTAAACACACTGCTGTTAACAAAAAATCACTAGTCTCTAACAATAACAAGAGAATTTACGTCAGTTCTGAGCTTTCATATGCTGTAGGGCATTGGAGAACTTTAAAAGATTAACTTGACTGACTTGGCTTGTACTAACTTAAGAACCTAACTAGTACTTATTTAAGAACTTAACAAGAACTTAACTTAAAACTTAACAAGAACCTAACTAGTACTTTATTTTTGACCCTAGCTGCGCTTCGTACCTAGCGTAGTACTTTTCAATGTCTGATGTAGACAGTTGTTGATCTGTTCAATACTTAGTTCAACACCTAAATACTGTTTAGTTTTCCACACGCAGCTAGAGAGTATAATCTTTCTTTATGGCAGTGGTCTACGGAGTAGTCTGCTTGCTCCTCACACTTTAATAGTTCGTCCAATCCATTTTTAAAAAGCAATAAAAAATAATATAATACTTTTAAAACCATGAGTTTAACGCTGGTTAATTATGCAGCGCCTACGTTGGTGTTATAGTCTATTCAACCCTTGCAAAATGCTTGTTAGGATAAAACCACCCAACATGGAAAGATAGAAGATTCGCCAAAACTAGTTGCAACTTTATTTTTAGCTTTAACGACAAAGATTATATGATTAAAAAGCACATAGACAACCTTTCGTATTATGATTATTTTAATTATTTTTTTAGTTAATAAAAGATGAGTGAAAAAAAGATTATCAATACGAATTACCATTCTGCTGTAATTAGTGCCTTAGTATAGGCTATAGCGTGTTAGCAAAAAACATGTTTAAAATGAAGCCGGCTGACTTAGGAAGGTTAGACCATTGAGGATGTTGTTAAGGTTATAGTTGTAAATTACTGCAGGAATTGCGTCAAAAGACTTTCTTGTTACACAGGGATTATCCCAGAAAATGTTAGTTCATAGAAATATTAATTCATAAGAAAATAATTTAATAAAAAGATGGCAGGAGTAGTTATGATGGTAGGGGAGCTATTGTTAATGCCTTGGCCTTCTCTGGAAGCAATTATATTTTAGTAAATTGCGGTCTGATCAAAGATAGTTCGCCCTACGGAAAGATGGTTCACTCCGCGGAAAGTGAAGCCAGATGGCTGGCACATTCCATGCTGCCACTCCCACCCTGACATGCTATCTTTCCACCGTGTCCAACATGGCGATAAGGCAGGAGGCAACTGGTGCGCTGCGCCGAACTGTCATAATTCTCGGAAGAAGGGGTTCCGGTGTTTTTCTTTTCCAAAAGACGAAGAAAGTGAGATCATTTTCTGTGTTACATTTCCTGAATACTTGTTTTAATTAAGAGAGAGAGAGAGAGAGAGAGAGAGAGAGAGAGAGAGAGAGAGAGAGAGAGAAAGAGAGTCAGTTTCAGCTGCGTGAGCGAGGAAATTGCTCACCCGCGATGTTGTCATGCAGAAGCAAGAGAGAGAGAGCGTACATGCACGCGCGCATGTGGTGTGTGTGTGTGTGTGTGTGTGTGTGTGTGTGTGTGTGTGTGTGTGTGTGAGAGAGAGAGAGAGAGAGAGAGAGAGAGAGAGAGTAAAAATGCATAGGATACTACTAGCGCTCACATACACACACTTATAGGTGCTTGCACACACACGCACGCACGCACGCACGCACGCACGCACGCACGCACGCACACACACACACACACACACACACACACACACACTTGTATGAAGATGATACGCATGTGCATAAGCAAGTGACCATGTGCTCACACGGCGCACATATGCACACACTGAGAGAACGTCTACAGACTGGCGTTAAAAAACAGTTTCTATTCTATATTGAACCAAGTTTCAACATTCTTTTTGTGTTCTTTGCAGATGCAAGACGTGGGTTCAGAACTGTAGGCGTGAAGACTTGTGGGCAAACCAGCTGCGTACCTTCATGCAAACTGCTGTATTTGCTCTGAGCATTTTGAAGCCAATCAGTTCATGGACCACACCCGCAAGAACTGTCGACTGATTTGGAGTGCAGTACCAACTTCTTACAGACAAAATATCCCATGTAAAGAATGCAAAACAATACCAAACAAAGATAGGAGAAGACCCCCCCCCCCTCCCACCCCCTGCACTCTCTTTCTCTCTGAAATACAAGACAGAGTGATGTAAACAAAACAAAAAAAGAAGAAATAAGATGACGACACAGAGTGATGTAAACAAAAAAAAGAAGAAATAAGATGACGATAAAGTCCACACACACACACACACACGCACGCACGCACGCACGCACGCACGCACGCACGCACGCACGCACACACACACACACACACACACACACACACACACACACACAAAACAACACACACACACACACACACACACACACACATACACACACACACACATACACACACACACACACACACACACACAAACATACACACACACATAGACAGATGAGACAGAGAGAACACGAAACTTGTAAAACATTGTGTTCCATCACTTCCTGATCTGCCAGTCGGCTGTGTTATGCACCGGTAAAGTGGGAGTGGCAGCCAGAGCCTGCTCGCGGCGCGGCGCTCAACCGGCTTCACTGTAGCTAATACTGCGGACAGAGTAACCGCTCAGCGAGTGAACCGTCTTTCCGTAGGGCGTACAGTCTTTGGTCTGATGAAGAGAGAGAACGCCATAATAAGGCAATGGAAGATTTAGCTAAGGCAAGAGACGCTTACGAGAAAAGACGAATTGCTCACTTAGACTTTATTAATAAAAAGTTAAGGAACAGGGCCATGCATTTACAGACGTTGATGAGGCAATGAATGAGTATTACTTAGTGACAGGAAAGAAGTTTCTAACAACACCACCTCCAGAACTGTCTGACTTTTATGAACCATCAGAAGAACAGAAAATAGCAGAAATTGGTTTTTATTGTGGGTGCTATGGGAGCAATTTATATTCTCGCACAAACAATCTAAAAATTATAGTTAAAAATACAGCCCTTCTTATGGACAATACGATGTACAAAATATATTATTCTCCTAAAGGGTATTGGAAGGAAAGACTGCTATTGAAAAACTGAGTAAAGCTGCTAGAGTGTCTGAATCAGATGCGAAAGACTGGCTTTGAAAAACAAGCAATTTCGCAATTATCTGCCTGCCCCAAAAAGAATAATAAGGCCTAGATTTGTTAATTCAGTTCCAAATGACACCCACCAGATGGACTTGCTGTATCTCCCACATGATAAAGTTAGAAGAAAAAAGTTTAAGTATGCTCTGACAGTTGTTGACATGGCTTCAAGATACAAAGACGCTGAACCTTTAACGGATAAAAGCTCAACTGCTGTGGCTGTGGCTTTACAACAAATATACATGCGAGGTCCATTAAAGTATCCTAGGCTGATCCAAGTTGATGATGGAAAAGAGTTTAAAGGTTCTGTAAACCAGCTGTTTTTAAAACATCATGTTACAGTTAAGAGAGGGATCCCAGGCAACCATCGATCACAGGCCCTAGTAGAAAAACTTTAATAAGAAACTAGCTGAACGCCTGTTTACCTATCAATATCACAGAGAAATTATGGACACTACAAAGTACACTATGAAGTACAGAGAACGCAACACAGAATGGGTTAGGAGATTGCCTGCAGTCTTACGTGCCGTGAACAATGAAGAATTTAAAGCGACAGGGCTGAAGCCAGTAAACGCGATCAAATTAAAAAAAATTAGCATCACTGAAGATGTGCAAGGTAATCAAAAACTCTTGCCTTTTTGGACTAAAAGTAAGATACTTGTATGCTCCTGGAGAGGCAGAAGGCGATTTTTAGAATTAGACTACAGATCCTATATGGAGTGTAGATGGTATGAAGTTGAGCGATTATGAAAACAGACCCCCCCGTATATTATTTAAGAGAAACTCTCTCTTCTAGCGGTGTTACTACGTCTAAAAGGCCTGCTCCTAAAAGATCATTTGTTCGTGAAGAGCTGCAAGTTGTCCCGCCAAACACAGTGAGTTAACAAAAAAAATAGTATTTGTTAACTTATTTTTTTGTTAAACTTATATTTTTTTGTTTTTTTGGGTTTAACCGAATCATGTGTTTGTTTTTCAATGTTCTGTTTAATTGCATCAGTGTTTACCTGTCGTGAAGTAAAAGTCTTTCTCCACTCCTTTGAAGTTCAATTTTCTGTCGTCTGTAATCCTCACCCATAGCCATAAGCTTATCAAATTCTTCGTCTGTAATGTTTTCATCCTGTAATGATTTGCTTATTCTTAATCTTAGTGAACAAAGTTTTGCTGATGCTAGGGCAACAATGGCGGTGTGCTTTGTAATTTAGGAGTTAATTTTTTTTAAAACAGCACTTACAACCATACACAATGGCACCTAAACCTAACCCGAGACCTCCTAATGCTAAAGAGGCTGGCGCTCCAGCACCAGTAGCTAAAAGAGCAACGCCAGACCCAGCACTTACGCTAGCTACAGCTGATGAGCTAGTAATTACATAAGAAAAAGCATTTAAAGCTTTAGCATATTTCTTTCTAGTAACTCTATATACTTATCCAAGTCGCTTTCTATTTCCTTTTGAAGTTCATTTATTTGCTCTAACCTAAACTGTTGAACCTCCCTTTTTAATAAGATTATTTTTTAATTTAATTTTGGACATTCTCTTATTACTCCTCCGGCAGCATTTTCTTTTAACGAGTAAAACGCAATAAAATAAACATATTATGAAAATAAAGTCGAGAATGTTATTTCCTTGTCAACCACACATAACCTGTCAATGATCAGGGGTTTTTATTTTGTCTCCGTTTTTAGAAATTCCCAATCCCAACAAAAAGGGGAGCATCCAATTTTCAGCCTTTATTTTATCCTCTAAAAAACGTATGTTCGGGCAAACTGACCCCTCCTCGGAGTAAAATTTTAACAAAAAACACGCATTTCCTAGGAGGCCGGTACGTGGTTAAATTCTAAGCCGACGGGTCACCCCCCCATTCCGGTTTCTTTCTCGTAGCATATATTCAAAACCCCTGCCATTTTTTTAACTGTTTTTTTGTTGGTCCAAAAACCCCACTAACAAGAAGGGCCTGTTTTTAAAAGTTTTCTAAATTGTTTTTTTTATCAAATTCTGGGTTTTGGTTTCAAACTTAAATTCCAACAATTTCAGGAAGCAACGCCCAACTTCTCTTTTTATGAATTTTTGTTTTTCAATTTGCCAAAATCGTTTGCCCTTAATTTCTTACTCCTAGGTTAAAACCCTGCGCCGTTTTTTTTGTCTTAAATTTCTTTTTTCCCATGTATAAAATCCTAAACTTTCCGGGCACTCCTTTTAATCAAACTCTTTGGTTGCTAGGTCTTTTACTCTACTGCAACGCATTTGGAGCTAGCTCCGTTTTTGATTCTGGCCCCCAGACATTTTTTTATAATAAAAAAATTTATAATAAACAAATTGTTAAACAACAAATAAAAAAATTAAAAAAACAAACGTATGAACGGGGTCTCCGTAACATAGCTTGCGGTTTAGATTTTTCTAACGCTCTTTTATTTTTTTAGCTCTTTTTTTTGTCCCTTAATATAATTTTCACTTAAACTTCTTCAAAACTATCTTTTCCTTAGTGTAAAATAATAAACGATTTTAACTGGTCTAAAGTTTTTTTAAACGCATTGAAAATTTTTTGAGTTAAGAGCCACACGAAACTAAGGCGGGGGGCCACAAAGGCCACTTTGAAAATTTTTTCTTTTTTTAAAATGCTTTTCACGAACATCATTTTTAAACAGGTTTCGCCCCCAAATGTTATTTTAATTTCTAAAAATTTGCTCTTTGTCCTGGGGTCAACTAAAAAAATTCTCCTGTCCAAAAAATTTCCCTTTTTTTTAAACTTGTGGCTTAAGGTGTGCAGAAAAAAAATGTCTCGTAAGAAACCTGTAATTGTTTGTACAAATAAATAAAACATTTTCCCCACCCCCAGAAATCCCGCAAAAAGAGCAGTGCGGATCTTTTGGGAAACTTTAATTCCCCGTTTTTATTAAAATATTTTTTCCCTTTTTTAAAATTAAGCCCCTTTTTTACCTTTTTCTTAAAATTTAAACTGAGCTTTCACAAACCATAAAAATGTATTTTTTTTGGGACCGTTTCCGTCTGCTTTCTTGTGAAAATTATTTTTAAATACCTCTTGCCTACCCTTTCTCCCTTCCAAACAATCTTTGTCAAATGTGATCTAAAATCCCCCACCCAATTTTTTTTTAATAGCTTAGTCTACTAAAAGGGCAATTTTTTACAAAGATCAATTCAGGAATCGCCTCCCCTCCAAAACAATTTTTCAAATTTCAAAAAATTTTGGGGGGTAAAAGTCCACGAAAATAAAAAGACAGACTTCCCTTTTGCAACCAACCTTCTAAATTTTTTGATTAAAAAAACGCTTTACCCCTTCAAAAAGGGGTTTGTTCTTCAGTAAAAAAAACAAATTTCCTTTTAAGACTTAGACTTATTTAGTTATTTTCCAAAGAGGGTCTCGCTTGTTTCATTTTCGTAGGGGGAAAGTTTTCCCTTTCCCTAAAATAACTGTTTTATTTTTATCGGGGGTTAAAGGGGTTCGGGCCAGTTGGGGGGTTAGAAACAAAATCAAACCAAGAAATTCGTGACTGTGTATTTCCGGGGGGCTTCAGACAAACAACAGAATCCTGGGTTTTAAATTCGTTCATAGAAGTTTTTTTTTTAGGCCCTTGGTAATAGGCATATGCGCTTTAACAGTTAAAAATCTAGAGGGATGCAAACTGTTCCCAAAGCTTCTCTGCTTCATTTTTTAAACCATTTTTGGGCATCCCCCTTTTTAAAACCGTGTTTGAGGCCGTTTGGGTTTTGTTTTCCCCCTGAAAAATTTTCCCTTTTTCCTTTTCTTTTAGGGCCATAAATCAGAATAGAGGGAAAAAGTCTGCCCGCTTAGTAAAAAGACTTTTTGCCCCCAGTTGATTGCCTTTGTTTAACGAACCCTCCCCTAAATTAGAACAACAGTAGCTTTTAGACTACGATTTAAAAATTTTTCTATTTGAAG
>CM031601.1:36258158-36270243 GCA_018398815.1 Conus ventricosus
CTTTTTATCATTGTAAAGTTTCTGGCAGTGGAAGCGGTTGACTCATGGCCCATCCATACAGATTGTTGGCGTCTAAGTACATTAGATAGTTGGATGGTTTAGTGGATCATAGTCGTCTAAATATTTGTTATACTTTACAGTAATGATGTGAGCCATGCTAATACCTCCCCTTAGACCGTCTTCAATCATCTGAAGTGTGGGTAGATCAAAATTAAGTCAATCTGAATGTTTGTAGACTTTAAGAAAGCGTCCTAAGAAAGGCCAGGCGCAGAGATGTAATGTGAGGAGTCTAAGTTGTAATGTTTCATGCATGTAGATCTGTAATTCTGAAAGACTCGCCAATAAACACAACGTCAGCCAATAATATTGATCATGATAGTCGCCCATCGTTTCACAGTGTAATTCTACCCAGGCTTCTGTGCGTATTCATAGTCAGAGTCAGTTATGTCTTTGCCTCTAAGACTAGAAAAGAAAGCGCCTTTAGGAGGAAGTGAGTCTTCATCAAACCTGTCCCACGAGTTCATGTATTCATAAGGATAGACTCCTTTACGCACTAAAGATGGTCAAAGTATTGTTTAGTGATTGGAAAGTCTTGTAGAGATCCCGCTAATTTATCCAAACTAGCCATCAATGTTGGGCAGAGTCATAAAAGGACAAACTGTCAAGAGTAAAAGTCAATGTACTTTTCTGAAGACGTGCAATGCAGTAACCCTCTTATATTCAGAAGTCACTGCTTGCATGATAAAATGAGAATCGTAGCCTCGTGGTATGAAAGAAGATAGGCAGTTTCCATGTCTTAGGGTCAACTTTAAGTTGAAGATTACAATTGCTGTGCGCGGCCCATCTGAACTTTCCAGTAAGTGATCGTGGTCTCTACTACTGCGTTGCCATAATAATTCTTTATTGCATATCCAACAGTGCGTAGATGAATCATAATGTTCTTGGTCTTCAGGAGTCATAAACAATGTCTGAAAGATTTAGTTGGTTGGAGTAGTGATTGCGAAGTTGTTTCATCTGCTCTAAAAATCTGCTAGCTGCGTTGGGCCTCTGTAAATCTCGGTGCTGTGTTGTTGGCCGTCTGACCTAACACAATAAACGCATAAGAACAGATCTGATGGTGGGTTTAATAAGGTTGTTTTTTGTTCTTGCTGTTGTGGGCCGTAGTACTGCGGTAAGATGATTCAAAGTCAGCATAAACCACGTACGGACTCATCTGCATTTTGTGTAAATTTTTAAAACTAACTTTAGACCCTGGTTTAGGTGTGAGAGTTTGGTTTCACAGTCTACAAAACTTTTACAATGAGTTCTATGGCTAGCAGCTGCTTCTATAGTAGAATTCTAACTAAACACCTTCTACAAAGCCCTTGTATAGCATGATTCTTTGATGTATAGCCATAAGTCTGCTTATTGTTTCTGATTAATACATAATGACTCTTTGTACTATCTTCAAACAGGATCAAGTCTACGTGTTTGTTAAGTGGTTCGCCTAAAGTGGAGCGTGGGAGAAACCCTTAGAGGCACTAGATCAGCTTCTACAGACCATGTGTATACGTTTACCGTGATTGGTTTGTTTTGCTCTTCAAACTGAGATATACTTTCTATACTCACTGGAAAAGGGTATGTTATCAAAGTTCAGTTCTTGTTTGTATTGTCATAATTGGAAACTCTTTCTGCGTTCTTTATAACAGGATGTAAATGCGCTAAAACACACCACATAAAACACATGTTGTCAGATTTTTTATGTTTAAGACTGCTCGTTTTAAAACTAACTCTTTTGGGAGAGGAAGGTGAGAATTGCCAACTATAGGAATAGAACTTTGTTTCAATATAATTTGAAGGACTGTTCCTCAGACCACCAAACCGCGCAATTTTGCCTCTTCACTTGCATGGTTAAACTGTGTAAGCATGTAATCAGCCCAGTCAGAATTAAAGTCGCGATAGCTAATAACTTCTTTCTGTTTAGTTGAAACCCAGACTTCCATGTTACTATCATCAGGCGTTATATAGTCAATCAAACGACCAACAACACTTTTACTGGCGGCTCCATCTGAAAGACTCTGGGATTTTAGAGATAGCATGTGCTACGCTTTCATGAACATTTGTGGGGTTAATGATGTCCATGTCTACTTCGCTAAACATATTGATTAATTGTTTGTCACTACCTTTCACCATGCGCTGGCTGGCAGTTTTTCAAACTCAGACGCGTTTGTGAGGCTCATTTTTTAACTCAAAATATTTACGTAAATTAAAAAAATAAATATATATAAAAGTAAGTAAAACAAGCTTTTTATTCTTCGCCCAAGCGTTGCAACACTTCAAGACACGTTAACCTTACAATAACGTCCGCTAATTTTTAGCTTTTCTGAATCACTACAGTCAATTTTCTATCACTTTGATTGCTTCGTTAAATAGTTCACTATGATCTTTTATTAATTGTTTCCATCATTCTCAAACCCAGATCACTAAAAATCAATGTTTAACGCTTTCATTGTCTCTTTAAAAATAGTTCATTACAATTCTTTAAATCAGATGCACTAAGTTCTGCAGCCATTTTTAATCTAAAATAAAAAAAAAAATAATTGTAATTCAACTGTTTTTTATAGTCTTTTTTCTAATCGTAAAACCTAATCTTCATTAAAGCAAATAGTTACCCCTGAAGGACAAGTAGAAACGGTCAGATTAACATCTTGAAAGCCATATAATCAACTAAAAAGGCAAACAATTTTATGGCCGGTTGAGGCCAAAAATCTTGTATTTCACTGATGGCCTCCTTAAACGCTTGTTTGTATATTTATGTGAATAAAAAGATCAGTAATTGATGTTTCAAACCTGCTCCTTTAAACCCTTTCCTCTGGCCCTTCCAATTTAACGTGTGAAGTATATTAAGTAAGCTTTTTAACTTCTTCGGGCTTCAATTTAAAACAAATAAAATTATAAATTAAAAAAATTAATTAATCAGTTTTTCTCTCCCTTATTCACTCCCACATCTCTCTCCCCATTCACACTCCCACATCTCTGTCTGTCTGTTTCCTTCTTTGTCTGTCTGTCTGTCTCCACCTCCCCTCCCTCTCTCATTCACACACGCACTCTCTCTCCAACACACACACAAAAACAGAATCATTCACACAATTTGATAGGGGAGTGTTTGTGGGGGAATGTAAATGAGGCTTTTTGTTGTTCGCACTTGAGCGACGTAAATTCGAGACAGCCACTAAAATCACTTATCAGAGTCCTGAATCAATAATCACAAGATCTCTTCAAAGTTCTCCAGCGGTCCCTCTGAGACAGCCTTAAAGCAGTTGAAGCAAAACGACGAAGCAAAACGACGAAGCAAAACGACGAAGCAGGGGCAATACGTTGAAGCCACAACAACAAAAAAGTCAATACAGTTGACCCATTTCAGCGCTACAAGCCTATAGCGCGACCTATTTCGATGCTCAACCGCAGCCAGCGCCTCCTCAGACTGCGGCAGCCACTGCGTGTGGCGGTGAGGGAACTGACTAGTATTATTGATCAGTTCCGCATTTTTACTGGGATTGTTGTGTTCACAGTCGGGAAAAATTGACGGTGTCCTCTCAACCCAATAGCGTCTGATCTCCTCACTGTATTCAAACATGGTTTTAAGCTCTTTTTTCATGTTTAAGACTTCATAAAAAGACAGTCCAACAGTGCTGAATTTGGAAATGTAAAGGAATAACAAACGAAATATCTCTCTCAGGGCTCCGCGCGTAGGAAGGGCAAATTCCAATCTTTGTTTTCAGCCACTCATTCCACGTTTCACTGTGCATTCCTTTCCCTTGTTCTGCTTCAAAAACTTAAAAGTAGTTTCCAGAACACCTCCATATTGCAGATTAAAACATCATTTCACGTTTTCGTTGCTTCGTTTCTAAAAGATTTAAACTATATCTTTTGGCCGTCGGCTTTGAGCAACAGCGCGCTATAAACACGTCCTCACGGGTAGGGCGCTCGCTGAATAATGAGATCTGACTTCCCCGGCCAAAAATGACGTCATACCTCCTGTCAATTGGTTGAGCAGCATCGCGCGATGATTAATAATGTAGTATTAATTACAGGCTTGTGTCGCAATGCTGCAGTCCATTGTCGTGACAGTAACGGCCAATTTATCGATTTTGCAGTGTCTATGAACAAAAGCAGCACATGCAAACTTGTCAAACCAGTTTTGGCTGCATTGCTTGCCCACTTAACGCCGCAGGCAACAATGCATACTAATATTGATTGGGGGCCAGAGAATGTAAATATGTTTGTTCACGATCACCAAATCTTATCTTGCACGCAAGCCCCCCGTTTTAATGTGCTAATTACGTCAATTTTTAGAGATTTTGGGTGTTAATTTTTTGTAAAATAGGTGTTAATTTTGGCCAAAACTGATATGTGATGGACGTGATTTCTATGTGAAAAGGGGGGTTTTCGTGCAAAAATAAGATGGGATGAGCTTGAACGAACATATTTTTGTAAAATAGGTGTTAATTTTGGCCAAAACTGATATGTGATGGACGTGATTTCTATGTGAAAAGGGGGGTTTTCGTGCAAAATAAGATGGGTGAGCTTGAACGAACATATTTACATTCTCTCTTTTTCTTTACAAATCTCATTTAGAATGCTGACAGTATGTACAAAATGACTACTTGAAAGTTTTCTACAGCATAAAAATGCACAAAAACCAATAATACACTGTTGACCATGGGCTGGTCACTGTGGTCCACCCTGTCATGTTGATTATGTAGTCCTGGACAGCTTTGGGCTTCATCTTTCTGTCTGTCCTTGGGGTGACCTCCCCCATTTCAGCTGGATCCGTTTTGGGGTGATCAAATGGACAGCTTTCTTGTCCATCCACTTCAGGACACTCACAGCACCTAAAACAGACAAGTAACAGGTTCACAATCTCAGTCTCAATAAACAACAGCATCATGATAAAAATCTTAACTTCACTCTGTCTTGTCAATAAAAAAAAGTAAATTTGTCAAGTTGAACATATCTGTCCCTATGTACATGCACAGAGTTGAAAAGGAAACACACACACACACACACCACATATAGACACACAAGTACACTTACATCAGGATCAGGATCAGGATCAGGATCAGGGGCGTTGTATCAAATACAACTTAGCCTATTTAGGCTTTTTACGCCCCTTCTGTATGTATATATCCTTTTTTTTTTTTTTGTAACCGTTGGTCCAGTCATAGGCTAGCTCAGACCTATTATCCATCAAATTCATATCTAATTTTTGTTAATAATTCATGTTTATCTATGAGTTCTTAAAAACATTAATACTAGGTGCACGTTTGATTTTAAGTGTTAGTTTATTCCAAAAGTTGGTTACTCTATTAGTAAAAGTAAATTTTCTTAAATTCGTTCTAGAATATTGTTTAAATATCTTATCTTCACTGTTCCTTGTAACATTCTTCTGCGGATACAAAAAAAAGCATGCTTTATCAACATCATCAATTTCATTAAATATCTTGTATGCTTGAATCAAGTCTCCTCTATTCTTCTTGCCTTAAGTGTTGGAAGTTGCAGATATTTAATCTTTCCTGATATGAGTAATCTTTTATATTATGAATCATCTTGGTTGCTCTTCTTTGTACCTGTTCTAGAGCTTCTGATTGTCTCTTTAGCATTGGATACCATACAGTGTTGCCATATTCAAGAACAGGTCTAACTAGTGTCTTATATAATTGCAAAAAAGTGTCCTTTTCCATAAATGTAAAGGTTCTTTTTATTATTCCAATCATTCTGTTAGCCTTATTAATACTATTTACAATATGATTGTCAAATAGTAAATTTTTGTCAAAAGTCACACCTAGGTCTTTCTCTTCTTCACACTTAGATACTTTTATTTCCTTGCCCCCAATTTTCATTATATACTCCTTTTGTGGGTTTGTTTTTACCAATATGAAGTACTTTACATTTTTCTGCATTAAAATATAGGTTCCAAGTATCAGACCACTGTACTAATGTTTCAATATCCTTTTGTAATTCCTTATGCAATTTTGGAGAGTTATACAGTTTTGTGTCATCTGCAAAGACTTTACATGTACTCTTTAATTTTACAGGAGATCATTTATAAACACCGTAAATAATATTGGTCCCAAAATACTGCCTTGTGGTATCCCACTAAATAACATCAGCACTATGAAGAAGAACTACCAATCCTTACCTTCTGAGTTCTTTTTGATAAAAAGTCTCTAACCCAACCAAGTATATTTCCTATTATTCCATAAGACTCTAATTTCTTTAACAGTCTTTCATGTGGTACTGAATCAAATGCTTTTCTAAAGTCTAAATACAAAACATCTATAATTCTCTCCTTTATCTATCTCCTTTGTGAAGTCTTCCATCACTTCTAAAAGCTGAGTCCACACAAGACCTTTTTGCACGAAATCCATGTTGACAACTCAGCATATAATTTATTTTCTGTCATATGTTTAATAATAGCCTCTCTAATAAATGATTCTAAAATTTTGCATATAATGCATGTTAAACTCACTGGTCTATAATTTCCTGGATCTGTTCTTGTACCTTTTTTGAATACTGGAATGACTGTAGCTGTTTTCCAATCTGAAGGTACTATCATTTCTTTAACAGATTTAGAAAAGAGTATGTAAAGTGGGAAGGCCATCTCCTCGTTTAGCTCTTTTAGTACTCTCGAGGGGATGGCATCCGGACCACATGCCTTATTAGGTTTAAAGATTGAAGTTTCTTTTTTATTGCATCCACTGAAATGTCTACATTTTCTAACACTATGCCTCTTGACCTTGAAGCTGGACTTAGAACAGCATATTTTAGTATCTTCCCTTGTGAATACACTAGAAAAAAATGTATTCAAAATATCTGCCTTACCTCTATCTGTCTCCACTGTGTCACCATCCTTAGTCACTAAAGGCTCACTCCAGTATTCATCTTTGTTTTCGATTGTACATATCTCCAGAAGGCTTTTGGATTTTGTTTACATTCCTTTGATAACTTCTTTTCAAATTCCTTTTTTGCTTTTCTTATTTTTTTTATTACAAGTATTACGTGCTTTAATATAATTTTGATAATCTTTCCCCTGCTTTGTGACTAAGAATCTCTGATACATATTATATTTCTTTTTTACAAATTTCATTGTCTTTACATTCATCCATTTTGGGTTTCTGTTTTTTATTTTTCTTAATAATTTGTTTTGAAAACGTTGTTTTCTACCTAAAGAATTTAAAATACTTTTAATTTCCACCCACATTGTTCTACACTAAGATCATTGAGTTTATTCCAGTCGATCTTCTTCAATTCTTCTTTCATTTGCATAAAATTTCCTCTTAAAATTATAACGACTGCTTTGATTCTTCTTTCCCTTGCTCCTCTCCTAGGTACAAAGAGAACATTAAAACCTCATGATCACTTTTGCCTATAGGAGCTAAGTGCTTAATGTCTGATATCATATTTTCATCATTAACAAGTACTAAATCTAGTATATTTGATTTTTGTCCCTCCCTGTGTCTTGTTGGTTGTTTCACCATTTGGTTCAGAAATGCATCCTGTAGGTAGTTTATGAACTTTTGACCTCTTTCTCCAGAGCCAGTACCATGCCAGTCAATATCTGGGAAATTAAAATCTCCAGTAATACAAACATATTTGAATCTTTCTAATCTAATTTGTTTCAGCAACTCAAACATTTTTTCTTCATTTTCAATTGTTGAGTTTGGACTTTTGTAAATAGTTCCAATCAGTATTTTCTGTCTATCCTTATTTAAAAAGGTAATCCACAAGTTTTCATCAAAGTCATTTCCTTTTGTAAACTGTATACTTTGGCATTTATAGAATCCTTCACATATACAGTTTATATCTTTTGGGATTTTCATTGAAAAATAGTTCAACCTGCATTGAATATTCGACAGAATTTACCCCTTTTTGGTTTTTTTGCTATAGATTTCTGTTACTACTATAATGTGAGGTTTATTTTCTTCAGCTAATAAAGTAACTCATTTTTTTTTGTTCAACAGTCCATCTGCATTTGTGTACAAGAACGTGTATGACAGTTTCCTGCACAGATTTTCTATCTACATACCTTTTAAAAAATATTCACATGTTCTTTGTTCTTGTATTTTGATTGTCAGTTTTCTTCTTTATCATCCTGGCCAGGCCTAGGTTTCCACTGTACTTTCACTATTTTCCCACCTCTGATTCCAATGTCTTTCTCCCCTTTCTCAATCCTTTTTCGAAGCTCTTCTCTTAGTTCTTTGTTTCTTTTGTCTTTCAATTGGTGTGTAGTCTGGGTTTAATATATATATCCTCTTTTTTTGCTCTGTCACCCCTGCATTTATTTTGTGGGCATTTCTCAATATTTCTTTTTTTACCTCCTTGTTTTGGACGCTTACTCTAAGCAGTCTCGGTTTTGTTCCGATGTTGTATTTACCCAGCCTCACTGGATTCTGGACAGTCTCGTCTTTCAATTCAGGACAAATCTTTCCCACCATCTTCTGTATACTCTCCCTCTCCATTTTCATTCTCTCTTCCCTGTTTTCACTCCCACACTCTGGAATTTAGTGGGAAAATTAGATTCAGCTCTCTTTCTCTTTGTCAACCTTCTCTTCCCATAGTTCTGACACCTTCTTCTCAACAACCTCCTCAATCTTCTCTTCGAGAGCCTTTCCACTGCAACCTTTTTTCTAGTCTCTCCAGCCTTTCCTCCACCCTTTCGAACAGTCCGATCAGTCTGTCTAATTTCATTTCCATTCCGCTTTTTCTTTTCTCCCTCCCCTGCATAGCATCTTCGGCAGATCCATTCATTCCTTCTGTCTCAGAATTTTGAAGGTAGCTGAAGTCCTTTTCTGTCAGTGACGTGCATTCTTTATGGCACCACTGTTTACAATCGTGGCACTGTATACTTGTTTGGTCTTCCTCTACGCCCACCTCGCACTCCAGGCAAATAAAGAATTTCGCCCTTTCCTCCATTGTCCTTCGACTTTCAGGTTTTTTTCCCTCTCTTTGAGAGTTTTTTTTTTCTTTCTCATTCCCCCCAGTTGATCCCCTTGTACTATCTTCCCCCTCCTCTAGAATTTTGTTTTGACATATTTGCTACTGACGCTTGCTTTACTGATTGATTATGATCTAATATCAATATTAAACAATTTACCTTACTGTTGTCACAAGGAATCTACACAAGCTGCTTGGTTAGTAGTGAAAGTAAAACAGAGCCGCCATTTTTGTTCAGTCAGTGCAGTTAGTAACTTGAAAAGAACCTCTTTTCCTTGAAAAAAAAAAAAAATGTACATATAGGCTATTGAACACACACACACAAACTCACACACACACCACATACACTACCACCACCACCACCACTACCACACTGAGAGAGTAAATAATAAGACTAAATACCTTGGAGTAAAGCGTGGACCTGATCTGGTAGAAAAAAATCCAAGGGGTGTGGTCAGTCATGCCTTGCAGCTTGGGTCCATGTGTTTGCTGGCCTATGTATGGAGGAATTGACGGAAAAAAAGAAAAATCTCCATGCCTGTTTCTCGTCATGAACCGGAGAAAATCTTCCCTATCTGATGTGTCGGTGGTTCATTTGCATATGCATCGCCTCGAGCTTCGCTACCCACACATACTGTCAATCACCCATCCACTCCTCACTCTCTCTCTCTCTGAACATCGCCATGTTCACTTACCAATGCACTTTCATGCTCTGCAGACAGGCTAAATTCGCTGTCATTATTATGTTCAATATCTTCAAGGTCTGATCCTTCAGTCTGAACAAGTTCAACAGCTTCATGTAAGCTGTAAACACGCATTCCCTGTCTGCTTCTCACACCACTAGTCGAAGGCTGAGACGCCATTGTGATCCGACTCCAAAGACTGGGTTGGTGTAAAAATAGGTCAGTGGTCACAAACATATCATGATGTCACACAACCAGTGGTGAAAGGTCGCTCTTTGATAATGAACCATCATATGGCTCACTTCGGTTTTCAACACTCGGCATGATGTTGGCTCTAAAAATATACTAATGCGCGATCCACTAGCCTATAGCGGATGTCAGAGAGAAAGCATTGTGCGCGGGACGTCCACTATAGCGGAGGTCAGAGTGGAGTGAGTTAATACACACACTGAACAAAGTAGTTCTGGCAATCATAAGGTGATGTTGCTTATACCCAGCTGACCCCAAAGGGCCATATCAGGGCTGTCACTGCGATCAAGTCAACCCACAAATTTCCCCACTCTAAAAGAACATGTTTCCCCTGTGAGTGGTACATCACATGAATGCACCACAGAGCTTCTTCACCTTTTAAAAGAAAGAATGGGTGTAAAAGGAGTGGCCTGTATGCAAACGACACAATACTGTTTCTTTTAACGGCTGCCTTGGGGAACATGGCTGAAAACTCTTTCAGGGTTTTGGATGGATTTTGATTAGTTTGTTAACCGTCTGCAAGTTCTATTCCTCTTGCCAGAGGTCTTTGACAAAGCCTGGGCTTTGGTTTCAGATCATTTTGAAAGATAGACAATCTGCTTAATGCTTTCTTTGTGGTACTCTTGGCAAATTGATCAACCAACTCATTACCCCCCGAATACCCACATGGCTGGGAACCCATGCAAAAACTATGTTGTATCCGATAAACAGTAAACAAGTGGGGTATGTTTTGCTCCCATAAGGAAACCTAACACAGAGTAACTTTTATTCAAGACTGGCACAGCCTTTTAAACTTGAATAAAGTCAGACAAATACATAGACGAACAATCTAATAGTGGGGGAAAAACAAGCGCAGGCCAACAACTGAACTGTCTTCATAGTAATGACCTGGCAAAGATTTGAATTTAAAAGGAGGGGAGGGGAGGGGAGTTTGAAGATGGAGAAACTGGGAACATGAAAAAATAAAAAAAAAAAAAAAAAATGTTACAGATATGAAAACTCTTCGCTAGCTGCATAAGGGAACCATCACAATCCCTTTTGAAGGCAGATATATTTGTATTGCCTGCTCCGAGGCCTTTCGCCCGCTGGGTCGGGACTCATCAGGGAGACACGGCTGGTTGTGTCTGCGCTCCCGGCGTCAAATAGAGACACACCACAGTCCATAATACTGTGGTGTTCTCACCACCATGGGTGCAAAAAAGAATCCAATAGCACCCCCAAAGCAGCCAGCGAAGAGTTTAAAAAGGCTGTGCCAGTCTTGAATAAAAGTTTACTCTGTGTTAGGTTTCCTTATGGGAGCAAAACATACCCCACTTGTTTACTGTTTATCGTTTACTGTTCCCTACCTCATTTCATTTCCAATTTTGCTTTGATTAAATTGAGGTTATTTGTATTTGTTTCTGTCCGTCTGTGTGTTTGTCTTTTGATCTCCTTTGCATCTTTGGGTGGATCCTCAGGCGTAGGCTCAAAGAATGACCAAAGAATTGCAATTCGGTGTTATTCCCGCGTTACCTGTATGTGTGCATAGGGATATAATCTTATGAAAAATGATTATATGTTGTCCCCTTTTTCACTCTCTCTCTCTCTCTCTCTCATCCTCTCTCCCTCTCTCTCTCTCTCTCTCCTCTCTGCCTCTCTCATTCTCTCTCTCTCTCTGTCTGTGCATGTGTGCGTGTGTATGCCCGAATTTCGTATATATTTTGTCATGTTCATTTTACTGCCAGATTTATACAGGCTAATTATTGTGCGTTTTAGTACAGTTCCATTTCAAATCATTACATCTCATGCTGTTCCCCCCTCTCCCTCCATCCTCTCTCTCTCTCTCTCTCTCTCTCTCTCTTTTTTTTTTTTTTTTTTCCTCCCCCCCCCCCCCGCCCCCCCCCCCCCCCCCAAGTCATCTCACTGCTTCTTCGACCTCTTCATGCCTTGCGATACATGCATGGTCCTAGCCTCCCTCTCTCTCTCTCCCTCTCCTCCTTCTCCCTCTCTCCCTCTCTCTCTCTATGCTCAAACGGCGTGTATTGTGTGTTGCAAAAATGAATGCACATTCTGTCTTTTCTACTGCCATCTGTCTTTTCACTCTTTTTCCCAGCCCCCCGCAACGTGCCTGTTTTTTTTTTAAAAAATTTTTTAAAATTTTATTTATTTGTTTATTAAACCCTTTTTGTTGTTGTTTG
>CM031601.1:36271243-36311512 GCA_018398815.1 Conus ventricosus
GATAACAACTGTGCTTTTTTACATCCAGTCCTCGCCTGAGTAGGGACTACAACATGCAGTGAAATCAATTAATGTAAGAAATCAAAGAAGCAAGCAAAGCGGTCATGTAATCATAGAGGAACATCAAATGAAAATAGAAGATAAATGAAAACAAAACAAAAAATAAGAATAACAATAAACAAAACAACAACTAAAAAATGATAATAACAAAAAAATAAAATGAAATAAAAAAGAGAATAATAATAATGAAGAGGAAGGTGAGAGCGGGTGTAGGGAGTGAGGTGGGCTGGGGAAACATAGGTAAGTGTACTACAACGTACACGATTGGCATGTATGAAAACAGACAGTGAAGTGAATTTGACATATTTTGAACACACAAATACACGCACGTTTGCACGCATGAGAGAGAGAGAGAGAGAGAGAGAGAAGGAGAGAGAGGGAGAGAGAGAGAGAGAGAGGCTAGGCACCACATGCATTCATTTTTCGCAAGGCATGAAAATACGTCGAACGTATTAAGCAAAGTGAGATGACATTGGGGGGGGGGGGGGGGGGGGGGGGGAGAAAAAAAAAAAAAAAAAAAAGAGAGAGAGAGAGAGAGAGAGAGAGAGGATGGAAGGGAGAGGGGGAACAGCATGAGATGTAATGATTTGAAATGGAACTGTACTAAAACGCACAATAATTAGCCTGTATAAAATCTGGCAGTAAAATGAACATGACAAAATATATACGAAATTCGGAGCATACACACGCACACATGCACAGACAGAGAGAGAGAGAATGAGAGAGGCAGAGAGAGAGAGAGAGAGAGAAGGGAGAGAGAGAGAGAGAGAGGAGAGTGAAAAAGGGGACAACATATAATCATTTTTCATAAGATTATATCCCTATGCACACATACAGGTAACGCGGAATAACACCGAATTGCAATTCTTTGGTCATTCTTTGAGCCTACGCCTGAGGATCCACCCAAAGATGCAAAGGAGATCAAAAGACAAACACACAGACGGACAGAAACAAATACAAATAACCTCAATTTAATCAAAGCAAAATTGGAAATGAAATGAGGTAGGGAACAGTAAACGATAAACAGTAAACAAGTGGGGTATGTTTTGCTCCCATAAGGAAACCTAACACAGAGTAACTTTTATTCAAGACTGGCACAGCCTTTTAAACTCTTCGCTGGCTGCTTTGGGGGTGCTATTGGATTCTTTTTTGCACCCATGGTGGTGAGAACACCACAGTATTATGGACTGTGGTGTGTCTCTATTTGACGCCGGGAGCGCAGACACAACCAGCCGTGTCTCCCTGATGAGTCCCGACCCAGCGGGCGAAAGGCCTCGGAGCAGGCAATACAAATATATCTGCCTTCAAAAGGGATTGTGATGGTTCCCTTATGCAGCTAGCGAAGAGTTTTCATATCTGTAACATTTTTTTTTTTTTTTAATTTATTTCATGTTCCCAGTTTCTCCATCTTCAAACTCCCCTCTCCCCTCCCTCCTTAAGTTCAAATCTTTGCCAGGTCATTACTATGAAGACAGTTCAGTTGTTGGCCTGCGCTTGTTTTTCCCCCACTATTAGATTGTTCGTCTATGTATTTGTCTGACTTTATTCAAGTTTAAAAGGCTGTGCCAGTCTTGAATAAAAGTTACTCTGTGTTAGGTTTCCTTATGGGAGCAAAACATACCCCACTTGTTTACTGTTTATCGGATACAACATAGTTTTTGCATGGGTTCCCAGCCATGTGGGTATTCGGGGTAATGAGTTGGTTGATCAATTTGCCAAGAGTACCACAAAGAAAGCATTAAGCAGATTGTCTATCTTTCACACTGATCTGAAACCCAAAGCCCAGGCTTATGTCAAAGACCTCTGGCAAGAGGAATAGAACTTGCAGACGGTTAACAAACTAATCAAAATCCATCCAAACCTGAAAGAGTTTTCAGGCATGTTCCCAGGCAGCCGTTAAAAGAAGAAACAGTATTGTGTCTTTTGCATACAGCCACTCCTTTACAACCCATTCTTCTCTTTAAAAGGTGAATGACTCTGTGGTGCATTCATGTGATGTACCACTCACAGTGAAACATGTTCTTTTAGAGTGGGGAAATTTGTGGGTTGACTTGATCGCAGTGACAGCCCTGATATGGCCCTTTGGGGTCAGTGGGGCTATAAGCAACATCACCTTATGATTGCCAGAACTACTTTGTTCAGTGTGTGTATTAAACTCACTCCACTCTGACCTCCGCTATAGTGGACGTCCGCGCACAATGCTTTCTCTCTGACATCCGCTATAAGGCCTAGTGGATCGCGCATTAGTATATTTTAGAGCCCAACTCATGCCGAGTGTGAAAACCGAAGTGAGCCATATGATGGTTCATTATCAAATGAGCGACCTTTCACCACTGCGTGTGTGACATCATGATATGTTTGCTGACCACTGACTATTTTTACACAACCCAGTCTTTGGAGTCGGATCACAATGGGTCTCAGCCTTCGACTCGTGGTGTGAGAAGCAGACAGGGAATGGTGTTTACAGCTTACAGAAGCTGTTGAACTTGTTTCAGACTGAAGGATCAGACCTTGAAGATATTGAACATAATAATGACAGCGAATTTAGCCTGTCTGCAGAGCATGAAAGTGCATTGGTAAGTGAACATGGCGATGTTCAGAGAGAGTAGAGAGTGAGGATGGATGGGGTTGATTGACAGTATAGTGTGGGTAGCGAAGCTCGAGGCGATGCATATCAAATGAACCACGACACATCAGAGTAGGGAAGATTTTCTCCGGTTCATGACGAGAAACAGGCATGGAGATTTTTCTTTTTTTCCGTCAATTCTCCATACATAGGCCAGCAAACACTGGACCAAGCTGCAAGGCATGACTGACCACACCCCCTTGATTTTTTTCTACCAGATCAGGTCCACGCTTTACTCCAAGGTATTTAGTCTTTTATTTACTCTCTCAGTGTGGTAGTGAGGTGGTGGTGGTAGGTATGTGGTGTGTGTGTGAGTTTGTGTGTGTGTGTTCAACATATAGTACATTTTTTTTTTTCAAGGAAAAGAGGTTCTTTTCAAGTTACTAACTGCACTGACTGAACAAAAATGGCGGCTCTGTTTACTTTCACTACTAACCAAGCAGCTTGTGTAGATTCCTTGTGACAACAGGTAAGGTAAATTGTTTAAATATTGATATTAGATCATAATCAATCAGTAAAGCAAGCGTCAGTAGCAAAAATATGTCAAAACAAAATTCTAGAGGAGGGGGGAAGGACTAGTACAAGGGGATCAACTGGGGGGAATGAGAAAGAAAAAAAAAACTCTCAAAGAGAGGGAAAAAAACCTGAAAGTCGAAGGACAATGGAGGAAAGGGCGAAATTCTTTATTTGCCTGGAGTGCGAGGTGGGCGTAGAGGAAGACCAAACAAGTATACAGTGCCACGATTGTAAACAGTGGTGCCATAAAGAATGCACGTCACTGACAGAAAGGGACTTCAGCTACCTTCAAAATTCTGAGACAGAAGGAATAGAATGGATCTGCCGAAGATGCTATGCAGGGGAGGGAGAAAGAAAAGCGGAATGGAAATGAAATTAGACAGACTGATCGGACTGTTCGAAAGGGTGGAGGAAAGGCTGGAGAGACTAGAAAAAAGGTGCAGTGGAAAGGCTCTCGAAGAGAAGATTGAGGAGGTTGTTGAGAAGAAGGTGTCAGAACTATGGGAAGAGAAGGTTGACAAGAGAAAAGAGAGCTGAATCTAATTTTCACTAATATTCCAGAGTGTGGGAGTGAAAACAGGGAAGAGAGAATGAAAATGGAGAGGGAGAGTATACAGAAGATGGTGGGAAAGATTTGTCCTGAATTGAAAGACGAGACTGTCCAGAATCCAGTGAGGCTGGGTAAATACAATCGGAACAAAACGAGACTGCTTAGAGTAAGCGTCCAAAACAAGGAGGTAAAAAAAGAAATATTGAGAAATGCCCACAAAATAAATGCAGGGGTGGACAGGCAAAAAAAGAGGATATATATATAAACCCAGACTACACACCAATTGAAAGACAAAAGAACAAAGAACTAAGAGAAGAGCTTCGAAAAAGGATTGAGAAAGGGAGAGAAAGACATTGGAATCAGAGGTGGGAAAATAGTGAAAGTACAGTGGAAACCTAGGCCTGGCCAGGATGATAAAGAAGAAAACTGACAATCAAAATACAAGAACAAAGAACATGTGAATAGTTTTAAAAAGGTATGTAGATAGAAAATCTGTGCAGGAACTGTCATACACGTTCTTGTACACAAATGCAGATGGACTGTTGAACAAAAAAGATGAGTTACTTCTATTAGCTGAAGAAAATAAACCTCACATTATAGTAGTAACAGAATCTATAGCAAAAAAACCAAAAAGGGGTAAATTCTGTCGAATATTCAATGCCAGGTTATGAACTATTTTTCAATGAAAATCCCAAAAGATATAACTGTATATGTGAAGGATTCTATAAATGCCAAAGTATACAAGTTTACAAAAGGAAATGACTTTGATGAAAACTTGTGGATTACCTTTTTAAATAAGGATAGACAGAAATACTGATTGGAACTATTTACAAAAGTCCAAACTCAACAATTGAAAATGAAGAAAAAAGTTTGAGTTGCTGAAACAAATTAGATTAGAAAGATTCAAATATGTTTGATATTACTGGAGATTTTAATTTCCCAGATATTGACTGGCATGGTACTGGCTCTGGAGAAAGAGGTCAAAAGTTCATAAACTACCTACAGGATGCATTTCTGAACCAAATGGTGAAACAACCAACAAGACACAGGGAGGGACAAAAATCAAATATACTAGATTTAGTACTTGTTAATGATGAAAATATGATATCAGACATTAAGCACTTAGCTCCTATAGGCAAAAGTGATCATGAGGTTTTAATGTTCTCTTTGTACCTAGGAGAGGAGCAAGGGAAAGAAGAATCAAAGCAGTCGTATAATTTTAAGAGGAAATTTTATGCAAATGAAAGAAGAATTGAAGAAGATCGACTGGAATAAACTCAATGATCTTAGTGTAGAACAATGCTGGGTGGAAATTAAAAGTATTTTAAATTCTTTAGGTAGAAAACAACGTTTTCAAAACAAATTATTAAGAAAAATAAAAAACAGAAACCAAAGTGGATGAATGTAAAGACAATGAAATTTGTAAAAAAGAAATATAATATGTATCAGAGATTCTTAGTCACAAAGCAGGGGAAAGATTATCAAAATTATATTAAAGCACGTAATACTTGTAATAAAAAAAATAAGAAAAGCAAAAAAGGAATTTGAAAAGAAGTTATCAAAGGAATGTAAACAAAATCCAAAAGCCTTCTGGAGATATGTACAATCGAAACAAAGATGAATACTGGAGTGAGCCCTTTAGTGACTAAGGATGGTGACACAGTGGAGACAGATAGAGGTAAGGCAGATATTTTGAATACATTTTTTTCTAGTGTATTCACAAGGGAAGATACTAAAAATATGCCTGTTCTAAGTCCAGCTTCAAGGTCAAGAGGCATAGTGTTAGAAAATGTAGACATTTCAGTGGATGCAATAAAAAAGAAACTTCAATCTTTAAACCCTAATAAGGCATGTGGTCCGGATGCCATCCCATCGAGAGTACTAAAAGAGCTAAACGAGGAGATGGCCTTCCCACTTTACATACTCTTTCTAAATCTGTTAAAGAAATGATAGTACTTCAGATTGGAAAACAGCTACAGTCATTCCAGTATTCAAAAAGGTACAAGAACAGATCCAGGAAATTATAGACCAGTGAGTTTAACATGCATTATATGCAAAATTTTAGAATCATTTATTAGAGAGGCTATTATTAAACATATGACAGAAAATAAATTATATGCTGAGTGTCAACATGGATTTCGTGCAAAAGGTCTTGTGTGACTCAGCTTTTAGAAGTGATGGAAGACTTCACAAAGGAGATAGATAAAGGAGAGAATATAGATGTTTTGTATTTAGACTTTAGAAAAGCATTTGATTCAGTACCACATGAAAGACTGTTAAAGAAATTAGAGTCTTATGGAATAATAGGAAATATACTTGGTTGGGTTAGAGACTTTTTATCAAAAAGAACTCAGAAGGTAAGGATTGGTAGTTCCTTCTCTCATAGTGCTGATGTTATTAGTGGGATACCACAAGGCAGTATTTTGGGACCAATATTATTTACGGTGTTTATAAATGATCTCCCTGTAAATTAAAGAGTACATGTAAAGTCTTTGCAGATGACACAAAACTGTATAACTCTCCAAAATTGCATAAGGAATTACAAAGGATATTGAAACATTAGTACAGTGGTCTGATACTTGGAACCTATATTTTAATGCAGAAAAATGTAAAGTACTTCATATTGGTAAAACAAACCACAAAAGGAGTATATAATGAAAATTGGGGGCAAGGAAATAAAAGTATCTAAGTGTGAAGAAGAGAAAGACCTAGGTGTGACTTTTGACAAAAATTTACTATTTGACATCATATTGTAAATAGTATTAATAAGGCTAACAGAATGATTGGAATAATAAAAAGAACCTTTACATTTATGGAAAAGGACACTTTTTTGCAATTATATAAGACACTAGTTAGACCTGTTCTTGAATATGGCAACACTGTATGGTATCCAATGCTAAAGAGACAATCAGAAGCTCTAGAACAGGTACAAAGAAGAGCAACCAAGATGATTCATAATATAAAAGATTACTCATATCAGGAAAGATTAAAATATCTGCAACTTCCAACACTTAAGGCAAGAAGAATAAGAGGAGACTTGATTCAAGCATACAAGATATTTAATGAAATTGATGATGTTGATAAAGCATGCTTTTTTTGTACTCCGCAGAAGAATGTTACAAGGAACAGTGAAGATAAGATATTTAAACAATATTCTAGAACGAATTTAAGAAAATTTACTTTTACTAATAGAGTAACCAACTTTTGGAATAAACTAACACTTAACTCAAACGTGCACTAGTATTAATGTTTTTAAGAACCTCATAGATAAACATGAATTATTAACAAAAATTAGATATGAATTTGATGGATAATAGGTCTGAGCTAGCCTATGACTGGACCAACGGTTACAAAAAAAAAAAAAAAAGGATATATACATACAGAAGGGGCGTAAAAAGCCTAAATAGGCTAAGTTGTATTTGATACAACGCCCCTGATCCTGATCCTGATCCTGATCCTGATGTAAGTGTACTTGTGTGTCTATATGTGGTGTGTGTGTGTGTGTGTTTCCTTTTCAACTCTGTGCATGTACATAGGGACAGATATGTTCAACTTGACAAATTTACTTTTTTTTTATTGACAAGACAGAGTGAAGTTAAGATTTTTATCATGATGCTGTTGTTTATTGAGACTGAGATTGTGAACCTGTTACTTGTCTGTTTTAGGTGCTGTGAGTGTCCTGAAGTGGATGGACAAGAAAGCTGTCCATTTGATCACCACCAAAACGGATCCAGCTGAAAATGGGGGAGGTCACCCCAAGGACAGACAGAAAGATGAAGCCCAAAGCTGTCCAGGACTACATAATCAACATGACAGGAGTGGACCACAGTGACCAGCCCATGGTCAACAGTGTATTATTGGTTTTTTGTGCATTTTTATGCTGTAGAAACTTTCAAGTAGTCATTTTGTACATACTGTCAGCATTCTAAATGAGATTTGTAAAGAAAAAGAGAGAATGTAAATATGTTCGTTCAAGCTCACCCATCTTATTTTGCACGAAAACCCCCTTTTCACATAGAAATCACGTCCATCACATATCAGTTTTGGCCAAAATTAACACTATTTTACAAAAAATATGTTCGTTCAAGCTCACCCATCTTATTTTGCACGAAAACCCCCCTTTTCACATAGAAATCACGTCCATCACATATCAGTTTTGGCCAAAATTAACACCTATTTTACAAAAAAATTAACACCCCAAAACCTCTAAAAATTGACGTAATTAGCACATTAAAACGGGGGCTTGCGTGCAAGATAAGATTTGGTGATCGTGAACAAACATATTTACATTCTCTGGCCCCAATCAATATTAGTATGCATTGTTGCCTGCGGCGTTAAGTGGGCAAGCAATGCAGCCAAAACTGGTTTGACAAGTTTGCATGTGCTGCTTTTGTTCATAGACACTGCAAAATCGATAAATGTGGCCGTTACTGTCACGACAATGGACTGCAGCATTGCGACACAAGCCTGTAATTAATACTACATATTAATCATCGCGCGATGCTGCTCAACCAATTGACAGGAGTATGACGTCATTTTTGGCCGGGGAAGTCAGATCTCATTATTCAGCGAGCGCCCTACCCGTGAGGACGTGTTTATAGCGCGCTGTTGCTCAAAGCCGACCGGCCAAAAGATATAGTTTAAATCTTTTAGAAACGAAGCAACGAAAACGTGAAATGATGTTTAATCTGCAATATGGAGGTGTTCTGGAAACTACTTTTTAAGTTTTTGAAGCAGAACAAGGGAAAGGAAATGCACAGTGAAACGTGGAATGAGTGGCTGAAAAAAGATTGGAATTTGCCCTTCCTACGCGCGGAGACTGAGAGAGATATTTCGTTTGTTATCTCCATACATTTCCAAATTCAGCACTGTTGGACTGTCTTTTTATGAAGTCTTTAACATGAAAAAGAGCTTAAAACCATGTTTGAATACAGTGAGGAGATCAGACGCTATTGGGTTGAGAAGACACCGTCAATTTTTCCCGACTGTGAACAACAACAATCCCAGTAAAAATGGCGGAACTGATCAATAATACTAGTCAGTTCCCTCACCGCCACACGCAGTGGCTGCCGCAGTCTGAGGAGGCGCTGGCTGCGGTTGAGCATCGAAATAGGTCGCGCTATAGGCTGTAGCGCTGAAATGGGTCAACTAGTATTGACTTTTTTGTTGTTGTGGCTTCAACGTATTGCTCCTGCTTCGTCGTTTTGCTTCGTCGTTTTGCTTCGTCGTTTTGCTTCAACTGCTTTAAGGCTGTCTCAGACGACCGCTGAGAGAACTTTGAAGAGATCTTGTGATTATTGATTCAGGACTCTGATAAGTGATTTTAGTGGCTGTCTCGAATTTACGTCGCTCAAAGTGCGAACAACAAAAGCCTCATTTACATTCCCCCACAAACACTGCCCTATCTATTGTGTGAATGATTCTCGTGTGTGTGTGTGTTGGAGAGAGAGTGCGTGTGTGAATGAGAGAGGGGAGAGAGGGTGGAGACAGACAGACAGACAAAGAAGGAAACAGACAGACAGAGATGTGGGAGTGAATGAGGGAGAGAGATGTGGGAGTGAATAAGGGAGAGAGAAACTGATTAATTAATTTTTTTAATTTATAATTTTATTCTGTTTTAAAATGAAGCCCGAAGAAGTTAGAAAGCTTACTAATATACTTCACACGTTAAATTGGAAGGGCCAAAGGAAAGGTTAAGGGAGCAGGTTTGAAACATCAATTACTGATCTTTTTATTCACATAAATATACAAACAAGCGTAAGGAGGCCATCAGGGGAAATACAAGATTTTTGCCTCAACCGCCAAAAAATTGTTTGCCATATTAGTTGATTATATGGCTTCTCAAGATGTAATCTGACCGATTCTACTTGTCCTTCAGGGTAACTATTTGTTTTTAATGAAATAGGTTTTTACGATTAGAAAAGACTAAAAATAACAGTTGAATTACAATTATTTTTTATTTATTTTAGATTAAAAATGGCTCCCGAACTAGTGCATCTGATTTAAAGAATTGTAATGACTATTTAACGAACAATGAAAGCGTTAAACATTGATTTTAGTGAATCTTGGTTTGAGAATGATGTAAACAATATAAATAAAAGATCATAGTGAACTATTAACCCGAAGCAACAAAGTGATGAAAAATGACTGGTGATTCAGAAAAAGCTAAAATATTAGCGGAAACGTTATTGTAAGGGTTAACGTGTCTTGAAGTGTTGCAACGCTGGCGAAGAAAAAAAAGCTTGTTTTACTACTTTATATATATTTTATTTTTTTAATTTACGAAAATATTTTGAGTTAAAAAATGAGCCTCACAAACGCGTCTGAGTTTGAAAAACTGCCAGCCAGCGCACGGTGAAAGGTAGTGACAAAAAATTAATCAATATGTTTAGCAAGTAACATGACATCATTAACCCCACAAATTTTCATGAACGAAAGCACATGCTATCTCAAAAATCCCAAGTCCTTCAGATGGAGCCCCAGTAAAAGTTTGTTGGTCGTTCTGATTGACAAATATAACGCCTGATGAAGTAACATGGAAGTCTGGTTTCAACTAAACAGAAAAAGAAGTTTTTAGCTACGCGACTTTAATTCTGACTGGCTGATTACATGCTTACACAGTTTAACCATGCAAGTGAAGAGGCAAAATTGCGCGGTTCTGGCTGGTCTGAAGGAACATCCTTCAAATTATATTGAAACAAAGTTCTATCCTAAGTTGGCAATTCTCACCTTCCTCTCCCAAAAGAGTTAGTTTTAAAACGAGCAGTCTTAAACATAAAAAATCCTGACAACATGTTTTTTTAATGTGGTGTGTTTAGCGCATTTACATCCTGTTATAAAGAACGCAGAAAGAGTTTCCAAATTTATGACCAATACAAAAAAGAACTGAACTTTGATAACATCCCCTTTTCCCCTGAGTAAGAAAGTATACCCTCAGTTTGAAGAGCAAAACAAACCAATCACGTAAACGATACACATGGTCTGTAGAAGCTGATCTAGTGCCTCAAAGGGGTTTCTCCCCACGCTCCCACTTTAGGCAACCACTTAACAAACACGTAGACTTGATCCTGTTTGAAGATAGTACAAAGAGTCATTATGTATTAATCAGAACAATAACCCAGACTTATGGCCTATACTTTCAAAGAATCATGCTATACAAGGCTTGTAGAAGGTGTTTAGTTAGAATTCCTACAAATAAACAGCTGCTAGCCATAGAACTCATTGAAAAAATTTTGTAGACTGTGAAACCAAACTCCTCACACCTAAACCAGGGTCAAAGTTAGTTTTTAAAAATTTACACAAAATGCAGATGAGTCCGTACGGTTTATGCGATTTTGAATCAATCTTACCGCAGTACTACGGCCCACAACACAAGAACAAAAAACAACCTTTAACCCACCATCAGATCTGTTCTTATGCTTTATTGTTTTTAGGTCAAAACGCCAACACACACCCCAGATTTACAGAGGCCCCCAACGCACTAGCAATTTTTAGAGCGATGAAACAACTTCGCAATCACTACTCCAACCAACTAAATCTTTCAGACATTGTTATGACTCCTGAAGACCAAGAACTAGATTCATCTACCCCACTGTTGGATATGCAATAAAGAATATTAGGCAACGCAGTAAGAGACCACGATCACATTACTGGAAAGTTCAGATGGGCCGCGCACAGCAATTGAATCTAAACTTAAAGTTGACCCTAAGACATGGAAACTGCCTATCTTCTTTCATAACCTACAGGCTACGATTCTCATTTTATCATGCAAGCAGTGACTTCTGAATATAAAGAGGTTTACCTGCATTGCACAGTCTTCAGAAAAGTAAAATACTTTTACTCTTGCAGTTTGTCCTTTTAATGACTCGCCCAACATCTGATGGCTATTTGGATAAATTAGCGGGATCTCTACAAGACTTTCCAATCACAAACAATACTTTGACCCATCTTAGTGCGTAAAGGAGTCTATCCTATGAATACATGAACTCGTGGGACAGTGTTTGATGAAGACTCACTTCCTCCAAAGGCGCTTTCTTTTCTAGTCTTAGAGGCAAAGACATAAACTGACTCTGACTATAATACGCACAGAAAGCCTGGTAGAATTACACTGTGAAACAAAGGCGACTACATGATCAATATTTATTGCTGACGTTTTTTTTGGGCAGAACGTCTTTCAGAATTACAGATCTACATGCATGAAACATTACAACTTAGACTCCTCACATTACATCTCTGCGCCTGGCCTTCTTAGGACGCTTTTTTAAAGTCTACAAACATCAGATTGACTTAATTTCTGATCTACCCACACTTCAGATGATTGAAGACGGTCTAAGGGGAGG
Source organism: Conus ventricosus (assembly GCA_018398815.1). NCBI lineage: Eukaryota > Metazoa > Mollusca > Gastropoda > Neogastropoda > Conidae > Conus > Conus ventricosus. The sequence goes on from CM031601.1 coordinate 36,283,335, forward strand.
TATTAGCATGGCCTCACATCATTACTGTAAAGCAATAACAAATTTTTAGACGACTATAAATCCCACTAAACCATCCAACTATCTAATGAACTTAGACCCAACAATCTGAAATGGATGGGCCATAGCAACCCGCTTCCACTGAGAAACTTACAATGAAAAAAGACCCTCATAATGTTAATACTGTGTTAAGTAGTTGTCACAGCTTCCGCCTGAATAATTCAATGGGACTAATTTTAGAAGTAGACTAGAATACCGTATGAACTACACGATCCCCACAACGATTACCCCCTAGCCGCAGAAAGATTAAAGATGACCCTATCGAGCCCGCCTAAACTTGTGCCAAAACTTCGACACAAACTAAGCTGACAGCTGCTCAAGAATCATTGCTTTTGATCAAGAGCCCTTATGAGGCCATACATCAAGAAAATACTGATCTTAGAACCCAAGCCACTGACGCTTCAAAAAAAAGACTTCTTTAAACTGATGAAAAACAGCTGTTTTGGCAAAACCATGGAGAACGTACACAATCCAAAGAGTTAAATTAGTTACAAAAAAAACCAAGCAATTAAGTTTGCCTGTAAACCTAACTATCAAAACTTAGAAAGATTTAACGCCAGCCTGGTTGGCTTTAAATAGGAAGAAAAGGGATTTAAAAGTTGACAACCCGGGTGTTAATCGCTTAACCGTATTAATTTGGGTCAAGTTATTGATGTTAGAATTTCTGTACGACACTTAAACCGCGGTACCAAGCAAAAAGTCCTTACACAGACACTGACTCTTTATTTAACAAAACGTTCCCACAGAAACTTCTTAAATTTAGAAACCGAATGGCTAAAGGAGTTGATGAGGGTAACGCACACACATCCTAAGCCCAGCCTTTACTTTCAACGTAAACCCAAAAAAAATTGAAAGTTTAAAGGATGAACTTAATGGGACAGTTTTTAAAGAATATTTGGGGTTGAGGCCAAAGATGTATACGTTGCCAGCCAACTCTGTAATGAATAAGGCTAAAGGCATAATAAAGAAGTTGTCAAAAAAAATATAACTCCATAACTACAAGCAGCCCTCTTTGAAAACAAAGAATTTCATCACACAAATGTAATTTGCGCTCTACTCCCATCAAGTAACACAACTGCTGTTAACAAGAAATCACTAGTCCCTAACAATAACCAAGAAACTTACGTCAATCCTGAGTTTTCATAGCGTAGGGCATGGAAACTTAAAGTTTAATTTGACAAATTTGGGCCTGTACTTAACTTAAGAACCTAACAAGAATTTAACTTAAGAACTTAACAAAACCTAACAGTACTTAATTTAAAAACCTAACATACTTAAAACTAGAACTTATTTTTTTGTACTTGTAATTTAAACTGCATTTAAAATTTAAAAAAAGTACTTTCTATAACTAACTTAACTTGTATTTTAAACTAGTCAAAAAACAATTCCATAGAAAATGGTCACTACAGGTGGTTGCGCTTTTTTGCAGAAGGGGGCTCTTCTTCTTTTACTGTGGGGCTTGCGGCTTTGTTGTTAGGTTAGGCTTTAGTATTTTAAATGCAAAAAAACACCCCCAGCAACAACAGCAGCTCCCAATACATAATGATACTCATCGTTTGATTGTGTTGTTGTTAATTGGTTGTTGGCGGTGGCGATGCGTATTACTATCTAACAATTTTTGTTTTGCTGTTTGGGTTTTTGCTTTTGCAGTCTGTTCCATTCAGCTAGTTTACGCCCAGCCTCAACACCCCAGGTTTTTTAAGTCTAGTAACTTTAACTCACTTCCCGTACATTCGCTTGTGGTACATTTACTTTTTGGCACATTCTGCACCTGCGATTGTCCTGTGGCGTCTCTTCTCCTGATCGCTCATTTTTTTTATTGCATTAAATTAAAAATGATCAAAATTAATATGATTAAAAGAAAATTAATCCCATGATGAATGGCATAACATAGTCCCAAATTTGTAGTACATGTCACATGCAAGAGTTTCTGGGGACTTTTTTAAAAACCCGGGATCTTGTGATAATCTTATTTTAAATCTTCTTCTGAATAAACCCGGGCCCACCTTATTTACAAATTTAGCAAAAAACTAATCATTGTCTTGACCCACCGATCTAACCATTTTTGAACCTAGCTGTGCTTCGCCCTAGCGTATTACTTCTCAACGTCTGATGTAGACAGTTGTTGGATCTGTTCAATACTTAGTTCAACACCTAAATACTGTTTAGTTTTTCCACACGCAGCCAGAGAATATAATCTTTCTTTATGGCAGGGGTCTACGGAGTAGTCTGCTTGCTCCTCACACTTTAATAGTTCGTCACAATCCATTTTTAAAACAATAAAAAATAATATAATACTTTTAAAACCATGAGTTTAACGTTGGTTAATTATGCTGTGCCTATCGTTGGCTTTATAGTCTATTCAACCCTTGCAAAATGTTTTTAAGAATAAAACCGCCCAACATGGGAAAGAAAAAAGATTCGCCAAAACTAGTTGCAACTTTATTTTTAGCTTTAACAACAAAAGATTATCTGATTAAAAAGCACATAGACAGTCTTTCGTATTAAAATTAAATTTTAATTATTTTTTTAGTTAATAAAAAGATACGAAAAAAAGATATCAATACGATTTACCACTCGCTGTAATTAGCGGCCTTAGTATGGGCTATAGTGTGTTAGCAAAAAACATGTTCAAAATGAAGCCGCGGATCTAGGAAGGTTAGACTTTGAGGACATTGTTAAGGTTTATAGTTGAAATTTACTGCAGGGATTGCGTCAAAAGACTTTTCTTGTTACACAGGGGATTATCCCAGAAAATATTAGTTCAAGAAAGATAATTCATAAGAAAAATATTGATTTATAAAAAGATGGCAGGAGTATTATGATGGTAGGGGAGCTATTGTTAATCCTTGGCCTTCTCTGGAAGCAGCAAGCCCGATTGGCCCTTTGTGGTCGGCTGGGCTATAAGCAACATTACTTATCTTACTCTGGAAGAAATTATATGTTTAGTAAATTGCGGTCCGATGAAGAGAGAGAACGCCCAAAACCCAAGGCAATAGAAGATTTAGCAAAGGCAAAGACCTTACGAGAAAAGGGAATTGCTCACTTAGACTTTATTAATAAAAGTTAAGAGAACGGGCCATGCAGAGCACACATTTACAGACGTTATGGGGCAATAAATGAGATTACTTAGTGACAGGAAAGAAGTTTCTAACAAACACCACCTCCAGAACGTCTGATTTTTAAAGAACCCATCGGGGAAAACAGAAAATAGCAGAAATTGGTTTTATTTGTGGGTGCTATGGGAGCAATCTATATTCTTTTGCGCAAACAATCTAAAAAACAATTAAAAACAATTAAAAACAGCCCTTCTTATGGACAAAAACGAAGTACAATACAAGTACAAAATATTTTAAATTCTCCTAAAGGTTATTGGAAAGGAAAGACTGCTATTGAAAAACTGAGTAAAGCCCTAGAGTGTCGAATCAGATGCGAAAGACGGGCTTTCAAAACAGCAATTTGGCAAATATATCTGCCTGCCCCAAAAGAATAATAAGACCTAGATTTTTTAAACTCAGTTCCAATGACAACCCACCAAAGGACTTGTTTGAAACTTCCACAGGACAAGTTAGAAAAAAAAAGTTTAAGTATTGCCTACAGTTGTTGACATGGCTTCAAGATACAAAGACCTAAACCTTTAACGGATAAAAGCTCAACCTGTGGCGTGGCTTTACAACAAATATACATGCGAGGCCCATTAAAGTATCCAGTTGATCCAGTTGATGATGGAAAAGAGTTTAAAGGCTCTGTAAACCAGCTGTTTTTAAAACGTCATGTACATTTAAAGGGAAGGATCCCAGGCAACCATGGGATCACAAGTTTCATTAGAAACTTTAATAAAAAATTTTAGCTAAACGCCTGTTTAACCTATCAATATAAACAGAGAAATTATGGATAGAGAACCAACACAGAAGGGTTAGGAGATTGCCTGCAGTCTTACGTGCCATGAACAATGAAGAATTTAAAGCAACAGGACTGAAGCCAGGAACGCAATCAAATTAAAAAAAATTAGCATTACTAAAAGATGTGCAGACTCAAAAACTCCTTGCCGTTTGGACTAAAAGTAAGATACTTGTATCTCCTGGGGGGCGGAGGGTGATGTTAGAATTAGAGCCACAGATCCTAAAAGGGAGCGTAGATGTATATGAAGTTAAAAGAATTATGAAAACAGACCCTCCCGTAATTATTTAAGAGAAACTCTCTCTTCTAGGGGTGCTACTACGTCTAAAAGGCCTCCCCTAAAAGATCGTTTGTTCGTGAAGAGCTGCAATTTGTCCCGCCAAACACAGTGAGTTAACAAAAAAAATAGTATTTTTTTTTTTTAAACTTATTTATTTGTTAAACTTTTTTTTTTTGCTCTTTTTTTGGGTTTAACTATCATTTTTTGTTTTTTCAATTTTCTGTTTAATTGCATCAGTGCCCTACCTGTCGTGAATAAACGTCTTTCTCCACCCCTTTTTGAAGTTCAATTTTTCTGTCTTCTATAATCATCAACCGTCAGCCATAAGCTTCTGAAATTCTTCGTCCGTAATGTTTTTCATCCTGTAATGATTTGCTTATTCTTAATCTTAATGAGCAAAGTTTGCTGATGCTAGGGGCAACAATAGCAGTGTGGGTTTGTAATTTTGAGTTAATTTTTTAAAAAAAAGCACTTACAACCATAGACATGGCGCCTAACCCTAACCCGAGACCTCCTAATGCTAAAGAGGCTGGCGCCACCAACCCCAGTAAACTAAAACAGCAATGCCAGACCCAGCACTTACGCTAGCTACAGCTGATGAGCCAGTAATACATAAGAAAGAGTATTTAAAGCTTTAGCATATTTCTTTCTAGTAACTCTATCTTATCCAAGTCGCTTTCTATTTCCTTTTTAAGTTCAGTTATTTGCTTTTAAAACCCAAACTGTTGAACCCCATTTTAAAATAAATTAATTTTTAAAATTAATCTTATACATATCTTCTTAGTAAACCTTCTGGCAGCACTTCATCAACAGATAAAACGCAATAAAAATCAACATACTTAATGAAATAAAGTCAAGTACTGTTTTGTTTGTCTTTGTCAACCATTTAAAATACCTTGTCGATGATGCAAGGGTGTTTTATTTCATTTTCCGTTTTTAGTAATAACAATAACGAGCTTAAAAGGGGCATCCAAGTTTCACCATTTTTTTTGTATGCCTCTAATAAACGCATGGGTTCTGGCAAACTAGTAATCGCCCTCCCTCGTATAAATAAATAAGCAAAAATCATCGTCATTGCCTAGGAAGTGATTCTAGTTTGGGGTAAATTCTAAGCCTACTGTCACCCCCCACTTCACTAAGGACTTCTTCTCTGTAAACACATAATCAGAACCTCGCTTAGTTATTTCAATCTGCTTTTTTCTGTTGTGTTCCTGGACAAGGGTAACAAGAATGGCCCTTCATTTAAAAAGGCTTTCTAAAATTGTTGTTCTTATCATAGTATTACATTGGGGCTTCGAAATTCAAAAATTTAAATTCCAGTCAATTTCAGGAAGCAACGCCCAAGCATTTTCACTCTTTATGAAGTTTGTATTCACGTTGCCAAAAACGTTTGCTCTTAAATTTCTTAAACTCTTCTAGGGCCCGGGTGCTGCTGCCGTTTTTTGTCTTCAATTTCGTTTGTTGTAAACCCCGCATCTGTATATTCAAACCATAAACAAATTTTCCCGGCACTCCTATTAGATCAAACCAGTTGTGTCTGCAGGTCTTTTAGCTCTACTGCAGTGCATTTAGGAGCTAGCTCCACTTTTGATTCTGGCCCTCGAGACATTCTTTTTATAATATTGAAATTATATAAACAAATTGTTATAGAAACAATCAATAAAACAATCTACAATAAACAAACGTATTGAACTGGGGGGTCAGTCCGAAAACATAGCTTAGCGTGTTAATTTTTCTAAAATGCTCCTTTTATTTTTTTAGCTCAACTTTGTCCCTTATTATATAATTTTCACTTAAACATTCTTCAAAAATATCTTTGCCTTAGTGTAAAAAAAATACCCCCTGATTTAACGCGATCTAAAGTCTTTAAGACTGCAAAGTATTTTTGAGTTAAGAAACCACACAGAAACTAAGGCGTGGCGGCCGCTTAAAGGCAGCTTTGACAGAGCTTTTCTTTTTTTAACAATGTCTCGTTCAGCTAACAGTCACAATAATAAACAGCGTTTCAGTTCCCTCAAATAGTCTATAGTAATGTTCTAAACAAATCGCTCATTTGGGCGCTAGGATCAACTGGAAATATAATTACGTCTGTCCAAATAAACTTCCTTTCTTTGTAAACTTGTTTGTGCTAATTGGTTGTGCAGAATATAACAATGTCCTCGTAATGAAACCTGTATATTGTTTGTAACAAATCAAGTACGAAGACAGTTTTCCCACACCCATAACCCGCAGATAAGAGAACAGTGCGGGTCTTTAGGAAGAAACTTCAAGCTATCCATCTGTTTTTTTAGAAATTTTCCCTTTTGCATTTAATAAACCACATCTTTTAAACCTGTTTTCTTCAATGTTTAACTGAGCATCACAAACCATAAAAATGTGCATTTTTATTGGAAACCCTTTTCCCTCTGCTTTCTTGTGAATATTTATTTTTTTACCATCTTGCCCTATCCTTTCTCCACTTCCAAACAACCTGTTGTCAAATGTAGATCAAAATCCAGCCACAGTCCCCTATTTGTTTATTAAATAGTCTTCGAGTCTTACATCATAAAGGGGAAGTTTTTTACATAGCGATCAACTGCAGATCCCTTGCCTACCTCCAGCGAACAACTTCTTATTTCATCAAAGGTTTGGTGAGGTAAAAGTCCGCGCCCTGAAAAACAACTGATCAGACTTGCCATTTTATTGCACAGTCGACCTTCTCAATTTTTGGATTATAAAACGCTTCTGATTCCTCTGAAAAGGAGTTGTTCCTTCAGTAAACAAAACCAAAATTCCTTTTAAAGACTTTAGAGACTGATTTAAATGTAGTTCCAGAGAGTGTCTCGCTTTTTTTTATTTTCTGTAATGGCGTGTATAGCTCTTTCATAATAAATAACTTGTTTTTTTTTTAACTGGGTTAAGATTGTTCTAGCCAGTTTGGGGGGTTTGTAACAACATCAAACTCAAGGGGAAATGTCCGCTGTGTATTAGCTTCAGGGTCTTCAGACAGAACAACAGAATCGCTAAGATTAAATGCAGTTCAAAGAAAGCTTTTCTTTTTGTGCACCTGGGAATATGGCATAATTGTCTTTAACAGTTCAAAATCTAGAGGGATGCAGAATCTGTGCCAAATGCTTTTGCTACTGCCTCATCTTAACATCGCCCTTTGCATCCCCGCTTTAAGCCTGTTTCTTGAGAAACCCTTTGGACTTTGTATTCCCTGATAAACTTTTTCTTTTCTTTCTTTTTTAGGCAGCCATAAATCAGAATAGAGGGCAAAAATGTCTGCCTCCGTTTAGTACAAAGACCGCTCTGCCCCCCAGTTTGATTGCCATATGTTTAACGATTGCCCTGCCTAAAAATTTGCAACAACAGTAGCATTAGGGGCAAACGATTTAATTATCTATTTGGAATGCTAGTTTAGCAGTGCTGGCATTATAACATCGCCACGCCAAGATCAGGGAACTTGACTGTTAAATCTTGTCCAGGCTCAACTGTTGATGGAGTATTTACACTAGTAACGTCCTGCCTTATACCTCTTACGCCATTGGGGCTCCTTCTCTTTTTTGTATGTGAACGAGGTCACAACCTATAGTTCATTTTTTATAAAACAAAAAAGAATATAAATAAAAAATATGGATGAAGATTTTGACGCGATTGGATCCGTTGAAGAAGAAGATGAAGAACAGTCCCCCATTGCAAGAAGACTTAGAAGAAGCAGCAGGCCCATTGAGTAAAAGGCCTAAAGGAGAAGGGTCTTCACTCCTTAAAGCTCGTCAAGAACAGAAGGAGTAGGTTCTTCACTCCCAAAGCCCGTAAAGAACTATTGCGAGAAAGAATTTAATCATTCTATAAAAGCAAGGACGAGAGCACCGGGAGTGCTTGATCCAAACGATTTTTAGGAAGATGGTGGGCATTTTTATATAAGAACTGTGCAGGAGACCGCGAAAAGTTACTTCAACGCAAAACCCAAACAAGTTTTTTAAAACTAAGCAAAAATTAGGCGAAAAATCCCTATTCTAAGGCAGAACACTTAAACCTTTAGAGCTTAGAGCCAAGCCGTTAGTCTTTTACAGAACTTTGGCCCAAAAGTTGCCAACACAATCTTAAATACAAAAAATTCCTCTTCAAGAATTAAATCAAACAGCAGATGAGCAATAGCAGAAATTGAAACGAGTTTTAATGAGGAGACACAATTAAAAACAAATGACGATTCTCCATTTCCATGCGTGAAATCCTGGGGCTTAAGAGGCTTTACGAACAATAAGGGGTGAACAACAAACAATTTGGCAAAACTTGGTGAGCTAGATGCAGAAATAGAAGAAGAAAAAAATAAACCGCCGAAAGCAGAATGATAACAATTTAGGGGAAGAAGAAAAGCTAAATACAGCAGAAAATACAAGATTTAATGATAGAAAGGGCAGCTAGGTTAGAAGTGCTGTCACAACAGAACGCAGCTAGCATCACAAACAAGCAGAATTAGAGAAACCATAAACAGAACACTTTAAAGAAAATACTACGCTAGCGAAAGAATAAGAACTCTGTTCAGGGAACAGGGGGTTACAAAGTTATATATTAACAGCTGGTTTTGGGGCTACACTACACTCGTTTATGCTTTTAACCGGCAGTGCACCAACAAAGGGGCCAGTAGCTCCTCCAACGCCTCAGCCTGTAAAAGTTGGATTAGAAAACAATTGCATCATCTAGCAAACTTATTAAAGAAGTTAGCCGCTAAAGCGCTTTATGCTCTGCCTGGCATAATAGGCAGTGTTGTTTAGTTGGTTTTTGTCTACTATAGGCAAAGTTGCTGGTTATAGGCTGACCCCTCTGTGGACGTTAGGAGTGCTAGCTGCTGGATAATTTTTATGAAATAAAGTAATGGGTAATCCAGTAAAATTAAAAACAACAAAAAGGGCTGTCTTTCGCTAGTATGACGCAGTGTAAGGTACATTAACAGGTGGAGTGCTTTCTGGGCTGCTTTTTGGCTGTGGGGGCTTTCTGGGTGGGTTTATAACTGGATCGCTTTCTTCAGGGATAGGTACTTTCTTTAAAATGGATGGGGCGGGCCTTTTGTTTTAAGTAAATTTAAATTTTTGCCCTAAGTCTTTGGTCGTCTCCAGCTATGAGGATTTTATTGTTATAATTTTTGTAAATTTTGCCAATCTGTAGTCAAGGTCAGAGGGCAGCATGTATAATCCACACCCACAACAAAGTCAACCCTTGACCTAGCATGTGCAAGAACGCTGAAAACCCCTTTTTATGCGGCAGGCAAATCAACAGCAGAGTAATAGCATCTTTTAAATTGGCTAGAAATTGTTTTCTGGCATCAAGCCTGTAGATTGATCTACTATGCTAGACTTGGTCTGTGCTTGTGCTCCTAAAAGACACCAAAAGTATTCCTTATGGAGTCATTAAGCCTTTGCACGCCTGGGATAGTTAGACCTTTTCTTTAACTAAGATAAATGTTGTCCAGCATTGGGATGTTTTTGTTTCTAAAGGACCCACATCGAACTTTTTTGTTTGGTTGAAAAGAGGTGTGGCCAAGGCCAGTAGTCAAAATTATATTCTCTAACGATTTACCCCAACAAATACAATGTGCCTAACCCAGATTGCGGTCTAACTTTTGTTTAAAAATCAGTTTAAGGTTTAATGTTAAATTCGTTGCAAATCTTTCATATGCATTATTGTCCATTGGGCTGTTAAATGGATAAAACGCGTTGTCGTTAGGGAGGGGCACTTTTAGTTCAGTTAGTATTCGTCTGTACTGGTAAAAAACATGAAAGTTAATACTGACCTTACCAAGAGATTAGGGTGGTTTAAAATGTTTTCAATATGAAACACCGCAGCCATAGTTGCGCAGTAAACGGCAAAATTAAACTGATTCTGAAAAAAAGCACTCTGTCGCTCTTTATTGGCGGATTTAAATATTTAGTTAGCGGGTTACAAGTCTAACCCGAAAGCCGTATGATCCATCTACTGCAATGGTTAAATTGATGAAGTCTAAAGGTTTTGGGGTTATAAAACGCTCCACATTGTAAATAACATGTTCAAAAATATTGAAAAGCTACCATTTTTAAATTAGTTTTTTAAAAAGGGGGTTTTTAAAATAGTTTTAAAAAAGATGTACATCTATATAACCAAGCAAAACGAGCGTGTGTTTTTAACACATCCAATTGAAAATAGGCGCGGCGATTGTAGGGTTGCCCTTAGAAAAATTTGGGGTTTAAAATAAAATGGATTAACATATCTGAAAAAGATAAGAATAACTGGGTGGATAATTAAGGAATGGGCAAGGCAATCTATTAAAAATTTAAAAATACCCGATGGTTACTACAACTTTTTTTCTTTAAGAGAAGTATTTAGCAGTTTTAACATTAAGTTAAAAATTAATGAGGGAAATCTTATAGTTACTATAAATTTTCCGAAAATTTAAAGAAAGGGAGTACGTTTTCCTAGAAGCCTTGCCGAATTTTAGGCTTTTATGACAGTGGCGAAACAAATCATATTTTAAAATACATATGTACTTAAAAGGAGGCTTTATGAGTAAAGTAGGCAGTAGACCATCTATTTTCTCGTAAACCCAATTTTGATGTCCATTTACAACAGTTAAAAACAGATACTAATTTTTTTAATGGCTAACCATCTACTGTTCTACAAGCATTGCCAAACCAACTAAAAGTAAGGTTTTTGCGATTATCAGTACAAAAGGTTTGGCAAGACAGTGAATTTAAAGAATTAATTGAGGTTTCTTTAAATTCATTGGATGTAAAAATAGTTAATCAAGAAAGGAAAGCCAGTTGTTTGTTCTGATTTATTAATGGTGCTGGAAGTAGAAAACATGTTAGAAAGTAAGAAGAACTCGTACCGCGGGCGTTAATTTTTATGTCCCTGGGGGAGAATGAAAATATTTGGTTCACGATCACCAAATCTTATCTAGCACGCAAGCCCCCATTTAAAGTACTGAATACGTTCGATTTTTGGCGGTTTTTGCGTGTTAATTTTTTTTTTAAAATAGGTGTTAATTTTTGGGCCAAAACTGACATTTGATGGACGTGAAATTTTTATGTGAAAAGGGGGTTTTTCCGTGCAAAATAAGATGGGTGACTTGAATGAACATAATTTTAACATTCCTAAAAGCACTTTTAAAAAAAAAAAAACCTAGTTCACACCTTTTGTATTTCTTTTTAACCTCATGAAAGATAAACCCCATCTTTTTCCTGTGACTGACAGAGTACTGAATAGGCAAGAGCTTTGAAATTAATTACTTTGTTTATACAGACACATTAATATGTGTCCCAAAATTTAAGCCATTATTTTTTTATACGATTTTTTTCATATACTGAACAATTACCCAGTTTCGTGGGAAAAAAAAGCTGAACAACAAACTAAAAAATACTTTGTCATATGTTATTGATTTTATTTCTTTTGTTTAGTAAAGAAACTGTGAAGAAGCAATTTTTTGCACTCTTCTGGGTTTCTCAAAGTGATTTATTATGAAAATGGGCCTTTTTTCAACAAGCAAGAAAATTTCACTTACATACCTGTGTAACTAGCTTGAGTTTCACAAAATGTAAAAAACTAACCTCTTCTTCATCAGGCTGCAAATAGAGCATGGTATCTGCTACAGCCTTGAAACTTTGCAGTGACCCTGTTCAATCACACAACAATCATGTATCCAAATTTGAAGTATTTTTAATTTTAGTATAATTTTTTAATGATTTTTAGAAAAATGTGTACAAACACCCTACAGAGGAATACTGAATTTCATGTTGGCCAGCAGGGAGTGAGTTAATACTAACAGTACATGCACAGGAGATAGAGAAGAGAAAAAAATGAAGCATGTAGCAAAAAGTTGTGAGTATCTTCCAGTGAATATATCTTTTCTGCAAAACAGAAAGTCAGGGAAGGTAACGTCTGTCTGTACAGTGTTAATGGGTAACATTATCTCAGTTTACGGTCAAGCAAATAGATTGAGAGTTTCAAATATTTTATTTGAAAGACACACCAGGATAAAGATTAAGATACCGATTGTCTGCTTTGCAGGCACACCATTTCATATCCATGTTTTGGTATTTTCTCACTCTGAACTGTTAAGTTGACTGTTGGGATAAAAGTGCTTTGGCCATGCCCACCAATAGCATCTGTCCTATGAAAACAGCAGCGTCAGTCTCACTGAACACAAGCTCTAACAAATGGCGAAGGCTGGACAAACTATGTGATAATGGGCAGGAACACAAACTTTAATGCCAGAAGATTGACATCGTAAGTTTGTAGTACTGTTTCTTACATTCTTGAACTTAGATTTTCAGGTCTAGCAGGGAAAAAATAGTCAGCTTTTCATGTAAATGATCCACAGTACATAAGAGCATCTGTTGCATTCAGATGCAATATACAGTTCAGGAAGATAAAGAAGTTGAAGCCACACAACACCCATGAATAAATTTGCAGTATTTGTTTACTACAAAACTTTTCAAGCACCAAAACTGGCCAACTTTCAAATAAAACAGTGTAGAATTTTGTGGCAATATACAGGTAAGGAAGATGAGAGTGGGGCCTTTCCGATTATATCAATACAAAAGTAGATCCTCCTCGATCAACAAGATGATTGTGAAGTGTGTAGAGCATAAAAGTAGTGCCTTCAGATCAGCAAGATTAAGATTGAGAAGTGTGCACATGCATGTTTCTCTGTCAGCAAGACATTGTGCACTTTACCCTGTTAGAAGAGATTATTTGTTAAAGAAATCTTTGTTGTATTTTCTGTATGTTGGATATTAAACATGGGTTTAAACTAGTATTTCAGCATTTGGCTTTGTTGCATCAGTTACAGTCTATGTACCTAGGGACAATGACTTTTGATATGCTTTTGGAAGCATATCCAGATGAGTAAAAAAAAAAAAGTACAATTTCCAGAAATAGTATCAGGATCACGTCTTGTTTTAAATGAATATCAAGACTGCTGTAGTGTCCACAAGTCAGTTTGGATTGCTTGGTAGACCACAGTTCAGTTTCCCCACTTGCATCCTTGCAGCCTCGCGTTGGTGTGGCTCTGTTCTAAAGGCAAGCACTATGGGTCTGCTTATTTCCAAGTGAGCAGTATGTTACAGTAATATTGTAATGCAGTTAGTAGCTCAGTTAGGATTTGTAGCTGTGTGTCATTCAAAAGGGTAGCTGAGTATGTCTGGAGATATGAATGGGAAGTCTTGACAGGGCTATGGGTTTCCGCTGCAGGAGAAACTATTCTTAACTTTGCTACACAAAACAATTGTTATGTAGATCTGGTGTCCACATTTATCAAACCCAGGCATTTCACACTCAGTTTTGGTCAGAAAACAAAAGTGCTATAGAGCTAAAGACCAGCTGTTATATACACTGACATTCAGTACATCATACTACATCACATAACAAGTTATTGCAGGCCTAAAATCCAGCTTGCATGAAACACTGACAATCCATACATGACATACCATCACAAAATAAACCTTTAATACAGGCTTACAATGACAGTCCACAATATAATATTGCTTTGTGAAACAAAAGTTTAATGTGGCAAATAGTCTGGCTGTTTTTCAGACCGTGACAATCTGCTTGGAGTATTGTGTCACGAAAATGTTAACCCTCTTATATTTGAATTCTTTGAGACCAAACTCCTCATATTTTTCGGATTCATTTGGTGAGTTGAGCCTTAGAATGGGTATGTATGGTTCATGCATCACCACAACCAGGAATGACCCTCTAGAGCTGCAAAACTCTACAGGTTTGGTTCAGCAGCTTTGTTGTGTAATGTGAGCAAGATTTTGTGGGTCTAGAAGTGAAAGGTTCTGTCACTATCATCAAAATGTCACTAAAAGTGTCACATGCAATGGTGATAATTCTAATACAGTGCACCAGCATGCAGTTATCCCATGCACATGCTCGTGAGTGTTGTAAAATGAAGGCTGCAGCCTGCCTGAGATTGCTGTCTTCGGTCCGCCAGTACACTCCCCACAGGTAATCTACAGAATGTCATGCAACTAGTGTCCACTGGCACTACAGAAGAATTACTGTAAGTAGTTTCCAGCACAGTTCTCCCTCCAGGGGTTGCAACCTTGCCATGATCGGAGGGCTTGCACGGTCCAGTGATCCCTTAGGCTTTCCTGACGGGGCATCAATACTCAACTAGATGGTTAGTTTGTTGTCAATGCTTCTAGGCCTGTATAGCAAGTTGCTGACTGGCCCAAGCATTACATGGTAGGAATTGGTGCCCCTGGTAGGGTATCCCATGTCAGAAAGGGAGGTGCCCCAACAATGGCTTCCAACAAAGTGGCTTTGGTGAAGCGCAGGGGAAAGCCTCCACCAGTGCCATCAAAAACATTGAGTTCTTCTCCTCCGGGGAAGAAAAAATTACCAATTCCACCAGACAGGTTAAAAAAAAGCAGAGCTCAAACTGCAGAATTCTGCAGTTGAAGCTCTGTATGATGAAGAGAAGAGGATGTAGACATGGATGATTAAAGCCCTCATCCACAATGGAAACAGTCTTGCAATGGAACATCAGGGACTGTCTTCCAATTATGAAGAATTGCAGCTCTTGTGCCATGAAGCTAGGCCGATGCTAGTTTCACTGCAAGAAACTCTTCTAAAGTCTGACAAAACTTTCTCACTTTCTGGCTACAGCTTTCTAAACCAACCTGCACAATCTGTTGAACATGGCGTTTCTGGTGTGGTAGCCTTATTCATTCACAACTCTGTTCTGTACAGCCCAGTTGCTCTGCAGACTCTGCTTCAGGCAGTTGCAGCTCGGGTTACTCTCCACAAAACAATTACTATCTGTAGTCTGTATCTGTCTCCAAATATCTGTGTCACCAAACGGGACCTCATTTCGCTCTTGGAGCAGCTTCCTAGACCCATCGTGCTGTTCGACGATCTGAATGGTCACTCTCCTCTATGGGGAAGTGAGAGATCTTCACCAAGGGGTCTGCTTTTAGAGGAAGTGTTTCTCGGAGCTTGATTTGTGTGTCTTGAATGGGAAATCGCCAACTTACTTTCACTCCACTAATGGTACCACATCTTGTCTGGTTCTTTCTGTCTGTGACCCATCTTTGTTTTTGGATTTTGTTTGGGAGGTTGATGAGGACCTGCATGGTAGCGACCACTTTCCTGTGTTGCTTCTGTATACGAATGCAGAGAGTGAATCCTTACCTGAACCTGTCAATTTCAGCAAAGAAGATTGGGACCTCTTTGCCCGCTAGGTTTCTTAAGGATATGGAAGAGGACAAGATCCTGCAAAGTGAAGATCCGCAGGAAATCTTTCAGATTTCATACTGAAACTGCACAACATCAACCATTCCCACATCTTCCAAGAAGCCCCTAATGCCAAAATTTCCTTGGTTCAACTTTGAATGCAAGGAGATTAACAAAGCCCGCAAAATAGCTGAACATTGGGTCTCCTGCAGACCATCGATGCCCGATTTTTTATGCAGTGGCGGCATGATCAGTACACAGCAACAAGATATAGATAGTATCGTCAGCATTCCTTCGTTCGCCTGCACAGCGGTTTCACAGCACACCATGACCCACTTCGGCTCAGTGGCTGATTGACCAGACCAACCCACATGACTTACTATCTGCATAGAAACATGGCGTCTCAAACAAGTCTTTCTGCGAATGTGTCGGAGCAAAGTCGAGCCCGTCAGCAACGTTTTAGCATTCCTGAAGTTACTGAAATGCTACAAACGGAAGGTTCAGACATTGAGAAGAGGATGACGAAGCTGATGAAAGTGATTCCAGTGAAGAATTTCGAGGAGAAGAGGAAATTGACACTGACTCATCTGTGGAGCTCAGTGATGATGAAGGTGAGGGTGGGCCAATTCGCCAGAGCAGAGCATTTGCAGAGCAGAGCAGAGCATTTACGTGCCGCGAAAGACTGGGGTTTTGAGTGAGCAAGAGTTCATTGGCTTCCTTTACGCGACTGGCACAAAGATTCGAGTTTTTTCCGACAGTGCCTCCTATTTTGTGGTACTTCTGGCCTTCGTGTGTCAGCTGAGTGCCACGCCCCCATTTTTGCATTATTCCAAGTTAGCTTGTGTATAGCAGGCATGTGATTATCTATCTTATTTAGTTTCCTGGAGTGTATCTATCTTTTTTTCAACTCATTTAGTGTATTTACTGACTTTTTCTGCTGAATGTGAAGCCATGGACCCACTGACTCTGTGCAAAGTGTTTGTGATGCCACCTGAAAAAACTGGACATTTTTTCAGCCTCAAGCATAAGAAATTGTATGAAAGTGGGAAGTTTATTCTTTTGTATTCTACTAACACAGTTTATGAATAACACTTCCTGAAAAATTTCATTGAGTTATCTCTTGCTTTGTATTTTTGGTGATTTTTTTACTAACCATTGAACAAATGGCCCGTCCACAGGGAAAAACAAGGGACAGAACTGTCCGTCCTAAGTGAGTTAAAAGAGTGAAGAAGCTCCGTGGTGCATTCCATGTCATGTGCCACTCACAGTGAAACATATTCTTTTAGAGTGTTGGGACTTGCACGATGTGGGACAACAAACATTTTACGCAGATTCCATGAAAACCTTGTTCAAGATGTCCCGCCTGACGCACTTTGAGTTCTTGAAAGAGATGAAATTTTCAATCGTTGGATTTTACAGGGGGAAAATTTTTAACAAACTTTTCGACTAATTGCAAAGCAACGACGCAGCGGAAATCTAAAAAAATCAAATAAATTTTACGAACCGCCCAGAAACGGACAAAAAAGTCACAAGACAAAACAAAAAACGCGTTTCACCTCTTGGGTCTTCGTCGGGTATACATAAACAATAAAACAAAAAAAATTCACTTAGCTTTTGTCGTTTCAGACGCTTAAGTTCTAAACCTGTCAATTTACCATCCGATAGCTTTGCCCTGACTCAAACTGAGGGGGAAAAAAATGGCCTTTTTCCCTTGCGCGAACCCTAAGCGATCAAGCGATCAAACAAAGTAAATTTTCTTTTTATTCGTTTTTAACCTGACAAGACCAAGAGGTCAAACGCGTTGTTTTTTGTCTTGTGACTCTTTTGTCCACTTTCTCGGGGCAGTTGCAACATTTATTTAAAATTTTTCGGATTTTTTTTTTTAAAAGTTTTTTTAAAGAATTGTGTGAATGAATGACTGTAGTTGATTTTAACGTGGGCAGCCTTAGTGGCCCTTTTGGTGGGCGGGCAATAACAACAAACTTATCTTATCTTATCTCCGGGTTTTTAAAAAAAATCCAGCCCGTTCTCATTAAACCCTTTTTCCTTGCCAAAAACCCAAAGCGATCTGAAGCGATCAAAAAAAGTAAATTTTTTTCTTTTTTATTTTTTTATTATCACCCGGGGAAGATTTAAAGAGGCGAAACGCTTGTGTTTTTGTCTTGTGCTCGTTTGCCCCAACGTTCCGGGGCGGTCGCTAACATTTTTTAAGACCCAAATAAAAAAGGTTTTAAAAATTTCCCCAAAAAAAAGGGCTGAACATTGTGCTACACATTAAAAACCATGTATAAAACTACGGATTTTTTCCACCTTTTTGGGCACAAAGCCCTCATCAACCCATTCCTAAAAACCCGGGAAAAAATCTTTTGAACCTGCAGATACCCTCCATACTTTTACCAGTGTATCTGCAAAATGAGGGGAAAAAATGGGCAGTGCTAGACTCATGTGGGAAAAATCGAAACCAACGGGCCCCTGGGGAAAGAACAGTTTGGTTTCCGCAAAAATTGAACTACAGTTACCATTTTATCTTCTAAACTATCTTTGGAAAGCCTTTTTAAAAAACAAAACGCAGAGCTATTTTCTTTGACCTGGAAAAGGCCCCACATACCCCCGGAAAGCTGGGAAAACTTCAGATCTCCCGATCTCGGTTTTCGGGGGCATCTTCCCTTTTTTTTCAAAATTTTTTGGGAGAAAAACGTTTCAGGGTTTAGGTTTGGGAGCACTCTCTCAGGTGTTCACAGCAGGGGTTGGGTGTTTTACAATGGGGCATTCGTCCTTGGCCCCTTTTGATCAAGATCAACACAATTTTCAATCATTCAACAGGGGTTTCCCACTGCTCTTATTTGTGGATGATTTTTCTGTCTATGCAACTAACTGGAAGTCGTACCCGGTGTCCAGCACATGCTCCACTTTGGTGGATAAAATTCATCATTTTCGGAAGAAACGGCTTCATTTTTTTTTTTGCTACAAGACCAGTGCATTTACCCACATTTTTCGCAGTTTTTTGCAGATCCGAAATCCAAATACGAAATCCCCATTCCCTGTCAAGAGGCCAAATTCCAGGAGTTATTTTTTTACCAAAAATTTTAACTTTCCATAGTTCTTGATTGTGATTTTTTAAAGTTTTTTTGGGCGAAGGCTGTTTTTTACTAGGCCAACTTTATTTCTGTCATTTTAAAAATGGGATTATGATGAAGAGGCTGATTTGTAGGGTTTTCGGGAAAACTTAGTAAAAGGCAGTTAATGAAGCTGAAATGACATAGAAATTTTGATTTGGGGTACATTATAGATATATTAAAAACAATTATAAAAATTCTGAAGAAGTTTTTCTTTTTCCCCGAATAATGGCTCCCAAATGACTTCTTTTAAAAATACAATAGCATCATATAGATCGTGGGAATTTTTTTAAAAATTTCTTTCATTTCATTTTTTCCTTTCCCCTCTTTTAAATTTTTTTTAAATTGGGTAACCTCTTCAAATTACAGAGTTAATTTTCCCTTTCCGTAGGTTTTTTGGCGTAAGTAAGCGCAGGTAAGTGCATACTGAAGAGGGTTAAAAACAACTCCACAAGTCATTCATTCACACAAATCTCTAAAATACATTTTTCCTAAAAATCCATCCGAAATTTTGTTAAAAATCTTTCCACGTAAAATCTCAGATCCGATGAAAAACGTTAATCTCTTTCAAGAACTCTAAGATCGCGTCAGGCGGAACATCTCTGAAAAAGGTTTTCATGGAATCTGCTGTAAAATGTTGTGTCTCACATCATGCAAGTCCCAACACTCCAAAAGAATATGTTTCATTGTGAGTGGCACATGACATGGAATGCATCCATGGAGCTTCTTCACTCTTTAAAAGGTATGAATGAGTAAAATACAAATGGCCGTGTGCAGCCGGCATAGAACCATTTCTTCTTTGTGACCACCAGAGGGGGATGAGAGGAACTCCTTCAGGTTTGGACGGATCTGAAAGAGTTTGTTATTCGTCTGTGTATTCCTATCCTCCTGCCAGAGGTCTTTGACATAATTATTAACTTTTGGTTTCAGATCTGAGCCCGGGGATATATATATGCTAGACAATTTCCCTTTGTGGCATTCTTGGCCAGGCGATCCGCCATTTCATTCCCTCTGATGCCAACTTGACTGGGAACCCAAGCCAGAACGATGTTGTGAACCTCCACTTTCAACCTGGTATAAAGATTAAAAAAGTGAGAAGTTCGGATGATGGAGGTTGCGGCCAGCTATGGCTGGCAAAGCTGACAATGAATCCAACAAAACTAGAAAGTCCTTCGTAGTAGATTGTGAGATTATCTGTAGTGCCAGAACCAGAGCTGTAAGTCAGCAGAGTAAACAGAAGTATCTGAAGGAATATGTTCTAACAATATTTGAGAAGGAGCACCAGGGCAATAGGCTGCACAGGCCGCTTCATCTTAGATTTGGAACCGTCGGTGAAATTTTCTGACAGGATGGAATTTCAAAGAAAGATCGGCAAACAATGCCTTGTAAAACCAGAGGGCTGTTATATTCTTTGCGAAAAGCTGCAAGGTCAAAATGAATCTCTGGTGTGTCAACCAGGCCCGAGAGATACAGGCACCTGCTGTGTTGGTCAGGAAATTTGAGCAACACTCTCAGAAACATATCCATTAAGTGGATGGAACTCGACTGCATGGTCCCAGTCTTCCCAACTGAGTCCACAGCAAACTCAACTCTGGGTAGGAGCCAGTGGGGCAGAAAAACCCACATGACTCTGATGGATTCGAACCCACGTCCTCCCAGCCGAGAGTCCACAACGCTAACCACTTCGCCACAGCGGCTGGTGACAAGACACAAGTTGACCAGAGAATGGAAAATGTACCTCCACCATTTCTTGTTATGATGACCGATAGGGTAGTAGTGCGTACTGGTCCAACCTGTCAACGCCACCCATGTATTTGTTGTAGTTAGTGACGACTGCCAGCATCACTTTGTCCTTTACTGTCATCATACCTGGTGACTGTTGTGCTGAGCAGGCAGATCTGACAGTTGTCTTTGTAGACAGTGGCCATCAGCAAGCTCTTCTGCATCTGCAGTAATTCTCCTTTCTTGTTCAGCTTGGCAGTCTTGACCTCATCTGGTAAGCCCGTGTGGTTGACATTGACAGTGGCACAGGCATATGTCCCATTTCGGGACTGTGTATACATCAGTGGGACACTGTTGAAAAACATCAAAGTACAGGTGTCTGTTTTTGATGGTGGAAAAGTGATGCTAGCATGTCAACTACTTGGTACCTAAGACTGATGTGGTGTCCCTGTGAGTTTCATGGCTAGTGTAAATATTATAAGCAACACAATACCCTGTGTGTGCATCACACTTCTACCACACCTTGATGTCCCATTTGGTTGGCTTGGCTGACATGAATTGCCTAAAAGATAACCAACCCTTGTACCTGATCATTATCTCATCAATCCTTAGATCACAACCTGGATGTTAGTTGGTCCTGAGCAAGGGAGAATCATGTTAATGAAATCTGTCACCTTGTACTAAGGATCATAGTCAGGGTGATCATGTGCAGGTGTGTTAGATGTGTCACATTGATGAAAATATGGTTGATTTTGAAGTAGCATGTTTTGAGCATAACACTGCTGATTCAGAGATGTTGACAGTTTTTCTTAACAATGTAAAAGTCATTACACACCATGGGTAAGTCAGTCACTAGTCAAGGGCGGGATAAGAGTCCGATAACAGTATCAGAATGTGAGAAAGATGGTCTGTTACAGAATTTGGGGCGTTATGTCGAGGAATTTACAGAACGTTTGTTAAGAGAGGTTCCACTGTATGAAACAGTGACCATCTTCTATCAAACACTGACAACTTATACAATATGATATCCCAAAGCTTGAATGTAGGTCTTGACAATCCATACATAATATGCAATACACATATAATATTGCAAAACTGAAGTTCTCTGTAGGCCAAGGATCCAGCTCTTGCCAGACACTGAGAAAGATGTAGACCAGCTGTTACCAGACACTGAGAAAAACGTAGACCAACTATTATCAGACCCCTGAGGAAGATTTCGACCAAGGCCATTAGGTTTGACCGTTGGCTCATGTTGTTGCAGGAACTACCCAAGCCCCAGAAGGAGCAGCCTCCTTTGCCCTGTTCCGATGGAGTGTACCAAGCCAAGGAAGGCAAGATGCAGAACGTGCAGACCTCCACCCGCGTTACAAACCCTCCCGAGGCAAGACTCACAAGTTGTGGTAGATACCAATGCCGTCGGGTTGGTTTGGCCTGAGCTTCACCCAAACGATGTTGTTGAGGGATGTGGGACTTGCCTCTACGAGAATCTGAGCTAAATGACTTCTTGAATGCAGAAAGACGGATTTTGACTGCGCTGTAAACAAAGCTGTAATGGGGAGACTGTAGATAAAATGAAGAAATAAACTTTTACAAAATGAAATCTAAGTTTGTTGTAGAATACTACACATGGTCATTTTCATTTCTCGACTTTGAAGATCGACAGATGACACTGGACTTGAGAAATAAAATTTTCACCAGAGAGGTTCCAGAACAAATGAAAAGGTAAAGAGTCAATTAAAAAAAAAATGCTCTGTAAGAGGTGTGAACATAGACTTTTTTTCTGTTATTTTGACTTTTAGTTCAGTTTTGTACAAATGGTTTTCCAAATTTTTAAATTCAAGTGTTTTTCCCCTGTATTGTCCTAAATACTAAACCCACTGTGTTGAAGGTCTGTGATAAACAAAAAAGATATGTGCAGCTACAAATAGATGTTAGTCAAAACAAATACCACAAACAAAAGGAAAAAAACAAGAGAGAGAGTATTGTATATCCTGGAAGCAGTGTTTAGTCACATGGCGCCCTAAGATTCCAAAATGGTAGATTTCATTGACTTTTTGTTTTCAAGGGATCCTTTTTTTGTTACGTTTGTTTTCTATTAGTTAATTGTAACCAGTTTTATATTTCTGATCTTAAGATTATTAGGGAAAAAGATTTTTTTACATGTTTACATACAGAGGCAAAAATTTATTTACTAAAAGTCAGCTGTTTTGTTTTTTCACAAGAAAAGGGGAGAGAAAAGAATTGAAGTTATCACTGTGTTTTCAAGTACATTTTTAAATTTTGTGATGTGTATTTTGTTAAGTTGTAGAGTTTGCTTTATTCAGCAGCATCTTATGGTTGCATTTTTATTTCGTTTCCTCTGTTTACTTATGTTGTTTTTGTGTTTTTGTTTTTTCCTGTTTAGTAGCAGAGTACCATGTTCTAAGTGAGTGAAATATGTAGATATATCAGGTGTACAGTGCATTTAACAATGATGAGTTTCAGATATGAAATGCATATTCTTGCCAGTTGTTAATAAAATCATCCTTTTCATGGAGAGAAAAAATGGAAAAGATTGAAATTGTGATTTCAGGTTTAGTTTGTTCCTTTTATTATAACAGCCCAATGCACCACAGATGGTGGGGAACAAGGAAAACTTGAAGTGAGGCAGGACAAGTGAATACTTAATAATAAAGGACAGTCCTTTTTTATGCTTATCTTGTGTTCCCCGATTTGCTTGTATTTGGACTTTGCCCTGTCAGTGTTGAAATAGCAATAACACCAAGAGTCGCATTTATGCATCAGCACATGGGAGGCTACTGAGGATAACTAATCCGTATGATGGGAGGAAGGAAAATCTCATGAAAAATCTAAGAATTTTGTTGTTGTTGTTTTTTGTTTGTAAGTTTGCATGTGGTGAGACAAAGAGGCTTGTTACAGACATGAGGGTCATTTTTCTTTATACTGCCACTGACAAGGACAGTATTGTTCCACAGAGGATGGAATGACAAACATTCATGTTTATTCTGTAAATGGGGAACAAATTACATATGATGTGATGAGTTCAACTTCAAACATTTTTCTTTATTCTACTACAAGTGGAGAGAGAATCATCTCACATGTAATGTAGTGACAAATATTTATCTTTATTCTATTACAAATGAGGAAAGGACCATTTGGCAAGAGATGAGATGACAAATATTTCTTTTATTCTACAGTTGGGGAAAAAAAATGTTTCACAAAATTAGTTGTGAAGTGACAAACATTTTACTTAACTGGAACAGATGAAGTCAGAATTGTTTTACAAATGATGAAATGACAAAAAAAAATTGTGTGATTTTACATGGGGGTGAGTTGAATAGGGTGAACTTAGCATCTTATAACAATGAGAGAGAGTTGTTTTTTTTTTTTACTAATGATGAAGTGACAAACATTTTCCTTCATCATGTGATATATGGGGAAAGTGTCCTTTCACAAATAATGTAATGAAGTGGTAAATATTTTCCATATTCTATTGGAAATAGAGAATTGTTTCGGAAATTATGAAGTAGCAAGCAATTTTCACAATTTTACAGTGAAAGAGGGAGAAATCAGTCACAATGAATATGTTGCATTTCCCTTAATTTCATACAAATGAAAGAGAATGTTTCACGAGTGAGGTTCTTTAGTTTGGCAATAGTTTGAAAGTAAAGTGTTTGAGACATGAGAAATTTTCCTATGTTCTACAAATGTGTTAAAAAATTGACGCAGTTGACAATGTTAAAGACTTTGAAAGAGAATGACTAAAATCAGCTGGGGATAGGAACTTCACTACTGAAGTGGCAAAAGAGTTGACAAGGAAACAGGTTTGATCTTGTTGATTTTAAGACATTGATCTGCATACCAATGTAAATGAAAATAAGAACATAATAGACTTCAAATACAAATAAAAACAAACCCATAAGTTATCTCTTTTACATTCATTTCGTTTTATTTAACAATGAAAATGGAAATAATGTACTTCAGTTTTTGTGTAAGATGGATTTGTTTGTTTCTTTGTTCTTTTTGGGGGAGGAGGGGGGATGGACACAGGCACTGTTTGTGAACTGGTGTAGTCACAGGCACATGAAAGTAGACTCCTCCAGCCCTGTCCTCTTAACTCCACCTGACTTTCTAATCCCATTCTCTCTCTCACACACACTCTCTCTGTCTCTGTCTGTCTGTCTGTCTGTCTCTCTCTCTCCTCTCTCTCTCTCTCTCTCTCACTCTCTCTCTCTCCTCTCTCTCTTCTCTCTCTCTCTCATAGCAACAAAATCAATTAGAAAAAGTTCCTCTCACAGCACCTTTTCTTTTCAGATGTCTTAAAAATTATGATCTGAAGAATTAAAACAAAAAGGTAGTTTGATTCCTGTACTTCGATCTAATTTGAGATTGAAGGGCTGTAATTCTCTTGTAAATTCTGTCTCAGACAGCAATTAGGAATTAAGGTAGATTACAGAATAAGGAAGTCTATTCTGATATTCAAGAATTTATGAAGGTCACTAATTAATAAGAAACAAATGCTTGCTAGCACTGTATGTTTCACCCACAGATACTTTCCACTATGGTCCTTCCCTGACCCCTGCAATTCATCTCCCCCCCCCCCCCCCCCCCCCCCCCCCCCCCCCACTGTCCTCCATATTTCCATACTTGTATACATTTTTAGTCATGTTTTCCTCCATATTTACAGATTTACTTTCTTTTGTCCCCCATACTTCTATCATGTTTCCTTCCATACCACACATACTTTACTTTTTTTCGGGTTTTCCTTTTCTTTTTTTTTAACTCTACTTATTTGGTTGTTGTTTTTTAACTCAATTTTGTTAAACTTTCTACAGTGTTCTCTCCAACACTGTACAAATCTTCCATTGTTTTCCCACTTGCTTGCACAGACTTCAGCTGTGTGTTCCTGTGAATTCACACAAACCTTCCGCTCTTACCTCTCATCTCCCCCATCCCTTCCTCCTCTACTTTTACAGACCTCCATCTGTGTTTCTCTCCACTCACAGTCCATCAGTTTTCTTGAACATGTACAAACTTTTTTTTTTCTGTGTTTTGTTCTATACTCCACTGATCTCCCCCACATTGACACAGATTTTCCACTTGCCACTACCTTCTCAGATTTACATTGACTTTCTTCTGTATTCCCCCACTCCCTACCTCTCCTCATTCCCCTCACACACACACACACACACACACACACACAACACACACACACACACACACACACACACACACACACACTTCATGTTTAAGTGTCATTACATATTAGTATTTCTTTGAATAGAAAGACTCATGATTATTCGCAGGGCTTGCAAATGCCTCCAACTTATTGAAAAGAGTAATAATGTGATTAGATTGTAACTTGTAAGACAGTAATGCTGTTTTCAAGATTTTCTGACTGACTGGGTTTTTGTTCCCAGTATTTCCTCAGTACTCTACTCATGCCTAGCAATTTCATTTCTGAAAACTGCTTCTGGTGTTGAAGTGCTATGTGACTGCTATCACCACAATGAGTAGAGAAAACATTCTCCCACTGCATTAGTTACTGTGCTTCCAAAAGTTGATGGCAGCTTTATGTTTATCATCTACCAAAGATACTCGCCGCTTAACATGATCACAGAAGTCTGAAAAGCTTTTTATAAGCTGGTGCTTTGCTTTTGAGTACTTCTTGTCTGGTGCTTATTAATGTTTGAAAGATTATTGTATTGTTTTTGTACTGCATTGAAGTTGTTTTGCCCCTTATGATAGGTGTTTTATTTTTTAGATCTTGTTTGCAGTCAAGAAAAGAATTTTATTAGAATAAATTTGTAGTGATAGGATTTAATATACAGGTACAGCAACCTGGAATATTTTTCTTTGATGGTGTTCACAATATGGAGGTGTAATTGGAACTTGAAAAGTTGATTGATTCTGACTGATAGGCTAGTGTTTGAGAACATATTCATGATTCAGAAATTATAGAGTTTTGGGTACTGCATACTGTTAAGTAATATGTTTCTTACCAGGTATGGTTTATTTGTCTCAAAGATTGGTCTGGGCATGTATTGCTGTTAATTTAAATGAAAACAGCTTGTCATATTTTGCTGACTGTTGCATGTGAATGCTGGTTTATTGAAATATCTGTAAATTGCCCTGTTCTCCCCCCTCCTCCCCATTTATTGTATGTGTGTGTGTAGTTTAGTAGTTGCATCATTGTTGAACAGATTTTGGATAACAGCATTTATCTGTGTGTCTGTCTCATTCAAAGCAGTAATTTTTGGTGCTTATATTCACTTATTTTATTTTTACAACTTGCCTTTTAAATGTGTGAATGTTTTGGCTGTCCTGTATGTAGCCCTACTGTCACTAGCTGCCCTGCATTGAGCCCTACTGTCATTAGGTGCCATACATGAGCCCTACTGTCATTAGCTGCCATACATGGAGCCCTACTGTCATTAGCTGCCATACATGGAGCCCTACTGTCATTAGCTGCCATACATGGAGCCCTACTGTCATTAGCTGCCATGCATGGAGCCCTACTGTCACTAGCTGCCATGCATGGAGCTTTACTGTCACTAGCTGCCATACATGGAGCCCTACTGTCACTAGTTGCCATACATGGAGCCCTACTGTCACTAGCTGCCATGCATGAGCTCTACTGTCACTAGCTGCCATACATGGAGCCCTACTGTCATTAGCTGCCATGCATGGAGCCTTACTGTCACTAGCTTCCATGCATGGAGCCCTACTGTCATTAGCTGGCCATGCATGGAGCCTTACTGTCACTAGCTGCCATGCATGGAGCCCTACTGTCACTAGCTGCCATGCATGGAGCTCTACTGTCACTAGCTGCCATACATGGAGCCCTACTGTCACTACTGCCATACATGGAACCCTACTGTCACTAGCTGCCATGCATGGAGCTCTACTGTCACTAGCTGCCATACATGGAGCCCTACTGTCATTAGCTGCCATGCATGGAGCCTTACTGTCACTAGCTTCCATGCATGGAGCCCTACTGTCATTAGCTGCCATACATGGAGCCCTACTGTCATTAGCTGCCATGCATGGAGCCGTACTGTCACTAGCTGCCATACATGGAGCTCTACTGTCACTAGCTGCCATACATAGAGCTCTACTGTCACTACTGCCATACATGGAGCCCTACTGTCATTAGCTGCCATGCATGGAGCCGTACTGTCACTACTGCCATACATGGAGCTCTACTGTCACTAGCTGCCATGCATGGAGCCTTACTGTCACTAGCTGCCATGCATGGAGCCCTACTGTCACTAGCTGCCATGCATGGAGCTCTACTGTCACTAGCTGCCATACATGGAGCCCTACTGTCATTAGCTGCCATGCATGGAGCCGTACTGTCACTAGCTGCCATACATGGAGCTCTACTGTCAGTAGTTGCCATGCATGGAGCCCTACTGTCACTAGTTGCCATGCATGGAGTCATACTGTCACTGGCTGACCTGCATGAGGTCAACAGCTGCCATGTATGGAGCCCCATTGTCAATAGCTGACCTGTATGGAGCCCTGTTGTCAACAGAAACCCTGCATAGAACCATATTGTTGCGAGCTGCCCAGTACAGAGTCGTGCAGTCAAATAAGGAGCCTTGCTGTCAGTAGCTGCCAAATAGGGTGCCTTGCTGTCAATAGCTGCCATATAAGGAGTCTTGCTGTCAATAGCTGCAATATAAGGAGTCCCTTCTGTCAAAGCTGCCCTGCATGGAGCCTTGCTGCCCTACATGGATCCCAACTGTCAAACACTGACCAGTTTGGAGCTCTGTATGGCTGCCTGTATGGAGCCCTTTTTCAGTAGCTGCCTGTAGGAAGTCAGTAACTACCCTCTATGGAGCCCAACTGTCCATAGCTGCCCTGATAAGGCTATGCTAATGGCTGCTCTCTATGGAGCCCAC
>CM031601.1:36311612-36624112 GCA_018398815.1 Conus ventricosus
TCAATAAAATATATCCACATATACATTAATGCACATACTAATAATAGCCAGAGAAAGGTGAGGTGTGAGGTGCAGAAAGCGTCGAGTAAGTGGGAAGGGGAATGGATGGGAAAGGCATACGGGTGAGTGGGAGAACAACTAAAGGTTGGTCAGGCGTGGAAAAAGAATCATTATTGCAGGTGCGCACACGCATGACCGCACAGGCACATATTTGTAAACTGTAACATTTGTGAAAGTCAACAGTTAGGCATGAATTGCCAAACGATAGTATTATTTATTTAACTTGCAATGATGGGTCTACGTAAGAGCTAGAGAGAAAGAATAGATCATCTCACTGTGCTTAGGGGGGGCAACTATCTTTTTCCCCCTCCCCCCCATCCTACCACCCAAGCCCCCAAAGCTCCCATCTCGATGATTCATACTTCCCACGAGTTGAGGACTGGCTCTCACACAGAACATCAATTTCACAAAATGCGGATATGAGCTGGAACAATTCAATATGCCAATTACGTATCCACACATAGAACAACGCACACACACACACACAACACACAACACAAAATGGGTGGGGGGGGGGGGAGGGAGGGACGATTTATTATACCTCCGCTCCCGTAATTCAAAATTTCATCATTAAATGTACCCGCCACCACGAACCGTCTTAACTACCGCGGCCTACTTCACGGCTGACAGCTTAATATAGCTGGTTAGGTCTACCAGGGGCATTATTGACTTTTTTGCAGAAATGTGTTCCTCACACCCTAAACATATTGATGATGCAACTATCCATTTGCTCCAAAACAACTTATACATTAGTTAAAATAGAGATTTAAAAGCCGAACCTTCAATCAAAATGAACTTCTTTTAAACCGCAAAATGAACCCCATTTTCACTCGCCTAAACCTTAAATGCAACACTTACAGAACCTCCATCGAGTTATATACCATTTGATATCATGAGCTAGCATCACTCCCGGTTTCCTGTGTGTCCATCTATAAATAAGTTATGGTAAAAAGTAAGATGCGTTGCTAAGGAAAGATATGCTGGAATGATAGCAAAAAAACATTAGAAGCCTTATTCCAAAATGGCAATTGTCACAGTAACCTACATAAAAAGCCATAACATTCTTATTATTTGCCTTATAAGCGATCATTTTATAACAAAATAATCAAAAAATCTTTAGAATATTTAAATAATGTAAATCCTGAACTTCCAAAATCGAGTTAAAGACTGGTTTTGTGGTGGCAGGTCACAAACAAACAAAACCAGGAATTCTAATGAACATATAGGAACGTTTGCATGTGGGCAGTAGTCCACACACATGCAAAACAATCCCCGCTAACTACTACACACACAAAACGGGCAGGTTATTTAAAAAAAAAGAAACTTTTAAATGCTATGTTACTGACTGTATTACCTGACTGTAATAATCATGTCAGGACAAATTGTTGATCTTCCCATCACACCTTACCTGTGAAATTGCCTTGACGGGTGGGGCGAAGGGGACCGTAGGAAATCATTTTTCCTCCGGCCCCTTCTACAACCAAATTACACACAATACGCAGCCAAATGAAAAGTAACCATGTTTTCAGGCCAACGACATCTGTTCCTACAAAAAGCAACCTTTAAATCATATAAGCAACCATTATCAATAAATGCAAGAAATTGAAGTGACATCTCACGACACAATAGAATGACACCAAAAGAATAGTAATAATAACCATTCACATATAAATCTTCAACAGTTCCATCAAACCTATGCCTGTGTCGTGGCTTTAGTCATTTCTACTTGTTCATCATCAAAATTGTATCATCTATCCTTCTTCTTCTGCAGTACGCAGGCTGATACTCCTGCGGACACTCTCTATATGGACAGACAAGTGTTATTATTCCCCAACTACCCAACAAAGGGAGTGAGTTTTGTGTGTATGACCATTAATTTATATCCCGCCAATATGGCATCATACTCCATCTTCGGGGAAAATAATTTGTATCAAGTTTGTGAGTTATACGCTTAGTTTTTTTTTTAACTTTAGCCAAAATCTTACTGAGTATTTAATTTTGGTAATTTTTTTGAGGCTTGTGATTTTTATGTGAAATTACCAATAGTTCTGAGAGTCCAAAGGTAAGAGATTAATTGCATATAAAGATTAAGGAAATGGGATTTTGGAAAACTACATCTAATATCAAAGAATATAAGATGGGATCATTTGGATTCAGCTTTCATTAAATGTGAGTCTCAGGCTTCTGCTATGTTTTCGGCTGAAGTCCCCCAGTGCTCCCTAAGCTTTTTCTGTTTTTGATTGCTTATTTCTGTTTTTAAACCTGAGTTCTTGGCCCTGCTCCACCTCCTCCGTAAAATAGTTAACAATGTTCAACTGCATTGAATCAATTTGCAGTGATGATTGGCTTGTATTGTGATTAGAAAACTACTATGATACCTATATTATTGTCCCCTCATAAGAAATACTAGGAAAATTTGTTTGTGGTGCCATCATCACAATTCACATATTGCTACAAATTATTAACTTGCTTGCTTGGTCAGGACAAATAAGAACTGAAAAACGAAAAAGAAACAAATCAAACTGAGATTATGTAGCTATATGTCTGCAAGAACAAGTTACAAAGATAATTCTTTAGGTGTTGAAAAGGTATACCTTACTAAATAAAACATATAGTCCATTTTAAAGGCAGTTTTTCGCTCTGATGTGGCCTTTATGGGTCAGATAGTGCAGTATGACTTAAAAAATGTTCCCTGTTCCAGATGTGAAAGAAAGACACTCAAGAAATGTAAGGCTTAGTAATCTTACTAATGCCTAAGGTAAAATTTTTTCAAACGAAAGTATTTGAATTTGTTAGGAATCCCTTTATTTATGCCTTATATATTATAACGTATTTAAAATCATAGTCCTCTTCATCCTTGTCGTCCATCGTCTTAAACTCCTAACATTGTATTTTCAGATACTGTGTGTTCATAGCAAAACCAAACTATGTAAAGCAGTGATATTTCCACAATTTCCCATAAATGAAATATTGCTTGACACAACCTTCACTGACTATGAGTATGTCTTGTACAGTGTAGTTAGCCAGCAACGCACATAGACAAACTATTAGTATAATACCCCTAACAAGATTTATAAACTCATGTTTGCTTAAACTGTAGACCACTTTTCGTGCAATTTAGTTACCATTCCCTTGTTATGGTTAG
Organism: Conus ventricosus; assembly: GCA_018398815.1. Lineage (NCBI taxonomy): Eukaryota > Metazoa > Mollusca > Gastropoda > Neogastropoda > Conidae > Conus > Conus ventricosus. The sequence goes on from CM031601.1 coordinate 36,314,818, forward strand.
AAATGTGTAATGATGTGAAGTTTTAAAACAGATTTTTTGGAGGTTCAATTGGAAAGAAAAATGCATGGTGAAACTACAACCTGTCTGAGGACGGAATCCATTTTTATGAAATTATTCATCGAGACTGAGATTACTGTTTTTCGTGAAATCAGAAAAAAAAAAAGAAGTTTTGTTTAACAGACCTCTAAAATTGGCCCAAAATAGATACGTAGCAATGTGCTTCTTACCATATACCGTAAGGCCTAAACGGAAGGTACTTATATTTTGGGGAAACAAAGATAAAGCACCAATTTGCTAGAAAAATCAAATTACGAGTTTGGAGATGCTTTGGAAACCATGAGTAATGGTCCATCTTAAAGAAGGATATTCATTTGATGAGATCGGAACGCAGGCCTAAACTAAGAATGCAAAATTGATTGCTCAATGAAAAAAGATGAGAAAAACGACAACCTCGTTATTTCTGATGAAAACGAACAAAACCTGGTAATCGTTTTGCCCGCGTGTGCACTCGGACACTCATAAGGATCCAATGGAAAATCTCCTCGGCTACACAGCATGCCATAAGTCCTGACCAATAGAAAGACAAGAAGTAATAATTTCAGTAAAAACTTTTTTCAAAACAGAATATGCTGTTGCACAGACAAACACACTACACCACCATTATTCTCCATTATTCCAGTGTGACAACAATAGAGGATATTATGATCCATACCCACCAGAAAGTTAGAAAAAAAATCTTGAGTAACCCATAGTTCTACTGAAAATTAAAAAACCAACACTCTTCTCATGCTTCCAATTTAACCCAAAAAGATTCCTGTCAGGAAACATATGTAGGCTGCAACAGGATTGCGGTCCTAATGTATTACCAATGGACCAACCAAAGCTGGTATTTATTGGGTTAAGATTTTTTCTTTTCCTTTTTTTAAAAAAAATTCAAAATTGATGACTATGTTCACAATATAATCAAAAAATATGTGTTTCCAAACAAGGCCTCAGTTCCAAATTTCCTTTCATCAGAGGCCCACGCATAACTGTCTGAATTTATCAAAAATAAATTCAGCCTGGGTCTTGCCCCCCTGGCCCCCCACTATGGGTACTGCCCCTGGACCCCCAGCAGAGACCTAGGCAGCCCCTGGACCCCGACACTTTCAGTTTTTTTTCAATTTTTTTCCAGATTCACTCATGGGTAAATGGATCAAAAACTCCCAATTAACAAAAGAGCAGAAATTCTTTGCTATATCTTGACAAGCCAGCCCACAGGGCTTCTGGTAGTCCTCAAGAAAGTGAGACAGTATTGAAAGTGATAAGAAGTTGATGAAACTGTGTCAGATTTTACTTTCGTAACCCGAGCAGTGGACATAAAAAAAAAAAACTGTACCATGAGGGCCAGATGAGATTTGAACGCTTGTCTGTGTGACTCAAGACTGAGGCAAGTCAAGTTACAAATGTTGACAGCAAAATTTGGCAACCATTACCATAGGAACACCAACCTAGGTGTTGACTGTATCTATTTATGGCTGCAAGACAGGATTGTTTACAACTTCTGTTTCTTGAGTCAGGCACAGGCTTGCATGAAGATCAGGCATAGGCAGTGCCAGTCTTGAAAGAGTAATGATAAACACTTTAAAAAATCAAAGTTTTCAGCAGTATGTTATTACTGCAAAATTGAAACATTCACAGAAAAGAATTCTGTGGAAGTACAGCTTATTGCCAGTCTTGAAAGCATTGTATAACATCTTATTGAAATGTTGCAACAATATTAAATTCCACCCTGCTAAGAATAGATCATTGCAGACGAATTTCTGTTCTTCCAAGCAGAAGATCAAATATAAAGAAATGGATTATTAAATTAAAATATTAAATTGCTGATCGGCCCTTTCAGGCCCCTACTAGGAGCCAGCTAAAGTGCCCATATCAACCCTTCATTCTTCCTTTTCAGTTTGATCTGAATACTCCATCATGTGCATGTCATTAAATATTCTAGCCACTTATGAGTGGCATGAATCTTCCCTTTGCTTATGCCATCTTCAGAGAATTCAGCTAGGGATTTTGCCTATTGTTAAAAATTCATTTTCCAACAATGTTGGTGTATTGACCAAAAACACACACAAAAAGTGCAGAACAGTGACTGAGTACAATAGGATACATCTTGTGATTACATAATATGAAGTGAGAGAGGGACACAGAATGACTGGACTGGAAACTGAGAACTGAAGTAATGTGAGAGCGCTGGTAGAGCTTGATGACAGGCGACTGTAATACTGATATGAAAGGTTATGTTACTGTTTGGTTCCAGGTTCAGATCTTTGTTTTGGTTTGGGCGAGTCATGGCAGTGTCCATCCAATCATATTGGTCACTGTAATTGAATTGAATTGCACAAAGTGCCTAGCACATTCCATGAGGTAGTGTGAAACTCCTTTTGATTTGTTCTCCATGGTCTTTTCCGTCCACACATGTATCAACAGTGTGAAGTACATACTAACAGTTATGCAAAGCAACGTCTCTGGCTCAGTAATCCATAAGCCCGTAAGATTCACATTTTGATCCAGGTTCCAGTGAATGAAAACAGGGCTAATACATAAGATTCTTCAGTACAATGTATCACTGATTTTATTTTTCATACAAATTAATCTAAAGTTATATAATTTGTCATTTTGAGCAGGTATGGATGAGGAAGAAGCTGTGAACGATCTAAATGAGTGATTCAGAGGTAATTTTGATTAATACTATGTAAAACAATTAAAAAGTACAAGTTTTTGACTATAAGTGTACAGATTTAAAGGAAGTTGGCAGTGTCACCGACCGACACCCGAGTCTGCCCTGATAGGATCGGTCAAGAAGTGAGTGAAGGGAGTGACTCCTCACACGTTCCCGCAAGAGAACACACATAAAGAATAACAAAACAATACCCATTTTAATTACACATACGATAACCGTGGCTCACTAAAGCAAAAAGCGCGCAATTTTGCTATCCCTGCCACGTATACAATAAATTCCGAACGGACAACAAACCCTTTGAAAGGGCCTCGTGCTTGCTCATGCTCAAACATCCTCTTTATCTTTTACCCTCGGCAGCCCATTTCCCGATAAGCCGTCGTGTACACAGCAGCTAAGTAATTTTTGCTTTATCCTCGCAATCGATCGATATGTTGTTGCTGTTCTTTTGTGTCCTTCTTAAGTTTTTCACTTAAGGGAGAAACGAACGTGAAGCGATTGGTGGTAAGGCAGATTAAGAAAGGTTATCGCCCATTCGATCCCTCATCTCGTCGGCAGTCTCTTTGTCTATAGCCCCTGCCAAAACCTCCTCTCTCTTCAGCGTCACATTCTCTCTACTCTTCTTCCACCCAGGGTTCACTTCAACACAGCTGCGGTTCAGTTTGATGTGACAGCGAGCTCTTTCTTCGCAACCCACAATTTGTGACGGTGAATCGTGCTTCAGCTGCGGTCTGTCGATCCCGTCCCTTTGTCCCCTAACGGCGAGCGACTCACTGCGTTTCTGCGTTCCCGGTTACTGCCATTCCTGTTCCATTCAGCTGCGGTTCTACTGCACACAGTCGATACCATGGCAGAATCGAAGATGCACGAGCCCCTCTGCAACGGAGGCTCCTGGAGATGGTGCGAAAGGCAGGCTTCGTCACCTCCCCACTCGCTCGGCTATGTGATGCAAGGGAAGCAACTCCCTCTCAGGAGCTTTATCTCGTTCGGCCCCGGTTGTTTCCCTTCCCCAACCACATGTTTCTGCCCTTCTTCTGCAGACACACGTGATTCGCCCTCCATTTCCGAGCGTACCCTCAATGGGCCGGCGCAGTAAGGCACCCCAATTACTGGGATGGGCCAGCATCCAGAACCACAATCCCCCCCCTATCATTGGGTCAGGCCCTTTGGCCATTGGGCGCCATGGGCCCAGTGGCAATATCCCCCAACCAATGGCTTTCCAACAGCCCCCTTCTCCGGGTATCCTTGGTGTCCGGGTTTACAAGCCCAGCCCTCCACCCGATGCCGCAGGCCTCTCCTCCCAGGCACCCTCGTCCCAGCCCGTGACTGATCCCTCCCCCGGAGTGTCTGGGAATCATCCATCCCAGGCCACCCTGGGCTATACGCCACGCACCGTCTATCTCCAAGGGCCGGCCACTTCCCTCGGGATCTTAGGCTCCGACCGTGGATTCCCAGTATGATAGAGGAAGGGGCCAGACGCCTTTTTCTTATACTCCGTGACTACGGTTGCCTTACCAGGGGCTTCCTCCCTGTCCCGATGCTGTGTCATCCTCTCAGGGAGGCCAGAAGAGCCCCCTGCCCTTCGCATCGGAACTCGCCCTGTGGATCTCACCCATTTGCAGCTAGTCCCTCACCCACGTGTCTAAAGGAATCGGTCATGGTGGCCGACTGTCATTAGGAGGGCCCAATAAGAGTCAAGGTCACCGTAGACACAAGGACATCACTCCTGGATCTGTCCCTGATTTCCTGGAGTGCTGTGTAGTACCTTAATCCAGAGAGGCTTCCATTTGCCAAGAAGGCCTCTTGGCAAAAGATACTATCCGGAAGCCACTCACCCCCTCACCCATGATGACCTCCTCCTGGTCAGGATGAGGTCGAAAAATCACACGTAGTCAAGGCTACCCTTTTCAGAGCTCTGCCTTTCCGATTTGGAAGAGTTCTGCGAGGAGGGGTTTATGAGCCATCCATTCATTGGATTCCTTCCTAGGGGACTAAATCTGCCCGTTAATGATCCTGAATCTGTATTCCACACATCCGTCAGTCCCGCGGAACCAGCGGCAGTGGTAGCCAGTAAACAACAATGGCAGAAGGGCTTAAGTATTCTGCTGGGGCCTTTCGCTAGTATCTTCATCCGAACTCGGAACTAGCGAGGAGAGATTCGTCCTAATATGTCATCTTCTAGGCCCGCTCTGCCTCATCCCGCGCTCCCTCATAGCCTAGGCCAGTCAATTCGTGTCTCTTGTCGGTGAATCACGTACAGGCTACCATTAAGAGCCAGGCCAAGATTAGGCGTGACCTCGCCATATTCAATCAGGCCCCCCTCCCCCCCGCCCCTTTCCAAACTGCAAAGCGCGCATCGCCTTTCTCAACACCCGATTCCCACTCAACCCAAGGACGACGGACATTTTGACCCCGGGTGATCCGAGGGCCAAGCAACCCCAGCATGGGACGGCGCTCAGCACTGCGCGGCGGGCCCGAACGCTCCACGTCTCCAGGCAGTCCCACCCCCAATTGACTTGCCCCCGACCTGGAATTCACCCCATGGCGGTCCCCTGTGGGCAGTCTGTCCAGGCACCTCAGTGCCTGGGAGCGGCTTCCCCGCAAGCCCTAGGCTCTCTGCGGGTGATCATGTCGGTGTTTCGTCTTCTTGGGGTGCAGTAAAAGGCCCCTCTCACTCCATTCCCCCTCCTTTCGCTCCTCCTTCGCTCCTCCTCGGGATCTAGCGGCCTCGTCAGGGCTTAGACCAGAGGTCCTTTCACTGTTTAGCCAAGGTAGGCCACAGATGAAGTCCACTTTCCATTCCTCTCCGGCTTTTATGGCCCGCATTTTTAATGGTTTTTCCCAAAGCATCTGAGGATGTAGACCGGTTCTAGACCTCTCCGCCCTGAACAGGTTTCATATCGTCCTCCGTTTTCGGATGGAAACCCCCCAATGTCCAACCCGATCCATGCATCCCGGCGACTTGGTCGGTTATCCATCGAACCTTAAAGATGAGCGTACTTTCCATCTCTTGATCCACCCAAGGGACAGTAATAACCTCCAGCTTCGTGTGGAGAAGCCCCAATTTTCAGTATCCGGGCTCTTCCCTTTGTGGCAAGCCCCGCCCTTGGTTTACACTAAGTGTGTACTGGTAACTTAGCTTTCATGTTTGGAGAAGGAATCGTCTGAAGGCCTATCTCGACATTGGCTCTTCTGCCTCAACCAGCACTCTGGCTCCCAGCAAGCCCTCCAGGATTTTAAACCTCTGTCAGCAGCTGGGAATATGTTTGCAACGAGGAGAAGCCAATCACGACCCCCGTCACAGCAGTTATCAGTTTCAGGCAAGACCATCCCACACACACCAACTGGATGGTCGCTCCAACACCCAAGTCCCCGCCTGATTCGCCTCCAGCACCTCTTGGGCCCATCACCATTCCTGATGTATCAGTTGCCTCCAGCCAGAAAGCTGGGACTCTCTACTGGGTCAGATAGGGATGTCCATGGCCCCCTGTAGTTGGCCCCCTATTTACGGGACGACTGCACATAACGCCGGTTTCAACGCCTCTTTTTCGCAATCGTATGTCTCAGGCATTGCAGTCGTGGGACCATGATCCCGATCCTTCTCGGACATTGGTTACCAGCATCGTGCCCCAATGGCACTCCCAGTCCTGCTGGCTCCAGGGAGTTCCCATCACACCCCCTCCACCCACAGAGGACCGTTCACTGATGCGTAGATTAATACCCCCTATCCGGGTGGGGAGCCCCCCACGTCAGCTCCTCTGAGCGGCGTCCTGGGCAATGGTCCCTGGGAGATGGGATCCCAGGCATATTAACGTGAGCAGGAAGCCTTGTGTATCAATGCCCTCGAGTGTTTCTTCCTTTCCAGAATGGGAAAACATGGTTCACCTCCACACCGACAACACGACTGTGTGTGTTATGTCAACAAGCAAGGGGTGCGCGTACCTCACTCCCTGTCCCTGAGGTCTGTAACGCATCACCTTTGGTGCGAGACACAATCAATCCGGATCACGCCAAGCACGTTCCCGGGAAGAACAACATCTCGCGGACTCCCTCAGCAGGGTCCGCACATGGTCCATCCCTCAGAAATGGCCTCTCGTCCCTTCAATCCTGGAACCTCTAAGGACATGTATGGTTCAAAACCACAGGTAGACCAGCTTTCGCGCACCACTGGTTCAACCACCGTCCTCCGCTGTATTCTCCCCCAGTTCCGGATCCGGCTGCGTGGGCTGTGGACAGCCCTTACCATCCCATGGTCCTGACTGAACGGGGCCTATCCTGTCCCCCCGATCCCCATTCTGGGAAAAGTTCTCTCCGCAAAGCAAGGGAAGACGCAGCAACGCTTATTCTTGTGGCTCCAAACGCAGGCACGGCCCAAGCTTGTTGTACACAAGAACTGTTCCACCTTACTCAGGCGCGGTTGCCTCGCGATCCGCTCTCCAATAAAGGCAAATTCCCTGCGTTCTAGCCACGTCATGTCATACCACCCAGCAATCCAAAACGTGCTGCATCTTCAGGCGCCTGCTACTGTGGCGGGACGCCAGTCTGCACGTGGCGACCTTCCCCAGCGGAAAACGGCTTTGTTTAACATCCCCATGTCATGCACCCAAAGTGTCCTGACAGATTCCACTGGAATGGCTGGCTCTCTTGTGCTCCTACCACGCATAATCACCTCATACTCTGTTCACAAAGCCAATTGTCGAACTACCTATCTTTTCTTTCATCAGAGACAAAACTTTCAGACTCCTCTGTTAAGGGTTCAAGATGGCTATTTCCACCACTATCCGCCATTAGGGGGCCCCACCTTCGTGGACTACCCCTTTCTGCGTGATCTGGTCAAGGATCAGCCAAGCAGGAGGCCCGAACCCCCTGCCGTACCCCCGGCGTGGGATATTTTCTTAGTCCTCCTCCTCGCTCAGGCTCCCCCCTTACTGCCCATCCGGGAAGTGTTTTCTCTGAATTCCTTTCCTTCAAGTGACAGCCATTCACGTTCCCTGCCTCAGGGAGTGCGCTGCAAGTGAAGTCCACGCCCATATTTGCCTGTGCTGGTGACGTCGCCTCCGAAAAACACGGAATGGCTCGATATCTCTTCGTCCTCCTCCCATAATTTTGGCGAACAACCATTTTGCCAGGTTCTCCTTCCCCGACTATCTCCATTCTTTCCTCTCACTTCTATCTCCGCTCCCAGACGACGAGAACGCGCACTCTCCTGTCCTGCGGTGGCGCGCTCTGCGGGAGAGTATAGGAAACGCAACTAAATTTTCACGCTCCAGCAGCGCCACCGTTTTCTCTCTTACAACTAATGTTATATAAGGAGTGACTACGAGTTGCTCTTCAATCTCTCTGTATTAGCTGAGAGAATACATATAAAGCTGGCGTAACTGCGAGACCTGAAGGGGAATTGGTCAGTTTTCTCACCAAGGACCAGTCATGTGATTAGGGCAAGGGCCGTCTTCGCTGCAGTAAGCTCATAATGCCAGGCATTCAGAGATGTGTTAGATGCCCATATTGTCCGATCCCCTGGCACCTTCATGGGGGTTCCAATCTATCTACCTGCGCGACGTTACTCGACTGCGCGATATGGGTCTAGGGGCAATCGCATCAGCTGTTGTGGCCCAACACTCCAATCTCCACCACACGCTCCGGCACTTCTCGCTCCACCAGTCGGTAAACCAGGTGAAGCCCTCCTTCCAGGTAGTGGGGACACTGCATTAAGTGATATCACGTTAGTAGAATGTGTATAAAAAGGAAATTTTTTATACTAAAATTACGTATTAATCAACATCATACCTTGAGGCTCACGCAGACGGCCTCCCTACTCCCCCACGCCAACCTGGTTCCATCAGGAGTTCTCAGACAGGGTTTGATATACTCGAAAAGAGGAAGATACAGAGATGTCGCAAGTGTCAACTCGGCCCTTCAAGGGGTTTTGTTGTCCGAACTGACTTTATTAATACGAGGCAGGGATGCAAATGCAGCGCATATTCATTAGTGATCCACGGTAAGTATGTTAGAGTTACGACGTAATTTTAGAATAAAAAATTTCCTTTTATTCACCCCAACAAACATAGTCACAAATAAGCGAGAATACAACACACACAGACATACAAATACACAATTATGCATATCAACACACACAACATACACAAAGTCACAAATAATCATTTATAACGCACACGTCACCCATAATATAAATAACATAACCAACACACATACCTTTTTGTGTCCTCACGTTTTTCCCCCACCCCTGCCTCTCTACAAAGTCCACTGAGTATCGGTCCGAATCGTTGCCCCAAAACCGGGCTGTTCTTAAATAGAAGTCTTTCAACCGCCGACACCTATAGCACACACCCACCCCCAAAAGTCAATGACACAGAGCTAACCACACTGTTCACATTGGCGTTTAGGAAGTCGATGACAGTTAGAACACAATCCCGTCGAACTAGGCGTAATTATCGTTGAAGTTCCCGGACAGGGGGTAATACTATCCAGTGAAGAACGCCCCTCACACCTCCCTCTCCGGGGGTTGCGACCTTTTTCTGTGGTCGGATGTCTTGCGTGAGTCCCGAGAGTCCTTAGGCTTTGCAGGCGGGGCAGTCAAACATTAGGATAGGCTGGGTTTTTTTTAAAACTGCACTAGGTCCGAAAAGCCGAGATGCAGTCTGGCCAAAGCATAACGAGGTAAGGAGTAGATGCCCCTGGTAGGGCTTCCATTTCAGATAGCAAAGGTGAGAACTGACTAAGATAACGCCGCCTTTACTCCTGTGTTCCTATGTTTCTGCCTTCTTATTTTGGCCCAATTCTATCTTCGTGTACTCCCTTCAATCATACTTTTCCACACTCCTTATGCTCTGCTGTGGTCTCCATAAGATCTCGCCGTGTTTTTGCGTGCAGTGCGACCTGTGTCGGAATGGGGAATGAGGATCCACCAGTTGATAGAGAGAGCCAGTCTCTCTCAAACCCAACAAATTGTCTCTAACCCACACCTAGACATGAAGTACACTTTGGCCCGGTGTACTAATCGCACGCCTTCTTGGTCTGTGTCAATTGACAGACAGTTCCCCTGCTGGCCAATGTTAAAACCCCAGCAGTGCTCACATTCTCGTCCCACGGTAGATTAGCATGAACATGGGGGGATAGGGTAGTAGTTTCTGTTTGTCGTATATCTCTCCCGAACCTGGAATGTGTCCAGACATTGGTGAACAGGCCGCTGGCCCCATAGTTTTGAACTCCAAGGTGGGTGGTTACGGGAAGAAGAAACATACTAAACTAAACAAGGCTTTAACAAAAAACCTCCCCCCCAAAAAGAAGATAAAAGCAGCATCCCCTGTTTCCTTGATGTCCCAGTTATTCTGACACAGTCGATTCATAAACAGAGGTACCGACAGAAGACAATGTAATCAGGCTTCCTGCTCGTGATGTGAAGTGGACTTGAGATCGGACAGAACCCCATTCATCTCTGACCCTTAAGCAATCCCAAAAGGGCTTTCAAGGGTAAAGCACAGGTGACCCACGGACCATCAAGAGGTTGAGAAATGGCTCCTTACAAATACAATGTAAATCACAGAAACACAATCTGACAGACATCATAAGCGGAAACTAAACTAGTGGACAAGGGAGATCAGGGTAACTCCCCACAACAGTTAAATTCATCGAAAGGTAGGCGTGATTCGCAGCCCGTGAAATGATCCTGAGTACCCAGAGGCCGAAATCAAAACGAATCTGGCCTCCAGGTTGTGACGGATGGTTCGCCATGGTGACATTCAAGAAGGAGGCAGAAAATAGTTGCCACCAACACCCTCTATCCCTGACATTCTGCAACCCTGTGCTGCCTCCCGGATCCAACAAGTTGGCTACCTGAATGTCCGGGATCATTAATATGTTCCATCCCCGTGTGAGTGGCAACAGGTGCCAGACGTATGGCCAAGTCAGGACCGCAGTTTCAGGGGCCAGAGGCATGCGGTGTTTGCTGCAAGCAACCCATGATTGGCTGTGTCAAGATCCGCACATTGTGCTAGACCATGTGTCCGTTGGCGACGCATTACCTCCTCATCAAGAAATGACCTCTTTGGGATTCAGTAAAGCCGCAATTCAAGAGTAAAAACTGAAAAGAAAAACTCTTTTTGAGCCCGCAATCATGTTGTGGGCAGAGCATACTCCGACAGCCTCTTCCTATGCAATCGTCTGTTAAGGAAAGATCCCTACAGTTTCCACATCGATCTGAAGCTGCTGTCATACTGATGACTTTATGTTTTCGAAGACACTGCAATAACGAACTGTCAACACTGGTGGAAGCATGTCCACCACCGGGTCTCCCAACCCAAAATGACTGCCGGCCTGTGGAGTCAAAAAATCCGCTAACCTAACCCCCACATACTGCCCATCAGTCCTACAACATCATCTGGCTGAGCAATTAAAAAACCATCAATCCCCCCCTAGAACTCCACTGTCCAGTGCCCGTGCGGCAAGGATTCAACGCCGTGTGGATATGAGGAAGAAGCCTCCACCTCTCACAAAACCAGACCTTCAACACACCTGTTGTTAAGTCTGCCAGCAGGTCTTGAATACCATAACAGACCGTGAAACAAACCACAATTCACTCCCATTGGGACGCAGATGTATGATGAGTAGATGACCTGATCTCTCTCCTTTTTCGCACCTCTGAAACCATGGATAGAATCAAAAATTCCATTGGGAATATCCTGTGACTCAAGTTCCAACTTCCTATGAGCTGTCAGCTTTAATGCCAAAACTAGAAAAACCATCCCCGTCGTGGCTCATCAGGAAACTCAAATTCAAAGCCAGAAGACCTTACTCTTTCTGGCTTTAATATCTTTACTAAAACCTGCCAAACCGATCCACGTAGGTAACAGTCGTGCGTTGTGCCGCCTTCTCCTACAAAAAACTTAGTTGTATAGTCCCTGTCGCACAGCTAACTCCCATCAGCAGAAGTCTGCGAGAGTCAACCTCCCACAAACTTGACAGAAACTGTATCCCAATATCTTCCACCTTCTGACCGGGATTGTCGTCAGGACCTTGTCATTCTTGATAAGGGGAACGTCCTCGACCTTTTTGCTGTTGGGACTGGTAGACTTAACGTTCACAAACCTCTTGGTAGTGTCAGTACGACATCCATAGGTCTGCCTAATAGAGGAGACCATTCGTTATAATGATTTGTGTTGTCTGAACGCCGGATCTTGCAACATACCCTCCAACAGCTTCCACAGGTACACATACGTGTTTAGAATTGTCGGTTATATAGTACTCCTCTCTTGTTCAAGGACTAATGAGTGGACTTACCATGACTAACTCCCGGAAGAGACCATTTCCCTGACCTTCTACAACCTGTAAAAACAGAACAAGTCTCTGTTCTCACAACATCTAAAATATCAGAAGCAAACTGGGATCTATTTGCAGCCTCTATTACTCATGAATTCCAGGACCACAGATTTCTTCATAGACCGGACCCAGCAGAATCACTGACATAGACACTTTGATCAAGAGCTGCTAAAGGCTTGTTATTCCCCAGTGTCATCCGATAAACTATCAAATTCCAAAAACACCCCTGTTTCGATTCATAATGCCACCAAATTTCCAAAGTTAGAAAACTGGCACTCAGCGCAGGTAACCCAACGACCTAGCGGTTCCCAACTCTCAGAGCCAAACAGAAACTCCGTTGCTAAATCAAGACAAGCCACATTTAAAATCAGTAAACGTCGTGTCCTGATAAGCTTCTGCTCCAGCTGACATCAAAAACTTCCAAAAAAAAGTGTTGTAACATCATTAATAAAATCCAAAGGGAAGAACACACCTGTCCCACCTGTGAACCATCTCAAGGTTCGGAATCTTTAATAACATAGAAAAACAGTTGCCTAAACTGCTTGCTTCAAACCATTGAAAAGAATTCCACCTCTTCAAAAAAAATCATCCACTTTTGCGTCAAAAAACAAAGCCCGAAAAGAAAAATCACCCTGCAACTTTCGTCAACACTAGGAATACTACAATCTTCCTTTCACGTAAAACGATCTGGAAATCTGCCCTTGACACAACCATTGCCACAGCGATTCCTCTCCAGGACTAGATGAAAACCATTATCGAACTCTAGAACATTCATCCGCCAAATAGTCAGAACATTCCTGCTACAGGTAAACAACATGTGTGGCCTAAAGACGGTTTCTTTCCACCTTCTTGGGCGGAAAGCCCTCATTATTCCAATTCCCAAACCTTGAAAAGATCCTTTCTAACCCATCAAACTACCGTCTCATAGCTTTGACCCAGCTGTGTTTGTAAATTGGATGGAAAAAATGTCAATGCTAGGCTCAAGTGGAAACTCGAAACCGATGCCTTTGGCGAAAGAACAGTGAGGTTTTCCGCAAACATCGGGTCTACAGTTGATCCATTAGATTCGTCAGTAATCTACACTTCGTAAATCCGCATTTTTGAACAGACAGCATGCAGTGGCAATTATTATTCGACTTATAGAAGGCCTACGATCCCAACCTGGAAGTCTGGTATACTTCATGATCACCACGATCTTGGTTTTACGAGGACATCTTCCGCATATTAATTCAAAATTATTGTTGGCATAACGACAGTTTCAGGTCCCTGTTGGCACCACTCTCTCTGTGTTCCAGAGCAGTAGTTAAGGGTGTACCACATGGAAGCATACTGTCTATCCTTCCCACTTTAGAATTAAAAAACAAAACATTGATCAATCAGAATCAGCATGGATCAGACTGCTCATTGTTATGAGTATGGATTTTGCTGACTACGGCAACGGCAAGCCTGTACCCTAGTGACCAGCGCAGCTCCAGCTTTGCGTAGATAAAACCATCGGAGGGCGTATGAAAAACGGTTTCACTTTTTCTCCAACAAAGACGCAGTTTTATTCACATCCATACATATCCGTCAGTTTTTTTACTCCAGATCCTGAACTTCAAGTAGGAAATCCTCCCATTCCAGCTGTTTAAAGTAGTCCAAAAATCTGGAGGATCCATATATGACGTCAGAAAACTTAGATAATTCACAGTCCACATCAAACGACCTCAAAACGTGTTACTTGCCAGAAAGCACTGATATATTGCGGGTTCGTAGCGCACACTCGACTTGGGCGCTGATAAGAAAACTTTGCTGCCCACAACGAGAAGCTTGGTCCCTTTTCCAACTGGAACTACTGTTATTTCAGTCTACGGCTCCGTCAAGATCGTCATACCACAAACTCTGGAACCCAATCCACCATCAGGGCTTCGTCTCAGTCTTGAGGCGTTCCCGCACCACCGCCTTGATTGTACAGCCTGTACGCAGAGGCCAGTGAACCTTCGCACTTTCCAACCGCAGGCTGAAACTTTCTTTGAATAATTAATCCGACTTGTTCTCAGAACCAAAAAACCCTGCCTAAGACTGTAGTCTTTGACCCTCCGTTCGTAAAGTAAGTTATGAAAACAACCCGAAATTGTATTCCTCCGATTGGTCAACGTATGCATGCCACACGTCAGAATGCCAGGTAAAGACCTGTGAGTAGTATCGCGATATTTCCAAGTTTTCCTGATCAACCTCCATGGCCCTTTTTCACACCAGAGATTCGTAAGCGAACTTGCAGCTTTTCGCGTGCAAAGAGTCTACCAGCTCATCTTTCGTACAAGCATTGTATGCTTAGCTCTTTTTCCAAAAATCCCACCTATCAAAAGTTTTCACTGACGGTTCCAAGTCTGAGGATGGAGTGGCCTGTGCAGCCGACTGCCCTGGGCTCCTCACAGAAACTGTTGAACATATACCAAACAGATGCTTCTGTCAATTCTGCATGAACTTACTGGCTCAAGTACTGCTATGAATATAAACTCCCATTCATCGAAGAGGGACATTCAGTTCTTTCGGATTACGCAGTCAAGCTTTGGAGGCCATAGTCTGGGCCGCAACCTTCAGCATCCATGAGCTTATATTAAATATTTGGAATTTTTCATTTTAGAGGCAAGATTAAGGCGACGTTCCAACATTACTCTGCTTGGTGGTTCCTTGCCATGTTGGCATCGGCTGGAACTAAATTGATGATCGTTTATCCCAGAACTCCAAAAGATAGAAACTGTCAACACTTATAACCCCTGCTCAGATGTGAAAACCAAATAACGTTATGTGAGAGACCTCATGCCATGAGGATTGGAACACACAGAACGAATAACAAACTCTTTCAGAACCGGTCCAATACCTTAAAGACTTCCTCCCATCTACGTCGGGTTGGTCGTAAAGAGGAAACGGTATTCTGTGACGGGCTGCACAACCGGCCATTCGAATTTAACCCGTACTTACCTTTTAAAGATGAAGAAGCACCGTGGTTGCAATCCATTTCATGCTCCTACTCACAATGACACATGTTCATTTAGATTGTTGGGACTTGCACGATGTTAGACACAAACACTTTACAGCGTATCATGAAATCCTGTTCAGGAGAGGATGACCCGCCTGAAAGTTGATCCTTGAGTTTTGAGAGAGATACAATTTTTCATCTGATTAATGATTTTTAATTACGAGAAAGAATTTAAACAAATTTTCTGTGCGTTAGTAGACGATGTCATTTCAACGAGATGGAGTGAAAGTTTGGAATAATTTTTTTATTTTTTTTATTTCCATGACTGGTGAGTTGATTTTTAAACGTGGTGAAAGGCCCTGATGTGGCCCTCTAGCGTCGGGGCTTTTGGTTGCAATAAGCAATATTCTCTCTCTCTCTCTCTCTCACTCCTCACACCCAGGCGCTCAATAGCGAAAGCCTCTGGTGAGCCCCCGGGAGTAGAGAAAAGAAAGGGAAGGAACGGACAAAAGAAGGTACTAGAACCGCGCCCCCCCGTCAGTTAGGTTTGAAATATGCTGCTAAATCCAAACAGCCACACGCAGACGGGGCCGGGGTAGGTGTTAGGCTGAATGCATGAAGTAGCGACCAGCTTAACAGCCCATATCGTAAAACCTAAAACAAGCCAAATGAGGAATAGTTATCACTAAAGGTCTTCTCACACGAATGCAGGTCAAAAAAAAAAAATGACATGAAATAACACGTTATAAGAAAAGAAATATTTAAAATCTCCATCCCTTCACTCCACGAATCATGTTATCACACCACATTTCCCTCCCATAGGAATTGACAATCAGAGTACAGCAAACATAGTCTTTACAAAAACAAAATTTTTTCACCATTATAGTACAGAAAAATCCTAATTTAATGCACTATTATCCTCGGCATTTACTTAACATTTCCAATAACACACTTCTCCACCACGCATCCAAACTACTAATCGTGCGTACGCACTCTCTCAAACAACAACACGACTGTATCCCCATGCACACACAAACAACGGTGGCCGAAGAATACGAGACCTGGCGATAGAGACAGGGCGGTACGATTGAGACCAAGCAAGACCCGCAACCCTAAATCACCAGGTTCCTCCCCCCAACACCCACCAACTACCGCATCACCAGATTCATAGGAAATGAGAGATGAAATTTGGAATATTTAAATTTTTGAATGTCCAGGTTAAAGAATGCGAATTAACCATAGAGAAAAGAGGTCTCACACAATATTTTCTTTTATATTTTTGAAACCAAAAGGAAATTGTGCAAAAGAGTATACGAATTATGCAGAGCTAACAAAAAAAACAAACAAACCACGGAGAACTGTTGCTTACCACTACCCTAGGAGTTGACCCAAGAAAGTGGCGGTCAAGCGACTCTCTGCCCACTTCCAGTTCGAGAGGACCACAGATCAGAATGCGGAAAAACCGGCACTACGTCCCTCCCCTACAGGCCGACTGCATGAATGAAGTTACCGACCGTGAACATCGGGCGATGTGTATAGACCCATAAACCGGATCGGTGCGTCTGCCCAGGTGACAACAACCGCTCAACGAGTGAGAAGAGAAAACCGCCTAACCGGATGGCAGCCAACCAAGCCACCTCTACGTCACAGAGTTAGAATAAACTCATGCATAAGAGGAATGCAAGCATGGCACGTGCGGCAGGTAAAAAGACAGGTGAGAGTGCCGATAGAGACAGCCAGTTCAATAAGAAAGGTACCAGCCACGCGATCCTTGAACCTGTCAGGAAGACTTTCAACGGAACAGTGAAATTCTGATAGATAGAGCGAAGTAACCAAACCAGAGCAGAACGGACAAAAATGTGCAAACACACCACAAGCCACATTAAGGACAGTTACACGACGACAACAACAACAACAATATAAAAAAGAATAAAACTACCACCCTAGATGGCCGATCGTCATCGGCCTACTTGACAAACCCCCATTCTCAAAGCATCTGTTTCTCTGATATACGAGGTGCATCTTTGAACCTTGTGACGCATGGGCAAATTCAAAACAATGGTGACCGAACCCAACCCCTCTGAGATCGACAGAGATACGATGAATCCAAGACAAACATACCACGATAGAATTATACAGGGAAATACATAAGAGTACGACATTTATCTATCAATCAAACAATCCTATCAGACACTGAAAGTAGCAATCCTAGCGCCAGGTGGTGATTCACCACTGTTAAACTGTCACTACCCTGGTAACACAGACCAAAGGGACAAAAAACCCTGTTGAGGGGAAGTGTCCCCTCTTTACTGATTTCCTCAATGTGCTGTACTACGAGCTCAGCTTAGATAGTCAGCACATCCGTATTGCTGGAACCCATGATATGGCGAAAAGTGAAAGCATGACTCTGCAGTTCCGACTGCCAAACCCAAGAGTCGATGACGACTGCCGATCCGGTCCAGGTATTGGTGAGGGATGATGATCCGCTCTCCAGTACAAACTTCCGGCCGAACTTCATCTTGGGCACTGGATCCAGATCTCTGTCCCAAATCTGCCAGGAGAGCTACATCAACAGTAGGGGCATCTATAGTCCCTAAGCCGGGACCGCCTCTGGGTAATCGAGTCGCATAGACTACCACTACCAAAATTACTCTGTGACCGCGAGACCGGAATGGAGTAATAATAGGACCCACCAGGTCAAGCACCAAACCTTGTGAATGGCTCCCCCAAAACCCATGCACTGATCCTAGGGGAACATTCGACAGCGCCCCATAGGGCGATGTCCATTTGCCCAGACTATACGCAACAGCGGCAGTACTGCCTAAACCTAGATTTCAACCCCTCCAGAACAAGTCCATTACTAACCCGATAAACCCTCTCGAGAGTCCGCTATAGAGCCCATATGGCCAGCCATGGTGCAACAATGGCATCTGCATGGGAGAAACAGTGTGCCATCCTGAGAACAGACTCTCTCATTCCATTGGGTGACACAAACAGTCTTGTCCACACCGAATCGTGCCGTGTTGAAGACCCTAAAGAAGGAACCCCCTTGTTGAGCTTAAAATCTCACCTTGTGCTTGACGGCAGACTGAGCGGGAACGATCCACCAGTTTGTCGAAGGCGTTATGTGACATCCCCATACCCTGGCCTGAAGACGTGAACCATGGAGCATGATCTGCATCTCGCAAGAACCACGATCAGGAGCTCGGCAGAAAGAACAGGAACACAATTCCTGGTTTATGCCAGCCATAATGGCTTTTGCGCGCGTGGTAACACCCACACCTGCGGTACGTGTCAGAGAATCCTTAAGACAACAGACAGGACTTGCGTCCTTCAGTCAAAGGTGATGGTATACCCTAAAGAATGGAATACAGAGGTTGCGACACCTCGATGGCCATACTTCGCCACAAAGTAGGGGGTTTTAGATTTGACTTCTGAACGATGAAGGACGGGATGATTTAAAACCAGCCTCCAACCCGGCAGCCACAAACATAATATTTCTGCCCCGCATGCGTCTCAGGGAAACCAAATATACATGTCCACAAAGACGATGAGCTGCCCAATCCCCAGAGCAGTGGACCAAGTAATAACCAACAACATAAGAAACACTGACACTCTGTACCACCATAAGGCCGGATGGACCCCACGTTAAGCCGAGGCACTCGGAAAGCGGTGACGGATATAGCCCCAATGACTACCCGGCTGCTATTTAGGGCAATCTTTCCTAATTGCCATGACAGACTCACAAAGAAAACACAGTCGGGTATGCATGATGTCCCCGATTAACTGCCTGCCTTGTTCAGACAGCCGGCTAAGCAGTCCGTCTGGCGCCTTAACTGCCACTTAGTCCTGTGAGGATCTTCCTGTCCGTATCTGGGGCGATGCCCATAAGCTCACGTGCTATCAGCAACACCTTAGCAGTATGAATCGCAGCCTGCGAAATCCTATGGTGCTGTCTCTGCCAATACGGATCTCAACTCTGGGGACACAGAGAATGTTAAGCAGATCGATGAGAATCAATCCTCAAAGCACCAGCTTAGCCAACGACCCAAAAACTAGCGTAATGCGCAGCCTATCTTCCGAACTTGCACGCAGGCCTCGTCGTTATTCTTATTCATGGATCTAAACTTCCATCCGTGGTAGCAGAACTCTGGGGTAAGAAGTGAAACGTTTAGCAGAGCCAACTGCATATCTGCATAAACGAGACCTTCATTTAGAGTAAGCACATAACACACGTCCCTTGCAGCACCTGATAATCCAGAAAAAAGGTTGCATGGCCCTTTATGTTCCACGGACAATTGGTACAACTAGCTACCTTGTCAAAGTGCTCCAAGACATATCAATGTCCCTCCCTGGTGTAATGAACTCTGGAAGCTTTAATTTTGGGCCTTCTAACTCTATCAATGCCTGTCGATTACCCCCCTGAATTACAGATGCGGTAGGCCGCGAAAGAAATAGTTCCATCTCTCCTACGTTGGTCAGCTTTCCTCACGACGGAGGGCAAACACCTGTTTGAAAACGTGACTTCAGTTTTTGAAGCAACACTTCCTTACGAAGGCTTCCAGTCATGGCAGCCGCTTCTCAGCTCAGAGTTGCCTCTTCGCCTACGCAGAGCTTCCTTTCAGACAGCCTTCCCTACGCAGAGTTTGCCTCTTCCCTACGCAGAGTTTCTGCCTATCTAACTCTTCCGAGCGGGAGTGCCTCATCCTCAGCGTTGCTTTTGCTCCAGAAACATCAGGACCGGAGCAATATCCAGAGCATGAGTCACCACTCCCGACACGGTAGGATGACCCTTTTGACAACGTCCCTTGTCTGTCGACTTTCCCATGAGGAAAGTCCCCCGGGCATACTCCCTTTACGATGGGAAGCATGGAGAGGAGAGGGTTTTCGGTTCTGCGACCCAACAGAATCCCACATTTGCTTAGCTATACACTGACGCTGTCCGAGCGACGGCCAGTCGGGTCTCAGCAGAAGATCCCCTATCGAAGAAGTTGAGCGAAAGAACTTCGCGGGACAAGTCGGCAACTGCACTGGAATAAGGTAGAAAGTCCCTGTATATCAAAGTACTTGTACAAATAGTTAGTGACTATATTTTGAAAACTTTCTTCTTTCGACGCACGTAGCTTCGCATAAACCACGCATCCCGCGGACGTTGCCAGACAACTATATCCTACGTTCTCAAATAAGGGGAAAGACAATTCCACTGAAAAAACAGATACCGCTCGAATATGTCACATCTCCTAGTGACCTACATGTGAATAAACAGCAAATCAAAAGTGTACCACAACAATATTTATTGAAAACGAAAAAGACGAAAAGACTACCCTGACCAAGTACCATTCACGGCCCCGCGCTCAGAGCACAAGAGCGACAAGACAGTGAGTGTCACACAGAGTCAACAAAGAGCAACCAAACATTCAAAATAAAGGAAAATACCATAAAGAATAAAATGTCAAGGCTGCTTCCCACTCTGGCCCTAGACCGGGGCGCTCCCCAACACGAGCAACAGATGCGGTGGTGCTCACCGCCAAATAAATACCAAGGCATACCTGAGAAAGGGAAAAAAGTTGAACACAAAAGCTTCCTATACAACCACCTGTACTCAATAACGCACCGGCCGTAAATGAAAACTGGATAATCTACAAAACATGACTGGCATACTGATTGGCAACAGAAAGTCAGTTATAACGGCCGTATCTGCTGATGGCAACCCGCGGAAAGAGTTGGTCAGGACGCGGGTCGATACCCCAATCGCACAACACGTATACCCCCACAGACACACCAAAGTTCATTCGGCACCAAAAGACACCCTACATGCTATGAGTCACCCAGCCAACCACCCACACCAAACATGTGCCAAACTGACTAACCGGATACAAAACAGACATGAACCTGGACAGGCAAACCATGAAACGAGAGAGACAGTCAGAACCCTTCAAATCCCGACGAGCCCCCACATATGTCCACGACCAGACCCCCTGGAGTCCTGCCCTGACATGATCTGGTCTAGAAGTGTAGTGACGTGAGTTGACTGACCTCACACGCTCCGCAAGAGAACACACAAGAAAGATTACAATAAACAATACACCATTATTACACACCAACACACACATAGACACAATAATCCATACAACAACACAGACATACCTATTCACAATTAAGCAATTCAACACACACAACAAACACAAAGTCCACAAATATGGCATATACAACGCACAACAACACCCTTAATTATAAATAAAGCAATTCCAACACACCTTCCTTTTGTGCCATCACGTTGTTCCCCCACCCCATGCCAGCTCCAAAGTCCACTGGGAGTAATCGTGTCGAATCGGGAGCCGCCAAACCGATTCAGTTCTTGAATAAGTCTTTCAACGCCGAAACCCCTTAGCACACACCCACCCCCCAAATGGCATGACACAGAGCCTAACCACACACTGGTCAACCAATGCTTACAGGAAGTCGAGACATTGTGTAAAAACATCATCCTGTCGTACGAGGCTGTAGTCGTTGAAGGTCCCGGTCAGGGGGTTATGCCTTCCAGTGAATAACGCCACCTCACACGCCCCCCTATGTGGGGGCGGCCTCAGAGCGTAAAGCCGCGGTTGGAAGCCCCCGTGAGGAGAAAAAGAAGGGAAGGAACTGGAAAGTAAAGAAGGTGTTACATATAAACCCCGCCGTCAGTATGGTTTGAAATAAGCTGCTAAATCCTGACCCTCCGGGTGGTTTTCGACCTTGTCGTGGTCGGAGTTAGGTTGCGTGTTCCATTGAACCCGTAAGGCTCTTGCTGGCGTGGGAATCAATACTCGAAGGATTAGGCAGTGTATTTTTCAACATGTCTTCTAGGCCTGAGAGTATCAGATGCTTTTTGGCCTAAGCGAAACGTTGAAAACGGAGATGATGCCCCAGTAGGGCTTCCCAGTCAGAGATAGTGCTAGAGGGTGAGGATCCTGACAAAGAGTAACCCCCTTTCTCCATTTCCTTGTTATTCCTGCCGACCCAATATGGCCCTTATTCAATCTTCGTCTCCCCTTCAAGTCTTCTTTTTTCCACACTCCTTTTCACTCTGTGGTCTCCTTAAGATCGCGCGCGGCTTTTGCCGGCTGTGCGACCTTGGTCGAGTGGGAATGAGATCCCTGGTGATTGAGAGGGCCATCGCACTCAACACACACTTTGGCTCGGACCTCACAAATCAGGGGAGTACACTTTGGCCCTGGTTTAGACAAATCGCTCCCCTTCTAAATGTGGTTGTTTCAAGACGTGCCAGTACCCCAGCTGCCAGTAAACCCAGCATTTGGCTCATCTCTCTGGTAACCCGTGATTTGAGCAAGATCATGGGGATAGGGTGTTGCTTCATCCTGCTTTTCGAATGTCCTCTCCCGAACCCGAATCCTGGCAGGGTCAAGAAACATTGTTTTCTTGGCCTGGCCCCTTAGTTTGTACTCAAGGTGGGAGGTGTTAAGGAGGGGAATTAATCACAAAAAACAAATATTGCTCCTTTTCAAAACATCCCCCCCAAAAGAAGAGTAATGCCGGCAAATCCCCAATTTCAGGGAGCCGTGATTCTGACAGCGAATCTGACCACTGAATACGACAGAGAACAGTTTCAGGTCTTCCTGGCTCGTGGGAGGAAATGGAACGGAGGCATTGCCAATACCCCTTTCAGCTCTTAGCCTATATGCTATTCAAAATGGGACTTTCAATGGCTTAATTCAGTTGCCCACATTCCGACAAAAGTAGAGAATTGATCGTTTTTATAGTTCAGAGTCGATCAAGAAAACAAACTTAACCACTGTTGAGGGCAACAAATTAGTGTAATGGAGATCAGGATGACAGCCACCAAAACAGTTTAAAAATCGCGATCAAAAGTAGTGAAACGCTGTAAGATATCAAACGGTGTCTCAGAGCAGAAATACAAACAGACCGGCGTCCAAGGGTGTGACGAGGTGCGCAGTGGTGACAGTCAAGAAAGGTGCAGAGAGAGTAGGGCCACCAACCCCTCCTTTCGTGACCTTCTGCCAACCCTGTGCTGCCTCCGGACAATCACAGAAGGCTGACCTGAAACGTCCTTGTTGTGTAGTTGTATGTCCCGTCCCCGTTGAGTGTGCAACAGGTAGGCCGAGAAGATAGCCATGTCAGGGACCGCTGTTCTGGTCAGGAGTGTGTGGTATTTGCTGTCAAAGTGCCACCCATGATGGGGCCTTGTCAAGAACCGTCACATTGAGCTAACTGCGGAGGCGAACATCATCCCTTCCTCTTCCCAAATGTCCTCATGATTCAAGAATCCACCATTCAACGAAAAAAAACGTAAAAGAAGATCTCCTTTTTGAAGCCCGCAAGCAGGTTGTGGCATTCAGGACTCCAACAGCGTCATATGCTACGGCCGAAAGAGTTCGTTTCCCGGCATTATCCACTCGAGTCAGTCTGCTTACAGTGCTAGAATACCATTTACTTTCCAAAACATATCAATTCAGAACGTCAACTCTGGTTGAAGCATTGTCCACCACCATCCCACGCCAAAGTAGACTGCCCCTAGGTTGAGTCCAAAAAATACCTCCACCCCTCAGACTGCCCATCTGACCTACAACAACTGCTGCTGGGCAGATTAAAAAACCAGCATTCCGCCTCTAACCACTCCTATCCGCTTGCCCGTGTGCGGGCAAGGTAGTTCCACCCAATGAGGAAACGTTGTGATGATAAAACGAACCGCCCACCGATCTCCCAAAACCAGACCGACCACCATCTCCAAAATCCAGGACCTTTGTCACCTGCGGCATGTCTGCCAGCTGTTCCTAATACCAACACATAGCCAGTTAAACTAGAAAAAAAAAGTCACTCCATTGGCCGCAGATGCTGATGAGGAGATGACCAGATCCCTCTCCTTTTCCGGCCTCATCAACCATTTAAAAACCAATAATCCCTTGGAATATCCTGGTCAAAATTCCAACTACGATGAGCTGGCAGCTTCTAGTGTCAAACTAAGAAACCGTTCTTGTCGTGGCTCTTCAAGAAACCCAAATTCAAAGCCATAATGACCTTCACACATACATCTTAATAATCTTTCAAATCCTCACAACCTTCCACTTGGGACTGTCCGGGCGGTTGTTGCCCCTTCTCTCCCTGTCACAAAACTTTGTTTATATCATATCGCTCTGTACTACCTCCCTTCAGGCTGTACTGCGAGAGTCACTTCACCACAAACAGACACAAATCAGTTTCTCTTTATCTACCTCCATCTGTCCCGTTTTGAGTCGTCAGACCGTTTGTCAGTCTGTTTTAGGTGAAGCTGTCCTCGACCATTATTGCTGTTGGGTGACTTTACCTGTCACAGTACGCTCTGTTTGGTGTGTATTACCGGTTTCTACATCCAGAGGTCTGCTTGAATGAGATGTCCTTTCGATTTGGATTTGTGTTGGTCTGAACGACGTATCTGCAACTTCCCTCCATTCATCCTCAGTTCACTTTCGTGTTTAGATTTGTCGGTTGTTACGCCCTCGATGGTCCTGGACATATGAAGTGGACTTCCCATGACTATCAGCACGGAAGTATAGCCGAATTACCCTGTCCCATCAACAACCTGTAATAACTGAAACACGCTCTGTCTCTCAGCATTTAAATTTATAAGAAAGCAAACTGGGATCTCTATGCAGCCACTGTTTCTAAGAGTTCCAGGACACTGGATTTTTTTCAGAGTCCTGACCCCATCTGAATCACTGAACAAACATTATGATTAAATGTGCAAAGAGCCTGTATTCAAGTGTCATCCTATAAACTTCAAATTCCAAAAAACAAACCCTGGTTCGATTCAGAATGCCAACAAAATTCTAAATGTTAGAAAACGGGCTCACGCAGTTATATCCAACGACCTTCGGTTCCCCCACTCTCGATCCCATCATAAACACCGGTTGCTAAATCCAGACACACTTTAAATCAGAAACTACGGTCCTGGAGAACTACTGCTCCAGGCGGACATCAAAAACTTCTAAGAAAAAAGTGTGGAACATCATTAAAGAAAATCAAAAGGGAAGAACACCTGTCCCACAGTTGAACCATCACAAGTTATACGGAATCTTTAAAACAAAAAAAAGATGCTAATCAGCATGCATTCAACCATTGAAAATAATTCCTCCTCTTCTAATAAATCAAGACACTTATGTACAAACACAAATCCCCTCAAAGAAATTCTCCCTGCAACTTTCATCCGACACATGGAAGACTACAATCTTCCTTTGTACATTAAAACGAGCTGAAATCTGCCTTACTCACTTTCAAGCGATTCCTCTCCAAGGAGAATAGATGACATACATTAACAACCTAATGAAACATCTTTCTGAAGAATGTCTGAACATCCTTACAGAATACAACCACGTGTGGACTACATTGAAGCATCCACCCTCTTGGCGGACAGCCCTCATTATTCCCAACCCCAAACCAGGAAAAGATCTATCTAATCATCTAAACAACCGTCCCATAGTTCTTTGACTGCATCTGTGTTCTGTAAATTTGAAGGAAAAAAAGTCACTTCTAGTCTCATTTGGAAACTCGAAACCCTGATGGCCTTTTGTCGAAATGAACATGTGGATTCCGCAAACATCGAAGTACAGTTGACCATTTTATTCAGTCTTGGAAACTACCAACACTAGTAACGCCTATTTAAAACCCACAGCATGCAGTATGCAAATATCTTATGACTGAGAAGGCCCTACGAACCACCTGGAAGCTGGGATAGCTTCAAGATCTCCACGCTCTGGGTTTTCAGAGGTCATCTACCGCATTATTATACAAACTTTTTGGCAGAACGACAGTTTCATGTCCCGGGATGTGGCGGACCACTCTGCTCTGATGTCCACGAGCAGTAGTTGGTTGTTCACAGGGAGCATACAATCTCCTGCCCTCTTCTTTTAGTATTAAGAACAACAACATTGTACAATCATTATCAGCAGGTATCAGACTGCTCATGTGTTTAAGTGGATGATTTATGCTGTCTACGCAACTGGAAGCCTGTACCCGAGTGTCCAGCGCAGCTCCCCCCCGGGGGGGGGGGGGGGGGGTGGGGGGGGGGGGGGGGTGGGGGCGGTGAATGTGGAAAACCCCCCCCAGGGGAAAAAAAAAAACAACAAAAAAAAAAAAGAAAAAAACGTAATAAAAATGGGAAAAAAAAAAGGGGGAATAGGATAAAAAATGGTAAAAATAGGGATTGTTTTTAATGAGAGGTTTTAGTGGATAAGGGAGAGTATTTATAATGGGGATAGGAATGTTTTGGAAGATGTGGGTAATGTGAATTAGATTGTTTGATAAATGGAATAGTTTGTAATTTGGTATGTGATTTGGTAATTATTTAGTTATGTATATGAATTGGTTATTAAGATAATATGAGTGAATTTTGGATATTATTAATTATAATATAATAAGTATGGAGAGGTGTTTAATTGTGTGATAATATTAATACCTGTACTTCCTAAACGGGACTACGTTGTGCTGTGTACGCTCCGCACGATCATATTACCTCAAACTCTTGAACCCTATCCACCATCAAGGGCTTCTGTCTCTGTCATGGAGCGTTCCGCACACACCCCTGGTACAAGCCTGTAAGCATAGGCAGGTGAACCCTTCACTGTCCCAATCGCAGCTGAAACTGTCTTTGAATTATTACATCCAATCCGACAGTTCACTCAGAACACAGAATCCTCCTATGACAGTGTGTTTTTTGACCCTCCGTTCCAAAGTAAGTTTGAAAAAAACCCTAACTGTATTCCGCCGTTTGGCTTCGTAGCAGCCTCACGTGCGGAATGCAGGTAAGACCGTGGGAGTATTTCCCGATTTTTCCAAGTTTCCGATCAACCTCCATGGTCCCCTTTTTCACACCAGAGATAGTTTTCGATCTCTCAGCTTCCGTAAGGAGTCAAACCACACTCACCTAGCGAACCAGGCTATGTATGACCGAGCTCTTTCCAATTCCCATCCTATCAAAAAGTTTTTCCACTGACGGTTTCCAAGTCTGATGAAGGAGTGACCTGTGCAGGCTAATGCCCTGGGGCTCCTTCTCAATATTGTTGGAACATAAACATTCAGATGCTTCTGTCTATTCACAGACATTACTGCTACTAGATACTTGGGCTTTGAATATAATCTCCCATACTTCGAGGATGTTACTTATCTGGTTCTGTCGGATACGCTAGACACTTAGGATGGCCCAATAGCTTGCCGTCAACCTTCACATCCAGAACATTATACTTTTTATAATGAACTATTTAATCCGTTGAAGGGCGGACCGGTTACAACATAAATCTTGCTTGGGTTTCCAGCCATGATTGGCATCGGCGGAACGAAAATTTTGAACGTTTTAGCCTAGACTCCCCAAGAGAGAAACTGGTCCCAACACTTAAATCCCCCTGCACAGATTGTGCAACCCGGACCATCAATAAACTATGAGAAGATAGACCTCTGCAGAGGCATGGAACACACAGACGAATACAAACTCTTTCAGAACCGACCAAACCTTAAAGACTTCCCTCCCCATCTAACGACGGTTGTCTTAAGAGGAAACGTTTTCTGTGCGCTGCACACCGGCCAATCGTATTTAAACCCATACATACGCATTTAAAGAGTGAAGAAGCTCACGTGAGACATTCCATTTCATGATGCCGCCACACACAAAGAAACATGTTATCATTTTAGAGTGTTGGGACTTGCACGAGTGTGATACACAACATTTTACAGCGGATTCCATGAGATCCTGTACAAGGGATGTCCCGCCTGAACGTGGACCTAGGGTTTTTGAGAGAAACTTAACATTTTTTCATCTGATTTGAGATTTTACTGAAGAAGTAATTTTAAGCAACTGATATCTGGTTCGTATGAAGATCTATGATCATTTGAGAATAGTGAAAGTTTTTTTTTTAATTTATTATATTTTTTATTTTATTTTAAATGACTGGTTAGTTGATTATTTAACGTTGGTGACAGCCCTGTATTGATGCCCACCCTCAGCGGACGGCTGGGCAATAAGCAACAATAACCTATCCAGCTAAATCCAAACAGCCACACCGCTGAAGGGCGAGGGGAGGTGTTTGCTGAATACATTATTAGCACCAGCTGATATGAATAACAGACCTTACTTAAAACATTAAACAAGCCCAAATGAGGAATGTTCGCTACAGGGGACTTCTCACACGAAGTACAGGCAAAAAAAAAAAGACAATGAAGTAACACGGTGAAGAAAGAATAATTTATATCTCCATCCTTCCAACCGCACGTTCAATGGGATCACAACACATTACGCCTTCCTTAGGAATTAGAACTTGAAGAGTAAGGGGGCAGCAAATCATTGCATTTACAATTTCTAACCATATTTACAAATAATCATAATTTTAAATGCATGTATTATCCTCAACATTTTATAGTAAACATTTCAAATAACACAATTACTCGCAACCACGCTTCCAAAACGACTAATCGTGCGAACTGCCCGCACGCAAAAAGAAAACACTTGTTTCCCCTTGCACACCCAAACCGAGACGGTGGCCAAAGAATACTATACCGCGATTGTGGACATGTGTCGGACGAGGTGGGACCAAGCAAGTCCCAACCCAAATCACCAGGTTCTTCACCCCCAACCCTCCCACCAACTACCGCAACAACCAGATGCATTGAAAGGAGAGAGAATTATGATTAATTTTGAATGGCCAGGTTTAATAAAGATCCGAATTAACCATAGAAAATAGGGTCTCACACAATATTGACATTATCAATTTTGAAACACAAAAGGAAATTGTGCAACAGAGAAATAATTAGCTGGCTAACAAAAAAACAAACAAACAAACCAAGAAACTGATTGCTTAACACAGGCAACCCGTTTGATGACGCCAAGAAAGTGTGCGGTCAAGCGACTCCCTCTTCCCTCTGTCCAGTTTAGTAGGCCAGCAGAGCAGCTTCGAAAACGATGGACGCCCCTCCCCAACAGCCGACAGCCGGAATGAAGGTTCCGACAGAACCATTCGGCGAAGTGGAAGAGAACCAGAACCAGGAGGCGGGCGCTCCATGGACCTACTACCGCCTCGAGTTAATAGAAAACCGATTCCTAACCTGATGGCAGCCACAAGCACCCTACGTCACAGAGTGATAATACCTCAACTTAAGATTGACTGCTGCACATGCGGCAGTTAAAAAGACAGATGATAGGGCCGATAAGACAAGCCAGTTCCAGTAGAAAGGTACCATTCCACCCGTGAACCTGCAGTAAAATTGCAACGACAGTGAAAATATAGAGAGAGAGAGAGAGGGAAAGTAAACCTAACAGAGCTGAGACCGACATTAAGGTGGCAAACTCACCACAAGCCACAATAATGTGGACTGATACACGATAACAACACCACCAAAGAAAACTGAATAAAACTCCCACCCTAGATAGGGCCAATAGACATAGGCCTCGAGCCAGCAGTATGGTGTAAATGGGGACGGAGGATTGACTTGAGGACCTAACAAGGTAAAAGAGTGATGAGCAGTCACACAGACAGGTAACTTCTTGTTCCGTCCTACCTACCCCGGGGGGGTGATAAGAAACTTGTTGCACCTCTACAGAGCCCTGCCTTCTAAACGGGACTCGGTGTGCGTGTACGGCTCCGCACGATCACTTCCTCAAACTCTTGGACCCTATCCACCATCAAGGCTTCGCCCTCTGTCTTGGAGCGTTCCGCACCACCCCTGTGTACAGCCTGTACGCAGAGGCAGGTAACCTTCACTGTCCAATCGCAGGCTGAAACTGCCCTTTAAATTTATTACATCCGACTTTTTCTCAAACCACAGAATCCTGCCTATACTGTGTTTTTTGACCCTCCGTTCCAAAGTAAGTTTGAAAATAACCCGAAATGTATTCCGCCGTTTGGGCTTCGTAGCAGCCTCACGTGCGGAATGCAGGTATAGACCTGGGAGTAGTTTCCCGATTTTTCCAAGTTTCCGGATCAACCTCCATGGACCTTTTAAACACCAAGATTCGTTTCGATCTCGCAGCTTTCCGTAAGGATCTACCAGCTCGCTACGTACAAGGCTTTGTATGCCGAGCTCTGTTCCAAATTCCCATCCTATCAAAAGTTTTCACTGACGGTTCCAAGTCTGAGGATGGAGTGGCCTGTTGCAGCCTACTGCCCTGGGGCTCCTTCCTCAGATATTGTTGGAACATATACATTCAAAATGCTTCTGTCTATTCTGCTGAACTTACGCTCTAGTACTGGCTTTGAAGATAATCTCCCATTCTTCGAGGAGGGGACTTTCTGGTTCTGTCGGATTCGCTGTCAGCTTTGGAGGCCATAGCTGGCCGCAACCTTCAGCATCCAAACTTTACTTTTTTTTGAACTTTTAGCAAGTTGAAGCGGACGGTTTACAACTTTTACTCTTGTTTGGGGTTCCTGGCCATGTTGGCAACGGGGGGAACGAAATGGTTGATCGTTTAGCCAAGAACGCCACAAGAGAGAAACTGTCCAACACTTAAAACCCCCTGCTCAGATGTGAACCCCAAAATTAACGATTATTGAGAGACCTCTGGCAGGAGGATTGGAACACACAGACGAATAACAAACTCTTTCAGTTTCCGTCCAAACCTTAAAGACTTCCTCCCATCTACGTCGGGGTCGTAAAGAGGAAACGGTTCTGTGCCGGCTGCACACCGCCATTCGTATTTTCCCCCATTCTTACCTTTTAAAGAGTGAAGAAGCTCCGTGGTGCATTCCATGTCATGCACCACTCACAATGAAACATTTTCTTTTAGAGTGTTTGGGACTTGAAACATGTGAGACACAAACATTTTACAGCGGAGTCCATGAAAAATCCTGTTCAGGGATGTCCCCCTGACTGATCCTTGGGTTTTTTGAGAGAAATTAACATTTTTCATCTGATTTGAGATTTTACGGAAGAAGGATTTTTTAACAAAGTTCTGGTTCGTTTGTAGACATGTCATTTTTAGATGTGTGAAAGTTTTTTTTTTTTAATTTATTTTATTTTTTTAAATTTTTTTTTTTAAAAGACTGGTGAGTTGATTTTAAAAGTGGTGACAGCCCTGATGTGGCCCTCTGCGGGCCGGCTGGGCTATAAGCAACATTATCCTATCCTGCTAAATCCTAACAGCCACTCGCATGAAGGGCGAGGGGGGGTGTTTGCTGAATACAATTAGTAGCAAACCCGCTTAACAGACCTGAGCGTAAAACAGTAAACAAGCCAAATGAGGAATTTCGGGTAAAGGTCTTCTCACACGAAGCAGGCAAAAAAAAAATGACATTGAAAATTTAAAACGGTGAAAAAAAGAATAATTTAAATCTCCATCCTTCCACCCACGTTCAAAAGATCACAACACATTCCCTTCCTTAGGATTTGAACTTGAAGATACAGCAATCATTGCTTTACAATTTCTACCATATTTACAAATAATCATAATTTAATGGCATGATTATCCTCACATTTTATAGTAACATTTCAAAATAACACAATTCTCCAACCACGCATCCAAACGACTAATCGTGCGTACGCACGCTCGCAAAAAGAAAACACTTGTTCCCCTTGCACACACAAACAGACGGTGGCCAAAGAATACGAGACCGGCGATTGTGACAGGGGCGGACGAGTGGGACCAAGCAAGTCCCAACCCTAAATCACCAGGTTCTCCCCCAACCCCACCAACTACCGCATCACCAGATGCATTGAAAGGAGAGAGAATTTTGGATTTAATTTTGAATGGCCAGGTTAAAGATCGAATTAACCAGAGAAAAAGTGGTCTCACACAATATTTCTTTTATAATTTTGAAACCAAAAGGAAATTGTGCAAAAGAGAAGAATTAGCTGGCTAACAAAAAAAACAAACAAACAAACCATGAAACTGATGCTTACCAGCTACCCGTGGGTGACCCAAGAAAGTGGCGGGTCAAGCGACTCTCTGCCCTCTGTCCAGTTGAGAGGACCAGCAGAGCAGATGCGGAAAACGATGACGCCCCTCCCCTACAGGCCGACTGCCGGAATGAAGGTTCCGACTGAACCTTCGGCGATGTGGTAGAGAACCAGAACCGGAGCGGGCGCTCCCAGGGACATCTTCCGCTCGAGTGAAGAGAAAACCTGCCTAACCGATGGCAGCCAACATGCCACCCTACGTCACAGAGTGAGAATACCTCAAGCTTAAGAGGAATGCTGCACATGCGGCAGGTAAAAAGACAGGTGAGAGGCCGATAGAGACAGCCAGTTCAAGAGAAAGGTACCAGCCACCCGTGAACCTGCAGGATGAATTGCACGGACAGTGAAATTAGAGAGAGAGAGAGAGAGAAAGTAAACCTAACCTGAGCTGAACGACATTAAGGTGCAAACGCACCACAAGCCACATTAAGGGACTGATACACGACAACAACAACAACAATAGATAAATGAATAATTCTACCACCCTAGATGGGCCAATAGTCATAGGCCTCGTGACAGGCAGTATGGTGAAATAGGGAAGGAGGATTGACTGATGACCTAACAAGGTAATGTGTGATGAGCAGTCAGCACGAGACAGGTAACTTCTTGTTCATTCTACCTATTTGATTTCAACAAAAAACCACCACCTAATTGTACATATCAGCAAATAGCCTCCACCAAATTGTTTATGTCAATAACGTAGCCTCCATTGTTCATCTCAGCAAGGTAAACCTTTATCTAATTTTTCCCTCCGGGGGTTGCGACCTTGTCGTGGTCGGAGGGTTTGCGTGGTCCAGTGATCCCTTAGGCTTTGCTGGCGGGGGCATCAATACTTGGAGATAGGCTGTTTTTTTCACACTGCTTCTAGGCCTGAGAGGTGCAGATGCTGTGTTGGCCTAAGCGTAACGTGGTAAAGAGTTGATGCCCCTGGTAGGGCTTCCCATGTCAGATAGGCTAAGGGTGAGGATCCTGACTAAGAGTAACCCGCCTTTCTCCTTTTCTTGTTTTCTGCCTCCCTTATTTGGCCCTTTTCTATCTTCGTCTCCCCTTCAAGTCTTCTTTTCCACACAACTTTTCTCTCTGTGGTCTCCTTAAGATCCGCCGCGTTTGCCGTGCGGTGCGACCTGTGTCGGAGGGGAATGAGATCCTGGTGATTGAGAGGGCCAGCGCTCTCAACATATCACTTTGGCTCGGACCTCTCCTAGACAGGGGAGTACACTTTGGCCCGGGTGTACTAATCGGCTCCCCTTCTTGGGGTTGGGTCAAGACGGGCAGTTCCCCACTGGCAAGTAAACCCCTGCAGTGCTCAGCTCTCTGTTCCCGGGAGTTGAGCATGATCAGGGGGATAGGGTTGGTTGCTTCTGCTTGTCGTATGTCTCTCCCGAAGCCTGGAAGGGGTCAAGACATTGGTTTCTTGGCCCTGGCCCTTAGTTTGGACTCCAAGGTGGGTGGGTAAGGGAGGGATGAAATATACTAAAATACACATGGCTTTTTCAAAACACATCCCCCCAAAAAAGAGGAAGGCTGCATCCCTATTTCAGGGAATTTTGATTCCGATAGCGATTCCGATATGGAGGTACGACAGAGGACAGGATTCTGGGCTTCCTGGCTCGTGATGGAAGGGACGGAGCAGAAAGACCCCTTTCAGCTCTGAGCCCTTTCGCCATACAGAAGGGCTTTCAAGCTTTAGCAGGTGACCCTCGGTCCATCAAGAGGTTGAGGAATGGTTCATTTCTTATTCAATGCAAGTCACACAAACAATCTGAACAGCTGCTGAAAGCAACTAAACTAGTGGACAGGGAGATCAGGGTAACTCCCACAAACAGTTAAATTCATCTAAAGGCGTGATTCGCTGCCGGGATTTATCAGGAGTCTCAGAGGCAGAAATCAAAACGGAGCTGGCATCCCAGGGTGTGACGGAGGTGCGCAGGGTGACTGTCAAGAAGAGTGCAGAAAGAGTGGCCACCAAACACCCTCTTTCTGACATTCTGCAACCCTGTGCTGCCTCCGGTCATCAAAGTCGGCTACCTGATTGTCCGGGTTCAGTTGTACGTTCCGTCCCCGTTGAGGTGCTTCCGATGCCAGAAGTTTGGCCATGTCAGAGACCGTTGTTCTGGGCAGGAGGTGTGTGGTATTTGCTGCAAGGCAACCCATGATGGGCCGTGTAAAGATCCGGCACATTGTGCAAACTGCGGTGGCGACCATCCCTCCTCTTCACGGAATTGTCCTCTGTGGATTCAGGAATCTGCAATACAAAGGTTAAGACAGAAAAGAGATCTCCTTTTTTGAAGCCCGCAAGCAGGTTGTGGGCAGTCCGTCGCCGACAGCTTCTTCGTATGCTTCGGCCGTAAAGAAAGTTCCATCAGTTCCAACTCAGTCAGTCTGCTGTCAGACTGATAACTTTACGTTTTCGAAGACATTGCAAGGAAAAACTGTCAGCTCTGGTGGAAGCAGGTCCACCACCTTCCAAACCAAAGTGACTGCCCCTGGTGGAGCAAAAAATCCGCCACCCCTCAGACTGCCCAGCAGTCTACAACATCTGCTGCTGGGCAGATTAAAAAACCAGCACCCCTCCCTCGAACTCCTCTGTCCAGTGCCCGTGCGGCAAGGGAGTTCAACCTAGTGTGGAGATGGTGGAGTTGAGGAAAAAACCTCCACCGTCCCCCAAACCCAGACCTACTTCACCTGTTGGCAAGTCTGCCAGCAGGTCTGCAGATAGTCCAGTGAAATTAAGCAACAAATTTACAGCTTTAGCAGCAGATGTTGAGGAGGAGATGACCTGATCTCTCTCCTTTTCGCCCTCTGCACCATGGATAATACATTTTCCATTGGAATATCCGTGGTCTAAAATTCCAACTTCGAGGAGCTGCAGCTTCTGTGTCAGTCTCTAAAACCTTCTGTCGTGGCTCTTCAAGAAACTCAAATTCAAAGCCAGAAGACCTTTACTCTTTCTGGCTTTAATATTCTTTCGAAACCTGCACAACCATCCACGTTGGGACTGTCGGGCGGTGTTGCCCTTCTCCTACACAAAACTTTGTTGTATAGTCCTGTCACTCTGTCTACCTCCCTTCAGGCTGTAGCTGCGAGAGTCACTCTCCACAAGACTGTGACAATCTGTTCTCTTTATCTCTCACCTTCTGTCCCGGTTTGTCGTCAGGACCTTGTCAGTCTGATAGAGGAACCTCCTCGACCTTTTTTGCTTGGGTGACTTTAACGGTCACAACCCTCTTTGGGGTGGTACCGGTTCGTCATCCAGAGGTCTGCTGATTGAGGATGTCCTTTCGGATTTGGATTTGTGTTGTCTGAACGACGGATCTGCAACTTACCTCCATTCTTCCACAGGTTCACTTTCGTGTTTAGATTTGTCGATTTGTGACCCCTCGCTGGTCCTGGACTATGAGTGGTCTGTCCTGACGATCTGCACGGAAGTGACCATTTCCCTGTCCTTCTACAACCTGTAATAACTGAACACGTCTCTGTCTCTCAGCATTTAAATTATAAGAAAGCAAACTGGGATCTATTTGCAGCCACTGTTTCTAAGCAGTTCCAGGACACTGATTTTTTTCAGAGTCCTGACCCAGCTGAATCACTGACTAACACTATGATTAAATGTGCTAAGACCTGTATTCCAGTGTCTTCCAATAAACTTCAAATGCCAAAAACACCCTGGTTCGATTCAGAATGCCAACAAATTCCAAAGTTAGAAAACGGGCTCAGCGTCAGGTATACCAACGACCTTCGGGTCCCAACGCTCGAACCCATCAAAACTCCGTGCCAAATCGAGACACACTTTTAAAATCAGTAAACGTCGGTCCTGGAGAAGCTTCTGCTCCAGGCTGACAAAAACTTCTAAGAAAAAGTGTGGAACATCATTAAGAAAATCAAAGGGAAGAACACCTGTCCCACGTGAACCATCTCAAGTTTTCGGATTCTTTAATAACAGAGAAGAAAGCAGTTGCTAATCTGCTTGCTTCTACCATTGAAAAGAATTCCTCCTCTTCTAATAAATCGGTCACTTTTGTCAAAAACAAAGCCCTAAAAGAAAAATCGCCCTGCAACTTTTCATCCGACAACATGGAAGACTACAATCTTCCTTTCACATTAAACGAGCTGAAATCTGCCTTACTCTCTTGCAGCGATTCCTCTCCAGGTCTAGATGAAATTCATTATCAGCTGTTGAAACATCTTCCGCAAGAAGGTCTGAACATACTGCTACAAGTATATAACCATGTGTGGACTTCAGGTTGCTTTCCACCCTCTTGGCGGAAAGCCCTCATTATTCCCATCCCCAAACCTGGGAAAGATCTTTCTAATCCATCTAACTACCGTCCCATAGCTTTGACCAGCTGTGTCTGTAAATTGATGGAAAAAATGGTCAATGCTAGGCTCATGTGGAAACTCGAAACCGATGGCCTTTGGCGAAAGAACAGTGTGGTTTCCGCAAACATCGTAGTACAGTTGACCATTTGATTCGTCTGGAATCTACACTTAGGAACGCTTTTTTAAACAGACAGCATGCAGTGGCAATTTTCTTCGACTTGGAGAAGGCCTACGATACCACCTGGAAGTCGGGGATACTTCATGATCTCCACGATCTGGGTTTTCGAGGTCATCTTCTCTTTTTATTCAAAATTTTTTGGCAGAACGACAGTTTCAGGTCCGGGTTGGCACCACTCTCTCTGATGTCCACGAGCAGGAGTTGGGTGTTCCACAGGGGAGCATACTGTCTCCTGCCCTCTTTAGTATTAAAATCAACAACATTGTTCAATCAGTTCAGCAGGGTTCAGACTGCTCATTGTTTGTGGATGATTTTGCTGTCTACGCAACTGGAAGCCTGTACCCGAGTGTCCAGCGCAGGCTCCAGCTTTGCGTAGATAAAATCCATCGATGGGCGGATGAAAACGGTTTCACCTTTTCTGCTACAAAAACCCAATGTATTCACTTCCATAATTTCCGTCAGTTTTTCCAGATCCGGAACTTCAAGTAGGGAAATCTCCCATTCCAGCTGTTAATGAGGCCAAATTTCTGGGAGTCATTTTTGACCAAAAACTTAACTTTCTCAGCCATATTAAAAACCTCAAAACTGCTTGCCAAAAGGCACTGAATATTCTGCGGGTCGTAGCACACACCGACTGGGGCGCTGATAAGAAAACTTTTTGCACCTCTACAGAGCCCTGGTCCGTTCCAAACTGGACTACGGTTGTGCTGTGTACGGCTCCGCAAGATCATCTTACCTCAAACTCTTGGACCCTATCCACCATCAAGGGCTTCGTCTCTGTCTTGGAGCGTTCCGCACCACCCTGTGTACAGCCTGTACGCAGAGGCAGGTGAACCTTCACTGTCCAACCGCAGGCTGAAACTGTCTTTGAATTATTACATCCGACTGTTCTCAGAACCGCAGAATCCTGCCTATGACTGTGTTTTTTGACCCTCCGTTCCAAAGTAAGTTTGAAAATAACCCGAAATGTATTCCGCCGTTTGGGCTTCGTATGCAGCCTCACGTGCGGAATGCAGGTATAGACCTGGGAGTAGTTTCCGATTTTTCCAAGTTTCCGGATCAACCTCCATGGACCTTTTTCATACCAGAGATTCGTTTTGATCTCGCAGCTTTCCGTAAGGAGTCTACCAGCTCTCTGGCGTACAAGGCTTTGTATGCCGAGCTCTGTTCCAAATTCCCATCCTATCAAAAAGTTTTCACTGACGGTTCCAAGTCTGAGGATGGAGTGGCCTGTGCAGCCTACTGCCCTGGGGCTCCTTCTCAGATATTGTTGGAACATATACATTCAGATGCTTCTGTCTATTCTGCTGAACTTACTGCTCTAGTACTGGCTTTGAAGATAATCTCCCATTCTTCGAAGAGGGACTTTCTGGTTCTGTCGGATTCGCTGTCAGCTTTGGAGGCCATAGCTGGCCGCAACCTTCAGCATCCAGAACTTTTTTTTTTTTTTTGAACTTTTTAGCAAGTTGAAGGCGGACGGTTACAACATTACTCTTGCTTGGGTTCCTGGCCATGTTGGCATCGGCGGGAACGAAATGGTTGATAGTTTAGCCAAGAACGCCACAAGAGAGAAACTGTCCAACACTTTTATCCCTGCTCAGATGTGAAACCCAAAATTAACGATTATGTGAGAGACCTCTGGCAGGAGGATTGGAACACACAGACGAATAACAAACTCTTTCAGATCCGTCCAAACCTTAAAGACTTCCTCCCATCTACGTCGGGTGGTCGTAAAGAGGAAACGGTTCTGTGCCGGCTGCACACCGGCCATTCGTATTTTACCCATTCTTACCTTTTAAAGAGTGAAGAAGCTCCGTGGTGTATTCCATGTCATGCGCCACTCACAATGAAACATGTTCTTTTAGAGTGTTGGGACTTGCACGATGTGAGACACAAACATTTTACAGCGGAGTCCATGAAGATCCTGTTCAGGGATGTCCCGCCTGACGTGATCCTTGGGTTTTTGAGAGAAATTAACATTTTTCATCTGATTTGAGATTTTACGGAAGAAGGATTTTTAACAAAGTTTCTGGTTCGTTTGTAGATGATGTCATTTAACGAGATGTGTGAAAGGTTTTTATTTTTTTTTTGTTTTTTTTTTTGTTTTGTTTTTTTAAATGACTGGTGAGTTGATTTTAACGTGGTGACAGCCCTGATGTGGCCCTCTGCGGTCGGCTGGGCTATAAGCAACATTATCTTATCTTATCTTATCTAATTTTTCATTGAACACAGTAACCCCTGCTTAATTGCTCAAGTCAGCAAAGTAACCTCCATCTCATTGTTCATGTCAGCAAAGTAACCTCCACCTCCTTGTTCATGTCAGCAAAGTAACCTCCACCTTGTGTTCATGTTAGCAAAGTAACCTCCACCTCATTGTTCATGTCAGCCAAATAACCTCCACCCAATTCTTTATGTTAGCAAAGTAGTCCGTCTAATTGTTCATGTCAACATAGAAACCTCCACCTAATTGTTCATATCAACAGATCAGCCTCCACGGAATTGTTCTTGTCATCAAAGTAGCTTCCACCTAATTGTTCATGTCAACAAAGTAACCTCCATCTCATTGTCCCTGTCATCAAAACCACTGTGTATTTGTTCCTGTTGACAAAATAGCTTCCACCCTATTGGTCATGCCAGCAAAGAAGCATCCACCTGATTGTTTATTTCAGCAAGATTGTCTCTTCCTAGTTGCTCAGTTCAAATAGGTAGTCTCCACCCAGTCATTGGTTTCAGCAGAGTATGTGGATGAAAGTTGGCTGACTGAAAAATAGAAATTGGTTTTGAAATAGAAAGAAACAACAACCTGAAATGTCTTTCTTTGAACTTTAGTCTTGAGCAAAGCATGAGCATGCTGTTCTAAACAGCTTTTGTAGACTCGTCATTTACCAGAGATTATTGTTGCTGAGTCCAAGACTCTCATCTCTGGTTGTGGAGACAGCGCTATTTAGTGCCATATAAGTTCTGATTTAATGCATAAAATCTGCCTTTTATGCAAGGGAGACGTTAGGATTGAGGAAATCAGCAAAAGTCAGGGTGCCCAGAACAGATAGAGGGGGTAATGGTTCAGTAGTATAGACACATCAGATCAGGGATTGTAGCTATGGTGTCAAAAAACAAGCAGGCTGTTGATTTTCCTTTAAATGAATTTATTTAAAAATAGAAGCATTGATAAGGTAATTTGTTGTTGTTGTTGCTTTCCCATCTTTTGTGCCATCACAGTGGCATTGCACCCACGCTACTTATTCTGGTCCCTGGTCACAGCCTGGCCTGGCCTGTGGCAACCTTAGCAACAGCTGTCCACATGAAGCAGTTGGTGTCAAGTTGAATGAGGCAGCCTTCCAGAGGAGACACTGTACTGCTAACGAGTCTCTTCTGTGATGTTCAGTGGCATGAGTGAGCTTTCTCTCCAGAGGGTGCCACCACATCCATTGAGCAAGACGGAATCAAACCAAGGCCGTACATGTGGAGAGGAAATTGAAACTCGGGTTACCATTAGAGCAGTGCATGGAGGGCCACAGAATTGTGGATTTTTTTTTTAATGCTGATGGATGGGTATGAGGGTGATGAAGATAATGCTATGGATTTCCATGCTGATTTTCATTCAAAATTTTTTGGCAGAACGACAGTTTCAGGTCCGGGTTGGCACCACTCTCTCTGATGTTCATGAGCAGGAGTTGGGTGTTCCACAAGGGAGCATACTGTCGCCTGCCCTCTTTAGCATCGAGATCAACAACATTGTCAAGTCAGTTCAACAGGGTTCAGACTGCTCATTGTTTGTAGATGATTTTGCTGTCTACACAACTGGAAGCCTGTACCCGAGTGTTCAACGCAGGCTCCACCTTTGTGTGGAGAAAATTCATCAGTGGGTGGATGAAAACGGCTTCTTCTTTATCTTATCTTACGAC
Organism: Conus ventricosus; assembly: GCA_018398815.1. Taxonomy (NCBI): domain Eukaryota; kingdom Metazoa; phylum Mollusca; class Gastropoda; order Neogastropoda; family Conidae; genus Conus; species Conus ventricosus. The sequence continues at coordinate 36,355,167 of CM031601.1, forward strand.
CACCTGAATTAAAATTCAGCTCCATTAGTACAAACTTTAACTTCCATTTAACTAAATCAAACATACCAAATTACCACATAAACTAGGCTCCCGTGTCTCTTTGTCAGCACAGCGTGATGATTCCAGGCTGGCAGGTCTGTAGAGATTGAAGGGAAATCCTAGCTCACCTGACTGACACAAAACACAGGTGAGTGGCTGTCAGGTAAGCAGGTCAACCGGTGAACAGGCAAACTTTTCGCCACCACAATTTGGGAACGGACAAAGATGGTCCGTCACACCTTCAAACTAACATCCAATAGCTATGACCAGCTAGATGCCTCTGCAAGTTAATGGAAAAGATGGTCAGTTCCCATCTGATGTGGAAGCTGGAAACTGATGGCTGTTTGGCCAATGAATTGTGCAGGTTCCAGAAGTACCACTTGACTGTTGACCATTTAGTCCGTCTGGAAACCTCCGTTTGCAAGGTCGTCAATAATAAGCAACATGTGATTGCTATCTTTTTCGATCTGGAAAAAGCGTACTTGGAAATCTGGAATTATAGACTTGGTTTTCGTGGTCATCTACCTTTATATATTTAAAACTTTCTGGCTGATCGGCAGTTTCAAGTCTGTATTGGTACCATGCTGTCTGACATCCATGGGCAGGAGTTGGGTGTACCTAAAGGGAGTATTTCTCCTGCTCTCTTCAGTATCAAAATTAGCCAGACTGCCAATTCATTAAACTGAGGTTCCAAGTTCTCTCTGTTTAATGATGACTTTGCACTCTAAGCAGTTGGAGCCTCTTATGCCAGCTTACAGCGTCAACTCCAACTCTGTGTTAACAAGAGTTGACTGTGGGCCAAGGAAAACGGGTTTACCTTTTCAAGCACCAAAACACAGTGTAGCTATTTTCACAATTTTCGTCAGTTCTTCGCCAATCCTGAAAGTTGTCAGGACAAATCTACCATTCCAGCTGTGAAAGAAGCCAAATTTCTGGGTGTTATTTTTCATGAAAAACTGAACTTTGAAAGTCACATCCAGCACTGAATATTCAAATACTTGTGGCACACACGGATTGGGGCGCTGATAAGCCAGCTCTTTCCATCTTTACAGGGCTTTGATCCACTCTAAACTGGACTACAGGTATGTAATGTATGGCTCGGCCAAACCTTCTTACCGGAAAAGTCTCGATCCCATCTACCATCAAGGGCTTTGACTCTGTTTGGGTGCATTCCGCACCACCCCTGTTCATAGCCTGTATGCTGAAGCAAGAGAACCATCTCTCTCGAATCGTCCGCTGAAAGTTAGCCTTAACTACTGTTTGAATCGATCCTCTGAACCCCAAAACCCCGCATATGCCCTCCGGGGGTTGCGACCTTGTCGTGGTCGGAGGGCTTGCGCGGTCCAGTGATCCCTTAGGCTTTGCTGGCGGGGGCATCAATACATGGAGATAGGCTGGTTTTTTCAAACTGCTTCAAGGTCCGAGAAGCTAAGATGCTGTCTGGCCTAAGCGTAACGTGGTAAGGAGTTGATGCCCCTGGTAGGGCTTCCCATGTCAGATAGGCTAAGGGTGAGGATCCTGACTAAGAGTAACCCGCCTTTCTCCTTTTCTTGTTTTCTGCCTTTCTTATTTGGCCTTTTTCTATCTTCGTCTCCCCTTCAAGTCTTCTTTTCCACACTCCTTTTCTCTCTGTGGTCTCCTTAAGATCCGCCGCGTTTGCTGTGCGGTGCGACCTGTGTCGGAGGGGGATGAGATCCTGGTGATTGAGAGGGCCAGACACGTGAAATTTTATGACAATCAAGTTTACAGCATGCAAGCATGCGCAGTCACCATGCTGATGCAGGCTGTTAGTGTAAGATGAAACCTGAGGCCTACCTGACGTAAACCATCTGCTGCCTGGCAGTACAGGTCCCACTGGTTGTCCCACCAATGTCATACAAAACTTGTCACATGTCACACACAATACTATAAAAGAGGGTCAGGTGCGCCCTTTGCAGCTTGTTTTTGTCTTGTATACCTGTTTCTTTCATCAGTAGCAGTCTTAAAAAACAAAGAGGAACAAACAAAACGAAAAAAAACAAGTGGTGTAGCAGTGTCAGGTAACGAGTGAGCCGGCCCAGTGGGTTCCTGAAACTGACGCTGCCGTGCCGTGTGTCGCGGGCCGCCATTTTGTCTGAAGCGCTGCCAGTGGAACATTGTATTCCGGGTTGCTTTGCACTTCACCGTCTTCTTCAACACTACTACCTACTTCTGTATCACTTTCATTCTCCATTTTTCTTTCAAATGTCTCCACTTCTACAATAATTTCATCTAACTCCTTGCGAGTGGTCGACCATCTCGTCGTCGTTCGTAGCAGACGCGAAAGCCGCCATTGTGAAAGTCGGTTAGTTTCCATTCACAAAGTTACTCGCTGCGTTCTGTGCCTATTCTCAATGAACACACACTGTTCTATCACCCAAAAATAGTGCCAACACATGATTGGGCCATGCCTGAGTCTTCCTAGTTACTGTCTGCGACTGTGTGTGTCTACACACGTGATCACTGCGTGATGGAAAATTCCCACAGAGAGGTCCCGGTACGTCCCGGTACGGGAAGAACAGGCGCCCGACGTTCAGTCCCGGATTCTCCCGTTGCGAGTATAAGAGGGTTAAGGAGTTCCTCCCGTCTACGTCGGGTGGTCGTAAAGAGGAAACGGTTCTGTGCCGGCTGCACACCGGCCATTCGTATTTTACCCATTCCTACCTTTTAAAGAGAGAAGAAGCTCCGTGGTGCATTCCATGTCATGCGCCACTCACAATGAAACATGTTCTTTTAGAGTGTTGGGACTTGTACGATGTGAGACACAAACATTTTACAGCGGAGTCCATGAAGATCCTGTTCAGGGATGTCCCGCCAGACGTGATCCTTGAGTTTTTGAGAGAGATTAACATTTTTCATCTGATTTAAGTTTTTACGGACGAAAGATTTTTAACGAAGTTTCTGGTATGTTTCTAGACGATGTCATTTAAAGAGATGTGTGAAAGGTTTTTTTTTTTTTTTTTTTTTTTTTTTTTTTAAAATGACTGGTGAGTTGATTGTAACGTGGTGACAGCCCTGATGTGGCCCTTTGCGGTCGGCTGGGCTATAAGCAACATTATCTTATCCTACCCCGCATATGACAGTGTTTTTGACCTCAAGGTTCAAAAGAAATTCGATGACCACCCCAGTACCATCTCACCCCTGGGAATTCGTATTCTTCCCTATTTCAACAATGCCGATACAGACCTTGGAGTGGTGTGTGGTTTCTCCAAGCTTCCTGATGACCCACCATGGACATTTTTTACTCCAGAGATCCGGTTTGATTTAGCCTTGTACCGTAAAGATTCCACAAGCTCCCTGGCATACAAGTCCTTTTTTGTCGAACTATGTTCCAAGTTCCCAGCCTTCACAAGAATTTTCACTGACGGTTCCAAATCTGAGGAGGGGGTTGCCTCTGCTGTGTATTGTGCAACAAGTCCTCCTCAGAGATGTTCTAAACACATTCCCACTGACTCCATCTACATTACTGAGGTGACACTCTTGGTACTGGCTCTTAAAATGGTTTCTAAATCCAAACATAAAGATTTCCTCATTTTGTCAGACTCCCTTTCTGCATTGAAGGCCATTGCTGGCCGTAACCTTAAGCACTCTCAACTGCTAAAGTTATTTGAACTGTACACCTCTCTAAAATCAGATGGATATAACAGTTTTTGCTTGGGTTCCCAGCCATGTGGGCATTCGAGGCAACAAAATGGTTGATGAACTTGCCAAGAGTGCCACAAAGAAAAAGTTGAGCAGATTGTCAATCCCTGACACTGATCTGAAACCCAAAACCCAGGCTTATGTTAAAGACTCTGGCAAGAGGAATGGGACTCGCAGATGGACAACAAACTAGTTAAAATCTGTCCAGACCTGAAAGAGTTTTTAGCATGTTTCCGAGGTGGCCATAAAGAAGAAACAGTTTTGTGCCGTTTGCATACAGGCCACTCGTTTTACACCCATTCTTATCTAATCTTTTGAAATAAGAAGATCTGTGATGCATTCTATGTCATGTACCACTCATAGTGAAACATATCCTTTTAGAGTGTTGGGACTTACCCAAAGAGGAGGCTTCACCAAGACTGGTTTGATGAAAATGATGAGGCCGTGCAAGCGCCGCTGGACAATAAGGATAAGGCCGACATTGACAGAACCACTCAGTTGTTCTTCACAACATGACAGATTCAAGGACTGTCAAGCCAGAGCCGAAAAAGAACTCCGAGCCATGCAGTACTGTTGGTGGGAAAAGAAGGTCAGTGAAGTGCAGCTAAATGCAGATACTGTACTAACAACTCTTAAGATGTTGTTCAGTGCTGTCATGGCTATCTTCGGCCCTCTAAAGGAGGAACAGCCCCACTGCTTTCGGCTGATAGTTCTACCATAATCAAGGACAAGGAGGGAATCAGCGCAAGGTGGGAAGAGCACTTCAGCCAACTTCTAAATGGGGCATCCACTGTTGACCAGGATGCTCTACAGCAGATACCCTAGAAGCCTACACAGGTGGACCTTGACCAACCACCCACTGCATCAGACAGCACTGAAGCCTACAATCTGCCATTTTTGTTCAATGAACTAAAATCAGCTCTGCAAACCTGCAACAATTCTGCTCCTGGCCTGGATGAGATCCACTATCAGGTTTTGAAACATCTCCCAGAAAGCTGTCTCCAGACCATTCTGAAAGTCTTCAACAATATCTGGTCCACAGGGTGTTTTCCACCGTCCTGGCGGAAAGCCCTTATCATACCTATACCCAAACCTGGAAAAGATCTTTCGAACCCATCCAATTACCGTCCCGATAGCTTTCACCAGCTGTGTCTGCAAACTAATGGAAAAAATGGTCAGTGCTCGACTCACGTGGAAACTTGAAACCGACGGCCTTCTGGGGAAAGAACAGTGTGGTTTCCGCAAACATCGAACTACAGTGGATCATTTGATCCGTCTAGAATTTACGCTTCGGAAAGCCTTTATTAACAAACAACATGCAGTGGCTATATTCTTCGACTTGGAGAAAGCCTTTGATAACACCTGGAAATCTGGGATTCTTCATGATCTCCATGATCTTGGTTTTCGGGGTTATCTTCCACTTTTTATTCAAACTTTTTTGGCAGAACGACAGTTTCAGGTCCGGGTTGGCACCACTCTCTGATATTTATGAGCAGGAGTTGGGTGTTTCACAAGGAAGCATACTGTCTCCTGCCCTCTTTAGCGTCAAGATCAACAACATTGTCGTCAGTTCCACAGGGTTCAGACTGCTCATTGTTGGTGGATGATTTTGCTGTCTACGCAACTGGAAGCCTGTACTCGAGTATCCAGCGCAGGCTCCAGCTTTGTGTGGATAAAATTCATCAGTGGGTGGATGAAAACGGCTTCACTTTTTCTCCTACAAAGACACAGTGCATTCACTTCCATAATTTTCGTCAGTTTTTTTGCAGATCCTGAAATCCAAATAGGGAAATCTCCCATTCCAGCTGTCAGAGAGGCCAAATTCCTAGGAGTTATTTTTGACCAAAAACTCAACTTTCTCAGCCACATTAAAAACCTCAAAACCTCTTGCCAGAAAGCTCTGAATATTCTCTGGTCGTAGCACACACTGACTGGGGCGCTGATAAGAAAACTTTTTGCACCTCTACAGAGCCTTGGCCCATTCCAAGCTGGACTGTGGTTGTGCTGTGTACGGCTCTGCAAGACCGTCTTACCTAAAACTCTTGGACCATATCCACCATCAAGGGCTTCGTCTCTGTCTTGGAGCATTCCGCACCACCCCTGTGTACAGCCTGTACGCAGAAGCAGGTGAACCCTCACTGTCCAACCTCAGGCTGAAACTATCTTTGAATTACTATATCAGACTGTTCTCGGAACCGGAGAATCCTGCCTATGACTGTGTCTTTGACCCTCAGTTTGAAAGTAAATTTGAAAACAACCCCAACTGTATTCTGCCTTTTGGTCTGTGTATGCAGCCTCATGCACAGAATGCAGGAGTTGTGTCCGATTTTTCCAAGTTTCCAGATCAGCCTCCATGGACCTTTTCCACACCAAAAATTTGTTTTGACCTTGCAGCTTTTCGCAAAGAATCTACTAGCTTTCTGGCATACAAGGCATTGTATGCTGACCTCTGTTTGAAATTCCCATCTTATCAGAAAATTTTCACTGACGGTTCCAAGTCTGAAGATGGAGTGGCCTGTGCAGCCTATTTCCCTGGTGCTCCTTCTCAGATATTGTTGGAACATATTCCTTCAGATGCTTCTGTTTATTCTGCTGAACTTACTGCTCTGGTTCTGGCATTGAGGATAAGCTCTCAATCAACAAAGAAGGACTTTCTGGTTTTGTCAGATTCGCTGTCATCTTTGGAGGCCATAGCTGGTCGCAATCTTCAGCATCCTGAACTTTTACACTTTTTTACGAAGTTGAAAGCGGATGGTTACAACATTATTCTGGCTTGGGTTCCTGGTCACATTGGCATCGGAGGGAATGAAATGGTTGATTGTTTGCCCAAGAATGCCACAACAGAGAAACTGTCAAAACACATCTATCACCTGCTCAGATTTGAAACCCAAAATTAATGATTATGTCAGAGACCTCTGGGAGGAGGATTGGAATACACAGACGGATAACAAACTCTTTCAGATCCGTTCAAACCTTTAGGAGTTCCTCTCATGTACGTCTGCAAGTGTTTGTATCTCTCAGGCCTGGTTAATGCTGGGATATATTATGAAAGGAAGCATAGAGTGCAGCCCTGTCATGCAGTCTCAGATCGGAATGGAAATCTGTAGCATCATCTTCATCATCCTCTTTCTCATCGACCAGCATAAGATAAAGAAGTCTCAAATTCTGTGGCCCTTCATGCCCTGCTCTCATGGTGACCTCGGTTTCAGTGTCCTCTCGGCATCTGTGGGGGGGGGGGGGGGGGGGAAGGGGGGGGGGGGACTGACTGGGCTGTGGCTGTGGATGGGGTGTCGGAGTGAGCAGCGTGGGTACACTGCCATTGAGGTTGCACAGAAGATGGGACAGCAAAAAAAAAAAGCTTTGTTATTTGCTGGTGTTCTCTGTGGTATTGGTATTTGGTGTCCATATTTTCCAAGAAAACCGTAACAGTTTCTTTGGGTATTCTTTGACTTGATAGCATTGGCAGCCTGTGTTTTGACAGGAAATAGAGAACAGGCCAGTGATCATCATATACTTATTTATACTGATTATTGATATATTTTATGTCATGTTGGTTTGTATAATTCTTCTGCACAGGAGATGAGGTATTGATATATTTTATGTCATGTTGGTTTGTATAATATCTTCTGCACAGGAGATGAGCAGATTGTTATGTGTTTCTATGTTACTGAAACAGAGTCAGCAAAGTGAGAGAGCCAAATGCCACTGGCGGCAAGAAAAACAAAAAGAAATTGTAAGTACAGGTCTTGTCTGTGTTTGAGTCATTAGACATTTTGATGAACTTTTGATTTGTCTGTTAGTGCCTTCATGGGTGTTTGCTTTTGTTTGTGCTCAACTTTGACACTTGTTTCCTGGCAAATACAAGTGGCAGAGGAGTAGCAGAATCAGGTTTGGCATTACAACAGATGTGACAGATACTGATTTGACTTTTTGAGCCACCTTGTGTATAAAGAGATTGCAGAAAATAAGATTGTTACAACAACAACAACAGCAACAACAACAAGCTTTGACATTACTTGTGTGTATGGAGTCATGGCCTGAATCAGTTGCATGCACATATTCACTTTTAAAAAGCTGAACATGTGGACAGTGCCAGAGTCCAGTATGTGAGTTGCAGCCCAGTTCAGAGTATCAGAGAGACGAGAGAGGGAGGAGAGAGAGAGAGAGAGAGAGAGAGAGACAATATGTGTGCGTGTGGCATTGATTTGTAGTTCATGTTTTTGTGCAGGCGAGTTCTTCGCACTCCAGTCTGTAATGCTCTGAAGAAGCTGAACAACATTGAAGGTGAGTATTGTTGTCTGTATTACTTTTGACAACAGCAAGGGTGAATAATGTGTTCTATAATGTCCTGAACTACAGTGGAGGTGAGTAGTGTGTCCTGTAATGTCTTGAAGAACAGTGATGCTTGGAATAGCATTGAAGATAAGGAATATGGATCTAGCTGCAAAGTGAGGTGACTACAGGCGGAAATCTGAACAAATTTTAAAAAGTATTTTTAAGGCTTCGCCGAAAAACATAGACAAATGAATCACAAGACAAAACACGACATGTTTTGATCTCTTAGTTCTTCTTCAGACACGGTACACAACACACAGGACAACGAAAATGACCGAGCAATCACTTATCTTCATCCAGTTTGGCGCAAGGTGGCCGTTGAATCTTGTGATTAGTTTGTCTATGTTTTTGGCGGAGCCTTGAAAATACTTTTTGAAATTTGATAAGGAATATGGTCTGTAATCCACTGAACAGCATGGAAGATGAGTAGTGTAGTCTGTAGTGCTCTGAACAATAGTGAAAATGAAAATGAATAAGATGGTCTGTAGTGCTGTAAATGACATGGTAGATGAGGTATGTGGTCCGTTATACTTGACAACATTGAAAACAATTGATGCGGTCTGTAACACTGAGGGAAACATTGAAGATGAGTAGTGTGAACTGTAATACTCTGAACAACATTGAAGATGACAGATAACAAACTATTTAAAATCCGTCCAAACGTGAAAGTTTTTACCATCAGGGCTTAAAACGTTCCGCGTCTGGGCGGAATTCCGCGATTTCGGTTTGTCAAAACAAAAAACAAAAAAAAAAAAAAAAAAAAACCGACGGGAGCAAGGTATCCGTGATCGGCTTGCAAGCGTTCATAGCAACTGCGCGCAAGTTATGGCCCCTGATTATTCTTATTATTATTAAGCTTCCGGTCGGACTTCCGAAAAAACAAAATGGCGGAGCGCGCAGTCATTGTTCATGCGGGTCGATCTTTTGACGAATCTGCAATTAAAAACAAGTGGAAATGGGAGTGGACGCTTCAGAAAGTTGACGAAGAAGTCATTGGAGACTTTCTTCGCAAAGTTATTGCACCAGGTTTAGCTTGGTGCAAACTGTGCTTAAGGGAAGTGTTACTGTGGTCGCGGGAAGAAAGCTCTTGATCACATTCGTTCAGCGAAGCACGTGTCAAACGTCAAGGCGCTGAGTGGAACTACAAGAAAGGTCACTGAAGACACTTTAGCAGCAGTAAAACGTGCCAGGATAGAACATTGCAATCCTGTGGGGAAAAAAGAGGGTGATATAGAAAATGTGGAGAGTGCAAGCCAGGCGGGAGGCAGCAAGGAAAAAGAGAGGGTTCAAACTGATCAAAGTCAAGTTGTCAGCAAGAAGGTGGATGAGAATGAAATAAAAATTGTAGAGTGTGAAAGCCAGACAGGAGAAAGCAAGGAAACAGCAGACAAAGATAGGGTTGAAATTCAAGTAAGCAAGAAGGTGGATGACAAAGACAGTGCAGACAATGCAAGCAGCAAGAAGAAACAGAGTTCCTTGCTATGTTTCTTTAATGCCTCCACCACCCAAACACCCAACTGACAAAGCTGTGTGTGTGTGTGTGTGTGTGTGTGTGTGTGTGTGTGTGTGTGTGTGTGTGTGTGTCCTTGTGAAATCCTGTATTTCAGTGTTTATTATAATTTAGGAACTTCAAAATTTGACTTTCAGTATGTGCTGATTCCACAAGTTTCTCATTTATCAAAATTTGGATATTGTGACTTTCAAAATGTGCTGATTCCGCAAGTTGATCTCTGTTATATGAGACTGAACTTTAAAGTGTTTGATGCAGTTACTGACTTTGTGTGCACCAACTTCAAACTTAATATTGTGTGATCATTTAAACCTGAAAAGTGAAACTTATTGAGCAACCCCAGAAGTGAGATTTCATCCAAAGACTATAGTTGGTGAACACCTGTAAAACATTCAAGTTAAAGGGGGAGTGTTCATTTTATTATGTGTTTAACCCCTTCTCCCTTGTCCCAAATATGTCTTCCTGTAATAATTATGTGTTTACAGCAATTTTTATGCACTAAATAACTCTTGAAATTATGTCCAGAAAGCGCGAAATGGCATAGATTTACACTTGGTTTTTTAAAAAATTTTCCCGGGGGAGCATGCCCCCGGACCCCCTAGTTTCAGTGGTTTTATCCTCCTCCTGTTTTAAGCCCTGTACCATGTTCGAGGAGTAGTCGTAAAGAAGAAAGTCTTGTGCCGTTTGCATACAGGCCACTCCTTTTACACCCATTCTTATCTTTTAAAAGGTGAAGAAGCTCCATGTACTACTCGCACAGTGAAACATTCTTTTAGAGTGTTGGGACTTGTTTGATGTGAGACATAAACATTTTAAAGTAGACTCCATGAAAACCTTGTTCAGAGATGTTCCACTTGATGTGATCTTTGAATTTCTGAGGGAGATTACCATTTTTCATCTGATCGTAGATTTTACAGAGGAGAGAGTTTTAACAACATTTCCGATGTGTTTTTTAGAAGGTGTGTTTTAAAGGGTTGTGTGAATGAGGTTTTTTTTTCTTAATTATATATCTATCTCTGTATCTGTATCTATCTCTCTCTCTCTCTCTATACATGACTTATGAGATGACTTGAACGTGATGACAGCCCTGATTTGACCCTTTGCAGATGGCTGGGCTATAAGCAACATCACCTTACTGAGAAGTGTAGTGTGTAATGCTCTGAACGTCATTATAGATGAGTAGTGTAGTGTGTAATGCTCTGAACGTCATTATAGATGCTCTGAACAACAACATAGAGTAGTGTGGTCTGTGATGCTCTGAACAACATTGTAGATGAGTAGTGTGGTCTGTGATGCTCTGAACAACATTATGGATGAGTAGTGTGGACTGTAATGCTCTGAACAACATCATAGATGAGTAGTGTAGTGTGCCAAAGAACATACTAGTTACCCGATGTGTTCTGTGACTTTTTCACCTTCAAAACTATGCAGCTTAGGTTAGAACTTGACAAAGCAGGAGGAATCCTAGATTTTTCTGTCTTTACTTGAAAACCAATGTGTGATTTTACCCCTGTGACAGATCAGGTTAGGGTTATTATTGTAAATACGCCCAATAAGTCCTGCTGCCATCCCAGCAGATCTCTTGTATCAGTATCTTAGTGAGTTGATACCTGTTATCACCACTATTGTCAATAACTCCTTGAGTACAGGCTCTGTACCCCCTCCTTTTAAAAATGCTATTGTGACACCTGTGTTGAAAATGTCAAATCTTGACCCAGATTTTTGAAAAATTACAGGCCTGACCTGTGTCAAATTTGCCTTTCGTTTCTAAAATCCTCAAAAAGGTTGTTTTACATCAACTTCTCAATCATTTGAGTCAGTCTGACTTGCTTGAGCCCTTCCAGTCTGCTTAGAAGGCAAACCATTTCACAGAGACAGCTTTACTTTGTGTTGTCAGTGACCTGCTTTCTGCTTGTGATGGTGGTAACATATCTTTGCTATCCCTACTTGATCTGTCAGCAGCGTTTGATATGCTGGACCATGACATCTTACTTAAGAGACTACAAGTGTAGTTTGGATTGTCAGGCAATGTCCTAAAATGGTTTGCATCTTACTTGAGTGACTGATTCCAGTCTGTTGTTGTACTCAGTCATTGTTCAAAACCTGTTCCTCTGAAGTATGGAGTACCCAGGGTCCGTGTTAGGGCCTGTGCTGTTTACAATATACATTCAACCTCTCAGTCAGCAGATCAGGCAGTGTGATGTTATGCATCACATGTTTGCTGACGATGCAGAGTTGCATCAGTCAGCACAACCCTGTCCGTTTCCCCAGCTCCTTGCCACTTTTCAGCAGACAATAGAATCTGTCAAAAATGGACGACTGTAAACAAGCTGAAAATGAATGATGGGAAAACTGAGGTCATCCCAGTTGGAACAGCCAGGCAGCTCAAAGCAGTCCCGGACAATACTCCTTTTGTTTTGTCTGGTGTAGAGATGGGTTTTGCTGAGTCTGTGAGGAATCTTGGGGTACATCTGGATCGTGTCATCAATGGAGGAGCATATAAAGCTACTGTGAAGGACCATCTCTCTAGAGCTCCGCAGAATCGGTCATATCCGTCCTTTTCTTACCATCAATACAACCAAAAAGCTCATGTCAGCATTTGTTTTGTCCAGACTGGACTATTGCAATTCTTTCTTTGTTGGTCTTCCTGACACGCTGTTGGACAAATTACAGAGGGCTCAGAATCATGCTGCGTGCATAGTTTTTCTCAGAAAACGCAAATTTGACCCTGCAAAGCCTCTCTTGAGGGAGCTGCGCTGGCTTCCTGTCTGAGACTGCATTGAACACAAAATTGCCACCCTCTGTTTTCGATGCCTTCACGATCTTGCCCCCTTCTACCTTTCAAACCTAGTTAAACTAGAGACACCATCAAGATTGCTAAGTTCCTTGGATGCCGGTCATATAACCATCCCCCGTGTTCGGCTGGAGACGTATGGCAAACGTTCCCTTTCTTTCGCTGACCCCACTGTTTTTAATTCTTTACCTCTTTCACTTCACAGTGCACAATCTCTGAACACTTTTAAGTTGGGCTTGAAGACTTTCATTCCTATTCCATGTGTATCTTAACGATGATTAATTGAAAAATTAAATTAGACTTACGTAGAAAGGTGACATTTAATTTGAATTATTTAGAGCCTATTGTAAGGAGGGAGGAATTACGTGAGTATCAGTGCGCGCACCAGCCAAGAGTAGTCAGTGTTTAGAACTGCGAGTAGTCACTAGATACTTTGGGAGGGTGAACAAACTGTTCACAAGACTTACCATAGTGGTGACTTTGAACATTCAGAGCCATACGGCGGACGGTTACAACATTACTCTTGCTTGGGTTCCTGGTCATGTTGGCATCGGCGGGAACGAAATGGTTGATCGTTTAGCCAAGAACGCCACAAGAGAGAAACTGTCCAACATTTATATCCCCTGCTCAGATGTGAAACCCAAAATTAACGATTATGTGAGAGACCTCTGGCAGGAGGATTGGAACACACAGACGAATAACAAACTCTTTCAGATCCGTCCAAAACTTAAGGACTTCCTCCCATCTATGTCGGGAGGTCGTAAAGAGGAAACGGTTCTGTGCCGGCTGCACACCGGCCATTCGTATTTTACCCATTCTTACCTTTTAAAGAGTGAAGAAGCTCCGTGGTGCATTCCATGTCATGCGCCACTCACAATGAAACATGTTCTTTTAGAGTGTTGGGACTTGCACGATGTGAGACACAAACATTTTACAGCGGAGTCCATGAAGATCCTGTTCAGGGATGTCCCGCCTGATGTGATCCTTGAGTTTTTGAAAGAGATTAACATTTTTCATCTGATTTAAGATTTTACGGAAGAAAGATTTTTAACGAAGTTTCTGGAATGTTTCTAGACGTTGTCATTTAAAGAGATGTATGAAAGGTGGGTTTTTTTTTAAAATGACTGGTGAGTTGATTTTAACGTGGTGACAGCCCTGATGTGGCCCTTTGCGGTCGGCTGGGCTATAAGCAACATTATCTTATCTTACATAGGGAGGGCATGTAACTCCTCCCTCCTTATGATAAGCTCAAAATGATTCATATTAAACGTCGCCTTTCTACGTAAGTCTAGTTTAATTTTTCAATTATTTATCACCTCTCTTCAGTCATACGGAGTCACGTAGGATAATGTTGCTTATAGCCCAGCCGACCGCAGAGGGCCACATCAGGGCTGTCGGAGTCACGTGAGATTTTAGAGCATCTAGTGACTACGCAGCATTTCACATAATTGCAAAAACCAATTGCAGTCATCAATTCATGTACGTCAATTTAATCTGATTCAGTACAGGTGAATATCACCTGTATTAACATTATACAGCAGAATCCATGAAAACCTTGTTCAGAGATGTCCCACCTGATGTGATCTTTGAATTGCTGAAAGATTAACATTTTTCATCTGATCTAAGATTTCACAGAGTAAAGGTTTTTAACAGAATTTCTAATGTGTGTTTAGGTGTGTTTTAAAGGGTTGTGTGAGTGAGGTTTTTTTAATAATTTTTTTTAATGACTTCTGAGTTGACTTTAAGGTGGTGCCAGTTTTAATATGGCCCTTTGTGGATGACTGGGCTAAAGCAACGTTACCTTACCTTACCTAAAAATTGTGACCCTTTAAAAATGAAATTTGAACGTGTCTGGACAAAAGTTATGGTATTAAATGGTGTAAAAGAAGCAGTCGGTCATCAGTTGCTTCCAATCATGGGAGCTAACAAACATCACTCGACTCTGCATATTTTACATTGTCTGATGAAAGAAAACCATTTATGAAATAATTTTCAAAACTCAGACCAAAAATTCCCTTAAAATAACAGGACAAGGCTTCAAACAAACGAATCGTTCACATATTTACCAAGATCACGCTAAAGATAGTTGAGATCCATTAGTTTAAACTCGCTTTTCGGCTAGGAATCATGTTGCCTCGGATGCCATTGTTGTCAGAATGTTGACTATGATTGGACTACGGGGTCCTCTCTTTATTATCGATGGAACTTATACATACAGGTGCTTGTCTATTCTTATATGCATGAACGAAAAGAGCACTGATTTCTCAACAAATTGAGTGGTCTTTTAACATGTTACATTCAGAATTACTGACATTTTAATGCTGTATTGCAGCACAAAATATATGGCACTTAGAGAAAAGGAACTTTAACAGAATTCATACTGTACGATTTTGCAGTCTTTTCTCTTTCATATGAAATCAACATCATTTCTGTGGATATAGTTTGTCAAAGTTCCCAGCGCTTTTCCGGATATTGACATGGACACTTTGCACTGTGAATCGTTGCACAAGTCGGCCACCAGGGTCATTGGTATGTGTGTTTACATTGTTTACAATAAAAGCACGCTTCGTTTGTACAATAAAAAAAACACAAACTTATGGTTGAAGTTCATTTTAGGTGTGGAAATATTTTTTATTTGACAATGTTGTGCAGTATAAAAGTCTGAACAAGTTGAAATCAGCAGTTTTTGCCACTGTTAGGCAGGACCTACCTAGTACTACTCTGAACAACATTAACATTTGTATTTTTTTTATATAATGCTCTTAGACAACACTGAACATAAAATAATTTTGTCTAAAATGCTCCAGAAAGTGAGTTCTGTGGTCTGGATGCTCCAGACAACATTGAATGTAGATAAGTTGTCTACAGTGCTTTGAAAGTATATAGTGTAATCCACTGTCACTGCATTTAGATCTGATCAGAGCAGGAAGTAGGGAGATTTAAAGTGTTTGGAAAAGGTAATAATGATAATAATGATATGTATACGCCCTGTCTCTGTTGGCATTTACATGATCTTATGCAAACAAGCAAGCAAGCAAACAAACAAACAAAAAGATAGCTTTCAAACTCCTGTCTATATTCATTACAACCAAATGTGCTTGAATATATATACCAACTTTCTAACATTCCGTGTTCATGGTAACCTCTTCTTTCACCCCAGTTCCTTCACATGAATACACCAATCACACGTGAGTGCACATACGCAAGCACACCGACACGCACCCATACACGCATGCGTGCATGCACGCACGCACTTACGTTGCTGTGTAGCTTCGTGGTCTCTGTGAGAGAGAGTTTAACTAGTTAAGAAAACTGTAATGATATAAATGCATCTTTTTGATGTATGATGACTATACTATAGCTTACATACTGTGTGACTGCCAGAATTGTAACAGTGATATTTGTTCTCAGTGTGAAAACCATGATTAATGTAATTGGTCATTCTGATAGGTTCTGTAGAATTTGTTTTGGAGATAGTAGTGTCCTCATTAAAACTGTAATTGGGAAACTGGTTTTTCAACAGATTCTAAAGAGGAGTTTGTGTCAGAGATGCCTCAGCAGGTGACTGTAGAACTGACCCCACGGTCGTCTGCTGCCTGGCTCAAGGTCCACAGCTTATCCCACAATCCTCGGGTACGTTTCCAGGTGTCGGTGAACCGCAGCTTGGCTTGTCTGTTGGACCATTTGAAGAAGAAGTGGGTGGGACCAGCTAACCGACTGGTATCCTTTACAGGAGACATTAGGAGTTTTGGCCCTTCTTTACATCTTTTTCATTACATTTATTGCTTGGTTTGGGGGCTATTGAATTATTTGGCGTTTAGGATGTTAGTTAAGTCTTTTATGATTTGTGTTTCTTAGCATGCGTGTAAAAATTGCTGTTCTTAACATTGTCTTTTCCACAGCCACACATGTTCTACCACACCAATTCTCTGGACCAGTATGGCAAGCTGCTGGTGTAGTAAAACTTAGGATGTGACAGCTATGACTTGCGTATAAGACTTGCATAAAAAAGAAGCATCTTGGTCCTTAAGCAGTGTGTAAATGGTTCAGCTGACACAACAAATATGCAAAGAATAGTGCTTTGGTACTTGAATACTTGTACCTGGTAGTGCTTTGGTACTGGAATACTTTCCCTGTAGGGGTTGCGACCTTGCCATGGTCAGAGGGCTTGCATGGTGCAGTGATCCCAGGGGCACCGCTGATGGGGACACCAATACTTGCTGAAGGGATGACCAGTACTTGGATGGAAGGCTAGTTTGTTGCTGCTCGTCATGGCTCTCTCCTGAAGACTTGAAAGGGTCAAGACACAAGTTTCTTGGTCCTGGCCCAATGGTTGCTTTCCATGGTGGCTAGGTAAGGGATGGATGAAATTTGAATTCACACAACATGGCAGCTACTTGTCAGTTCCCCTTCTCCCCCTAAAATACCAGAGTTTGAAAAAAAAAGAAGAAAAAAAATGAGTTAAAGGTCACCTTGAGGAGGAGGATTCAGATTGAGATGCAGAGATAATAGGAGTCGGTGGTTTTGGGGCTTCATGGTTGGTAGTGGAGGGTACTGATAAGGACTAACCTTCATCAGTGCTCAGCCCCTTTGCAATCTAGAATGGCTTTTCAGGTATGTTAGGCGGTTGTAGCCGGCCGTTTTGTCCGACCCGGCTGTTTTGTCCCACTTTCAATTTTTTGTCGGACAAAACGGCCTGGTTGGACAAAACAGCCGGCTCTAAGTAAGCGTCCGTTTTGTCCGATATTTCACTGGCAAAGAAGTATAAATTCATAGTGGTCTTTTTTTTTTTTTTTTTTTTTCTCTTGTCTGTCTACTCCCAAGTAAAGAATTCATGTGGAAAAAAACCCATTCGGCTGTCATGCCCCCAGGTGGCCAATTTGGCGTCTTAAGCTGACCATTGGCCATCAGGGGCCATGACTGTGGAGTGGGTCTTATTCTCGTGATTTCTTTACTTGGCTGCAGGAGAGAGAGAGAGAGGGGGGGGGGGGGGGGCACAGCTTTATATTTCCGTCCTTATTGAGACACTTAGTGAAAGGGCAAACAAACAAGGCTTTACACATTTGTAATCCAATATTTTTGTTGCTGTAGTCTGAGCAGAGGAATGTATCAAACTTGTGTACTACTTAACTATGGAAAATTAACTTCCCAGAAAGTGATGACGTCATTTTTGCACAATATTGTGTTTGTTGTCATTGTTCTAATATTGCCTGACCACTTGCGTACAAGCTTTCATGCGGCATCTATGTTATCTACAAGAAAATAAACCCAGTCGAGTTTGGTATTAAAAGAATTGTTGGGAATTCGCCAATTCAGTCATCTCAATAGTGCAGATATATTACATTTTTCATGACAATAACTAATTATCAAACCTACAGCCCCATTTGTAATGGCCGCTCAACCTTGCCAAACGCATTGCTGCCAGACCAGCTATGCACAGATGACATTCAGTTGGCCGAATACAGTGCGGTTAGCTGGCTGGTGGGGAGCGGCCTGCAGAAAACATTCCTTTCCCTCACCTGCATTCACAGCTTGGTCTCTGCAGCTGTAAACTCCCCTGCGACTCAAAACTAAGTAACTTGCTCTGAACAGCCGTGGGGGGAGAGACAGAGAGAGAGAGAGAGACAGACAGAGTCAGGTGGCACATCACGATACAACATTTGAGGTGACTGTGTCAAACCGTTGGGGTCATAGGACAAATAATTGACGCACCCTAAATTTGGAGAGTCTGATGTTGTATGTGACCTTTACCTTGACCTTAATTGCTTTGACATATTTGGAGAGCAATAAACCAAACAACTTTCATACCAAGTTTCAGCTTCCTATGTCAAGCGTTGCCCGAGATATGGCTAAAAATAGATTTTTTGGTTTTGAAGGTCACATGTCAAGGTCATAACCTTGACCTTGAAAATTTGGAAAAGGTGTATTTAAGCCACCCCCTCCTGTTTTCTTGCTTCTTTGTGTATTTGCAGTATTGCCTTTTTCAATGTAGATAGGGCTGTCTTTCATCTACCTTTTGAGCTAAAAGTTGTTCTTGAATGATAGTTGAAAACTTCGATTTATTTGTCATAACCCCCCCCCCCCCCCGCCTCCCCTCCCTCCCACACACACCCATGTAGAGCTGACCCACTTCACTGACAGTCATGATAATAACGCTGTGTAATGGTCGATTTCCGCCTAAAAAAACATGTTGGGAGTTATTCTTCCTGATCGACAAAAATGTGGTGACGTCGCCCTTTACTTGAATGTCAGTGGGATAAAACATTACGCTAAGTGCAACATCAGCAAGCCAAGTACAAACTGTAGCATGAACTAGGCACAGCAATAACAAGCATCGCCGAGCGGCTGCAACGCCGCACGACAGATATGTTCTTTGCCCACCCCCTACCCCCCCCTCGCCTTCCTTTACCCTCATATCCTAGCCCTCCCCGATTAGCTGACACGCACTGACATTCATTAAATTTAATTGTCTTTGTCTTTCACACTGCTACATCTCTAGTGAAAGTACTTTCCTCACTTTTGGACACACAAACACGCACACACACACACACACACATGTGCGTGCGCGTGCGCACGCACGCACCACGCATGCACACACGCACACACACACGCATGCACATACACACATACATACGTGCACAGGGCACACACACACTACATACACACACACTCGCACACACACGCACACTGAGTAGTTGACACACACTGACATTCATAAGTCGCATGAAGTTTAGATTCTCTCTCCCTCTCTCTCGCTGGCTGGCTCGATCTCTCTCTCTCTCACTCTTTGTCTGTGTCTCTCTGTCTGTCTGTCTCTCTCTCACTCTTTCTCTGTGTCTCTCTGTCTGTCTGTCTCTCTCTCTCTCTCTCACGCACACACACACACACACACACACACACACACACACACACACACATCTTGTTCGAATCTCTTGCCTTTCATGTGGCATACCACCACACAAAGTTTGACGTGACTCTGACTTTCCGTTCGGAAGATATCCTTGGGACAGACAGAAAAAAAGGTCATGACCTTGACCATGAATATTGTTGCTTGGATCTCTTGCTGTTCACACACAAAATTTGAAGGGGACTACGACCTTCAAAAACCCAGTGTATTCACTTCCATAATTTCCGTCAGTTTTTTCCAGATCTGAACTTCACGTTGGGAATCTCCCATTCCAGCTGTTACAGAGGCCAAATTTCTGGGAGTCATTTTTGACCAAAAACTTAACTTTCTCAGCCATATTAAAAACCTCAAAACTGCTTGCCAAAAGGCACTGAATATTCTGCGGGTCGTAGCACACACCGACTGGGGCGCTGATAAGAAAACTTTGTTGCACCTCTACAGAGCCCTGGTCCGTTCTAAACTGGACTATGGTTGTGCTGTCTACGGCTCCGCAAGACCCTCTTACCTCAAACTTTTGGACCCTATCCACCCTCAAGGGCTTCGTCTCTGTCTTGGAGCGTTCCGCACCACCCCCGTGTACAGCCTGTACGCAGAGGCGGCGCGAACCTTCGTTGTCCAACCGCAGGCTGAATGTCTTTGAATTTTACATCCGACTGTTCTCGAACCGCAGAATCCCGCCTATGACTGTGTTTTTGCCCTCGTTCCAATAAGTTTGAAAAAAAACCGAAAAAGTATTCCCCCGTTTGGGCTTCGTAGCAGCCTCCGGCGGAAAAGCGGGATAGAAAAAGGGAGTGTTTCCGTTTTTTTCCCAAATTCCGGATCAACCCGGGACCCTTTTTTACCCGGTTCGTTTTTGATCTTGCAGCTTTTTGCAAAGAGTTCCGCTCTTGGGTACAAGGCTTTGTTGCTGAGCTCTTTCCAAAAATTCCATCCTATCAAAAAGTTTTTACTGACGGTTCCAAAATTGAAGTGGAAGTGGCCTGTGCAGCTACTGCCCTGGGGCTCCCCTCAGATACTGTTTTTAAAAAATATTCATTTAGGTTTTTTATTTAAAATTATGCTCGGTTTTTTGGGTTTTTAAGATAATCCCACAATCTTCGAAAGGGGGCTTTCTGGGTTTTCGGTTCGCTGTCAGTTTGGAGGCCCCTGCTGGCGCAAACCCTTCAGCACCGAACTTTCTTCTTTGAACTTTTTAGCAGTTTTTAAAAAGGGACGGTTTAAACATTACTCTTGCTTGGGTTCTGGTCATGTTGGCATCGGCGGGAACGAAAGGGGTTTATGTTTAGCAAGAACGCCACAAGAGAAAAAAAGTCCACCCTTTTTATCCCCCCTCGCCGTTTAAACCCAAAAATTTAACGATTATGTGAGAGCCTCTGGGGAGGATTGGAACGCAGGAAAATAACAAACTCTTTAGATCGTCCAAACCTTAAGGACTTCCCCCCATCCACATCGGGAGGTCGTAAAGAGGAATACGGTTCTGTGCCGGCTGCACACCGGCCATTCGTATTTTACCCATGCTTACCTTTTAAAGAGTGAAGAAGCTCCGTGGTGCATTCCATGTCATGCGCCACTCACAATGAAACATGTTCTTTTAGAGTGTTGGGACTTGCACGATGTGAGACACAAACATTTTACGGCGGAGTCCATGAAGATCCTGTTCAGGGATGTCCCGCCTGACGTGATCCTTGAGTTTTTGAGAGAGATTAACATTTTTTATCTGATTAAGATTTTTACGGCAGAAAGATTTTAACAAAGTTTCTGGTGCGTTTGTAGACGATGTCATTTAACAGATGTGTGAATTTTTTTTTTTTTTTTTTTTTTTTTAAAATGACTAGTGAGTTGATTTTAACGTGGTGACAGCCCTGATATGGCCCTTTGCGGTCGGCTGGGCTATAAGCAACATTATCTTATCTTATCGGTTTACAATATTTGGAATGCACCATAAGCCAAATCACCTCCATGCTAAGTTTCAACATTCCTATGTTTTCCAGTGCTCGAGATATGGCTAAAAATAGGTTTTCAGTTTTCAAAGTCATTCGCCAAGGTTATGACCTTGACCTTGAAATATTTGTTTGGAATATCTTCCAACTAAGGTGGCACAACATCACATAAAATTTGAATTGCTTCTGTCTACCCGTTCAGAATACATGATTGCAACTAAAATTTCCCCACCTCAAATTTTTAGGGTCCAGCGATCTCCTTGACCTTGACCCTGATTGGCCTACAAAGGTCGTATGTCAAGGTCATGACCTTGTTCAGATCTCTTGCCATTCTTGTGCCACACCACCGCACAAAGTTTGACGCGACTCCGACATTCCGTTCGGAAGATATCCTTGCGACAGACAGAAACAAGATGCAAAGCATATAAACATACTCCCAGTTTTCAAAATCGCTTAAAAATCGGCCAAGTACTTTCTGAGATAAATAACGGCAAAATAACGGTTTTGATGGTTATTTAATGGATGTGCACTTTTGAAACTGGTGCTTTAGTCCTCACTGGGCCAAAGTCTATGTACCTACCAAATTTCATACAGATCGGACAATATGTCAAGAATAACGGTTTTTAACGGTCAAATTTTGAAACACTATATGGAAGTGCCATTTGTGTGTGACAACCTTTCTGTATACTAACTTTCATTAAAATCCACCAATATGTAAGAAAATAACGGCAAAATAACGGTTTTAACGGTTATATAACCGATGTACACTTTTGAAACTGGTATTTTAGTCATCACTGAGCGAAAGCCTATGTTCATACTGAACTTCATCCAAATCGGACAATATGTCAAGAATAATGTTTTTTTAACGGTCGAACTTGGAAACACTATATAGAAGTGCCATTTGTGTGAGAACCTTTCAGTATACCAAATTTAATTAAAATCCACCTATATAAGAAATAACGGCAAAATAACGGTTTTTAACTTGTTTAATCAATTTTTAGCGTTACATCACTTGCATATGGAAAGAGTCTCCGATTTGTCACAAGATCATCCAAACTGCTTATAAAACGGCCAAGTACTTTCTAAGATATTCCATAAAGAAGAAAAACCATTTTGGGCCGTTATAACCGATAGTAACGGCTATTCTGGTCAAATAAAACATCGGGCATCATCCATGACCCATAGTGAACATACCTACAAATTTTCAGAAAGACGGGCCAAGTACTTTCTGAGATATTCCATAAATAAGAAAAAACCGTTACAGCCGTTAGTAATGGTTATAACGGGGAAATTTAAACATCGGGCATCATCCGTGACCATTAATGAACATACCTATACATTTTCAGAAACATCGGCCAAATACTTTCTGAGATATTCCATAAAGAAGAAAAACCGTTACAGGCCGTTACAGCCGTTAGTAACGGCTATAACGGGGTAAACTAAAACATCTGGCATAATCTGTAACCCATAATGAACATACCTGCTAATTTTCATAAAGGTCGGCCAAGTACTTTCTGAGATATTCCATAAAGAAGAAAAACCGTTACAGGTCGTTACAGCCGTTAGTAACGGCTATAACGGTAAACTAAAACATCAGGCATCATCCATGGCCCATAATGAACATACCTACAAATTTTCAGAAAGATTGGCCAAGTACTTTCTGAGATATTCCATAAATAAGAAAAACCGTTACAGCCGTTAGTAATGGTTATAACGGGGAAATTTAAACATCGGGCATCATCCGTGACCATTAATGAACATACCTATACATTTTCAGAAACATCGGCCAAATACTTTCTGAGATATTCCATAAAGAAGAAAAACCGTTACAGGCTGTTACAGCCGTTAGTAACGGCTATAACGGTAAACTAAAACATCAGGCATCATCCGTGGTCCATAATGAACATACAAATTTTCAAAAAGATCGGTCCAGTAGTTTTGTCTGGAGCGAGTGGAACACATTTTGACCACGGACACGCGCACACACAGACACACAGACGGCACTTCCTGTTCTATAAGAACTGGGAGTACAAAAACAAACAAAACAAAAAAAACAAACAAAAAAAACAGAATGCGACGAATTTATACTTCTTTGCCAGTGGAACTGGGCAAAGAACAATTGAAAAATATATCGAACAAAACGGACGCTTACTTAGAGCCGGCCGTTTTGTCCAACCAGGCCGTTTTGTCCAACAAAAGATTGAAAGTCGGACAAAACAGCCGGGTTTTAGCCGTTTTGTCCGAGGTTGGACAAAACGGCCGGGTTGGACAAAACGGCCGGCTACAGGCGGCCCCAAGTTCATTAACAAGCAGTGCAATGGGTCATTCCTCATAGAATGCTGCTGTAAGAGTTAGTGAGATCTGTTCATGAAAACTTTTATATTTTTAGATAGAGAAATAAATTTGTCACCACATAAACAGTTGAACTCTTCCAAGGGGGTCATAAATTGTTCAGATCAAATAGAAATCTCTGAGGCCAAAAGCAGATCAGACCTGTCTTCACAAGGAGTTGTGGAAGTGCATTGAGTTGCTGCAATCAAAAAGGGAACAGGAAGAGCACCTACAAATACCCTGTCTCTGACTGCCAGCACTTTTAAACTGCCACAGACAATGAAGATGGGCTTGTTGAACATCAGAGTTATGTATATTCTGTCGCGAGTGAGGTGTTTCAGGTGCTTGAAGTATGGATATGTTTGGGATCAATGGTTTGGGGGAAATTTGTGGTGCCTGCTGAAAGGCTGTCCACGACAGGCCATGCACAGTTCCCACCAGTTGTGCGAACTGTGGTGATGGCCACTCCTTGTCCTCATGAAATGCCCTGTGTGGCCTCTGGAACAGTTTTTCCCAATGGTCAAAATGGAGGGAGGGGTGGGAATGGGCGGAAATAGGTGGACCCCTTTCTTGAAAGCCAAAAAAAAAGGTGCTTCAGTCGCAGTCAGGAATATTGTTCTCTGCAGCTGTATGAAATGTTCAGTGTCTATGTCAAGTCA
Organism: Conus ventricosus; assembly: GCA_018398815.1. Lineage (NCBI taxonomy): Eukaryota > Metazoa > Mollusca > Gastropoda > Neogastropoda > Conidae > Conus > Conus ventricosus. The sequence continues at coordinate 36,379,342 of CM031601.1, forward strand.
GATGGACATTTTCTGTTTTTCAAAATTAATCCTGGGAACCTGGGAACACCTGTTTCTGGAAAAGACAATCCTGCGAAGAAATCCGCTACTCCTCTTGTGAAATCTGGTGCCCATGGTGGAGGTGTAAAGCCCGCTGCCTCCCAGTGTCTCCAGCAAGCTAAGAAAGTCTGCTGCTGAGCTCCCAGCCTCCTTCCACTGCAACAGATGGGATCAGAAAACCCCCTCCCAAAGATCCTGGAGCTCTTCAGAAAGTTGCAGACAAACCATGTGTCAAGATGATGGGAGGTGGATGGGTCTCTGTCACAGGAAAAAATGGGTCAGAAGTAAAATGTTCCTGACCCCAACGAAAGGGAACTGGTTCTTCAAAACAAATTTTCTCTTCTACAGTTGAGATGGAATGAGATATCTACTGCTTTCATTTCCTTGTTGTAATGGTGTGATGTTATGGGTCAGGTCAAAACACATGCACAATTCACTACTTTCTTTTTAAACAAACTAGACATTTACCATAGCATCCGAACTCCGTATGACAAAAAGCACTATCTGACTCCACAACAAACTCAAATTTATAATTTCACTCTAAATTTATAATTTCACTCTAAATAACACAACCATAACATGACAGCAGTTCACATCGTTATCGTCATATTAAGAACACCTTTCACATACACATTTCCATATGCAGTAGAATTCCGTTTGTAACTCCTCTAAATTGAGAAGAGACGCACAGCAGAAGCTGAGAGAAAGCAAGCCATGCGCAAGGCCAGAGCTACCTCCACCTCTACTTTAGCACCCACCCACACGTGTCTCACATGTGGCCATTCCTTCTGGGCCCAGATCGGCCTCACCAGCCACCTGCGGACCCACACTCGGCAATCTTCCATCTGAGATTGAAGTCATGGTCATCTTTAAAATCGAAGGACGAACAACAAATTAATCTTTCTCCACAACCAACATTCTTCGATGGATAATTTTTCTCAAACTGTCGTAACTATTTTTTTTAATGACATTTTCTTTCAGCACAAAGAAAACCTCCATTCATCAGATACATCATCTCAATGGAACTATGACCTGAAAGTTCCGTGAATCCCTAAGTAATCTTTCCACAAGTTTCACACCAACATACCCAGTCTCCTCTTGCATACTTTCAGTCTTGATCTTGCTCACAGGTAGTCTCACCCATTGTACATGTTCACTTCCAGTCATAAGTTCTTCTGCTTCTTCTTCTTCCTTTTCTTCGTCGTCTTCTTCTTCATCATTGTCCTCCTCCTCTTCTTCTTTCCCTTCTTCTTCATCTTTGTCCTCTTCCTCTTCGACTTCTTGTTTCCCTACTCCTTATTCTCCTTCTCCTTTTCCTTCTTCTTCGTTGTCTTCTTTTTCTTCTTTGTCTTCTTCATCTTCAACTTTTTCTTGTTCTCCTTCTCCTTATTCTCCTCCTTATCCTTCTTCCAATTCGACTTCTTGTTCCCCTTCTTACTCTCCTCTTTTTCCTTCTCCTTCTTCTTTGTCTTCTTCTTCTTCTTGACTTCAGTATGATTTTTTCTTCTTTTCCTTTTTGCCTTTTTGTTAGCTTGTCAACAAAATTATTCTTTTTTTTAATCTTTATGTTCCTGACCTCTTTTCCTCTGTTCAACTTCTTTTTCATATGAGATATTTTCCCCAAAACGACTTTCCTCTCGGAGGTCCTATTCCCATCTGCCGCACTAACATTATCTGTGAGAACAGAGTTCACCCCACTACAAGCCTAAAGCACAAGAAGCCCCAATTACCTGTAGTCACACAGACCACAGTCGCACACACACGCATGGATATAGACTTAAAACTTCGATCAGTTCAAAAAACCTATTCACCCACACAAAACAATAGTCCAAATTTGAAAGGCCCACTTTACCAAAAAAAAAAATTAAATATGCAGCAGAACTCATGACCCCATGACATCATGACAAATAGAGTCAACAATATTCCATGTGAACATCTGGGATATATATTCAAATTTTGAGATGCAGCTCCTTTGTCAGAACCTTTGACCTGTTGTGGTAGCTTTGCAGGAAGCTAGAATTCAGAAACGGAAGCCTTTCACTCTGTGCAGCTTTTGAGATGCTCTCAAAACAAGAACCACTGCAGATGGAGTAGTGGGAGGAGTCTCGTTTATTCCTCCACGTCACTCCTGTGTTTAGCTCAATTGATTTATATACTTCCCTTCAAGCTTTAGCTGCTAGAATTACTTTGTGTACAACAGTAATAGTGTGTTTTTCATCTGTTGCGTGACAAGAGCTAGTCAGACTAACTTAGGAGCTTCCATGACCTTGTCTGCTCTTCGGTGATTTTAATGGGTACATTTCTCTTTGGGGTGTTGGATGTGACTTTTTAAGTTCAGTTTTTGATCAGAAATAACACCCAGAAGTTTGGCTTCGATTGTGTCTGGGTGCATTCCGCACCGCCCCTGTTTATAGCCTGTATGCTGAGGCTGGAGAACCATCCCTCTCGATCCGTCAGCTCAAACTTGCCTTGAACTGCTGTTTGAATCTCTCTTCTGACCCCCAAAACCCTGCATATGACTGTGTTTATGACTCCAAGTTCCAGAAGAAATTCGATGACCTCCCCAGTTCCATTTCACCCTTGGGAATTTGTATTCTTCCCCATTTGAACAATGCAGATATAGTCCTTAGTGTAGTTCGTGATTTATCCAAGTTTCCTGATGACTCACCATGGACTTTCTTTGCTCCTGAAATCTGGTTTGATTTAGCCTTGTACTATAAAGATACCACTAGTTCCGTGGTGTACAAGTCCTTTTTTGCCGAACTGTGTTTGAAGTTTCCATCCTTCAGAAGAATTTTCACCGACGGTTCCAAGTCTGAGGAAGGAGTTGCCTCTGCTGTGTTTTGTGCAACCGATCCCCCTCAGAGATGTTCAGAACACATTCCCACTGACAGCTCCATCTACACTGCTGAGTTGACAGCCGTGGTCCTGGCTCTTGAAATGGTCTCTAAATCGAAACGTAAAGATTTCCTCATTTTGTGCAACTCCCATTCTAATTTGGAGGCCATTGCCAGCTGTAGCTTCAAGCACCCTCAACTGTTGAGATTATTCAAACTATACACCTCTATGAAATCAGATGAACATAGTTTTTGCTTGGGTTCCCAGCCATGTGGGCATTCAAGGCTATGAAGTGGTTGATGAACTTGCCAAGAGTGCTACAAAAAAAGTTGAGCAGATGTGTCAAAGACCTGTGGCAAGAGGAATGGAACTTGCAGATGGTAATAAATTGTACAAAATCCGTCCAAACCTGAAAGAGTTTTTACCATGTTCCCAAGGTGGCTGTACAAAGCTAAATTGGCCAAACCTGAAAGAGTTTTTACCATGTTCCTGAGGCGGCTGTAAAGAAGAAACAGTTTTGCGCCGTTTGCATACAGGCCACTCCTTTTACGCACATTCTTATCTTTTAAAAGGTGAAGAAGCTCCATGGTGCATTCCATGTCATGTACCACTCGCAGTATAAAAAAATCTTTTAGAGTGTTGGGACTTGCATGGTGTGAGACATAAACACTTTTAAACACTTTACAGCAGACTCCATGAAATCCTTGTTCGTGATCTTGGAATTTCTGAAAGAGATTAATATTGTACATCTGATCTAAGATTTGACAGGGGAAAGATTTTTGGACAACATTTCCAGAGTGTTTTTAGGTATGTTTTAACCCTTTCACCGCCAGACGTTCTGTTTTGCATAAATTCCCATCGCCAGCCATTTAAAAAAAAAATCTTTTTTCATACCAGCATGTGTGAAATGGGGATATCTCTTGAACTAAGCAACCAATTCTCATGCTGTTTTTTTTGTAAAATGGAGAAAATAGACTGTACTTTTGTTAAATTATAGAATGTTAGTAATTGTTAGTCAACAACAGTTTCAAATTTTTGGTAATTTCAAGTAAAAAAAAAAAAAAGCAAAACAAAAGAATTGAATGTTATCTTTAGTCTCAACATGCTAAAAAAGAAGAAAGCGTGCCATCAAACTGAACGAAGAAAAAATACTCCACTCAACAAATGAAGACCAGAAAGTATGTAATATCCAACAGAAAAATGATGAAAACAACTATAAATGCACATACTCCAATAGCAGAAGAAGAGCTGGAAGTAGTCCACAGGTTGAATATCATCCTTTTTCACCAGCACTCCTGAAACAACAGTCAGAGGAATAAGTATTAATATACCTAATGAGGTGATAAAGAAAAGCAATTACACACACACACTCAAACACACACACACACACACACATATATCAGGCATGAAATTTGTTCACCTAAGGCGGATTTTCTGCCTATTTTTATCATCTGCGCGCCACCCCCCCCCCCCCCCCCCCTCAAAAGTGCCCCCCCCCCCCCCCCCCCCCCCCCCCCCCCCCCCCCCCCCAAAAAAAATTCCTGAAATAAACATTCGTTCGATGCTATTCCCGTTTGGACAATTTGCAACTCTGTTATTCTCAAAAGAGTCAACCGGTCACTTCCGCCGTTAATCAACATCCGGTCTTTTCGCACCTGTCGAACGTCGGACATCGTGAAATTGGCGAAGTTTGTCAAGCGCGTTGTGGTTTCACGGCAAAAAAAAAGGGATGAGAAACGATTAGAGGTGAGACTGGCTAGACCAGAAAGCGGACAATGTTCGAGTTGGTGATGTGTTTCGCAAATTAGACGAAATAGGCACTGCGTTTAGTGTTCCATGTGGGAAGATTGACCGACTGAATCAATGTTGTGATGAAAGCTTGTCTCATTGTTTTGAGTGAATGAGTCGGTATGCACATGTATATAGATCTTTTGAAGTATTATTTTCATTACTGAAAACATGAAAATGTTGCTTATTTGCCCTTCTTCTTAACAGCGCTGAAGTAGGGGTTTATTTGCAGTTTTAGGCCTTTTATTTCATAAAAAAGCTTCAGCTTCAGGGGGCTCTGCCCCCTCGCCCCCACCGGGGTATTGCCCCTGGATCCCTCTTGGGGCCTACAGCGACTCCCAGACCCCCGCCAATTTTTCACCCTTTTTTACTGCTGCTCACTTTCATGCCTGACATGTACACACACATAAACTTCTTGCACCTCACTGGCACACACATGAAAGAAAGAAAAAGGGAAGGGAATGCACACGCACGCACAAACTTTCTTATGCCCAACTGGTACACGCATGAAAGAAAGAAAAAAGGAACACACGCACACGCACACGCACACACACACACCACATGCACATGCACACACACACACACACACACACACACACACACACACACATTTCTTTCACTGTTGAAAACTATTTTTTTTATGAAAACAAAGTCATTCACTTGCCTGTTGGTCTCTAGAACCTAGGGAGCAATTTTTCTAGGGCCTGTGAGTCCAGCTGGTCATATAATTCCCACTCAAACTCATCTTTGCAGCACATCTCTGACGCATGTCAGTCGGCCACGCCCCTTTCGACGTTGTTCAGTTGCAAGCAAGCACTGCTTCCAATTCATTGTCTTTGAAGTGTTCATCACCCCCTATCAGTCTTTCGCTGACGGGGGTTTCAGGTCAGTCACTGCTAGTTGGCCCAGGGCCAACACCAACTCGCTTGCAGTGCGAGTTGCACACACAACGTTTGCCTCACGCTGGCTTAGCCTACTACTTGGCACGCGTCCAACACAGTCTCTGTGGTAATTCGGTCAAGCCTTCCCGATCACATTATGTTTCTTGGTCACAATCTGGGTTTTCTTCATCTGAATCGGGAGCAACCGACAGTCTATTCAGTATTTCCAGCACTTAAAGATTTGTTTAGATTTCTGCTTGCACTCCCCTTACTTTTGCAACTCACAAGTCGTTATTACCTTGAAAAAAAAAAAAACTTCATTCACACAACCCTTCAACCCTTACACCGCCGACGTCACATTTCTGCAACCAGGTGGCTCACCACCGACGTTGCCGAAATGTGACCAATTAATGTTGCCCAATTCCCGATACTCTCACTCTCCAGTTTGATGAGATAAAAAGCCAGCAATAAATGTCATAGTTGGGCGATTCCCTGACCTGTGCTCATAGCCATTTGCCTCATCAGAGCGCTGTTCAGTTAAGTGGGTTTTTTGTCTATTTATACTGATTGCTTTTTGATTCACTATGACATCACAAACAAGCACTTCAGGTACTCAGCCTCACCGTACATTTAACCCCTTGACTGCCGCTATTTTGTATCAGTTTTGCACTTCTGTGTGCCGGAGCGAAATTTGACTTTTTGCGGTAGGTTCACTAATTTGATCAGTGCTCATTTATTTGTGGAGATATCTCTTAGATTTTTGGCATGTTTTCTTCTTATACCCAGGGCTATAATATCTGCAAATAATATTTGATTTTGTTCATTCTGAGTATAATAAATAATCTTATAATTCAACTTTTAAAAAAAATTATATTTTGCAAGCATACAAAAACCCACAGCAGCGAAACAAAAAACATACAAACCCAGCCAAAAGTGGGCTTAGTGTTTACTGAACACCTGTGTAAATACTTGGTAGTGAAATTACAACCCACAATTGTTGTTTTATATGATAAATTTATGCATTTCTGGGGTACAGTACAATCCAGGTATCAAGGGACACAATTTTGTTTTCTTAGGTTCACTGATATGCCCAGTGCTCTTTCAATTCTTGACATATATCTTAGATACTTGGGAAATTTTCTTGTTATATCCTTGGCTACAGCCAGATATCACAATAGTTTGATTTTGTTTGTAATGAGTAGACCAGAAATATATATAATGATGAATGTTTTGTTTGAAAAACAGACACTTTCAGAACATAAACAAAACTATAGCACTAAAATCACAATGAAATACCACAAAAACTGGTGTTGGTATCCTTTGAACTTCAGGACAAACATCTGTATTCACAATAAAGCTTGACAGTGCATAAAATGTTTAGCAACCCATATCATAAGGGGCACTCCAGCCCAGGTAACGCGGGAAAGAAGATGGGAATTTAACATTATCCACAGCATCAGTCCGCACATCTTGCAAGCCTTTGGGATTGGGTCTTGTTTAGCATAGAAGAACTAACAATAACAACACTAATTGTAACTTACAATTATTCTGTCAGTTTTCTTTCAACATGGGGTTTGGTTCACTCATAAACAAAGTGCGATTGATAAAAAGCCATCCCCACAGAAGGTAAAAAATAAACATTCCCAAAACCAACCACACAACCCCCCCCCCAAAAAAAAAAACTGCTAAAGATAGGACTGAGCTACAAAAGGCCACACCACAGATGATGAAAGCACACTAACAACTGAAAATACACCGGTTCCCAGAGAATACACCACACCACAGAACCAATGGACAGAATGGATCAGGATCCCACACTACTCCCCAGAAATGCCAGTTATAGTTGACTCGCGCGCACACACACACACATACACACACACACACCACACACACACACACAAAACACACACACACACACTGCACAGCACCATATTAAAAAGCAAAAACCCCACACACACACACACATGCCCCCACACACACACACACACACACACACACACACACACACAGAGCACCACATGCAAAGAAACCACACACACCACACCATGCACAAAATACACAAACCCACGCACACACACACACACGCACACAAGCACAATGTATACCCACACCATGCACAAGCACTGCTCTCTCTCTCTCTCTCTCTCTCTCTCTCTCTCTCTCTCTCTCTCTCCTCACACACACACACCCCAATCAGCACACAAAACCACAAAACACACACACACACACAACACAAGCCACACACCACACACACACACACACTACAAAAACCCAACTCCATGGAATCCTCGGCTTGAAATTGCCAATTTTTACCTTGATACCTAGATCCCCCCGTGAAAGAAAGGTCGAGATTTGGGCGATCAGCACGGGCCATGTCCATTCTGAACATGTTCAGACTGACGAGTGCCACACCCTCTTCCTCTGCCACGCCCCCTCACACGGGACCCTCGCCATTGTCCAAAACCCCCCCCCTTTCCCTCGACTCTCCTCCTGCCTCCCCAAGGAAAGGAAGGAGGGGGCACTCGACATAGACGGATCGGCTCGTTGCTCTTCGATTCGGCCCCACTTGCGCCGTATCGCTCGGTTTGAAATCGGGATCAGCTTCGCACCAACCCCCAGTCTCCGATAGCAAAGGGGTGGTTTGATTGTGATCGCTTTATTCCTCCTCCGAATTCGCTTCATTCCACTCTTTGAAGTCTTCATCATCGCTTTCAGGGTCTCGATAACTTCTTGAAGCACTTCAAGAGCATTAGATTTTTGAAACGGCACGCGCTTGATCGAACGCCTGCTCGACTTGCCATCTTGAACCGAAAATGACTCGCGAACTTGCTGAAGTTATCGCCCGAACGGACACGAGCCGTTCAGTCAGTGACCCGTGAAAGGGAAGAAACTGTCCTTTAGGGTTCCGAAACTGTTTAAACCATTTTTTCTCCTTGCCCCCGTTCTTTAAATCGCCGAATTTGATGATGAATTATCTCGAACGCCGTTCATGCAAGGGCAGTCAACGGGCTAAAACAGAATTTTAAGAACTGTATCTGCCGACATGAACAATGAATCAAAAGACAAACCCCGCACTTTCCACCTCTTAGGTCTCCTACAGGCAAGATAAACAACACTCGCGACAATGAAAAGAAGAACAAGCAATCACTTATCAAATTTGGCGCAAGATGGGCGTTGTTGTTTATCATGCCTGAAGAAGACCTAGAGGTCAAACGCGTCGTGTTCATGAGTGTCGGATACAGTATTTAAAGATTTTTTAACTTGTGAGTTGACTTCAAGGGATGATGCTCTGATATGGCCCTTTGCTGTCGCAGGGCTATAAGCAACATACAGTATTAAAAGGGTCTATTTTAGAGATTTTTGATAATTTGTTAAAAACAGGTTACATGTATAAACTACAGTATGGTATTCATTAAAAAAAAAAAAAATCGCCGGAAGAATTTAATAGATAAAAAAACCATTTTTGCACACCTGTTCAAACCCTGCGCGGAAACCGAAAACCCTGACGTCACTGATGGACTGGCCGTCAGGCGCGACCTACACAACAGGGAACGCCAAGTGAAATCAACATGGTGCGATCCCCCCACGCGTAAAAAGTCATGAGGGGGTGGCAGATATTGTTTGTTAGGCGAGTGCAGCGCTCTGCAGGAGACAGATATTCTTTGCACACCTTTTCCATATGATCCAGATACTCGAAAAAAGGGATTCGGTTGTGCAAACATCCTGGGCCGCTAAGTTCTCTTTCACGTAAATTCCCGCTGGACCACGGGAAAAGAGCTATTCCGCAATTGCCGAGCCCGTTTGAGTGAATCAAAAACATTGTCTGCATTGTGCGCGTATACTTTGAAGGCGGAGTGGTGAGCTCGTACAGATGAGTACGATAGTCGCACGTTTATTCTGTTCTTATCTATGGACAGATCACACTTGTTAAATTGAATGAACGCATTAGGCTGAGGAAGGAACTCTGCTCCGGCTGTATGACATCCACTATCTCTTTAAACATCTCCCGAAACCGTCTCCAGACCCTTCAAAGTCACAACCATATCTGGATCACAGGTACTTTCCACGCTCCTGGAGAAGCCCATTCCTTCGATTCCTACACCTGGAAAGACCTTACCAACCTTCAATTTCATCCAGTAGCTCTGACAGCCGCCTCTGCAAGCCAATGGAAAGGGTCAACTCCCTCTGATGTGGAAGCTGGAAACCGATGGGAGTAGGCTGACGGTGAGGTCCTGACCCAATAGTAACCCGCCTTTCTCCTTTTCTGTTTTTTCCTTCCTTATTTGGCCCTTTTCTATCTTCGTCCCCTTCAAGTCTTCTTTTCCTCCTCTTTCCTCGGGTTGGTCTTCTTAATCCGCCGCTTTGCCCGGGGGTGCGACCTGTGACGAGGGGATGAATTTCCCGGTGTTGAGAGGGCCGGTCTTAACCCCAACAATTTTTTGGCACGGAAACCCTCCTAGACGGAGGTACACTCTGGCGGTGTATTAATCGTTTTCGCTCCCCCTTCTTGGCTGGGTCCAAGGGCCATTCTCCGGCTTGCCAAGGTAACCCTGCAGGGGCTCAGCTCTCTTTCACCAGCTTGGCACCAGCCATTCGTAGGTTACCCACATACCTTTTAAAAAGTGAGGAAGCTCCGTGTGCATTCCAAGTCATGTGCCACCTGCTTCTGTACCGGCCCATAAAACGCTCACACAGGTCCCCCTTAAACTGCTCCCCAGGGTCCACCTTAAACTGCTCACACCCCCACCCCATGTTAAAATTGCTCACACACCACCCCAAATTAAAACTCTTCCACCACCCCCTGTAAAAACTGCATTTCCACAACCAACCCATGTTAAAAATGCTCACAAAAGCCCCACCTTCAAACTGCTCACACACAACCCATGTTAAAAACGCCTCACACACCACCCCATGTTAAAACTGTCAAACCAAAACTGTTTCCAAGCGCCCATGTTTAAACAGCTCCCACACATGTAAAAAGCTCCCACCACCCCTTGTTAAAAAAAAACGCTCACCACCCCCCCCAAAAGTAAAAAACCCCCCCCGGGTCCCCCCCCCCAAAAAACCCAACAAAAAAAAAACCCCCATGTTTAAAAATGCTCCCCCAAAAAACCACCCCAAAAAGTTTTTAAACACCAATGCTCCCCAGGGGGGGGGCCCCCCCCCCCCCCCTTTTCCCAAAAGACGACCGATTGGGACTGAAAGAAAAGTGGGTCGTTTTGAGAAACGCAACGATTTTGGCTTTAAACAAATCTTAAACTTTGCATGAAAACGTGACGAGGGTTCGAAACCACTGTGCCCAACGGAAGAAGGCAAAGAAGCAATGTCCGAATTTAAATACCGCGGACTTGGCCTTGTCATGGACCTGGATTTGTATATCATTTCTGCTCGGTGTGCAATTCAGACTTCTCATCGGACATGGGGGAGCAAATGACTGCAAGCGCCATATCTCGGGGAAAAAAATGCACAAAGAGACAGCCTGCGAGTGCCCCAGTAGAAGATCACATCGTTGTTTACGAAATCCAGCGAGAGCAGCCGTCAGACCCACACACGGAAGATCACCAACGCAGAAAGCTGTTGTGTGGCTGATCTGCGAAAACATCTTGTCCTGAGCTGTGCTGAAAAGATAGTGGCGAAAATGAAAGGTCCTTTTCATTTCGCCACTATCTTGTCAGCACAGTCAGGGCACACACACACACACAATATATTTTTTTTTTTTTTTTTTTGTGGGGGGGGGGGGGGGGGGGGGGTTGTACATTAGGTTCTCATCAGTGGTTTTCATCTGGGGGTGACTGCTGTGTAAGTTACAAACTGTCAAGTTATCACCTTTGAATTGCCCTGAAACTCCTGTCCTGAGTCCGTCATCTGCCTCATCCCAAGGTTTTTTATTCTGTTTTGTTGTTTTTGTTCCTTTTTACTGTTTTTATTTTTTGTTAAAATGTTAAAAATGTAGTTGGAGTTTTGTACACATTATTTTGTTCTTTGTTAAAAATGTATTGGAGTTTTGTACACCATTTGTTCAAAAACGCCGTGTATTACGGTCCGTGGAATTACTGAAGGAAATGCAAAATTACTGAAAATCTCTGTGGTTATTACTGATGAGCCAACATGAGGTAGGCAGGTCTGGCATTAAGGCTTGAGGAAGGAGACTCTGCTCCTGGCTGTAATGACATCCACATCTTCTTCTAAAACATCTCCCAGAAAGCGTCTCCCGACCCTTCTGAAGTCAACAACCATATCTGGATCACAGGGTACTTTCCACGCTCCTGGAGAAAGCCCATAAACATTCCCATTCCTTACACCTGGAAAGACCTTACAACCCTTCAAATTACATCCAGTAGCTCTGACCAGCTGCCTCTGCAAGCTAATGGAAAAGGGGGGTCAACTCCCGTCTGTGTGGGGAAGCGGAAACCGATGGCAGATAGGCTAACGGTGAGGATCCTGACTAAAAGTAACCCGCCTTTCTCCTTTTCTTGTTTTCTGCCTTCCTTATTTGGCCCTTTTCTATCTTCGTTCCCCTTCAAGTCTTCTTTTCCTCGCTCTTTTCCTCGCTGTGGTCTTCTGAGATCCGCCGCGTTTGCCGTGCGGTGCGACCTGTGACGGAGGGGGAAAGGATCCAGGTGATTGAGAGGGCCAGCGTCTTTAACAATTATTTTTGGGTCGGACCCCTCCTAGACGGGAGGTACAAATCTGGCCTGGGTGTATTAATCGGCTCCCCTTTTGGGGCTGGGTCAAGACGGCCAGTTCTTCGGCTTGCCAAGGTAACCCCCGCAGTGCTCAGCTCTCTGTTCACACAGCTTGCGCACCAGCCATTCGTATGTTACCCGTTCATACCTTTTAAAAAGTGAGGAAGCTCCGTGGTGCATTCCATGTCATGTGCCACTCTGCTCTCTGCTCACACAGCGCCCACTTAAAACTGCTCACACAGGGTCCCACCTTAAAACTGCTCACACGGGTCCCACTTAAAACTGCTCACACACCACCCCATGTTAAAATTGCTCACACACCACCCATGTTAAAACTGCTCACACACCACCCCATGTTAAAACTGCTCACACACCACCCCATGTTAAAACTGCTCACACAGGGCCCCACCTTCAAACTGCTCACACACAACCCCATGTTAAAACTGCTCACACACCACCCCATGTTAAAACTGCTCACACAGCGCGCCCATGTTAAAACTGCTCACACAGCGCCCCATGTTAAAACTGCTCACACACCACCCCATGTTTAAAAACTGCTCACACACCCACCCCATGTTAAAACTGCTCACACACCACCCCATGTTAAAACTGCTCACACAGGGCCCCACCTTCAAACTGCTCACACACCACCCCATGTTAAAACTGCTCACACACCACCCCATGTTAAAACTGCTCACACAGGGCCCCACCTTCAAACTGCTCACACACCATCCCATGTTAAAACTGCTCACACACCACCCCATGTTAAAACTGCTTGCACACACACCCATGTTAAAACTGCTCACAAGGGCCCCACCTTCAAACTGCTCACACACCACCCCATGTTAAAACTGCTCACACACCACCCATGTTAAAAACTGCTCACACAGGTCCCCCCTTTCAAACTGCTCACACACCACCCCCATGTTAAAACTGCTCACACAGGGTCCCATGTTAAAACTGCTCACACACCACCCCATGTTCAAACTGCTCACACAGTGCCCCACTGTTAAAACTGCTCACACACCACCCCATGTTAAAACTGCTCACACATCACCCCATGTTAAAACTGCTCACACACCACCCCATGTTAAAACTGCTCACACAGCGCCCCATGTTTAAACGGCTCACACACCACCCCATGTTAAAACTGCTCCACACAGCGCCCCATGTTAAAACTGCTCACACAGGGTCCCATGTTAAAACTGCTCACACACCACCCCATGTTAAAACTGCTCACACACCACCTCATGTTAAAAACTGCTCACACAGGCCCCATGCAGACTGCCTACCATCCCGGAGTATCCGTATTTGTCCCCCGAAATAATAAAATCATGCAGCCTGTCCCTGGAATCCACTTTTTTATTCGATGTCCCGCGAAAAAAAAATCCGGGAGAAAAAAAAAAGAAAAAAAAAAACAGAAGTCAAGTTCGTTTAGCCGATCACCGACTGACCGACTTTGGTCGTGGCCATCCCGACCAAATCCGTCGAAAAGACCCGAACATTGCCGAACTGATCAGTGCGCATGCGCATACACCGTCTTCCCGAGTTTTGAAAGCGAGAAAAATGGACGCGAAACAGGGAAAACGAAAAAATGGCGATCTCGACAATGGGCCTACTGTCAAGAAGAAGAAACGTCAGCAGACGTTCCTGTCGAAATATACGGAAACCTGGCCGTTCATCAAGCGTGGCAAGATCGAGACATACGAGTCGTGTGAAATTTGTGCGTGTGAGTTCTCCATCGGATCTGGAGGTAGGGACGAAATAACCCGTCACGTCGCTACTGAGAAGCACAAGAAGAACACAAAAATCCGTGAGAGCGAGAAATCTTGCAACATTAGGGATTCTTTCAACGTGCTCAGACGTCAACCAGTCAGGAAACTTTTGACTCATAAGAGCTGAAACGTTGATGGTTGACCTTGCAGCTGAACTGAATTTGCCGATGGCCGCGTTGGACAAGTTAAACAAAGGAGTTAAATTATGTTTCCTGACTCGGACATCGCAAAGAAATTTCAGTGCGCTAGAACAAAGGCACGGCGATTTTGAAAGAAAATGCTGCCCAAGTTACCCTTACTCTCGGGGATAGAATGAAAAAACAGCCTTTCACAATTTCAACAGATGGAAGCAATGACAAAGGAGGACAGAAACTTTTTCCACTGATTGTGAGGACTGTTGATCCAGACACTATGGAGACACTATACAGCTGCAGGATTTGAAGAGTGCCTATTACCGTTCTCTTCAGCCTGCAGTGCAGGACCTGAATTAACCAAAAGCCATGGTAGAAGTTGTACATAGTGTAAATAAAGGTAAGCTTTCACTTTAATGTTGATGTGGTTGTGATATGTGCTACCGCTGCATGTGTCCCTGGAAATCAGTCTGTGTCCCTGGTTTTGAAAATGTATGTCCCTGAAAGTGGCGGAAGGGGGTAGGCAGCCCTGCCCATGTTAAAACTGCTCACACAGCGCCCCATGTTAAAACTGCTCACACACCACCTCATGTTAAAACTGCTCACACAGCGCCCCATGTTAAAACTGCTCACACACCACCCCATGTTAAAACTGCTCACACAGCGCCCCACCTTCAAACTGCTCACACACCACCCCATGTTAAAACTGCTCACACCCCACCCCCATGTTAAAAGTGCTCACACAGCGCCCCATGTTAAAACTGCTCACACAGCGCCCCATGTTAAAACTGCTCACAGCGCCTCATGTTATAAAACTGCTCAAACACCACCCCATGTTAAAACTGCTCACACAGGGCCCACTTAAAACTGCTCACACACCACCCCATGTTAAAACTGCTCACACACCACCCCATGTTAAAAACTGCTCACACAGGGCCCACTTAAAACTGCTCACACAGCGCCCCATGTTAAAACTGCTCACACACCACCCCATGTTAAAACTGCTCACACAGGGCCCACTTAAAACTGCTCACACAGCGCCCCATGTTAAAACTGCTCACACAGGGCCCCATGTTAAAACTGCTCGCACACCACCCCATGTTAAAACTGCTCACACAGGGCCCACTTAAAACTGCTCACACAACCACCCCATGTTAAAACTGCTCACACAGGGCCCACTTAAAACTGCTCACACACCACCCCATGTTAAAACTGCTCACACAGTGCCCCATGTTAAAACTGCTCACACACAACCCCATGTTAAAACTGCTCACACACACCCCATGTTAAAACTGCTCACACACCACCCCATGTTAAAACTGCTCACACACCACCCCATGTTAAAACTGCTCACACAGCGCCCCATGTTAAAACTGCTCACACACCACCCCATGTTAAAACTGCTCACACAGGGCCCACTTAAAACTGCTCACACAGGGCCTACTTAAAACTGCTCTCACAGGGCCCACTTAAAACTGCTCACACACCACCCCATGTTAAAACTTCTCACACACCATCCCTGCCTACAGCTGTTTGTTCACCACCACTCAGTATGGCTACTCACTCATAATTGCTCAGTGGAAAATGCTCACACAACATGCTTTGCCAGACTGCTCACACACCTTCCCTCAGTAAAGTTGCTCACATGCTACCCTTCGTTAGAACTTGCACACCATTCCACAGTAACACGCAACACACACACACACACACACACACACACACACACACACACACACACACGAAGCGCATACACACAAAGCACACAAACGAAGCAATAAAACAAAGCAGAACAAGATATAACAGATATGTGTAAAAAGGTGGTATGTCCTTGACCGTGGTCTTAGCGAAGCAGCCTTGGTGAAACTGGTGAGGAAGATGAGCTGGCAGTGTATCCCCATCACACCTACACGCTGAAACCTTTGACCTTGGCCCCACAAAGGGCGACCAGTGTTGACCTCATCACATTCTCCAGTTACCGAGATAATGTCCTGAGTAAGCATATTTTTTTTTATACATTGTTGCTGAAATAATGTAGGTATTCAAAGATGATTTTTTTTTTCTAAGTGCAGATGTGTTCAGAATACTTTGTAGTGGATAGAGCTTAGTTTTTCTTAACAAAGTGATAAATTTTTGTGTTCGTATCATACTACGTAGCAGAATTATGATTTTAAAAAGAATTTTAAGGCAGAAAATTTCAAAAAAGTGACAATTTGCATGGAAACCACTTGAATCCATTTCTGCATTCTCCATTGACATGTATGATGTGAGACAAAACACTTACAGCAGATTCCGTGAAAACCTTGTTCAGATATGTCCCACCTGATGTGATCTTTGAATTTCTGAAGGAGATTAACATTTTCATCTGAACTAAGGTTTTACGGAGTAAAGAGTTTTAAAAAAAATTTTCTGTGTGTTTTTTAGTTGGGTGTTTTAAAAGGGTTGTGTGAATCAGTTTTTTTTTTTTTTTAATGACTTGTGAGTCGACTTCAGCATGGTGACAACCCTGATATGGCCCTTTGCGGTCAGCTGGGATATAAGCTTTGCATATCACGAATCATAAATCAAGGCGAGACAGATGAGGAAGACACATTTGTCAACTGTTCGAGATTCAGTTCGACAGGTCAAAAACCAATACAAGTCACCTGAGCAGAGTTCAAAATGCAGCACAACAGTTGATTACAGGCAGGATGAAATGAACACCTGTCCAGGCAATGGAAAAATACACGCGTCACCTCCCCCTTGAAGACGGACGTGAGGTGAAAGTCAACAGCTATAGGGAGAAGCTTCTGCACATGCCCCTCCCACCCAATGCATGCCAGAATAAAGAATCTCGCCAAGAACAGGCTGAAGCGGAAGAGTTTCAACCACCTCTCCTAAAGTCTACGCAGCCGAAATGAAGACCTGCTGCCTTTGTCCTCAACTGAAATGGAAATGCTTCCTGACTTTGAGGATCCAGATGACCTCCAAAAAGAAGTCTCAGTCATCACAGAAGTTCCTGGCATAGACGAGGATTGCCAAGCCTCTTCCTGCTGAAAGCTTTGTCATGGCGGATGATTGGTGACCAGTACAGTCTCAGTGAGTGGACACATGTCTTCATGGATGGATCCTCAAAGGGAGCAGTGAAGAAGGGAGGAGAAGGCATCTTCACCAAACACACTGATGGGAGACTGACCCCCACAGCCTTTCCAACTGGAAGAATTTCCTCCAGCTACAGAGCAGAGTCAGCAGCTCTACTCCATGGTTCACAAGGGTACAGAGAGTCGAACAGCCCACCACCCAAGATTGCTTTCTTCACTGACTGCAGATCCCTGCTGCAGGGACTTTAGAGCAACAGAAGTGAACAGCAGCTGAAAAACATCAGAAAAGCCCTGCATGATCTTTCAAGACTGTAAAGATATCGTGTAGCAGACTACACGAGCCTCGTTCTTGAATTGTAAAGGTCATTTCCGCCAGCCTCGATTGGGGCGAAACAATGTTTTTGTTCACCATATCTGCAGATTACAGTTTGCTGTTTGTTAACGAAGTCTTCTTGTGTATTTACGAATGATCTAGCTCGACTACAGCTACTATCAGTTCGTGGCAGCGGTAAAGAACTTTCCTCCAGAGGAATTCAATTCATGAAAAGAAGTATGGCATTCAAACCACCAGAAAATTTTGATTTTTCAAGGCCTGAAGTGCGGCCAACATGGAGACGATTTCTTCGTTATCGAACGGCAGCGAAACTTACGACTGAGGACTTATGTACAAGTGAGTGCACTAATCTGTTCGATGGAGGAAGAAGCTGAGAAGATTTTTGGAACTTTCAATGTTCGTAGAAACGAAGTTGAAGACAGAAACAATCCTAATCACACATTTGAAGATATAATTGAAATGTTCAATAGGCACTTCAATCCCAAAGTCAATGTCATTCATGAAAGAACTGTGTTTCATCAAAGATATCAAGGTGCTGGAGAGAATGTGGAAACTTTCATTCGCTCACTCTATGACTTCGCTGAACATGCAGACTTTGCTGACAAAGATGGCGCAATTAGAGATTGCCTTGTAGTAGGATTAAGAGACAAAGAACTCTCAGAAAAGCTACAACTACAAGCTGACCTCACCTTGCAGCAAGCAATCATGCAAGCCCGTCAATATGAGCAAGTCAAATCACAGCTTTTGGAACAAAGAACACAAGTTTATGCCGTGAATTCATGTCCTGCAGTGGGCAGTTCACGTGGCAATACACAAGCTCGATTCCAAGGCAACAGAAATCATCAGCAGGCTGCATCTCACTTCAACTCAGTCAGAGGAAGAGGTTCCAGAGGAAATGGTTGTGGTGGTCATGTTTCTGCTGGCTACTGTTAAGTTTGTGCGTGTTTGTGATCATCGGTGATGATCTGAATGTACTAGATAAGTTTAGAACAACATCTGGATTAGATGAAGCGTTCGTTGTCGCTCACTCATGTCTCCAAGTTCTGGCCTCATAGTTACGTCAAGGGAGATAATGCTAATTGATTGTGCACCGGAAATAATTGTTTATAGTCCACTGGTACGAATGTTCGGTAATCATAACATCTCCCTTTTTTTTAATGTTTTTATTCTGTTAATCCAGTTCTCATTTATTCAGACTCTCTTCTGTAAAACACTGTCATAATGGAGTTAGAATTTAACAGTCCATTCTATTTGGAACTCGCACAGTGTGGCCACTCCTGGTTCTGTATGGTGCAGGTCCAGTGTTGTCAGAAGGGACAGGTGTTGGTTCAAGTACTTGGTCTGGAGTGTCGGAGTTTGGAATCCTGGCACTCTCTGTGGTTCCACTTTGGTCTTGTGCTGCATGTCTCAGGAAACGACGATTGCGCCGGTAGACTGCACCATCATCAGTCTGCACTGTTTATGAACGGGGTTCAGCACATTGGTTGGTGATGACAGCAGGTTTCCAACTGTCTCCTCTGGACAGTTGCACATGGATGCGATCACCAGACTGCATTGGTGGCAGGGGGTGTGCAGTCCTGTCATAGTACCGCTTTTGATTGGACTGGAGTTGAGCACGTCTGTCCTGAAAACGGCTGTGCTCTATTGCCTTTGGAATTAAATGCCTGTTGGTGGTAGGAAGGATGGAACGAAGTTGACGTCCCATTAGAAGTTGGGCTGGTGATGCCAAATTGTCCACAGGCGTGCTGTGGTATTCCAGTATGTTGAGCACGGGACTTTGGTTCTCTCGCTTGGCCTTGTCGAGTATGCTTTTGACAGTTTGGACTGTTTTTTCTGCGAGACCGTTTGATTGAGGATATCCTGGGCTCGAAGTGATGTGATGAAAGTCCCATGTTGAGGCGAAGTTTTTGAAGTCTTCGGATATAAATTGAGGACCGTTGTCACTCATGACTGTTTCAGGAATCCCATGCCGAGCGAAGTGAACAGAGAGTTTTCTGATGACCATAGCAGATGAGGTGTTGGGTAATTCATCAATCTCAAAGAATCGGCTGTAGTAGTCAACAGAAACCAAGTATGATTTGTTGTTTCATGTGAATAGGTCCACTCCTATCTTTTCCCATGGGCGTGAAGGAATAGGATGAGGAAGAAGGGGTTCCTTGGGATTTGACCGTGCACTTGGGGTACAGATGTGGCACTTGGCAATGTGTTTTTCAATGTCGATTGCCATACCTGGCCAAAACAAGATGTTTCTTGCTCGCTGTTTGGTTTTTTTCAACTCCAAGATGACTTGTATGAATTTTTTTGGATCATTTCTTACCGGAGAACTGTTGGGATCAGGATCTTCTCCCTTTTAGGAGAATGTCATCAATGCTTGTCAGTTCATCCCTGAAACTCCAAAATTCGAGGATGTTTTTGTTGCAGTCTTGCCGTCGGTCTGGCCAGCCATCATGGATGGTTGATTGCAATATCTGTAGTTGTTTGTCCTCTCTGGTGGCCTCCGGATTTCTTGCATTTTGTTGTCACTGATGGGCATATTGTTGAGAACACTGTGGACTAGTCATATTTCTGTAGTTGTAAGAACATCCGTTGGAGGCGTGTTGGAGTGTTTTCAAGATATTTTTTTGCAATGGACTCCAAAGGTTTGTGGTCTGATTCCACTGTGATCTTCTGACCATAGATATATTGATGAAACCGTTTGCATCCAAAGACGATTGCCAGAAGCTCTTTTTCGATCTGTGTGTAGTTCTGTTTAGTTTGAGTGAGAGACTTGGATGCGAAAGCGACTGGTTTTCCTTCTTGGAATATGGCTGCACCAAGTCCGAACTTGCTGACGTCAACTTGCAGTGTTACTGGTTTGGAAGGGTCAAAATATGCAAGAACAGGCTGGCTTAGGATGGCAGACTTTGCTTTTTCCAGTGCTTCTTGCTGGGGCTTGTCCCAAAGGAATTCTGCATCATCCCTGAGTAGGTCACGCATTGGCTTAGTGACGTCTGACAGCTGTGGGGCAAACTTGGCGAGGAGTTGATATGCGATGTGGTTTGAGTTCTTTTGTTGTTTGATGGGCCTGTCCTGACTGCTTCACTTCAGATTCTTGATTTTCTCTCCACTCTCTTCAGTACCACATTCCAACTCAGTTTCTCCTGGGTTTAGGTTTGGGGGAGGTTTTGTTTTTTTCTTCCCGGCTGGGGGACAGTCCAGTTGGCTTTGCTTTCAAGCAGTTCATGTTTGGTGGTTCTGTGCAGGGGACTGAGATCCTGGATGAGAGGGCCAGGCTCAAACACGTCCTTTGGCTGGACTTTCTCCTAGACAGATACATTGGCCGGGTTGCTAATCGGCTTCTGGGCTGGGTCAGAACATGTTTCCACTGCTGGATTAATGCAGTGTAGTCTTTCCTTACTGTGGGGATGGTTGGTTTTTCTTTTTCGTTATTCTATCCGAAGCCTGAGGGGTCGACATTGGTGTTCTTGGCCTGGCCCCTTAGTTGGGGGGAGATAAACTTGGAATATGGTTTTTTCAAAAACTTCCTCCCCAAAAAGAGAGGAAGGCTACCCTAAGGGATTGATTCGGATTCAGCGATATGGATACGGGTAGGTCCGACAGAGTACAGGTTTTCTGGGCTTTCCTGTTGCCTTGTTAATTTGGCCGGGCTATTGTACCCCTTCAAGCCCTTTCCACCCTTTTTGTATCCAAAAGATGCGTTTCCGCGGTGATGCGAGGGGGAATGAGTCCTTGATAGAGGTGCAGGCGGTTCACTTCTATTTGCATCACAAATAGACAATCTTGGCAGGGTGCTAATGGCCCCTTCTGGGCTGGGAGACAGACTCCCTCGCCAAACCCCTAAGTTCATCGTCCAGCGGGATTCGCTGTCGGGGGAATTTATCTGTTTGTCGATAGAGCTGAAATTAAGACTGGTACTGGCCTCCCAGTTGGGGAGGAGTGCGCAGGATGATGGTAAAAAAACTTCAAGAGGGGAGGCCACCATCAGGAATTTTGATTCGTACCGTGTCGGCCTACAGGTCATCAGTTCTGGTTGACTCTGATGAAGGGCGTGTTCAGCATACCTTTCCGTCCCCGTTTTGCTATGCCAAAAGGGTTTGAGCCGTATGCAGGGACCTCGTCTCAGAGGATGAGGATGGTCCGTGTTTGCTGCAAATGCAACCCACTGCTGGGCCGTGTACAAGATCAGGCCCCACATTAATTCTAAACTGCGTGTGGCGATATCTTCTGTTAAACGAAATTATCGGATTCAGGGATACGGATGTCAGGTGAAGTAAAAAAGTTTGAAATGGAAAATTTTCCTTTTTGTGCGGCCCCAGCAGGTGGGGCATCAGACGCCGCGCCTTCTATGTTCGCTGTACAAAAGTTACAATTCCCCCGATGAGTCTTCAGGTGCAGACTTTTTGGCCATTCACATTTTCGAAGAGGTATGCGGTGTACTTGCTGCAAGGCAGGTCCACACCTTCAACCCAAATGTGCTACCTGCGGTGGGCGAAAATCCTCCTCTTCCAAGACTGTCCACTTTGGATTCCAACATCTGCTATTCAGAGATAAAAATACAGCAAATTCGGCCCCGCGTTCGTCAACGCCACGCCTGTCCGTGCTGCGGGCGAGAGTTCAAATCCCATGTCAGTGGTGCAGATGATGCTTAAGAAGACTTCAACCGGTACATCCCAATTCCAGACCCATTCTGCCCTGGTGAGGCAAAAATCGCACGCAGGTTGAAGTCTACAACACTGTCCAGTAAAAACACAACCCCTCAATCCTTTCCATCCCGTGGGGCACTCAACGTTGAAGTGGTAGATAAACCTCACCTCTCCCATTCCCGCCCCTTCTTCACCATGTTACAAATTCCCATTGAACAACCGTGCATCAAATCCAATTTAGAATTGCAGCTTTAGCAGACTTAAGAAACCTTCCTCTCTGTTCGCAACTCACAATTCAAAGCCATGACTATTGACTCTATTCCACTTTGAATAGCTTTTGTGCAATCTCACAACATCCGTTCGTCGGGCTGTTCGGACCTATTCAACCAAAACCTTTACTGTTTCTGGCTTTTATATCTTCAAATCCTGCAAGCTTTTGGGGCGGGGGGCGATGTTGCCTTCAACAAAAACTGTCTTATAGCCTGCGCCGTCTACCCCTTCAGGGCTGTTTGTGCGCGAGGTCACTCTCCACAAGACTGTGACAATCTGTTCTCTTTATTTACCTCCTTCTGTCCCGGTTTGTTGTCAGGACCTTGTCAGTCTGATAGAAGAACTTCCTCGACCTTTTTTGCTGTTGGGTGACTTTAACGGTCACAATCCTCTTTGGGGTAGTGTCCGTACGTCATCCAGAGGTCTGCTAATTGAGGATGTCCTTTCGGATTTGGATTTGTGTTGTCTGAACGACGGATCTGCAACTTACCTCCACTCTTCCACAGGTTCACTTTCGTGTTTAGATTTGTCAGTTTGTGACCCCTCGCTGGTCCTGGACTATGAGTGGTCTGTCCATGACGATCTGCACGGAAGTGACCATTTCCCTGTCCTTCTACAACCTGTAATAACTGAACAGTCTCTGTCTCTCAACATCTAAATTATAAGAAAGCAAACTGGGATCTATTTGCAGCCACTATTTCTAAAAAATTTCCCAGGACACTGACTTTCTTCAGAGTCCGGACCCAGCAGAATCACTGACAAACACTATGATCAAGTGTGCTAAAGTTTGTATTCCAGTGTCTTCCGATAAACTTCAAATGCCAAAAAACCCCTGGTTTGATTCAGACTGCCAACAAATTTCCAAAGTTAGAAAACGGGCTCAGTGTCAGGTATACCAACGACCTTCGGGCCCCAACGCTCGAGCCCATCAAAAACTTCGTGCCAAATCGAGACACACTTTTTAAAATCAGTAAACGTCGGTCCTGGAGAAGCTTCTGCTCCAGGCTGACATCGAAAACTTCCAAGAAAAAAGTGTGGAACATCATTAAAAAAATCAAAGGGAAGAACACCTGTCCCACTGTGAACCATCTCAAGTTTTCGGACTCTTTAATAACAGACAAAAAAGGAGTTGCTAATCTGCTGGCTTCAACCATTGAAAAGAATTCCTCCTCTTCTAACAAATCAGCCCTTTTGTCAAAACAAGCCCTAAAAGAAAAATCACCCTGCAACTTTTCGTCCGACAACATGGAAGACTACAATCTTCCTTTCACGTTAAACGAGCTGAAATCTGCCTTACTTTCTTGCAGCGATTCTTCTCCAGGTATGGATGAAATTCATTATCAACTGTTGAAACATCTTCCGCAAGAAGGTCTGAACGTACTGCTACAGGTATACAACCATGTGTGGACTACAGGTTTCTTTCCACCCTCTTGGCGGAAAGCCCTTATTATTCCCATCCCCAAACCTGGAAAAGATCTTTCTAATCCATCAAACTACCGTCCCATAGCTTTGACCAGCTGTGTCTGCAAATTGATGGAGAAAATGGTCAACGCTAGGCTCATGTGGAAACTCGAAACCGATGGCCTTTTGGCGAAAGAACAGTGTGGTTTCCGCAAACATAGGACTACAGTTGACCATTTGATTCGTCTGGAATCTACACTTCGGAACGCCTTTCTGAACAAACAGCATGCAGTGGCAATTTTCTTTGACTTGGAGAAGGCCTACGATACCACCTGGAAGTCGGGGATACTTCATGATCTCCACGATCTGGGTTTTCGAGGTCATCTTCCGCTTTTTATTCAAAATTTTTTGGCAGAACGACAGTTTCAGGTCCGGGTTGGCACCACTCTCTCTGATGTCCACGAGCAGGAGTTGGGTGTTCCACAGGGGAGCATACTGTCTCCTGCCCTCTTTAGTATTAAAATCAACAACATTGTGAAATCAGTTCAGCAGGGTTCAGACTGCTCATTGTTTGTGGATGATTTTGCTGTCTACGCAATGGAAGCTGTACCCGAGTGTCCAGCGCAGGCTCCAGCTTTGCGTGGATAAATCCATCGGTGGGCAGATGAAAACGGTTTCCACCTTTTCTCCAACAAAGACGCAGTGTATTCACTTCCATATTTCCGTCATTTTTTCCAGATCCTGAACTTCAAGTAGGGAAATCTCCCATTCCAGCTGTTAAAGAGGCCAAATTTCTGGGAGTCATTTTGACCAAAAACTTAACTTTCTCAGCCTATTAAAAACCTCAAAACTGCTTGCCAGAAAGCCACTGAATTTCTGCGGGTCGTAGCGCACACCGACTGGGGCGCTGATAAGAAAACTTTGTTGCACCTCT
The DNA here is from genome assembly GCA_018398815.1 of Conus ventricosus. Taxonomy (NCBI): domain Eukaryota; kingdom Metazoa; phylum Mollusca; class Gastropoda; order Neogastropoda; family Conidae; genus Conus; species Conus ventricosus. The sequence goes on from CM031601.1 coordinate 36,404,139, forward strand.
ACAGAGCCCTGGTCCGTTCCAACTGGACTACGGTTGTGCTGTCTACGGCTCTGCACGATCTTCTTACCTCAAACTCTTGACCCTATCCACCATCAAGGGCTTCGTCTCTGTCTTGGAGCGTTCCGCACCACCCCTGTGTACAGCCTGTACGCAGAGGCGGGTGAACCTTCACTGTCCAACCGCAGCTGAAACTGTCTTTGAATTATTACATCAGACTGTTCTCGGAACCAGAAAACCCTGCCTATGACTGTGTCTTTGACCCTCCGTTCCAAAGTAAGTTTGAAAACAACCCTAAATGTATTCCGCCGTTTGGTCTTCGTATGCAGCCTCACGTGCGGAATGCAGGTCTAGACCTAGGTGTAGTATCTGATTTTTCCAAGTTTCCGGATCACCACCGTGGACCTTCTTCACACCAGAGATTGTTTTGATCTTGCAGTTTTTCGCAAAGAGTCTACCAGCTCTCTGGCGTACAAGGCATTGTATGCTGAGCTCTGTTTGAAATTCCCATCCTGTCAAAAATTTTACTGACGGTTCCAAGTCTGAAGATGGAGTGGCCTGTGCAGCCTATTGCCCTGGGGCTCCTTCTCAGATACTGTTGGAACATATTCATTCAGATGCTTCTGTCTATTCTGCTGAACTTACTGCTCTGGTTTTGGCTTTGAAGATAATCTCACATCTTCAAAGAGGGACTTTCTGGTTCTGTCGGATTCGCTGTCAGCTTTGGAGGCCATAGCTGGCCGCAACCTTCAGCATCCAGAACTTTTACTTTTTTTTGAACTTTTTAGTAAGTTGAAGGCGGACGGTTACAACATTACTCTTGCTTGGGTTCCTGGTCATGTTGGCATCGGCGGGAACGAAATGGTTGATCGTTTAGCCAAGAACGCCACAGAGAGAACTGTCCAACACTTATATCCCCTGCTCAGATGTGAAACCCAAAATTAACGATTATGTGAGAGACCTCTGGGAGGAGGATTGGAACACACAGACGAATAACAAACTCTTTCAGATCCGTCCAAACCTTAAGGACTTCCCCCTCTACGTCGGGAGGTCGTAAAGAAGAAACGGTCTGTGCCGGCTGCACACGGCCATTCGTATTTTACCCATTCTTACCTTTTAAAGAGTGAAGAAGCTCCGTGTGTATTCCATGTCATGCGCCACTCACAATGAAACATGTTCTTTAGAGGTTGGGACTTGCACGATGTGAGACACAAAATTTTACAGCGGAGTCCATGAAGATCCTGTTCAGGGAGTCCCACCTGATGTGATCCTTGAGTTTTGAGAGAGATTAACATTTTTCATCTGATTTAAGATTTACGGAAGAAGATTTTTAATGCAATGCTGGTGCGTTTCTAGACGATGTCATTTAATGAGATGTGTGAAAGTTTTTTTTTTTTTTTTTTTTTTTTTTTTTTTTTTTTTTTTTATGACTGGTAGTTGATTTTAACGTGGTGACAGCCCTGATGTGGCCCTTGTGGTCGCTGGCTATAAGCAACATTATCTTATCTTATCTTAATAAAAAACCCATATAGAGTGTCTATAAATCAGCACAAGGGAATAAACACTCTTATTGGCGGTGTTGTCGTTAACCGTTCGCTGCAGACATCGATGATCTACGTCACGCAGTTGACTTCCTAACAAAGTTTGCTGTTCCACTGAGTCAATAGAAGTTAATTCAGCAGTGCTGCCGACCGTGGGCTTGGCTTCTTCGTCGTTCTGACACCATGTTAAGTTTGTGCTTGTTTATGATCATCGGTCATGATCTGAATGCACTATATAAGTTTAGAACAACATCTGGATTAGATGAAGCGTTCGTTGTCGCTCACTCGTGTCTTCAAGTTCTGGCCTCATAGTTACGTCAAGGGAGATAATGCTAATTGATTGTGCACTGGAAGATATTGTTTATAGTCCACTGGTACGAATGTTCGGTAATCATAACAGTTACCATCAACATAAAGGAAACCGAAACAGCGACAACAGTTCAAGATGCGGATTTTGTGGCAAGCAGCCTCAACATAACAGACAAGAATGCCCTGCACGTGGAAAAATCTGCAACAACTGTGGAAAATATGGACATTTCCAGTCAGTCTGTCGTCAGCAGCACCCTGTAGTGAGTGCTGTAAAGGAAGAGAAATGTACTTTCTGGGTGCCATTGACAGCAATGTCCTTCCTTGGTTTGTGGACTTGAATATTTGCGGGAAACCGATTCGCTTCAAAATCGATACTGGTGCTGATGTATCAGTCATCTCTCTTGCAGAATACCAGAGCATGAAATCTCACCCGCCACATCAGCATACCAACGCTACACTTCGCAGTCCAGGAGGCAAAATGAGTTGCAGAGGATACTTCATGAGTACCATGAATGTCAAGAAGGACTCATTCAAATTGAAATTTTTTGTGATTAACTCTGACACAGACAACCGTCTTGGACGCGGTACTGCCAGTCACATGGGTCTTGTACAGCGAGTAGACAGTCTGATGAACTCAGCATTCGGAGAACTGGATAAGATAAGATAATGTTGCTTATAGCCCAGCCGACCGCAAAGGGCCACATCAGGGCTGTCACCACGTTAAAATCAACTCACCAGTCATTTAAAAAAAAAAAAAAAAAAAAAAAAAAAAAAACTTTCACACATCTCGTTAAATGACATCGTCTACAAACGCACCAGAAACTTTGTTAAAAATTCTTCTGCCGTAAAATCTTAAATCAGATGAAAAATGTTAATCTCTCTCAAAAACTCAAGGATCACATCAGGCGGGACATCCCTGAACAGGATCTTCATGGATTCCGCTGTAAAATGTTTGTGTCTCACATCGTGCAAGTCCCAACATTCTAAAAGAACATGTTTCATTGTGAGTGGCACATGACATGGAATGCACCACGGAGCTTCTTCACTCTTTAAAAGGTAAGAATGGGTAAAATACGAATGGCCGGTGTGCAGCGGATGATAAGCCTGTTAATTGCCCCCCAGTCAAAATCCATCTGAAAGAGGATGCTGAACCATACAGTGTGGCAACAGCAAGAAGGATGCCAATTCCGCTTCTCGACAAAGTCAAAGATGAGCTTGATCGATTGAAGTAAAATGATACCATCGAAGAAGTTACTGAACCTACGGATTGGTGTGCCCCAATAGTTCCGTGATGAAGAAATCTGGAGCTGTTCATATCTGCGCAGACTTCAAGAAACAATAACGCAGTCAAAAGAGAGCGGTATGTCATACCCACCATTGAAAGACATCCTGTAGAAGCTGAAAGATGCCAAGATATTTACAAAACTGGATGCAACATCTGGATTTTGGCAAATCCCACTGGATCCAAGTACTGCAAAACTACTTTCATCAGTCCTTTCGGCAGGTTCTTCTATAAGAGACTTCCTTTTGGGATATCATCTGCTCCCGAGATATTTCAGCGAACAATGGAAAACATCTTGCAAGGAGAAAGAAACGTCATTTGCTTTTATGGTGACATACTTGTCTTCAATGAAAACCCAGAAGAACATAGTGCGAGTGTCAACTCAGTGATGCAGAAACTTTTCAACATCGGTCTGAAGCTCAACAAGGGGAAATCAGGGTTCAACAAGACACAAATCACCTTTCTTGAACATCGTATCAGTGCTGATGGCATACGCCCAGATGATGAAAAAGTGAAGGCAATCAGAAACATGCCTGACCCCAAGAACGTGAAAACTGAAATGTGTTCTTGGCATGATGAACTTTCTTGGTCGTTTTATCCCAAACATGTCATCCATTCTGCGTCCTGTAACGGAATTGTTAGAAAAAGACGAAGAGTGGATATGGGAAGAACCTCGATCAAATGCATTCAATCAGATCAAGGAAGCTCTATCTTCAACTCCTACACTGGCCTTCTTTGATCTCAACAGGAAAACCACTATGAGCACAGATGCTAGCAGCTACGGCATCGGCGGAGTGCTGCTTCAAGATCATGATGGAGTGAAGAAACCAGTGGCATACTGTTCCAAAACTCTCAACACTGCTGAGCGTGGGTATGCTCAAATCGAAAAAGAGTGTCTAGGAGCAGTGTGGGCTTGTGAAAAGTTCAAGAGATACCTGATAGGGCTTGAGTCATTTATATTAGAGACTGATCACAAACCGCTCATACCCCTGATCAACACAAAGGATCTGAATGAAACACCACTTCGCTGCCAGCGAATGTTGATGAGATTCATGAAATTCAATGTGAAAGCAGAATTCACCTCAGGAAAAAAGTTTGTTGTAGCTGACACCCTTTCCAGGAGTCCACAAAACGAAGCTTCAGTTCAGCAAGTTGACAGTGTCTCATCATGTGAAGAGGACATCAGGGCCCACATCAACATGATCAAAGAGACCTGGCCCACTTCGGATAAAAAAAACTGCAAGAAATTGCAAAAGAAACTGCTCAAGACAAAGTTATGAGTACTGCATTGACTTACACATTGACGGGATGGCCCAACTATATCAGTCAAGTGGATCCAGCAGTCAGAGAATTCTTCTTTGTCAGAAATGAGCTGAGTGTGAACCAAGGACTTCTCATAAAAGGGCAACTCATAATGATCCCTGAGAAAATGCGAGAAGATGTTCTCAGCAGGATCCATGAAGGACACACTGGCATAACTAGATGCCATGAACGTGCAGCCAACGCTGTGTGGTGGCCTGGACTTTCATCTGCTATCGCTGAGACAGTCCGAAACTGCAAAATTCTGTGAAGAAAAGCAGGCATCACAAAGAAATGAACCCCTCATCCCAACAGACCTACCGGATCGCCCATTTCAGCAAGTCGCAGCAGACTTATGTGAACACAACGGCCAGCAGTATCTGGTTGTGGTTGATTACTGCTCCAGATACTTGGAAATCAGCCATCTCCCTCTCATCACAACAGAAGTTGTCTTCGGGAAACTGAAGAACATACTTGCTCATCAGGGTATTCCCGAACAACTCATCACTGACATTGGCCGTCAGTTCACTGCTTACGAATTTCAAGCATTCAGTAAGCAGTGGGGATTCAGATATACTACCAGCTCGCCGTATTTCCCACAGGCAAATGGGGAGGCAGAACATGCTGTTCGTGAAGCTTTGAAGATCCTTTCACAGGATGACCCTTTCCTGGCTCTACTCATTCACAGGTCGACACCATCAACAGCAACAGGATTCAGTCCATCGGAACTTGCCATGGGTCAGCGTCTCCGTACTCGTCTTCCTACCCTTCCAGAAAACTTAGAACCCAAGCTTGAGAAAATGGAAGAAATCCGTGACAGAGACAGAAAACAGAAGAAAGCAAACAAGCGCAACTTCAATCAACGCCATGAAGTTTGTTCTTTGCCAGAACTCAAACCCGGAGAAGTCATCCTACAGAAACTCGACAGCCAGAAGGAGTGGAGTGATCCAGCAACAGTTCAGAGACGTTGTGATCCAAGATCCTACATCGTCCAAATGTCGTCTGGTCTTCTGCGAAGAAACCGAAGACATTTGAAACCACTGAGGTGTCACAACAACAGAAACTTTGTTCCTGCTCCATCCAGCTACACCTCAGTTCGCCAGTTTGTCCCAGCATGACCCATGCCAGTCTGTCTCATTCCAAACCCCTCTCTGCCTTTGGGTCTGGATGCTGCCAGTCTGCCTACACCTGTTGGAAGACCAGCATCAGCTGCCAACACCAGTTCAGCGCAACCTGAGTCCAGACAAGCTTCCACTGGAAGTTCCAGAGACAACTAGCGATGGACACTCATCAACACCACTTACCAGTACCCTGACTACCCGTTCAGGACGAGCTGTGAAGATGCCTGCTCGATTTCAAGATTATAATCTGACATGAACTTTAATGATAACATAGCGTGTTACACTTCCCCAGGTTGTTGAGAAGACTCGAACAAATAAGATTTATTTACCGTTGTGTAATTGTAAAAGGGGAAGGTGTAATGATATCGTGTAGCAGACTACACGAGCCTCGTTCTTGAATTGTAAAGGTCATTTCAGCCAGCCTCGATTTGGGGCGAAACAACATTTTTGTTTACCATATCTACAGATTACAGTTTGCTGTTCATTAACGAAGTCTTCATGTGTATTTACAAATGATCTAGCTCGACTACAGCTACTATCAGTATGACAATCCACCATTGTACTCCAGTGGATTCCATCCCACTGTGGGATCATGGGGAATGAGAAGGCTGATGCTTTGTCCAAGGCAGGCTGCAATATGGAGCAGTTCAGCCATCTGGTGACCTACGTAGAGGCCAAAACTATTGTCCACAATCAATATCAAAACCAGTGGAACAGAAGGCTGATGCAATCCATTCAGCTCCAGAGATACCAGCAAACAATCCTGTTCAGACTGAGAACTGGCCACCGCCAATGCTGAGCCACCTCAGCCGAATTAAGATTGCCCACACAAATGAATGTCCATGTGGCACTGGATCTCAGACCCCAGAACAGATCCTCCAACACTGTCCAGCCATGGTGTTCTAAGGCGTCAAACCAGGCATAGAGGGTGAAAACTGCAGATGCAGCTTTGGGGCAGCTGTCAGGACCTCAGGAAGACGGGGGGTTTCATCCTGGCAACAAGATTGAAGATCTGACTGAACCAAAAAGAAAAAAATTGACTACAGAAGAAGATTGGACTGAAAAGACTACTTCTTCTTCTTCAGTGTTCCAGTATCTGGTTGCGTGTGAACTCATTTTTCCCTGTTGGGATACTCACACTATACTCGAGAGTATAGTCAGTTCACTCTGACTTCGTTGAGTGCAGAAATTTGTGGGAAGAGGTTGTGGAAAAAGATAGATAAAAGATGTGGTAGACAGAAAGGACAGTAGACAACAGTACAGCAAAAGAAGGAGACAGAGTTACTGAGAGCAAAAGGAAAAGTGGACGTTGCTAGCACAGAATGTCCAGAAGGAGGGGGAACTATTTGTACAAAAGACCCCCCGGTATCCCCATGGGGGAGAAAAGACTACAAAAGTGAACAGTTTCAGTCAGCGGTTTTTGACTTGTTTTCGGAAACTTAGTTAGGTGGGAACAGCATGGTAATGTTTTGCTTTGTTAAAAAGAGCTGAACTGCGCCAATCATGGTTTTTAACAGCACTCTTGTACACACACATGGCAAGAAGTATGTTGATTGCTTCACTGGACTGCAATCAGAGCAGACTTGATTTCTTGGATCAGTTTAAAATGTTTTAACACCACCCTGACCCCCCTTTTTTTTCTCCCCCAAAGAAACCAACATGGAATTTTTATTTTGGCGATGCGGCCTGCCCAGACAAGCAGTATTTTTGTATGAACCCTTGTTGTGGACTTGGTTACGAACAGAAATGAAGAGATGCACAAAGTGACAAATGATCGTGCCCACAGTAAAGGATATTGTTCTTTCATTACCAGGTTATATGCATGACTGCTATGGACAAACACCACTTTTAATTCTTTTCTTTTTCTTTTTTCTTTTCTTTTTTTTCCCCTTTCTTTTCTAGAAATGTATAAAATCTATGTGTGTGTGAGTGTGAGTGAGTGAGTGAGATGAATTGATGGGTGTCATTTAATTGTTTGATCTGGCCATTTTGTAGTTGTTTATTACATGAACTGAAAACACACACTCGCAAATCACAATCAGAGAGCAGCATTCGCCAGCCTTGGGGCATGCATTGGAGTCCCTAAATACTGTTTTGGTTGCTGAAAGAAAAAAATTGCAAAAGAAACATTTTTGAAATATTAATGAGGTATGTGTGCTAAAGTATATGCAATCTCATTGGGTCGAATGATGTAAACTCTGAAGTAGTGGTATTCAAATTTTATCTCTTTAAATAGTACAAAATGTGTGGACACAGTTTTTGCCAAGGCCCATTTTGTTCGGTATTGGCAAAGTCATGTGTCTGCACATAGTAAGTTTATTGTTTGGCAAGATGCGCCTGACATTTAACTCTAAGTCACTTACCATTTTATGGTGTGTTTTTAAGAATATCTGAGAGGCACTGTTCTTACCTACTCATTCTGTTTTGTTTTGGGGGAGGCTCTTTTCCTTTTATCTGAGAGGCACTGTTCTTACCTACTCATTCTGTTTTGTTTGGGGAGGCTCTTTTCCTTTTCCTGATTTTGTGCTTGAGTTAAAAAAGTTTTTTTGTCTGTATTTTTCCTTACAGACATTCCTATTGCTTGTCACTTAAAGCTGTTCTCAAGAGCAAGATCAGGGAATAAATCCATTTAGATTTAGCATGGGAGACATTTACTGCAGGGCACATAGTGGCATTGTCTGCCGAGTTCAGAAATGGTACAGACATAATCAGACATGGGTTACTGTCATGCGCCCTGGGAAGAAAAAAAAAAGGAAAAAAATGTTTGTGTGCACTTTGAACTGGCATTGAAAACTCACCTTAACAGGGTGCTTGCTCCTGTTTGGCCTTTTTTTTTTAGTAGTGATTTGTGCTTTGGAAGAAAGGAGATTGCCAGGCACTCAGGTGGGGGCAGCAGATGAGAGAGAGCTAAAGAAAAGAAGAGAAAAATTTTTTAAAAAGGAGTTTATTGTTTATTATATGGTGAGTGTGGGATATGTGAACATATGTGATAATTTTCAGTACAATCTTTTTATTAAGTACAAGTCTTAAATTCTATATCATTCATTTTTCAGTTTGTGATCGGAATTATTTCCAAATTCTTTCCTGTTCACACACTCGATCGGTAAGATGTAGATCCAGTGATCAATAATCTAGTAAGTACTTGATTTATTTCACTAACTTTGTGTCTTGTCTTTCTAGGCAAGCACCCTGTATTTGGAAACCCTGACAGCCCCTTCTCGGCCTTTGGTATGATGTCTGCTGCCAAGAAGATTTTTATCTTCTTTTAAGAAAATTGATGGGAAGAACCATTTTCATGAAAGGGAGTTCGGGTCTGTGAACCCATAGTGATTCATTTGTGTGGGGAAAGTTCAGCATCTGTATGACCCAAAAGAAAGGGTAGAAAAAGGGTAGAAAAAGTGAAATGAATGTCTGCACTGAAATAAATGTTCGATGTAATTTTTTTGTGGAATATTGTTCAGTGAATTATATGTTGGCTAAAGAAAAAAGAAAAAGAGAAATTGAAATCCACACACACCAAAAAAATTGTGGCGCAGAAAGAAAAGAAAACATTTTTTTTTTTTTTACCTGGGAACTTTAAAATGGTATTCTGATTTATTTTATTGAAAGAAAGGGAGTCGGATGTGTGGTTGCATGCAGGGTGCATGATTGTCTTTGCGTGTTAGTGTGTATGTAGAGACCGTCGTGTGACAGGTTCATTGCTCCCTTACAGTTGAGCATGATTCTCATCATTCTTTGTGATATTCTGGCAGGTAAGTATGAGAAAAAGAATTGTACTTCTAAAAGTCGTTTATGGTATACTTATCTGTCCTAACATCATGATGCTTTCCACCTCTCAGCTTAGCCAAGAGAAATTGACTTTGAGTATGGTTTATGAAGTGAACTCGCTAAGGGCGATCATCCTGCTAGCTAAACCGTTTATGGAGGCATGGTTGTAGCTGCTCACTGTTTCTCTTTTTTCTTTTCTTTTTAAAAAATTTGATCCTGATAATAAGGTGATGTTCCACACCAAGTAGGTATTTGGCATTTGTTTTGACAAATAAGTATATTGTAAAGTTGCTTTTAGTGGTAGAATTACTATTTTTATCCCTCCAGGGGTTGCAACCTTGCCATGGTCGAAGGCATGCGCGGTCCACTGATCCCAAGCTTTGCTGATGGGGGATCAGTACTCGAGTAGATGGCTAGTTCTTGTTAACGCTTCTAGGCCTGTATAGCCAAGTTGCTGATTGGCGTAAGCACTATGTGGTAGGAATTGATGCCCTGGTAGGGTCTCCCATGCCAGAAAGGTTAAAAGTGAAGGCCCTGACAAATAGTAATGCACCTTTTTCCTTTTCTTAACTTCTGCCTCCCTCCGGGGGTTGCGACCTTGTCGTGGTCGGAGGGCTTGCGCGGTCCAGTGATCCCTTAGGCTTTGCTGGCGGGGGCATCAATACTTTAAGATAGGCTGGTTATTTTTTAAAAACTGCTTCTAGGTCCGAAAAGCCAAGATGCTGTCTGGCCTAAGCATAAACGTGGTAAGGAGTTGATGCCCCTGGTAGGGCTTCCCATGTCAGATAGGCTAAGGGTGAGGATCCTGACTGAGAGTAACCCGCCTTTCTCCTTTTCTTGTTTTCTGCCTTCCTTATTTGGCCCTTTTCTATCTTCGTCTCCCCTTCAAGTCTTCTTTTCCACACTCCTTTTCTCTCTGTGGTCTCCTTAAGATCCGCCGCGTTTGCCGTGCGGTGCGACCTGTGTCGGAGGGGAATGAGATCCTGGTGATTGAGAGGGCCAGCGCTCTCAACACATCACTTTGGCTCGGACCTCTCCTAGACAGGGAGTACACTTTGGCCCGGGTGTACTAATCGGCTCCCCTTCTTGGGGCTGGGTCAAGACAGACAGTCCCCTGCTGGCCAAGTAAACCCCTGCAGTGCTCAGCTCTCTGTTCCCGGGAGTTGAGCATGATCAGGGGGATAGGGTTGGTGGTTTCTGTTTGTCGTATGTCTCTCCCGAAGCCTGGAAGGGGTCAAGACATTGGTTTCTTGGCCCTGGCCCCTTAGTTGGACTCCAAGGTGGGTGGGTAAGGGAGGGATGAAACACAATGAACTTAATATGGCCTTTTCAAAAAATATCCCCCCAAAAAGAAGAGGAAGGCAGCATCCCCTATTTCAGGGGAACGTTATTCTGACAGCGATTCTGACACGGAGGTACGACAGAGGACAGGTTTCTGGGCTTCCTGGCTCGTGGTGGAAGGGACGGAGCAGGAAAGACCCCTTTCAGCTCTGAGCCCTTTTGCTATCCAAAAGGGCTTTCAAGGCTTAGCAGGTGACCCTCAGTCCGTCAAAAGGTTGAGGAATGGCTCGTTTCTAGTTCAATGTCGATCAAGAAAACAATCTGAACAGCTGTTGAAGGCAACAAAACTAGTGGATAGGGAGATCAGGGTGACTCCCCATAAACAGTTAAATTCATCGAAAGGTGTGATTTGCTGCAGAGATCTAACAGGTGTCTCAGAGGCAGAAATAAAAACGGAACTGGCGTCCAGGGTGTGACGGAGGTGCGCAGGGTGACAGTCAAGAAAGGTGCAGAGAGAGTGGCCACCAACACCCTCTTTCTGACCTTCTGCAACCCTGTGCTGCCTCCGGTCATCAAAGTTGGCTACCTGAACGTCCGTGTTCAGCTGTATGTCCCGTCCCCGTTGAGATGCTTCAGGTGCCAGAGGTTTGGACATGTCAGAGACTGCTGTTCTGGGCAGGAGGTGTGCGGTGTTTGCTGCAAGGCAACCATGATGGGCCGTGTAAAGATCCGGCACATTGTGCTAACTGCGGTGGCGACCATCCCTCCTCTTCACGAAACTGCCCTCTTTGGATTCAGGAATCCACTATCCAACGAATAAAAACTGAAAAGAAAATCTCCTTTTTGAAGCCCGCAAACAGGTTGTGGGCAGTCAGACGCCCACAGCATCTTCATATGCTTCGGCCGTAAAGAAAGTTTCCACTCGGTCAGTCTGCTGCCAGACTGATGAATTTATCTTTTCCAAGTCACTGCAAGGACGAATTGTCAACTCTGGTGGAAGCAGGTCCACCACCTCCCAACCCACAGTGAATGCCCCTGGTGGAGGCAAAAAATCCGCCACCCCTCAGACTGCCCAGCAGTCTACAACATCTGCTGCTGGGCAGATTAAAAAAACCAGCACCCCTACCTCGAACTCCTCTGTCCAGTGCCCGTGCGGGCAAGGGAGTTCAACCCAGTGTGGAGATGGTGGAGATGAGGAAGAAACCTCCACCGTCTCCCAAACCCAGACCTTTTTCACCTGTTGGCAAGTCTGCCAGCAGGTCTGAAGACCAACACAGTCCAGTGAAACTAAAAAATAAATTCACTCCATTGGGCCGCAGATGCTGATGAGGAGATGACCTGATCTCTCTCCTTTTCGCCCTCTGCACCATGGATAGTGCAATATTCCATTGGAATATCCGTTGATTAAATTCCAACTTTGAGGAGCTGCAGCTTCTGTGTCAATCTATAAAACCTTCCGTCGTGGCTCTTCAGGAAACTCAAATTCAAAGCCAGAAGACTTTACTCTTTCTGGCTTTAATATTCTTTCAAAACCTGCACAGCCATCTACGTTAGGACTGTCGGGCGGTGTTGCCCTTCTCATACACAAAACTCTGCTGTATAGTCCTGTCGCTCTGTCTACCTCCCTTCAGGCTGTAGCTGCGAGAGTCACTCTCCACAAGACTGTGACAATCTGTTCCCTTTATCTCCCACCTTCTGTCCCGGTTTGTCGTCAGGACCTTGTCAGTCTGATAGGAGAACTTCCTCGACCTTTTTTGCTGTTGGGTGACTTTAACGGTCACAATCCTCTTTGGGGTAGTGCCGGTACGTCACCCAGAGGTCTGCTGATTGAGGATGTCCTTTCGGATTTGGATTTGTGTTGTCTGAACGACGGATCTGCAACTTACCTCCACTCTTCCACAGGTTCACTTTCGTGTTTAGATTTGTCGGTTTGTGACCCCTCGCTGGTCCTGGACTATGAGTGGTCTGTCCATGACGATCTGCACGGAAGTGACCATTTCCCTGTCCTTCTACAACCTGTAATAACTGAACACGTCTCTGTCTCTCAGCATCTAAATTATAAGAAAGCAAACTGGGATCTATTTGCAGCCACTGTTTCTAAGGAGTTCCAGGACACTGATTTTCTTCAGAGTCCGGACCCAGCAGAATCACTGACTACCACTGTGATCAAGTGTGCTAAAGCTTGTATTCCAGTGTCTTCCGATAAACTTCAAATGCCAAAAAACACCCTGGTTCGATTCAGACTGCCAACAAATTTCCAAAGTTAGAAAACGGGCTCAGCGTCAGGTGATACCAACGACCTTCGGGTCCCAACGCTCGAGCCCATCAGAAACTCCGTGCCAAATCGAGACACACTTTTAAAATCAGTAAACGTCGGTCCTGGAGAAGCTTCTGCTCCAGGCTGACATCTAAAACTTCTAAGAAAAAAGTATGGAACATCATTAGAAAAATCAAAGGGAAGAACACCAACCCCTCCATTCATCACTTGAAACTTGCTGATGCTCTGATCACTGACAAACAAGCTGTTGCTAATCTGTTGGCCTCCACCATCCAACAGAACTCCTCGTCTTCAAATAAATCTGCAGTCTTTTTAAGAAACAAAGAGATTAGAGAGAAATCTTCATACAATTTCACATCAGACAACTCTGAAACCTATAATCTTCCTTTTTCAATCGTTGAACTCAAATTAGCTTTACAAACCTGCACTGATTCTGCCCCTGGTCTGGATGACATTCATTATCAGGTTGTGAAACATTTTCCAGAAGGCTGTCTCCAGACTCTTCTCCAAGTTTATAACCATATCTGGACCACAGGGTCCTTTCCGCCCTCCTGGCGGAAAGCCCTGATCATTCCCATTCCAAAGCCTGGAAAGGACCTTACCAACCCTTCCAACTATCGCCCAATAGCTCTGACCAGCTGCCTCTGTAAGATGATGGAAAAGATGGTCAACTCCCGTCTGATGTGGAAGCTGGAAACCGATGGTCTTTTGGCCAGTGAACAGTGCGGTTTCCGGAAGTACCACTCGACGGTTGACCATCTAATCCGTCTGGAAACAACCATCCGCAACGCCTTTGTTGACAAGCAGCATGTGGTCGCTATCTTTTTCGACCTCGAAAAGGCGTACGACACCACGTGGAAAGCAGGAGTCCTCATGGACCTGCACAGACTTGGTTTTCGGGGTCACCTGCCTCTGTTCATTCAGAACTTTTTAGCCGATCGACAGTTCCAGGTGCGTGTTGGCACCACACTCTCTGACATCCATGGGCAGGAGTTGGGTGTTCCTCAGGGGAGCATCCTTTCTCCCGCCTTTTCAGCATTAAAATAAATGACATTGTCCAATCGATAAGCCTGGGCACCGAGTCCTCTCTGTTTGTTGATGACTTTGCGCTGTATGCAGTTGGAGCTTCTTACGCCAGTGTACAGCGTCGACTCCAACTTTGTGTCAACAGGATCCAACAGTGGGCCGAGGAAAACGGGTTTACCTTCTCCCGTACCAAAACTCAGTCATTCATTTCCACAATTTTCGGCGATTCTTTGCTGATCCTGAAATTCGTCTGGATAAGTCCACCATTCCAGTTGTAAAAGAAGCCAAATTCCTGGGAGTTATTTTTGACCAAAAACTCAACTTTCTCAGCCACATCAAAAACCTCAAAACTTCTTGCCAGAAAGCACTGAATATTCTGCGGGTCGTAGCGCACACCGACTGGGGCGCTGATAAGAAAACTTTGTTGCACCTCTACAGAGCCCTGGTCCGTTCTAAACTGGACTACGGTTGTGCTGTGTACGGCTCCGCAAGATCATCTTACCTCAAACTCTTGGACCCTATCCACCATCAAGGGCTTCGTCTCTGTCTTGGAGCGTTCCGCACCACCCCTGTGTACAGCCTGTACGCAGAGGCGGGTGAACCTTCACTGTCCAACCGCAGGCTGAAACTGTCTTTGAATTATTATATCCGACTGTTCTCAGAACCGCAGAATCCTGCCTATGACTGTGTCTTTGACCCTCCGTTCCAAAGTAAGTTTGAAAACAACCCGAAATGTATTCCGCCGTTTGGTCTTCGTATGCGGCCTCACGTGCGGAATGCAGGTCTAGACCTAGGAGTTGTGTCCGATTTTTCCAAGTTTCCGGATCAACCTCCGTGGACCTTTTTTCACACCAGAGATTTGTTTCGACCTCGCAACTTTTCGCAAAGAGTCTACCAGCTCTCTGGCGTACAAGGCATTGTATGCTGACCTCTGTTCGAAATTCCCATCCTGTCAAAAAGTTTTCACTGACGGTTCCAAGTCTGAAGATGGAGTGGCCTGTGCAGCCTACTGTTAGAACATATTCATTCCGATGCTTCTGTCTATTCTGCTGAACTTACCGCTCTGGTTTTGGCTTTGAAGATAATCTCGCATTCTTCAAAGAGGGACTTTCTGGTTCTGTCGGATTCGCTGTCAGCTTTGGAGGCCATAGCTGGCCGCAACCTTCAGCATCCAGAACTTTTACTTTTTTTAAAAACTTTTTAGCAAGTTGAAGGCGGACGGTTACAACATTACTCTTGCTTGGGTTCCTGGTCATGTTGGCATCGGCGGGAACGAAATGGTTGATCGTTTAGCCAAGAACGCCACAAGAGAGAAACTGTCCAACGTTTATATCCCTGCTCAGATGTGAAACCCAAAATTAACGATTATGTGAGAGACCTCTGGCAGGAGGATTGGAACACACAGACGAATAACAAACTCTTTCAGATCGTCCAACCTTAAGGACTTCCTCCCATCTACGTCGGGAGGTCGTAAAGAGGAAACGGTTCTGTGCCGGCTGCACACCGGCCATTCGTATTTTACCCATTCTTACCTTTTAAAGAGTGAAGAAGCTCCGTGGTGTATTCCATGTCATGCGCCACTCACAATGAAACATGTTCTTTTAGGTGTTGGGACTTGCACGATGTGAGACACAAACATTTTACAGCGGAGTCCATGAAGATCCTGTTCAGGGATGTCCCACCTGATGCGATCCTTGAGTTTTTGAGAGAGATTAACATTTTTCATCTGATTTAAGATTTTACGGAAGAAAGATTTTTAATGCAATTTCTGGTGCGTTTCTAGACGATGTCATTTAATGAGATGTGTGAAAGTTGGTGGTTTTTTTTTTTTTTTTTTTTTTTTTTTTTTAAATGACTGGTGAGTTGATTTTAACGTGGTGACAGCCCTGATGTGGCCCTTTGCGGTCGGCTGGGCTAATAAGCAACATTATCTTATCTTATCTTAACTTCTGCCTTTCTTACTTGGCTCTTTTTTGTCCTTGTCTCCCCATGAAGTCTTCTTTCCCTCATTTTTCTTTTCTCTGTGGTCTTTTTGAGGCCCACCGTGTTTGCCGTGCGGTGCGTCCTGTGAAAGGGGAGAATAGGATCCTGGAGGTTGAGACCACTGATGTGACTGCAGTGCATCAAGTCAACACACCTCATTGACCTGGACTCCCTCTAGACAGGTGGTCGAACCGGCCCACTTTGATCAAGCGTCTGGTCGTGCACATGCCCTAGCTGTGTTTTGAAGGAGGCGGCTTGGGTCAAACGGGTTTTGGAGCTTCCGTGGCAGAGAGGCTTTCAGGCCTGTGTATACCTGTGTTGAAATCCTGGTGCCCTGATATACTGGATATCTGTATGAAATGGGCATCTCCTTGTTGGGACTCGATGGCGGGTGGGAATCGAGAGAGGTGAATATAAGCTAACACAACAATGGTTCCAAATCATAAATGACACAGGCAAGATTTGAATACGCCGGCCTCGGATTCAGACTCAGAGCATGAGATAAGAAATGTTTCAGGCTTCAGGTCAGCTGGCTGGTTGTTGAAGGAGTAGATGAGGAGAGACCTCTGTCAGGCTTCAAGTCCTTTTGCAATTGCAAAGGGAATCAATGGACTCTGGAAAACTGAAGAGTGTGAAGAAAACTGAGGAATGGATGGCTTCAAGTGGAGTGCTTTTCCAAGCTTCACTCGGAAATGTTGCTGAAATCCACTACTTTTGTTGATCATTTGATCATGGTGTCTCCACACAAGACTTTCATCTCATGCAAGGGGGTAATCAGATGCAGAGATCTAAGAGGAGGCAGAGATCAAGGCAGAACTTGCATCTCAAGGAGTGACCAGCGTTTATCGAGTTCTCGTACGCAAGAGCAAGGGCCATGACAGAGTCCCAACTGACACCCTCTTCTTAACCTTTAGCTCAACATCACTTCCTCAGTCAATCAAGGTGGGCTACCCGAGTTCCAGTATCCTTTCCCCTCTGTGCTGTTTCAAGTGCCAGAGGTTTGGCCATGTGAGTGATCAATGTACAGAAGAAGAGGTACCTGCTGCCAGTCAGTCCATGAGGGTGTGTGTAACACAGTCCACTGCTCTGTGCCAACTGTGGAGGCAACCACCCATCATCTTCTAAGACCTGCTCTATATGGATAAAAGAGAAAGAAATTCAGAGGGTCAAGACAGAACAAAGAATCCCATTCTTTGAGGTGAAAAGGATTCTCATGAACAGTCAACCAACTGCTGGACTTTTGTTTGCAGCCGCAGTAAAGAAACCATCAATGGTTAGCATTGGCGTGCAGACGGTTGAGTTATCACTTGCAGAGAGATGATCGGAAACAAAGTCGGTAGTCTCAGGCGGAAACACTGTGTGTGATAAACCCCAGGTTCCTCAGCCTCGGCAGTCTTCACCAGTAGATGCAGCTGAATCTTCAAAACCCACTCCTGCCCCCAGGCCTTCAGGGGGCAAAAGACCTGCGGGCCCTACAGGGCATCAAAAAGTTGAGAGTATTGAGGTTCCAGACAAGGCTACCCCCTCAAAACCCTCCAAAGGGCACCCTACAGCTGTCACCAAGGGAGCTGGCGGTTCTGGAGGAAAGGCAAAATCACTTTTTAAAAAAAGAGGGCCTAATATGTCATCGGACCGAGAGAAAAAAAGCAGAAGAAAACTCCAACAGATTTGCAGTTGTCTCAGATTTCAAAGATGTTAACATGGAATGGAATCAGTACACTCCCTCAGAATGCGTGGTGACAGCCCTGATGTGGCCCTTTGCGGTCGGCTGGGCTATAAGCAACATTATCTTATCTTATCCCTCAGAATGAGATGATGAAGAGACAGAAAGGTACTGAACTATTTACCATCACATTATCACCTTTATGATGGACACAACCATATTCCCTTGGAACATCTGATGTCTGCATTCCAATTTTGAGGAGCTTCAACTTCTTTGCCAAGATTTAAAGCCAGCTGTAGTAGCTCTTCAGGAAACGCAGATGCAGAAAGAAAAGTCCTTTTCTCTTTCAGGTTTTAATGTACTTTGTAAACCAGCCCAACCTAAAGCACATGGAGTTACAGGTGGTGTCTTGTTACTCATCCACAAATCTCTGTTATTCAGCTCTGTCAACCTTAAATCTTTTGTTCAAGCTTTAGCTGCCAGAATCTCTCTACATAAAACACTGACAGTTTGTTCCCTGTATCATTATATTTCAGTCAATGAGAGCTGTTTAGCCTCGTGGAAGAACTCCCACGACCTTGCTTCTAGGGGACCTGAACAGCCACTCTCCTCTTGGCAGTGTAGACTCCTCTCCCTGAGGTCTTCTTCTGGAGGATGTCTTCTCTGAGCTTGACCTGTGTTGTCTGAATGATCGCTGTCCAACATATCTTCATTCTTCAAACAGTACTTTCTTGCAAAGATTTGTCAGTATGTGATCCCTCACTGGTCTTGGACTTTGATTGGAGTGTTCCTGATGATCTACATGGAAGTGACCATTTTCCTGTAGTCTTGAGACATAAAACTACAGAACATATCATTTTACCAGAACACCTTAACTTTAGGAAAGCCAACTGGGATCTTTTTGCTATGAATATACAAACCTGCTGAAACCTTTGCCAATATCATCATCAGCTGAGCCAAAAACATCATTCTGACTACTGCTATCAAACCTCTGATGCCAAAAACTCTGGTTTAATACTGAGTGCCAACAAATCCACAATCAACGTCAAAAGGCTTGACGTGTTTATAGTCACAGGCGATCAATACCTAACGCAAGTGCCCACCAAAATCTCTGTGCCAGATCTTGATATATTTTCAAAAAGTGCAAACGTCAGTCTTGGAGAGACTTCTGCTCCAAGTTGACAGCAAAGACCTCCAAGAATAAAGTATGGAAAGTAATGAAAAATTTAATGGAAAAAATACAAATCCTTCTGTCCATCACCTGAAACTTGCAGAAGCCCAGATAACAGATAAACAAGGTGTAGCTAATCTGCAGGCCTCATCTATTGAAAAGAACTCTTCCTCCACAAATAAGACCGCTGTTTAAAAAAAAAAAAAAAAAACTTCTAGAAAAAAAATATCCTTGTAACTTCTCATTGCACAACACTGAAGTCTACAATCGGACATTTTTGATCAATGAACTGAAATCAGCTCTTCAAAACTGCAACGATTCTGCTCCTGGCCTGGATGAGATCCACTATCAGCTTTTGAAACATCTCCCACAAAGCTGTCTCCAGACCCTTCTGAAAGTCTTCAACCATATCTGGACCACAAGGTGCTTTTCACCCTCCTGGCGGAAAGCCCTGATTATTCCAATTCCTAAGCCAGGGAAAGACCTTACCAACCCTTCAAACTATCGTCCAATAGGTCTGACCAGCTGCCTCAAGCTAATGGAAAAGATGGTCAACTCCCGACTGATGTGGAAGCTGGAAACCAAAGGCCTTTTAGCCAGTGAACAGTGCGGGTTCCGGAAATACCACTTGACAGTTGACCATTTAGTCCATCTGGAAACCACCATCCGCAATGCCGTCATCAATAAACAGCATGTGGTCGCTATCTTTTTTTTTTTTATCTTGAAAAGCGTACGACACCACTTGGAAATCTGGAATCCTTATGGATCTTCTTAAACTTGGTTTTCGTGGTCATCTGCCTTTATTTATTAAAAACTTTCTGGCTGACCGGCAGTTCCAAGTCCATATTGGCACCATGCTGTCTGACAATCATGGGCAGGAGTTGGGTGTACCTCTTCAGTATCAAAATAAATGACATTGTCAAATCAGTAAACCAGAATTCCGAGTTCTCTCTGTTTGTTGATGACTTTGCACTGTATGCAGTTGGAGACCTTAGGCCAACGTTCAGCGTCGACTTCAGCTCTGTGTGAATAAGATTCAACAGTGGGCCAAGAAACATGGGTTTACCTTTTCAAGCACCAAAACACAGTCAATCCATTTTCACAATTTTCGTTGATTCTTTGCTGATCCTGAAATTCGTCTGGACAAGTCCACCATTCCAGCTGTGAAAGAAGCCAAATTTCTGGGTATTATTTTTTTTAAAATCAAAAACTGAACTGTAAAAGTCCTATCCAACACTTGAAAACTGCATATCAGAAAGCACTGAACATTCTGAGAGCTGTGGCGCACGCAGATTGGGGCACTGACAAGAAAACTCTCCTCCATCTTTACAGCCCTGATCCACTCCAAACTGGACTATGGGTGTGTAGTGCATGGCTCGGCCAGACCTTCCTACCTGAAAAGTGTACATCCTATCAACCATCAAGGGCTTCGATTGTGTCTGGGTGCATTCCACACCACCCCTGTTTATAACCTGTATGCTGAGGCAGGAGAACCGTCCTCACAAATTGTCAATTGAAACTTGCCTTGAACTACTGTTTGAAAATCTCTTCTGAACAACAAAACCCTGCATATGATTGTGTTTTTGACCCCAAATTCCAAAAGAAATTTGATGACCACCCCAGTTCTCTTCCACCCTTGGGAATTCGTGTTCTTCCCCATTTGAACAAAGCAGATATAGACCTTGGAGTAGTTTGTGATTTTTCTAAGTTTCCTTATGTCCAACCATGGACTTTCTTCACACCTGAGCTTCAGTTTGTTTTAGCCTTGTACTGTAAAGATACCACTAGTTCCTTGGCATACAAGTCCCTTTTTGCCGAACTGTGTTGGAAGTTTCCATCCTTCAAAAGAAGTTTCACTGACGGATCCAAATCTGAGGAGGGAATTGCCTCTGCTGTGTTTTGAGCAACAGATCCCCCTGAGATGTTCTGAACACATTCCAACAGACAGCTCCATCTATACTGCTGAGCTGGTTTCCACATTTTTTCAGACTCCCTTTCTGCTTTGGAGGCTATTGCTGGCCGTAATCTCGAGCACCCTCAACTGCTGAAAGTATTTAAACTGTACATCTCTCTGAAATCAGATGGATATTGTGCCGTTTGCATACAGGCCACTCATTTTACACCCATTCTTATCTTTTAAAAGGTGGAGAAGCTCTGTGGTGCATTCCATGTTATGTTCGTATTCTTTTATAGAGTGTTGGGACTTGCATGATGTGAGACATAAACACGTTACTGCAGACTCCATGAAAACCTTGTTCAGAGATGTCCTACCTGATGTGATCTTTTAATTTCTGAAAGAGATTAACATTTTTCATCTGATCTAAGATTTCATGGAAGAAAGATTTCTTACTAAGTTTCTGGTGCATTTTTAGAAGGTGTCTTTTAAAGAGATGTGAAATTTTTTTTTGTTTTTTTGTTTTTTTTTGTGATGACTTGTGAGTTGATTCAACGTGGTGACAGCCCTGATATGGCCCTTTGTGGTCGGCTGGGCTATAATGTTAACATACTTATCTAAATGGTGTATGTATATCTGATGCCCAGTTTTTTTTCCTATCACAAAAATTCAAGCTTTTCAAAGCAAATGACACCCTTCCATTTGAAGCTCATCAAACTAAAAGGAATGCACACCAGCCGCCGTGGCAAAGTGGTCAGGGTCGCGGACTCCCGGCTGGGAGGTCGTGGGTTCGAATCCCATCAGAGTCATGTGGGTTTTTTCTGCCCCGACTGGCTCCTACCCAGAGTTGAGTTTGCTGCGGACTCAGTTGGGAAGACTGGGACCACACAGTCGAGTTTCATCCACTTAATGGATGCGTTTCTGAGAGTGTTGCTCAAATTTCCTGACCAACACTGCAGGTGCCTGTATCTCTCGGGCCTGGTTGACGCCGGGATACATTATGAAAGGAAGCGTAGAGTGCAGCCCTGTCATGTAGTCTCAGACCGAAATGGAAATCCGTAGCATCATCTTAATCATCCTCATTCTCATCGATCAGCATTAAAAAAAAAAAAAATTAAAAAAAATGTCTTTAAAAAAAAAAAAAAAAGGAATGCACTGAATAGCTAAATTTAAAAATGTATTGGATGTCTGTTAGTTTTACCATATATGATATATCTGTTTGGTGAAAGAGAGAGAAAGTGAGTTAGTGTGTCACAATATATTCTCAGCAGTGTAAAATTTCTTTCAGGCTCTCCCCCTGCAGGAAGCAGGTCAGCCAAGAAAGGCAGTGAGGAGGCAAAGCAGGTGGGTGACATCCTGTCTGATGGTGATGGCCATGCAGTGATAGAGTCGTCCAAACGAAGCAGGTCAGCGAAGAAATGCAGTGAGGAGGCTAAGCCAGCCAGTGACATCCTGTCTGATGGTGATGGCCATCCAGGTGCAGAGCAGCCCAAGCCTGTTAAGAGCAGTGTCAAAATCAACCTCCTGCCCAAGCTGTCCGACCCCGTGGTGCAGATGCCTCAACCACCATGTGAGGATGAGAATGCCATGTTTCCTGATGCCCTGCTGTTTTCGCCTCCTGCCAAAGATGAAGGATTAACAGGGGACAAAAACAACATGGAGGCATTCTGGGCCTCCAACTCCACCTGTGACAGTGAGGAACAGAAAGCAGTGGCAGACCCTTCCCCTGAAACCTCTCCCCAGTCAAAAGAAAGGTTACGGGATGGGCGGGAAGAAGAACGGGCAATAGACATGAGGCGACTGATTGAGTCGGCCACAAAGGGCTTTACTCAGCAGTCTTCCAAGTTGGTGACCTTGGCTAAGCTATCTTTGATGCTAGGAAAGGCGAGTCATATTCGCCTGGAATATGACTGGCAGCCAAAGTTGCCCTCCGGGAGTGGGGTCACATCAGGAGGCATTGTGGGAGATGTAGAGCGTCTGACCAATATGCTGCGCCGTCTATCCAGTTTGGCAAACTTGGAGTACCGAGACCTCATGCAAAGGGCAGTAAGTGGTTACATGTTATTCAGCTTCTTTTCTAGGATTTTAAGACAATTTCCTTGACTTAAGTGTTTTTGAAATGTCGGTGAATAACATGGATGCAGTTATGTTTTTGGTTATAGCTGTATTAAAAATGGAATGAATGGCTGTTTTAGGCAATGGGGTTTAGGACCGTATGTGACTGGGTAAAAAAAAAAGGAAAGAAAAACCCTTTACATCAGAAACAGTCGAAAGCGCCCTTTTTTGTAGGTGGACAAACCTGACGGCAGATGGGAAGTAGTAACTCAAAACACTGTGTGCTTATGCATCAATCCATCAACCAGGTGTGGAGGATTCCAAATCAAGCCTAAGATAGAAAGTGCTGAACAGTTGTGGCCAGATGTGACCAGATGTGGCAAGGAAATCAGAATGTGTAAAAATGATGAAAAGCTGGATTGCGAATTCCCCTTTAAAAAACAAACACCTTTCCTTCCCCAAAAGTGCCGCCAGACCTTCAGGAAATGACATGATGAACAGTGGCCTTGTTCACAACAGATCAAAAGGAAAACTTTTTTTTTTGCACTATCTGGAAGTTAGCCTTTTGTGATTCTCCATCAGTGATGGTGGCCATGATGATAACGAGTATGCAAACATGCATATTTGTACATTTGCACGGCATCACTTTTGTAAGAATATAGTGTGTTCAGCTGCAAAATACTTGAACATTTCAGCTTTTTTTCATGTTATATCTTCCTGATAAAAGATTTTGGGTAGGCATGTCTGTGAAAGCTCTGTATCTAGCTGTATTCAAGAATCTGTTCGGTGTCACTGTCGGTTTTTGGACATTTATTCATGCAAATTAAAAAGGAAAATGACCCATAAGCAAACCAAGCCAGTTATCTCAAAAGTTCTGAAAGGATGTCACAGTGATATGGTTCAGTGCATTTAAGACTAGTATCAGGCATACAGTCATTATATTTGTACTGCCCCCCAAAAGAAACGCATACTTTTTAATATCTTCACTGTGAATGCCAAAGCACTAGTAGGATGTAACCAACCAGTGGAAAATGTTTGTTTACATTGTTACAGAAGGGGGTTTAAGGTTTACATTGTTACAGAAGGGGGTTTAAGGATGAATCTTTCAAAAGAATGAAAAACAGACTAAAGAAGATTTAAAGTGTGTGTGTAGGTGCATGTTCTGTATGTCCCCAAATCACACACTTCCATTCACACAGTCACCACTTCCACCTCTATAAACATGACAACAGACTGACAATTTGAAAAACAGTGGGCAAAGACCAATGATCATGTGTAATATTTCATACAACACAATTCCAATATCAGATTAACAAGTTAGGTTAATACTATTCAGCACACACAAGAAGAAAAGAATTCTTTCAGAGTTCTTCATTCAAGATCTTCTTTTTTTTTTGACAGTCACTCACAAGAAATGTTTCATGGCACAGATATTTCAGAATCTGTTTCTCACATCATAATTTTCTCTGGCACAACACAGTCCTTACGGAATTCTTCACAGTCATAATTTTCTTCGGCACAACACAGTCCTTACGGAATTCTTCACAGTCATAATTTTCTCTGGCACAACACAGTCCTTACGGAATTCTTCACAGTCATAATTTTCTCTGGCACAACACAGTCCTCATGGAATTCTTCACAGTCATAATTTTCTCTGGCACAACACAGTCCTTACGCATAGCTGCCAACTGCTACGATATCGCCGTAGTTTGCTACGCCAAGAGAATGCTTGCTACGACGCTACTACGATCATTAAATTGCTACGGCGAAACAAAAAAATTCGAATATACTTTCGTTTTGTTTGGACAGCGCTAAGTAACGTCTCTATCGGTCTGTCGGAACTGCATTTCCGCTTTCGGTTTTACTGTAGCACGTAGATTTTTTTTTACAATTTGCCCTCTTCCTCTGCTTCATCTCTGTATAATAACATTTATAGATATACTAAGAGTACTGTAGCTTTAATGTGGTCCGTAAAACTGGTTATAGGCCCGATTTCTTTTTAGAACGCGCGCAAAATTAAGTTGCTACTGTCAAATTGGAAATGCTACTGTGAAAATTGTGAAATGCTACTGTAAGCCGCATGAGCAGGTTGGCAGCTCTGCTTACGGAATTCTTCACAGTCAGCTTCAGATGGATTCTGAACATAACAGTCGGCTTCTTCAAGTTCAGAACAGATGTTTTTTAACTAGACACATTACCATGACCTTGGGGACCAGGACAGTTTGTAGGGGCATCAAGAACAGGAAATGCCCGTACCAGGAAGATGGCGCCCCAACAGGTTAGGACCAGGGTTGACTCGGTCATCCACCTACAGATAGGATGCCATTACAGATGTGGCCCCCAGACCCCCACCGATTTTTCAGCCTTTTTTACTGCTGGTCACTTTCATGCCTGATGTCTGTTCTATAGGCTGAGTTTTAAGTCGAATACAGTGGGCATGTCAATGTCACTCTGCATGCATACACTCTTTTACACATCCACTTCGCTTGTGTACACCCAGTGCAGTAGCCAAAGTGGTAATCATAGACATGTTCTCACTGTTTCATCATTAAGAGAGGGAAAGTTCTGAATGAACTGGTTGACTTGAAGTCCAATTGGAGTTACTAGTACCCAGTGCAGTAGCCAAAGTGGTAATCGTAGACATGTTCTCACTGTTTCATCATTAAGAGAGGGAAAGTTCTGAATGAACTGGTTGACTTGAAGTCCAATTGGAGTTACTCGGCTTAAGTCGGAGAAGACAGTTGATCTGTCCAGTGGTTTGTGACTGATCCTGATGTGTAGACCAGTTGCTGTAGTGCTGGGCTGTGGTGTGTCTTCACAACCGGTCTTGCCTAGTGTTTATGGCATATCCCCGTTTTCTGGCGTAGCCACGGTGTATGGCGTAACCCGGTTTCTGGCGTAGCCACTGTTACGGTTTAGCCACAGTTTGTAGCGTAACCACAGTCCCAGGTCTGCGATAAAGAGAACCTATTCTGTAGTTAAGTAGCTGAGTGGCTGGCTTATCGAGTTCACACATTGGCCCTCTATCTTTCAGAAAGAGATGTGAGAACTCAGCCAGCAAATGTTTACTCTGTTGTAGAGTTTCAACTATAACTATCAATCTCCACTTTTGTTGTTGTCTCGTTCGTCATTTCTTCAGATGGATTCCCCCGTCTCCTCGACAAAGGCGGCAATACGTTGCAGGTCCTCCAGTCCTCCGTAGAGCTTCCGGGCCACTGGTATTGGGTCGGGTCAGGTTTTCTCTCGGAGCGCTTGGTGGAGCAGGCAGGACTGCAGCAGATGTTCAGTTGTCTGGCTGCCTGTTCTGCAGGGGCACTGTTGTTCTGTGTTGCCAATGCGGAGTTTAAAGAATAGGTGGTGTTTCAGGCTGTTGTGGCCTGTCCTGAGCCTGAAGATGACTACCTGCTCTCGTCGAGTCAGCAGGTAGTACGGGTCTGCTCTGTTGTGGCGTGGATGCTGCTGCTTCCGCAGCTTGGCCTTAATGATGGTCCTGGATTCAGGGTAGCTGGTTGACCTGTCCATCTGCTCCTTCATAGTGCCCTCCTTTGCCAAGGAGTCAGCAGTCTGCCAAGCATGTTGCAGTGGGAGGGAATCCACTGCAGGGTGACTGTGTGACTTGTGCAGAGGGAGGCGAGAGATGAGGACAGATCATTGAGCTCTGGATCTCTGTTGGACTGAAGGGCCTGCAAGATGGACAGGGCGTCGATCAGGAAAACAACGTTGTGGCTGGCGTAAGGGCTGACCTCGATGTGGGCTGCTGCTGTTTTCAGGGCTTCTGTTTCAGCTCTGTAGTTCGTGGAGTACAGGCCGGTAGCGAGGCAGATCTTTTCTTCTTTGCCTCCTGGATATTGGACATAGACTCCTGCCCCTCCATTTCGAATGGCATCTGCTGCAGAGCCGTCAGTATAGAGTGAGTCCAAGATTCTTTGGGGAACTGGGTATGGAGGTGTTCAAGGGTGAGGGACTTTCTTTGAGGGCCGCTTTGAGAATCTTAGGGCCAACACGTGGGATGCTGCACTGGATGAGGGGAGGGGTTCCTTCGCTCCAGGGAGGGACGGCAAGACACCGGGGTATCACTTTGGGGTCATGGTCAAGGATATCCTGATGTTGCCGTTATAGGATCCTGCTCTGGTGTACAAAGCTCCCTCTCTTCAGCTGTCCTTTTGTTGGCTGGGACAGTCTGTCTTTCATGGGGTGGCCTTGCAGCCTCTTGAACTTGGCAGCCTGTGTCAGGAGTTTGGCGTCTCTGCGGTCCTCAAGAGATTGGAGCTCTGTGATGGTTTCAAGCTCCTGAATTGACGTAGACTTCATGGCTCCTGTGATGATATGGGCAGCTTGATTCTGAATCTTGCTGATCTGTTCAAAATTGGATTTGGCTGTAGTGCCCCATGCAGTCATGCCATACTCCAGCACTGGCCTGACTCTACCAGTGTACAGTCTCCTGAGGGTCGTGTTGTCTGCACCCCATGTTGTTCCTGCCAGCTTCTTCATGAGGGCAAGACGTACTTTTGCTCTTAATTCTGTTTCTCTGCTTGCTTCTTTCATGTCAGGCGTTTGTCGAAGGTGACTCCCAGGTACGTGGGGTTATTTTCAGCAAGCAGAGTTTGTCCATTAATGCTCAGGTTGGCCTTCTGTTCTTTGGGTGAGAGGCTGAAAACAGTGTAAGTGGTCTTCTTGGCATTAATTTGTTACCAGCCACTGTTTTGTCCAGCTTTTTAGAACATTGAGCGCCTGCTGTAGCCTGTAGTTGGCAGTTGTGGGGTGCTCTTCCGAGCACCATAGGACAAGATCGTCTGCTTAGATGGCTTCTTGGACTTTGCGTGGCATACCTTTGACAATGTCGTTGATAAAGACAAGGAATTGGGTAGGTCTGAGGACTCCTCCTTGAGGGACTTCTCCTCTCAGTGTCTTCTTCCGACTGTATGCTCCATTGACATGGACTCGGGCCTTCCTATTTTTCAGGCACTGCAAGATCCATTGGTACATACAGCCAGTCACACTGCTCTTCTGGAGTTTTTCTCCGGAGGCCATCCTTCCAGACTTTGTAGTACGCCTTTTCCATGCCTATTCACACCGTCAGTGTATGCTGTTTGTCCTGGAAGCCATCCTCGATCTTCTGGGCTATGTAGGTCACTTGATCCTCAGTGGAATGATGTTGGCGGAAGCCTGCCTGCTCTGGAGTAATGATGTTGTTCTTCTCCAGGTGCCAAACTAGCCGCGAGTTGATCATCCACTTTTGTAGGCTGGGTTAAGCTACAATAATACAATGCTAACAGTTTCAGTCAAATAACTTCATTGTTTTTTATGAGTTAAATTACATTAACTTGGAATATACTTAGCCCAAGTGCACACATAGCCCAAGTGCACACATGTGGTGTAGACTTAAATAAAGTCATACACTACAAAACATTCCAACAATCACCAGTATTTATAAAGCAACTTAGCAGTTTTCACCTAGTACAGGCATACTGTTTTTTCTGGTCAAAGTTTATCATTCAGTATCATCTTAACTGATAGAATGGAATACTGGCAAAAGTCAGAGTGAACACAAAGAATGGTGGTCAGATTGTTAACAAAGAATCATAACCACATGGTGACAGCTTTTAACACATGGTGGCAAGCCAACTACTACACAGATAAGATAAGATAAGATAATGTTGCTTATAGCCCAGCCGACCGCAGAGGGCCACATCAGGGCTGTCACCACGTTAAAATCAACTCACCAGTCATTTAAAAAAAAAAAAAAAAAAAAAAAAAACTTTCACACATCTCGTTAAATGACATCGTCTACAAACGCACCAGAAACTTTGTTAAAAATCTTTCTTCCGTAAAATCTTAAATCAGATGAAAAATGTTAATTTCTCTCAAAAACTCAAGGATCACGTCAGGCGGGACATCCCTGAACAGGATCCTCATGGACTCCGCTGTAAAATGTTTGTGTCTCACATCGTGCAAGTCCCAACACTCTAAAAGAACATGTTTCATTGTGAGTGGCGCATGACATGGAATGCACCACGGAGCTTCTTCACTCTTTAAAAGGTAAGAATGGGTAAAATACGAATGGCCGGTGTGCAGCCGGCACAGAACCGTTTCCTCTTTACGACCACCCGACGTAGATGGGAGGAAGTCCTTAAGGTTTGGACGGATCTGAAAGAGTTTGTTATTCGTCTGTGTGTTCCAATCCTCCTGCCAGAGGTCTCTCACATAATCGTTAATTTTGGGTTTCACATCTGAGCAGGGGATATAAGTGTTGGACAGTTTCTCTCTTGTGGCGTTCTTGGCTAAACGATCAACCATTTCGTTCCCGCCGATGCCAACATGACCAGGAACCCAAGCAAGAGTAATGTTGTAACCGTCCGCCTTCAACTTACTAAAAAGTTCAAAAAAAAGTAAAAGTTCTGGATGCTGAAGGTTGCGGCCAGCTATGGCCTCCAAAGCTACTACACAGAACAAACATTCATCTTTTTTGATAAATGTCATCAAGTATTAGGACAAAGTTACACTGCTAAACCACATGGTATACATATAATCAATGCATAGATTTGAAACATAAAACATAGTTTCACCTTACATTTTCTGGGAAGAATCAGTAACTCAGACTGGGTTTTTCAGATCAGAGGGTGATTACCATGCCCTCTCTCTTACATTTTCTGGGAAGAATCAGTAACTCAGACTGGGTTTTTCAGATCAGAGGGTGATTACCATGCCCTCTCTCTTGATTTACCTCTGGTGTCTGTCTTATTACTTAGTTCTGATCTACAGCTGGTCTCCAGGAATCGGTAAAGGGGAAGTGCTCAGTGTCCCTATTTTAAACACTAAACTGTCAGATCAGATTTCTGATCTGGCTGACAGGGTGTCAATTAAAATGAGACAAAGGGAGAAGGTTTGCCTTTCATTCCTCATCCCTTACTGTGGATTGGTCCAAGTGCAGATGTTTAACTATGCCCATGCCTTGGCGCCGAGATCAACGATCGATAATTTATGCACACATGTTTAGAACGAATGCTAATGAAACCAGCATGGGTCATCACAATGCCGTCATGGACTAGCTGCCCGTGGCGTGCAGACGGTGGATATGGAGGGAGGGGGGGGGTTTAGAGAAGGAGGGAGGTTTGCTGGCCTTTGTGTGAAGTGAGGCCTCATGCAGCTTTGGAAGGGGTGGGGGGGGGGGGGGGTGATGAGCAACAGTGTTATGACTGATGTAAAGTTTTCGCTGTGTCACGCTGCCATGTTAAGGAGTGAGGGAGGGTTGAGAGGGGAAGGGACGTGGAAAGAGAATGCCGAAAAACGGCACATGCGCCGTGACGTAAACTTTTGTTGTAATAGATAGAGTTAAGCTGGGCGGCTCATATTGTTGTAAGTGAGGTTGAGGGGGGGGGGGGGGGGGGGAGAGGACGGGAGAGTTGGATAGATTAGAAATATGTTCTGTTGATTGGGGTTTGTACAGTTTGTACAAGAGGGTGAGTGGGACCAATCGGGGAGTTGTTAAGTGACTCATCACACTAACCATACACACAGTGAGTTATCTGAGGAAAACCAGTCCATCAATGCAAAGGGCAAGTCTGATTGATGCTAGAACTTCATGAAAGGAAATATAGAGCACAGTCCTGTCATGTAGTCTCAGAACAAAAGAGAATTCTATAGTATCATCATGAACATCCTCATTATTTCTGATCACTAAACCAACAAAATAATCTGTTGTGCTTCATGCCTATTCTCAGTGGTGACCTTATTTTGGTCTTCTCTACATGTATACAGCCATGATCTGTTTATGAAAAAACAGTCGGTATTGAAAGTTTGTTAGGACTATTGTTGGGTGGACATGATGGCGCCTTCAAGATGGGGGAGGACGGGATGCTCACTGGCACTTGTGCCATGATTAGGCAATTATTTTTGTCATCAGGGGCTTAGTAGGTGGTGTCTTGCATATGCTGTGTCAGACACCACGTAACGCCACCAGAGTAACTTAACATTAATGTGGTGTCTCCTCTGGTGGATTGCTGTATGACCAGATATTGATCGCTCTTGTGGACTCCAGTGGTGAGTTTCAGATTGGTGTACCTGCATCTTTGACACAGACACTTTTGAATGGCACAAGATACTTTGTCAACTGGGTGCCTAGTGATAAGCTGATGTCATACCATTGTAATGGGTCACTGTCAGCATTTAGTCAGACGTCACAGCAACAAAACCAAAAACCTTTTGGGTGGCAGTGCATTTCATTGTCTTTGTAAAAGTTTGTTGACTGGCTTTTGTACATTCTAATGGCCTATGAGCATTGACTTTTCTAGTTACGAAAGTACAGAGTTGCAGATCATTTCTGCATATTTTCTGTAGAAAAACTAAGTAAGTTGATTGAAACTAAATTGGCTTTTTCAGCCAATACAGCGATTAAGTTTGCATGTTTCAGTTCTTATTTAAATATTGCTGAAGTGTAAGTTAAATACCTGGACAGATGCATCTTAGGCTATGATGTCACACAACAAACATGAAGTCGAGGGGCACCAAGTCAGTTTTTTAAATGTGCAAAATGAAATGAAATGAGTCATTTCCAGAAAAAAAAAAGTTCTTCATCTGTTTGATGCCACTTTCAGCTCAGGCAAAGGTTGAAATAGCACCTATGCCGTCACTCTCCCACTCTGAGATATTTTGTTTATTAGGGCCTAACCCCTCCCCCCCCCCCCCCCCTCATTTTTTTCTTTTCCTCTGATTTTTCATAAAATAACTTGAACTGGGCTGATTATTTTCAAAGTTGACTTCTGATTTTGACAAGCATCAGGCTTGTGTCTTGTCATGTGCTTTGTTTGTCAATGTCATTGGCGGTAACTAACAAACTCTCTTTCTAAATTAAGCATCAGGCTATTTGACTTGTGATACCTCAAAATGGTCAGAATCTCTGGGAAAGCAGCAGGATGATGGTTGGGTGTGGCTGTCTGTTGGAAGCTATAATGAGTGATGTAGGTACTGTACTATATAGTGTTTGAGCTTAGCAGTTGCCAAAGCAGTCCATAAAATGAATTTAACATGGGCTTTGTGTGTCCAGAAAATGACTGGGGGGGGCAAGATGTCCCAGTGTACCCTGTGTGGCCATTCACTGGATAAAGCTACCACACGCAAAAAGATGACCAGTGATGTTGCCACAGAAACAGATCCACTTACAGAGCAGGCGCTGGGAGGAGTCCGCGTGATGCAGCCAGCACAGCTGAACAGCAAGGGAACACTGGTGGGCATGGGCTCCAAGTCCAACTTCCTCACTTCACCGCAGGTCAGTTCATTTCACCTTGAACCTGGAGAGGATTGTTTTCACCTTCTCTGTCGGTCTGTCTCTGTCTGTCTGTCTGGTAGAAAGATTAAATTTAACCCTCTTCTGTATGCACTTACCTGCGCTTACTTAGGCCGAAAACCTACGGCAAGAGAAGTAAGTCTGTGATTTGAACATGGTTACCCAATATGTAATGAAATGAAAATAATTTTAAAAATTCCTAGGAATATATATGTAGCTATATCATAAGTTTGAAGAATGTCACATGAGCCATTTACTCGGGGGAAAAAAAAATCTTCTTCAGAACTTTCTTCTGGATCGTTGTTCATCATACTTGGAACCTCATCCCTCTTGAAATCTAGGTCACTCTAAGCTTCATTACCCAGCACTTTCCTAAATCTTATGCCATAAATCTTACAAATCACAGTATCTACATCACTAATTCCCATGATAGAACAGCTGAAATAAGGTTAGCCATGGTGAAAAACATCGATCAGGGAGAGTGCCACAGAGGGGCGGTAGACCACGCCCCATTATTGTGCGATTCTACTCTCGCAGGCAAAAAGGACTCGTTCTCACAAACAGAAAAAAACTGAAACAATCAGGAACTTCAGTGGGTGAGGACCTAACCCAAATTAACTATAAACTCCTAAAAAAAGCAAACGACCATTCTGCCACGATGGCCGCCTGGTCATCGAACGGCAAAATTATCACCAAACTGAAGAACGGAAAGACAGTGAAGCTGGAGGTTGACATGGATGTTGACAATGTGCTTTCCAAGGGGATGGCGTAGCTGGGTGACAGGTACAATTCTGTTCTTGTGGTGCTCTTTTGCGGGGGGTTGGGGTGGGGTCGGGACCAACACAGTCCAGTGAAACTACAAAATAAATTCACTCCATTGGCGGCAGATGTCGATGAGGAGATGACCTGATCTCTCTCCTTTTCGCCCTCTGCACCATGGATAGTACAATATTACATTGGAATATCCGTGGATTAAATTCCAACTTTGAGGAGCTGCAGCTTCTGTGCCAGTCTATAAAACCCTCCGTCGTGGCTCTTCAGGAAACTCAAATTCAAAGCCAGAAGACCTTTACTCTTTCTGGCTTTAATATTCTTTCAATACCTGCACAACCATCCATGTTGGGACTGTCGGGCGGTGTTGCCCTTCTCCTACACAAAACTTTGCTGTATAGTCCTGTCGCTCTGTCTACCTCGCTTCAGGCTGTAGCTGCGAGAGTCACTCTCCACAAGACTGTGACCATCTGTTCTCTTTATCTACCTCCTTCTGTCCCGGTTTGTCGTCAGGACCTTGTCAGTCTGATAGGAGAACTTCCTCGACCTTTTTTGCTGTTGGGTGACTTTAACGGTCACAATCCTCTTTGGGGTAGTGCCGGTACGTCACCCAGAGGTCTGCTGATTGAGGATGTCCTTTCAGACTTGGATTTGTGTTGTCTGAACGACGGATCTGCAACTTACCTCCACTCTTCCACAGGTTCACTTTCGTGTTTAGATTTGTCGGTTTGTGACCCCTCGCTGGTCCTGGACTATGAGTGGTCTGTCCATGACGATCTGCACGGAAGTGACCATTTCCCTGTCCTTCTACAACCTGTATTAACTGAACACGTCTCTGTCTCTCAACATCTCAATTATAAAAAAGCAAACTGGGATCTATTTGCAGCCACTATTTCAAAAGAATTCCAGGACACTGATTTTTTTCAGAGTCCAGACCCAGCAGAATCTCTGACTAACACTATGATCAAATGTGCTAAAGCCTGTATTCCAGTGTCTTCCGATAAACTTCAAATGCCCAAAACACCCTGGTTCGATTCAGAATGCCAACAAATTTCCAAAGTTAGAAAACGGGCTCAGCGTCAGGTATACCAACGACCTTCGGGTCCCAACGCTCGAGCCCATCAGAAACTCCGTGCTAAATCAAGACACACTTTTAAAATCAGTAAACGTCGGTCCTGGAGAAGCTTCTGCTCCAGGCTGACATCAAAAACTTCTAAGAAAAAAGTGTGGAACATCATTAAGAAAATCAAAGGGAAGAACACCTGTCCCACTGTGAACCATCTCAAGTTTTCGGATTCTTTAATAACAGAAAAGAAAGCAGTTGCTATTCTGCTTGCTTCAACCATTGAAAAGAATTCCTCCTCTTCTAATAAATCAGTCACTTTTGTCAAACACAAAGACCTAAAAGAAAAATCTCCCTGCAACTTTTCATCTGACAACATGGAAGACTACAATCTTCCTTTTACATTAAACGAGCTGAAATCTGCCTTACTCTCTTGCAGCGATTCCTCTCCAGGTATAGATGACATACATTATCAACTATTGAAACATCTTCCGCAAGAAGGTCTGAACATCCTGTTACAGGTATACAACCACGTGTGGACTACAGGTTTTTTTCCACCCTCTTGGCGGACAGCCCTCATTATTCCCATCCCCAAACCTGGAAAAGATCTTTCTAATCCATCTAACTACCGTCCCATAGCTTTGACCAGCTGTGTCTGTAAATTGATGGAAAAAATGGTCAATGCTAGGTGTTATGTTACCTGCGATGCTGTGGTGCCTTCGTGCTGCTGGTCCACTCGCAGAACAGTCAGGGTGCCTACCTAATTGTCCGTTCAGTATTGTCTCTCATTTGTCATGGCTGACTAGAACAAAGGCTCGATCCAGAAAACGCGCTGGGGAATAGTTGGCGCATGCGCCGTGAGTTTTTCCAACTTAAGGGAAGTCACTCCGGCACGTAGCTTTCAGGTCATAATGCAACATCCTTCCCTTTTTAAAAGATAAAAAGTCTCCAACACAACTGTACAGTTATATACATTTATATACACAGTCTCGTCTACTGTTTCCTTAGTAGACATAGTCTCTGTGCTGGTTTTCTTTTACCAGCCGTCCTGATCGCGTCCTCATTGTCCCGGGTGGTGATCTCGCCGGGGTATGAGCCTTTGGAACGGGTGTTCTAGGAGTCTTTGTCTTAGGAGCTTCTCCGAGAGTCGGCCGTGGCTCAGGTCCTTGAGTCCCAAGTCTTTGTATCGGTCTGGGAATCTCTGGTTTCTCTGCTTCTGTGGGTTGTTCTGGTTCTGGAGGTGGAGCAGGAACTTTCTTCAAGTGGACTCTATTTCTTCTGAGGATGTTCCCCTCAGTTGTTTCGACGTCATAGGACCGTCCTTTGTTATTGACGATGGTTCCTTTCATCCACTCCTTCTTGCCTAGTGTTTGAGGTTTCATGACGACAGTTTCTCCCTCTTGAAGTGGTTCGAGGTCTTTGGCGCGCTGGTCATGACGCGCTTTTGTGATTATTTGATTTTCCTTAATCTTCGTTATGTCCTTCTTCAGAGTGATTCTAGGGTCGAGAAGATGACCACGCATCGGAAGAAGTGTTCTAGTTCTTCGGTTGAAGAACTTCTGTGAGGGGCTCGTGTTTGAATTCTGGCTGGGTGTGTTTCTGTAGTTCAGTAATGCCAGGAATTGATCTCCATCTTTGTTCTTCTTCAGGATTGACTTGGCTGTTTTTACCGCTGATTCTGCCTTCCCGTTGCTTCTGCTGTGGTACGGTGAAGAGGTGACATGTTCAAAATCAAAATCTAAAGCAAATCTTTTGAAGTTTTCTGATGTGAATTGCGGCCCGTTGTCTGATACAACTGTGCACGGCAGTCCGTATCTTGCAAAATGAGCCTTGAGAGTCTTGATGACCGTTGTTGCTCTTGTGTCATCTAGTCTGTCTATTTCCCAATAGTTGGAGAGATAGTCTACCGTGACTAGGTAGTCCTTTCCATCACACTCAAACAAATCTACTCCCACTTTCTCCCATTGTCTGGACGGTAGTTCATGCGGTTGGAGAGTTTCAGGTTGGTTTGCTGCTTGGAATCTCTGGCAAACTTCACAACCTGCTATGAACTGGGTAACATCTGTCATTCCGGGCCAATACAAACACTTCTAGCTCTCTTCAGGCATGCATCTATTCCTGAGTGTGTGGAATGCAGTAGTTTCTTCATCTGGGATCTCATTGTCCAGGGTACAACAACCCTATCCTGCTTGATGATAAGGCCATCTTGTACCGAGAGTTCATCTCTGAAGCTGAAGTAGGATGATAGCTCCATCGGTAGTGAGGACTTGTCTTCAGGCCACCCAGTCATGATGACTGTCTTGAGTTTCAGCAACACTTCATCCTGACTTGTTGCTTCTTTCAACTCCTCAAGTCTTTCTTTCCGTATGAGGATGAAGTCAAGGCTGTTGACGTCTTCGATGTCCATTTGCTCGCTTGGCTTATTGAGTAGATATGCTCTAGAGAGAGTATCAGCTAGTACCAGGTCCTTTCCTCTGTGGTAGATGATGGTGAGGTCATATCCCTGGAGTCTCAGCATCATGCCTTGAAGTCGCCTGGGTGCAGAAGAGAGAGGTTTTTGGAAGATTGTCTCTAAAGGCTTGTGGTCACTTTGTACTGAGACATGTCGGCCAAATATGTACTGGTGCCATTTCTCTGCCGAGAACACAATAGCAAGTAGCTCCTTTTCTATCTGAGCATAGTTTTGTTCCGTCGGCGTTAGGGCACGGCTGCTGTACGCTATGGGGCGTCCCTTCTGCAGCAGGACTGCGCCTAGACCGCTCTGGCTTGCGTCGCACTGGATCTGTAGCTCTTCCGTTGGGTCATAGAAGGCTAATACTGGGGCTTCTGTGACAAGCCTCTGTACCGTTGCGAAGGCCTGGTCATGCGTCGCTGTCCACATCCAAGGAACGTCGTCTTTCGTCAACTGGCGGATAGGTTCCAGGACTTCTGAGAGCTTTGGTAAGAACTTTGCGAGGTAGTTGATGAAACCACAGAAACGTCTGACTCCTTCTACGTCCGTCGGTTTGGGCATGTCTCTGACAGCTTCTAGCTTTTCAGGATCGATCTTGAGACCGTCGCTTGTCACCAAGTGTCCAAGGAAAGTGATGGACTGCTTCTTCAGGTCCGCCTTTTCCTTGTTCAGGCGTAGACCTAGGTTGCGGCATCTCTCCAGGAGCGTGACTAGGTTTCTGTCATGTTCCTCTTCGTTCTTTCCGTGGACAATGATGTCGTCTGATACTCCTATGACTCCCTCGAGTCCTTCCAGCGCCTGATCGAGTCTTTTCTGAAAAAGCTCGCTGCTGACCGAAGTCCCGAAAGGTAGTCGTTTCCACCTGTACCTTCCATATGGAGTTTGGAATGTAGTCAACAGGGATGATTTCTCATCTAAGTGGATATGCCAGTAAGCGTTGCTCAGGTCAAGTTTTGAAAAGACTCTTGACCTCGCCAGGCGTGGCAGAATGTTGTCCATAGTGGGGATGGGATAGCGTTCCCGCTTCAGTGCCTTGTTGAGTGGTCGTGGGTCAATGCATATTCGAAGCTTTCCTGATCGCTTCGTCGCTACTATCATTCGACTGCACCAGGATGTTTGGTTCATCAACCTTGGCAATGATCTCTGCTTCCTGCAGTCTGTCTAGCTCTTCTTTCACCTTCCTTTCCATGGCTAAAGGAATACGGCCACTCGCAGAAACTGTCGGGGTCACGGTCTCATCGACTTGAAAGTGTGCCACCCCTGGTAAGCTACCTTGTTCTTCCGCGAAAACATCAGCGTATGTTGATGTGAAGTCTGTTGATTCCTTTATCTGTGCTATGCTCATGTTATCATAGTGAACGGTTATCAACTTCATTGTCTCCGAAGTTGTCTTTCCAATCAGCGTTGTCAGTTCCTCTTCTACGACAACAAATTCCGCTTCCCAGCTTTGCTTAGTTTTGGGATTAGTAATTTGGAGGTCAGCTCTGCCTACTGCGTTGATAGAGGCTCCATTGTAGACGTGAAGTGCTGTCTTGGTGGCTTGAGTTGGCTTGTTTCAACATGCTTGGCTGATATTACATTAACGCTAGCCCCACTGTCTATTTGACAAATAATCTTCTTCCCTCCTATCATCATTCTTGCTTTGATGATTTTGTTGTCGTTCTTCTTTTCCACTGCTAGTAGATATTCATCTTCTTCATTTTCAGATTCAACAGCGTGAACTTTCTTTGCTTCTTTCTTCTTCTGTAAGCACATCTTTGCAAAGTGGTTATTCTTGCCGCATGCTGAGCATTTTTGTCCCCATGCTGGACATTCTTCTTTTTTCATCTCATGTTTCTTGCCACAATACTTGCAGTTTCTTTCTGTGGTGCCTTTGTCTTCCACTTCCCCTTTTCTTGAATTTTCGTACAGCGTGAGCTTGTCCTACCTCTGTGTCTTCCCCCATCACTCTGAGCTGTTCATTGGTGGTCTCAGCTGCTCTGCATTTATCAATACAGGTCTGGAGGTCGAGGTTGGCAATCTGTAGAAGGGATTCTCTGGTTGGTTGGCTTCTAATACCCAAAATGATTCTGTCTCTGAGCAGAGAAGGTGACATTGCTTCGGAGAAGTTACAAGTTTTGATGAGCTGCCTCAGCGCATTTACGTAGTCTTCTATGTTTTCACCTTCTTTTTGGTCCCTTTTATTGAACACAAAGCGCTCATATGTTTCATTGGTTTGGCCTATGAAATGATTGTCGAGGGCAGCAATTATGGCGTCAACGTTTGCTCCCTCTGGAATTTCAAGACCATGAATACAGATAGTCCATCTACACCTAAAGTGTGCAAGAATAAGGCTTTCATGTAAGCGTCTTCTTCATTTTCTAGTCTTGCGACTATGACATAGTTGGTCCACATCTGCTTAAACAGCTTCCATTCTGCGGCTCCACGTTTCACATTCAGAGGTGGTGGAGGGCTAACCTTCGCGGTTTGCGGTCTCCTAGGCTGCTGCTCATTTCGTTCGGCCATGCTTTCAGGCTAACGGTCGTACGTGGTCGAAATGGAGATGGGAGATGTACTCACAATTGAGAAGCGTTGGTAGGTTCGTAGTCCGCTGCCACCATGTATGTTACCTGCGATGCTGTGGTGCCTTCGTGCTGCTGGTCCACTCGCAGAACAGTCAGGGTGCCTACCTAATTGTCCGTTCAGTATTGTCTCTCATTTGTCATGGCTGACTAGAACAAAGGCTCGATCCAGAAAACGCGCTGGGGAATAGTTGGCGCATGCGCCGTGAGTTTTTCCAACTTAAGGGAAGTCACTCCGGCACGTAGCTTTCAGGTCATAATGCAACACTAGGCTCATGTGGAAACTCGAAACCGATGGCCTTTTGGCGAAAGAACAGTGTGGTTTCCGCAAACATCGTAGTACAGTTGACCATTTGATTCGTCTGGAATCAACACTTAGGAACGCTTTTTTAAACAGACAGCATGCAGTGGCAATTTTCTTTGACTTGGAGAAGGCCTACGATACCACCTGGAAGTCGGGGATACTTCATGATCTCCACGATCTGGGTTTTCGAGGTCATCTTCCGCTTTTTATTCAAAATTTTTTGGCAGAACGACAGTTTCAGGTCCGGGTTGGCACCACTCTCTCTGATGTCCACAGCAGGAGTTGGGTGTTCCACAGGGGAGCATACTATCTCCTGCCCTCTTTAGTATTAAGATCAACAACATTGTTCAATCAGTTCAGCAGGGTTCAGACTGCTCATTGTTTGTGGATGATTTTGCTGTCTACGCAACTGGAAGCCTGTACCCGAGTGTCCAGCGCAGGCTCCAGCTTTGCGTAGATAAAATCCATCGGTGGGCAGATGAAAACGGTTTCACCTTTTCTGCTACAAAAACCCAGTGTATTCACTTCCATAATTTCCGTCAGTTTTTTCCAGATCCGGAACTTCAAGTAGGGAAATCTCCCATTCCAGCTGTTAAAGAGGCCAAATTTCTGGGAGTCATTTTTGACCAAAACTTAACTTTCTCAGCCATATTAAAAACCTCAAAACTGCATGCCAAAAGGCACTGAATATTCTGCGGGTCGTAGCACACACCGACTGGGGCGCTGATAAGAAAACTTTGTTGCACCTCTACAGAGCCCTGGTCCGTTCCAAACTGGACTACGGTTGTGCTGTGTACGGCTCCGCAAGATCATCTTACCTCAAACTCTTGGACCCTATCCACCATCAAGGGCTTCGTCTCTGTCTTGGAGCGTTCCGCACCACCCCTGTGTACAGCCTGTACGCAGAGGCAGGTGAACCTTCACTGTCCAACCGCAGGCTGAAACTGTCTTTGAATTATTACATCTGACTGTTCTCAGAACCGCAGAATCCTGCCTATGACTGTGTTTTTGACCCTCCGTTCCAAAGTAAGTTTGAAACAAACCCGAAATGTATTCCGCCGTTTGGGCTTCGTATGCAGCCTCACGTGCGGAATGCAGGTATAGACCTGGGAGTAGTTTCGATTTTTCCAAGTTTCTGGATCAACCTCCATGGACCTTTTTCACACCAGAGATTCGTTTTGATCTCGCAGCTTTCCGTAAGGAGTCTACCAGCTCTCTGGCGTACAAGGCTTTGTATGCCGAGCTCTGTTCCAAATTTCCCATCCTATCAAAAAGTTTTCACTGACGGTTCCAAGTCTGAGGATGGAGTGGCCTGTGCAGCCTACTGCCCTGGGGCTCCTTCTCAGATATTGTTGGAACATATACATTCAGATGCTTCTGTCTTTCTGCTGAACTTACTGCTCTAGTACTGGCTTTGAAGATAATTTCCCATTCTTCGAGGAGGGACTTTCTGGTTCTGTCGGATTCGCTGTCAGCTTTGGAGGCCATAGCTGGCCGCAACCTTCAGCATCCAGAACTTT
Source organism: Conus ventricosus (assembly GCA_018398815.1). Classification (NCBI taxonomy): domain Eukaryota; kingdom Metazoa; phylum Mollusca; class Gastropoda; order Neogastropoda; family Conidae; genus Conus; species Conus ventricosus. Next base: position 36,444,761 of record CM031601.1, read on the forward strand.
TACTTTTTTTGGAACTTTTTAGCAAGTTGAAGGCGGACGGTTACAACATTACTCTTGCTTGGGTTCCTGGCCATGTTGGCATCGGCGGGAACGAAATGGTTGATCGTTTAGCCAAGAACGCCACAAGAGAGAAACTGTCCAACACTTATATCCCCTGCTCAGATGTGAAACCCAAAATTAACGATTATGTGAGAGACCTCTGGCAGGAGGATTGGAACACACAGACGAATAACAAACTCTTTCAGATCCGTCCAAACCTTAAAGACTTCCTCCCATCTACGTCGGGTGGTCGTAAAGAGGAAACGGTTCTGTGCCGGTTGCACACCGGCCATTCGTATTTTACCCATTCTTACCTTTTAAAGAGTGAAGAAGCTCCGTGGTGCATTCCATGTCATGCACCACTCACAATGAAACATGTTCTTTTAGAGTGTTGGGACTTGCACGATGTGAGACACAAACATTTTACAGCGGAGTCCATGAAGATCCTGTTCAGGGATGTCCCGCCTGACGTGATCCTTGGGTTTTTGAGAGAAATTAACATTTTTCATCTGATTTGAGATTTTACGGAGGAGGGATTTTTAACAAAGTTTCTGGTTCGTTTGTAGACGATGTCATTTAACGAGATGTGTGAAAGTTTTTTTTTTTTTTTTTTTTTTTTTTTTTTTAAATGACTGGTGGGTTGATTTTAACGTGGTGACAGCCCTGATGTGGCCCTCTGCGGTCGACTGGGCTATAAGCAACATTATCTTATCTTATCTTATCTGTCACCACCACTAGGCCCGTATAAGTTCACCAAAGTAAACCTTTTTTTTAAGAATTGAACATTCATAGCAATGTAACAACCATGCTTGTCTCTTATAACATCATGTATCTTGTACTCAAAGTTATTATTAAAAAGAACAGCCACACCATTCTTGTTAGATTCTGTACCACACAGCCATACATTATATCCCCAGCTGGCTCGGATAAAATTCTCAGTGTCTTCCTTTAAGTGTGTCTCTTGAAGACAATAAACATGAGCTGCTTCTTTTCTCAAAAAATCAAATACATCTTTCCTTTTTTTACTATTATTTAGACCATTGCAATTCAAAGAACAAATTTTAAATGAACTATCCTGTGCCATTTTGAGTTTTGGAAGGAAAGGTTAAAGTAGTAAACAGATAATAGCAGTTAAAAAAAAAATTAAAAAAAAAGTAAGAAATAGTCCAAAAATGGCACCAACACTTAAGACACACCCTTTGAAATACAGTGATGTCACACATCCCCAAAGTTTTACAGAAGCTACCTCGGCCTCAACCTTCCAATGTAATAATGAGCAAGTTTTCACAACCATCATTAGTATCAACATCCTATAAATGCACAAATAAAGTGTACATGACCCAGTTACAATCTCACTCTCACACACAAGCCTGCCACATTGATACGAAGAAAATGAAAAAGTAATGTACAACATAAGGACCAACTTACAAAGCAATGACATAAAACTGCACATACACACACACACCAACCTGTTATATAAGGGCCCACCGCCCAACTCCAAACAAGCATTGAAGCCTACTACTACTACAACCACTACTACAATATCTAGCGCGATGACAAAAAACCGCCCTCGAGCAACTCATGTCTTAATCATCTTGTATGACCAGCACGTGATCAAATATTTACTGTCCCTTCATACAATCACATTATCTGTGAGTAAAGACCAAATACTAACATATGGAGAGAGAAAAAAAAGAAAGGAAAAAAAAAAGAAAGAAAAAAAGAATTGTGCCACAAGGCTGTCTTTTCTTTCCTACCTTGCCCCCAACTACCCTCGACGCAAGACTGCTCCCCTGACTTGCCAATCCCAAAGACCTTCACCCCCAGATGTAAACAAAGTCGGGGGGGGGGGGGGGGGGGGGGGGATGAAACATACTAAACTAAACATGGCTTTATCAAAAAAATATCCCCCCCAAAAGGAAGAGGAAGGCAGCATCCCCTATTTCAGGGAACGTTATTCTGACAGCGATTCTGACACGGAGGTACGACAGAGAACAGGTTTCTGGGCTTCCTGGCTCGGGGTGGAAGGGACGGAGCAGAAAGACCCCTTTCAGCTCTGAGCCCTTTTGCTATTCAAAAGGGGTTTTCAAGGCATAGCAGGTGACCCTCATCCGTCAAAAGGTTGAGGAATGGATCGTTTCTAGTTCAATGTCAATCAAGAAAACAATCTGAACAGCTGTTGAGGGCAACAAAATTAGTGGATAGGGAGATCAGGTGACTCCCCATAAACAGTTAAATTCATCGAAAGGTGTGATTCGCTGCAGAGATCTAACGGGTGTCTCAGAGGCAGAAATAAAAACGGAACTGGCGTCCCAGGGTGTGACGGAGGTGCGCAGGGTGACAGTCAAGAAAGGTGCAGAGAGAGTGGCCACCAACACCCTCTTTCTGACCTTCTGCAACCCTGTGCTGCCTCTGGTCATCAAAGTTGGCTACCTGAACGTCCGTGTTCAGCTGTATGTCCCGTCCCCGTTGAGATGCTTCAGGTGCCAGAGGTTTGGACATGTCAGAGACCGCTGTTCTGGGCAGGAGGTGTGCGGTGTTTGCTGCAAGGCAATCCATGATGGGCCGTGCAAAGATCCGGCACATTGTGCTAACTGTGGGGCGATCATCCCTCCTCTTCAAGAAACTGTCCTCTTTGGATTCAGGAATCCACCATTCAACGAATTAAAACAGAAAAGAAGATCTTTTTTGAAGCCCGCAAGCAGGTTGTGGCAGTCGACTCCAACAGCTTCATATGCTTCGGCCGTAAAGACGATTCCCGCAGTTCCCACTCGATCAGTCTGCTGTCAGACTGATGACTTTACATTTTCCAAAACATTGCAAGGTAGAATTGTCAACTCTGGTGGAAGCAGGTCCACCACCTTCCCATCCAAAGTGACTGCCCCTGGTGGAGGCAAAAAATCCGCCCACCCCTCAGACTGCCCAGCAGTCTACAACATCTGCTGCTGGGCAGATTAAAAAACCAGCAATTCCGCCTCAAACTCTCCTATCCAGTGCCCGTGTGGCAAGGGAGTTCCACCCAGTGTGGAGACGGTGGAGATGAGGAAAAAACCTCCACCATCCCCAAATCCAGACCTCCACCATCTCCAAATTCCAGGCCTTTGTCACCTGCGGCAAGTCTGCCAGCAGGTCCAAAGACCACCACAGTCCAGTGAAACTAACTAATAAATTCGCTCCATTAGAAGGGGACTTGAAGAGGAGATGACCTGATTTCTCTCCTTTTCGCCTCTGAAACCATGGATAGTACAATATTCCATTGGAATATCCGTGGATTAAATTCCAACTTTGAGGAGCTTCAGCTTCTGTGTCAGTCTATAAAACCTTCTGTCGTGGCTCTTCAGGAAACTCAAATTCAAAGCCAAAAAGACCTTTACTCTTTCTGGCTTTAATATTCTTTCAAATCCTGCACAACCATCCACTTGGGACCCCTCCGGGGTTGCGACCTTGTCGTGGTCGGAGGGTTTGCGTGGTCCAGTGATCCCTTAGGCTTTGCTGGCGGGGCATCAATACTTGGAGATAGGCTGTTTTTTCACACTGCTTCTAGGCCTGAGAGGTGCAGATGCTGTTTGGCCTAAGCGTAACGTGGTAAGGAGTTGATGCCCCTGGTAGGCTTTCCATGTCAGATAGGCTAAGGTGAGGACCTGACTAACAGTAACCCGCCTTTCTCCTTTTCTTGTTTTCTGCCTCCCTTATTTGGCCCTTTTCTATCTTCGTCTCCCCTTCAAGTCTTCTTTTCCACACTCCTTTTCTCTCTGTGGTCTCCTTAAGATCCGCCGCGTTTGCCGTGCGGTGCGACCTGTGTCGGAGGGGAATGAGATCCTGGTGATTGAGAGGGCCAGCGCTCTCAACACATCACTTTGGCTCGGACCTCTCCTAGACAGGGAGTACACTTTGGCCCGGGTGTACTAATCGGCTCCCCTTTTTGGGTTGGGTCAAGAGGGGCAGTTCCCCAGCTGGCCAAGTAAACCCCTGCAGTGCTCAGCTCTCTGTTCCCGGGAGTTGAGCATGATCAGGGGATAGGGTTGTTGCTTCTGCTTGTCGTATGTCTCTCCCGAAGCCTGGAAGGGGTCAAGACATTGGTTTCTTGGCCCTGGCCCCTTAGTTGGACTCCAAGGTGGGTGGGTAAGGGAGGGATGAAATATACTAAAATACACATGGCTTTTTCAAAACACATCCCCCCAAAAAAGAGGAAGGCAGCATCCCCTATTTCAGGGATTTCGATTCTGACACGATTCGGATATGGAGGTACGACAGAAGACAGGTTTTTGGGCTTCTTGGCTCGTTATGGAAGGAACGGAGCAGGAAAGGCCCCTTTCAGCTTTGAGCCCTTTTGCTATCCAAAAGGCTTTCAAGTATAGCAGGTGACCCTGGGTCCATCAAGAGGTTGAGGAATGGTCCTTTCTTATTCAATGTAAGTCACAAAAGCAATCTGAACAGCTGCTGAAAGCAACGAAACTTGTGGACAGGGAGATCAGGGTAACTCCCCACAAACAATTAAATTCATCAAAAGGAGTGATTCGCTGCAGGGAATTATCAGGTGTTTTCAGAGCAGAAATCAAACGGAGCTGGCATCCCAGGGTGTGACGGAGGTGCGCAGGGTGACTATCAAGAAGGGTGCAGAAAGAGTGGCCACCAACACCCTCTTTCTGACATTCTGCAACCCTGTGCTGCCTCCGTCATCAAAGTCGGCTACCTGATTGTCCGGGTTCATTTGTACGTTCCGTCCCCGTTGAGGTGCTTCCGATGCCAGAATGTTTGGTCATGTCAAGACCGTTGTTCTGGGCAGGAGGTGTGTGGTATTTGCTGCAAGGCAACCCATGATGGGCCGTGTAAAGATCCGGCACATTGTGCAAACTGCGGTGGCGACCATCCCTCCTCTTCACCGGAATTGTCCTCTGTGATTCGGGAATCTGCAATACAAAGGTTAAGACAGAAAAGAAGATCTCCTTTTTCGAAGCCCGCAAGCAGGTTGTGGGCAGTCAGTCGCCGACACTTCTTCGTACGCTTCAGCCGTAAAGAAAGTTCCAACAGTTCCAACTCGGTCAGTCTGCTGTCAGACTGATAACTTTACGTTTTCGAAGACATTGCAAGGGAAAAACTGTCAGCTCTGTGGAAGCAGGTCCACCACCTTCCAAACCAAAGTGACTGCCCCTGGTGGAGGCAAAAAATCCGCCACCCCTCAGACTGCCCAGCAGTCTACAACATCTGCTGCTGGGCAGATTAAAAAACCAGCAGTTCCCCCTCGAACTCCTCTGTCCAGTGCCCGTGCGGGCAAGGGAGTTCCATCCAGGTGGAGATGGTGGAGATAAGGAAAAACCCTCCACCATCTCCCAAATCCAGACCTCCACCTTCTCCAAATTCCAGGCCTTTGTCACCTGCGAGCAAGTCTGCCAGCGGGTCCAAAGACCAACACAGTCCAGTAAAACTAAAAAATAAGTTCACTCCATTGGCCGCAGATGCTGATGAGGAGATGACCTGATCTCTCTCCTTTTCGCCCTCTGCACCATGGATAATACAATAATCCATTGGAATATCCGTGGTCTAAATTCCAACTTCGAGGAGCTGCAGCTTCTGTGTCAATCTATGAAACCTTCTGTCGTGGCTCTTCAAGAAACCCAAATTCAAAGCCAGAAGACCTTTACTCTTTCTGGCTTTAATATTCTTTCAAAGCCTGCACAACCTTCCACGTTGGGGCTGTCGGGCGGTTTTTGCCCTTCTCCTTCACAAAACTTTGTGTAAAGTCTCCTGCGCTCTGTCTAAACCCCCCTTCAGCTGATAGCTGTGAGAGTCACTCTCCACAAGACTGTCACAATCTGTTCTCTTTATCTACCTCCATCTGTCCCGGTCTGTCGTCAGACCTTGTCAGTCTGTTAGGGAACTTCCTCGACCTTTTTTGCTGTTGGGTGACTTTAACGGTCACAACCCTCTTTGGGGTAGTACCGGTTCGTCATCCAGAGTCTGCTGATTGAGGATGTCCTTTCGGATTGGATTTGTGTTGTCTGAACGACGGATCTGCAACTTACCTCCATTCTTCCACAGGTTCACTTCGTGTTTAATTTGTCGGTTTGTGACCCCTCGCTGGTCCTGGACTATGAGTGGTCTGTCCATGACGATCTGCACGGAAGTGACCATTTCCCTGTCCTTCTACAACCTGTAATAACTGAACATGTCTCTGTCTCTCACATTTAAATTATAAGAAAAGCAAACTGGGGCCTCTTTGCAGCCACTGTTTCTAAGGAGTTCCAGGACACTGATTTTTTTTCAGAGTCCTGACCCAGCTGAATCACTGACTAACATTATGATTAAATGTGCTAAGGCCTGTATTCCAGTGTCTTCCGATAAACTTCAAATGCCAAAAACACCCTGGTCGATTCAGAATGCCAACAAATTTCCAAAGTTAGAAAACGGGCTCAGCGTCAGGTATACCAACGACCTTCGGGTCCCAACGCTTGAGCCCATCAAAACTCCGTGCTAAATCAGACACACTTTTAAATCGGTAAACGTCGTCCTGGAGAAGCTTCTGCACCAGGCTGACATCAAAACTTCTAAGAAAAAAGTGTGGAAAATCATTAAAAATCAAAGGAAGAACACCTGTCCCACTGTGAACCATCTCAAGTTTTCGGATTCTTTAATAACAGAGAAGAAAGCAGTTGCTAATTTTGCTTGCTTCAACATTGAAAAGAATTCCTCCTCTTCTAATAAATCATCCACTTTGTCAAAAACAAAGCCCTAAAAGAAATATCACCCTGCAACTTTTCATCCGACAACATGGAAGACTACAATCTTCCTTTCACGTTAAACGAGCTGAAATCTGCCTTACCCCTCTTGCAGCGATTCCACTCCAGGTCTAATGAAATTCATTATCAACTGTTGAAACACTTCCGCAAGAAGGTCTGAAGATACTGCTACAAGTATATAACCATGTGTGGACTTCAGGTTGCTTTCCTCCCTCTTGGCGAAAGCCCTCATTATTCCCATCCCCAAACCTGGAAAAGATCTTTCTAATCCTTCAAATTACCGTCCCCCTTGCTTTGACCACTGTGTTTGTAAATTAATGGAAAAAATGGTCAATGCTAGGCTCATGTGGAAACTTGAAACCGATGGCCTTTGGCGAAAGAACAGTGGTTTCCGCAAACATCGTAGTACAGTTGACCATTTGATTCGTCGGAATCTACACTTAGGAACGCTTTTTTGAACAACAGCATGCAGTGGCAATTTTCTTCGACTTGGAGAAGGCCTACGATACCACCTGGAAGTCGGGATACTTCATGATCTCCACGATCTGGGTTTTCGAGGTCATCTTCCTCATTTTATTCAAAATTTTTTTGGCAGAACGACAGTTTCAGGTCCGGGTTGGCACCACTCTCTCTGATGTCCACGAGCAGGAGTTGGGTTCCACAGGGAGCATCCTGCTCCTGCCCTCTTTAGTATTAAAATCAACAACATTGTTAAATCAGTTCAGCAGGGTTCAGACTGCTCATTGTTGTGGATGATTTTGCTGTCTACGCAACTGGAAGCCTGTACCCGAGTGTCCACGCAGCTCCAGCTTTGCGTAGATAAAATCCATCGGTGGGCGTTGAAACGGTTTCACCTTTCTGCTACAAAAAACCCAGTGTATTCACTTCCATAATTTCCGTCAGTTTTTTCCAGATCCGGAACTTCCCAGTAGGGAAATCTCCCATTCCAGCTGTTCAAGAGGCCAAATTTCTGGAGTCATTTTTGACCAAAAACTTAACTTTCTCAGCCATATTAAAAACCTCAAACTGCTTGCCAAAGCACTGAATTCTGCGGGTCGTAGCACACACCCGACTGGGGCGCTGATAAGAAAACTTGTTGCACCTCTACAGAGCCCTGGTCCGTTCTAAACGGACTACGGTTGTGCTGTGTACGGCTCCGCAAGATCATCTTACCTCAAACTCTTGGACCCTATCCACCATCAAGGGCTTCGTCTCTGTCTTGAGCATTCCGCACCACCCCCTGTGTACAGCCTGTACCAGAGGCAGGTGAACCTTCACTGTCCAATCGCAGCTGAAACTGCTTTGAATTATTACATCCGACTGTTCCAGACCGCAGAATCCTGCCTATACTGTGTTTTTGACCCTCCGTCCAAAGTAAGTTTGGAAATAACCCGAAATGTATTCCGCCGTTTGGCTTCGTATGCAGCCTCACGTGCGGAATGCAGGTATAGACCTGGAGTGTTTCCGATTTTTCCAAGTTTCCGGATCAACCTCCATGGACCTTTTTCACACCCCGAGATTCGTTTTGATCTCGCAGCTTTCCGTAAGAGTCTACCAGCTCTCTGGCGTACAAGGCTTTGTATGCCGAGCTCTGTTCCCCAAATCCCATCCTATCAAAAAGTTTTCACTGACGGTTCCAAGTCTGAGGATGGAGTGGCCTGTGCAGCCTACTGCCCTGGGGCTCCTTCTCAGATATTGTTGGAACATATACATTCAGATGCTTCTGTCTATTCTGCTGAACTTACTGCTCTAGTACGGCTTTGAAGATAATCTCCCATTCTTCGAGGAGGGACTTTCTGGTTCTGTCGGATTCGCTGTCCAGCTTTGGAGGCCATAGCTGGCCGCAACCTTCAGCATCCAGAACTTTTACTTTTTTTGGAACTTTTTAGCAAGTTGAAGGCGGACGTTACAACATTACTCTTGCTTGGGTTCCTGGCCATGTTGGCATCGCGGGAACGAAATGTTGATCGTTTAGCCAAGAACGCCACAAGAGAGAAACTGTCCAACACTTATATCCCCTGCTCAGATGTGAAACCCAAAATTAACGATTATGTGAGAGACCTCTGCAGGAGGATTGGAACACACAGACGAATAACAAACTCTTTCAGATCCGTCCCAAACCTTAAAGACTTCCCTCCCATCTACGTCGGGGTCGTAAAGAGGAAACGGTTCTGTGCCGGCTGCACACCGGCCATTCGTATTTTACCCATTCTACCTTTTAAAGAGTGAAGAAGCTCCGTGGTGCATTCCATGTCATGCACCACTCACAATGAAACATGTTCTTTTAGAGTGTTGGACTTGCACGATGTGAGACACAAACATTTTACAGCGGAGTCCCCTGAAGATCCTGTTCAGGGATGTCCCGCCTGATGTGATCCTTGGGTTTTTGAGAGAAATTAACATTTTTCCCTCTGATTTGAGATTTTAACGGAAGAAGGATTTTTAACAAAGTTTCTGGTTCGTTTGTAGACATTCATTTAACGAGATGTGTGAAAGTTTTTTTTTTTTTTTTTTTTTTTTATATGACTGGTGAGTTGATTTTAACGTGGTGACAGCCCTGATGTGGCCCTCTGCGGTCGGCTGGGCTATAAGCAACATTATCTTATCTTATCTTATCCACGTTGGGACGGTCGGCGGTGTTGCCCTTCTCATACACAAAACTCTGCTGTATAGTCCTGTCGCTCTGTCTACCTCCCTTCAAGCTGTTGCTGCGAGAAGTCACTCTCCACAAGACTGTAACAATCTGTTCTATTTATCTACCTCCTTCAGTCCCGTTGTCGTCAGGACCTTGTCAATCTGATAGGAGAACTTCCTCGACCTTTTTTGCTGTTGGGTGACTTTAACGGTCACAATCCTCTTTGGGGTAGTGTCGGTACGTCATCCAGAGGTCTGCTAATTGAGGATGTCCTTTCGGATTTGGATCTGTGTTGTCTGAACGACGGATCTGCAACTTACCTCCACTCTTCCACAGGTTCACTTTCGTGTTTAGATTTGTCGGTTTGTGACCCCTCGCTGTCCTGGACTATGAGTGGTCTGTCCATGACGATCTGCACGGAAGTGACCATTTCCCTGTCTTCCTACAACCTGTAATTAACTGAACACGTCTCTGTCTCTCAACACCTAAATTATAAGAAAGCAAACTGGATCTATTTGCAGCCACTATTCTGCGGAATTCCAGGACACTGATTTTCTTCAGAGTCCGGACCCAGCAGAATCACTAACACTATGATCAAGTGTGCTAAAGCTTGTATTCCAGTGTCTTCCAATAAACTTCAAATGCCAAAAACACCCTGGTTTGATTCAGACTGCCAACAATTTCCAAAGTTAGAAAACGGGCTCAGCGTCAGGTGTACCAACGACCTTCGGGTCCCAACGCTCGAGCCCATCAAAAACTCCGTGCTAAATCAAGACACACTTTTAAAATCAGTAAACGTCGGTCCTGGAGAAGCTTCTGCTCCAGGCTGACATCAAAAACTTCCAAGAAAAGAGTGTGGAACATCATTAAGAAAATCAAAGGGAAGAACACCTGTCCCACTGTGAACCATCTCAAGTTTTCGGATTCTTTAATAACGGAGAAGAAAGCAGTTGCTAATCTGCTTGCTTCAACCATTGAAAAGAATTCCTCCTCTTCTAATAAATCAGCCACTTTTGTCAAAAACAAAGCCCTAAAAGAAAAATCACCCTGCAACTTTTCGTCCGACAACATGGAAGACTACAATCTTCCTTTCACGTTAAACGAGCTGAAATCTGCCTTGCTTTCTTGCAGCGATTCCTCTCCAGGTATAGATGAAATCCATTATACAGCTGTTGAAACATCTTCCGCTAGAAGGTCTGAACATACTGCTACAGGTCTACAACCATGTGTGGACTGCAGGTTTTTTTCCACCCTCTTGGCGAAAAGCCCTCATTATTCCCATCCCCAAACCTGGAAAAGATCTTTCTAATCCTTCAAATTACCGTCCCATAGCTTTGACCAGCTGTGTTTGTAAATTGATGGAAAAAATGGTCAATGCTAGGCTCATGTGGAAACTCGAAACCGATGGCCTTTTGGCGAAAGAAACATGTGTGGTTTCCGCAAACATTCGGACTACAGTTGACCATTTGATTCGTCTGGAATCTACACTTCGGAACGCTTTTTTGAACAGACAGCATGCAGTGGCAATTTTCTTCGATTTGGAAAAGGCCTACGATACTACCTGGAAGTCGGGATACTTCATGATATCCACGATCTGGTTTTCGAGGTCATCTTCCGCTTTTTATTCAAAATTTTTGGCAGAACGACAGTTTCAGGTCCGGGTTGGCACCACTCTCTCGATGTTCACGAGCAGAGATTGGGTGTTCCACAGGGAGCATACTATCTCCTGCCCTCTTTAGTATTAAGATCAACAACATTGTTTCAATCAGTTCAGGAGGGTTCAGACTGCTCATTGTTTGTGGATGATTTTGCTGTCTATGCAACTGGAAGCCTGTACCCGAGTGTCCAGCGCAGCTCCAGCTTTGCGTAGATAAAATCCATCGGTGGGCGGATGACAACGGTTTCACCTTTTCTGCTACAAAAACCTAGTGTATTCACTTCCATAATTTCCGTCAGTTTTTTCCAGATCCTGAACTTCAAGTAGGGAAATCTCCCATTCCAGCTGTTAAAGAGGCCAAATTTCTGGAGTTATTTTTGACCAGAAACTTAACTTCTCAGCCACATCAAAAACCTCAAAACTGCTTGCCAGAAAGCACTGAATATTCTGCGGTCGTAGTGCACACCGACTGGGGCGCTGATAAGAAAACTTTGTTGCACCTCTACAGAGCCCTGGTCCGTTCTAAACTGGACATACGGTTGTGCTGTGTATGGCTCCGCAAGATCATCTTGCCTCAAACTCTTGGACCCTATCCACCATCAAGGGCTCGTCTCTGTCTTGGAGCGTTCCGCACCACCCCTGTGTACAGCCTGTACGCAGAGGCGGGTGAACCTTCACTGTCCAACCGCAGGCTGAAACTGTCTTTGAATTATTATATCCGACTGTTCTCAGAACCGCAGAATCCTGCCTATGACTGTGTCTTGACCCTCCGTTCCAAAGTAAGTTTGAAAAACAACCCGAAAGTATTCCGCCGTTTGGTCTTCGTATGCGCCTCACAGTGCGGAATGCAGTCTAGACCTAGGAGTTTGTCGATTTTTCCAAGTTTCCGGATCAACCTCCGTGGACCTTTTTCACACCAGAGATTTGTTTCGACCTCGCAGCTTTTCGCAGAGTCTACCAGCTCTCTGGCGTACAAGGCATTGTATGCTGACCTCTGTTTCCAAATTCCCATCCTGTCAAAAAGTTTTCACTGACGGTTCCAAGTCTGAGACGGAGTGGCCTGTGCAGCCTACTGCCCTGGGGCTCCTTCTCAGATACTGTTGGAACATATTCATTCCGATGCTTCTGTCTATTCTGCTGAACTTACCGCTTTGGTTTTGGCTTTGAAGATAATTTCGCATTCTTCGAAGAGGGACTTTCTGGTTCTGTCGATTCGCTGTCAGCTTTGGAGGCCATAGCTGGCCGCAACCTTCAGCATCCAACTTTTACTTTTTTGGAACTTTTTAGCAAGTTGAAGGCGGACGGTTACAACATTACTCTTGCTTGGGTTCCTGGTCATGTTGGCATCGGCGGGAACGAAATGGTTGATCGTTTAGCCAAGAACGCCACAAGAGAGAAACTGTCCAACGTTTATATCCCCTGCTCAATGTGAAACCTAAAATTAAAACATTATGTGAGAGACCTCTGGCAGGAGGATTGGAACACAAAAGACGAGAAAAAACTCTTTCAATCCGTCCAAACCTTAAGGACTTCCTCCCATCTACGTCGGGAGGTCTAAAGAGAAACGGTCTGTGCCGGCTGCACACCGGCCATTCGTATTTTACCCATTCTTACCTTTTAAAGAGTGAAGAAGCTCCGTGGTGTATTCCATGTCATGTGCCACTCACAATAAAACATTCTTTAGAGTTTTGGGGACTTGCACATGTGAGACACAAACATTTTACAGCGGAGTCCATGAAGATCCTGTTCAGGGATGTCCCGCCTGACGTGATCCTTGGGGTTTTGGAGAGATTAACATTTTTCATCTGATTTAAGATTTTACGGAAGAAAGATTTTTAACAAAGTTTCTGGTGCTTTTCTAGACGATGTCATTTAATGAGATGTGTAAAAGGGTTTTTTTTTTTTTTTTGTTTTTTTTTTAAATGACTGGTGAGTTGATTTTAAACGTGGTGACAGCCCTATGGGGCCCTTTGGGGTGGGCTGGGCTATAAGAAAACATTATCTTATCTTAAACTTATCCTTTCCCAAAAGAATGTTAACCGAGGGTTTTTCCAAATCTGAAGAGGGGTTTGCCTCTGCTGTGTATTGTGCAACAGGTCCTTCTCAAGATGTTCTGAACACATTCCCACTGACAGCTCCATCTACACTGCTGAGTTGACAGCTTTGGTCCAGCTCTTTAAAAGGTCTTAAATCGAAGTATAGATTCCTCATTTTGTAGGACTCCCTTTCTGCTTTTTGGGCCATTGCTGGCCCCCTCAACTGCTGAAATAATTTAAATAGTACACCTCTGAAATTTGATGTGGGCATTCAAGGCATCGAGTTGGTTGATCAACTTTCCAAGATGCCATAAGGAAGAGTTGAGGAGATTGTCAATCCTCAAACTGATTGAAACCCAAGACCCAGGCTTACATCTTAGACCTCTGGCAAGAGGGAAAGAACTCACCGACAGATAACAAACTATTTAAATCAGTCCAAACCTGAAAGGGTTTTCACTATGTTTCCCCAGACGGCTGTAAAAAGAAACAGTTTCTGTGCCATTTGTCTACAGGCCACTCCTTTTACACCCATTCTTATCTTTTGAAAAGTTGAAGCACTGTTGTGCATTCTATTTCATGTACCACTCGGAGTGAAACATGTTCTTTTTGAGTGTTGGAACTTGCAATGATGTGGACACAACCATTTTACAGCAGACTCCATGAAAACCTTGTTCAGAGACCTATGTGACTTTCAATTTTGAAAGAGGTCAACATTTTTCATTTGATCTAAAATGTAACAGAGGGAAGATTTTTTTACAAAATTTCTGGTGTTTTTTTAAAAGGTGTATTTTTAAGGTTGTGTGAATGAGTTTTTTTTTTTAAAATTTTTTTTGAATGACTGGTGATTGACATTAATGTGTGGTGACAGCCCTGATATGGCCCTTTGCAGTTGGTTTGGGAATGAGCAGCATTACCTTAGTTTGCTGTTATCCCAGCACATCATGGCCAGGGGTCAACCGTTTGAATGAAACTTGGTGAAAATGGAGAGTTTGCACATCTTTTTGGTTTTTTTTGTTTTGTTTTTAAATTTAAAGTATGACAGACTTGGGGGGGATTAAAACTTATTGTTTTATGAAGGTAGGGTTTTCTGTCTCAGACTCCAGATACGGATGGAGTATTCCGGTACCCCTGCCCCCTTTCAGTACCCATGTCTGTGCGTGTGGGGAGCCCTCAGAAACTATACCCACCCACAGTGGGGGAGTTGAACAGACCTCCAGAGAACCAGGCGTCCAAGGGGTGTTCTGCTTTTTCACCTGTCTTGCTGTTCTTTTTGGGTGTTTTTTTTCCCTTTTCTTTTTCTTTCAGGTATAAACGATTGTGAACATGCTATGACCCAATGCCCACCAAAGAATTACACACAGTGAACATTAACTATGACCCTGTATCACCAAGGGAATGATCCAGCAAAAAGTACGTTTTTCCAGTAATAACCAAGATAATGACCCAAAAACAGGATACTGTGACCCAGTATCGCCAAGAAAATGACCTAGTTAATACAGTGACCCAGCATGAATGTGACGGTATCACTAAGGTAATACCCTGTGAATACTACACTTAAGCCATACAACAAGGAATGACCAAAAAATCCCAAAAGGGGACTCTTCCACTTGGGAAATGATTGGGAACTTTTTTCACAGTGACCCATACCACCAAGGCAATAAACAAAAAAATTTTATACATTTGCCTTTCCCCCATGAAAAGACCCAGTGAAAAACAACTGTGACCCAGTATCACAAGGGATGACCCCGGAACGTTGTTCTTAATTTATATGACAGGGAAAAGACCCAGTGAAGGGTTTACTAGACTTCTCTACACCAAGGGGAAAGACCCAGGAAACATGATATTGGAGACCTGTTTCACCATAAAAAAGACCCAAGTGAATTTTTTTACGTGACCCATTTCCCCCAGGAAAAGATTTTTGAGCATGAGTCAGATACTAACTTGACTATCCGGAAAAGAGGGGAAAAAAAGGGGGGGGGGGGGGGGGGGGGGGGGGGGGGGGGGAAAGAGGGGGGAAAGGGGTTTAGGGGAAAAGGGGGTAAGAGGATAAGATGGGGTCTGAAACATTCTTTTTTGCAGGAAGATTCTTTATTTAACGTACAAGAAGTCTACAAAAATGTTTGGATTTAACAATCAACTTTTTGGCCCCTGAAATCAAAAATATTTTTATCAGAAAGTTTTTAAAACACGAAAATTTTAAAAGGCAACAAATATCATTTAAAGGGAAACATTTTTAAAACCCCCCCATCAGCCTATTGCATATTTTTTTTTTTTCCATTCCAAACTCACAACCCTCATCTATTCTTACTTTTCGTAAACCCCCATACTTTTTTTACGTTCATGAATTTTTCCCTGAGCCCATGTTAAAGTTTAAATGTTCATGTTTTAAAAGTTTCAAAAGCCACATTTTAAAATCAAAGCCGCACACATTTAAGCATTCAGATCATTTGCTCAAGCACACACCCTCATCATGCCAAAAACGCGACGAAATGCCTACTGTGCAGCTTTCAAGTTGAAGGCGATCGACCTGGGCATCGAAAAAGGCAATTGAGCAGCTGCACAGGAGCTTGGAATAAATTAATCAATGATATGACGTTGGAGGAAGCAGCACGGAGAACTGTGTGGTTACAAGACGACAAAGGCCTTCAGAGGGAAGAAGTGCAGATGGCTTGAATTAGAAAACAACCTCGAAGATTGGGTCAACACACAGAGAGCAAACGGCCGAGGCGTTTCCACAGTTCAGATCAGACTGAAAGCAAGAACAATCACTGCAGAAAAGGACACTGACGATTTCAAAGGTGGGCCATCGTGGTTTTGAGGCCAAAAGGCCTATCCATCAGGGTAAGAACAACTCTCTGTCAACAACCCCCTCCTGACTTTGAAAAAAACCTCACAAACTTTCGGAATTTCACACAGGAAATAATAGCTGAGAATTTCATTGGTCCGCAAGACATCATAAATATGGATGAAGTCCCTTTGACTTTTGACGCGCCTCTCAGTCGGACTGTAAACAAAAAAGGAGAGTCGTCCGTCACCCTGAAAACAACTGGTCATGAAAAAACCCACTTGTGTTCTGAGCTGCACAGCATCGGGAGAAAAGCTTCCACCAATGGTGATTTTTGAATGGATTACGATGCCAAAGGAAAATTTCCCAAAAGAAATCGTTTAAAAGTCAATAAGAAAGGGTGGATGCAAGAAACCTTAGTGAAGGAATGGCTGACAGAATGCTACGGCAAGCGACCAGGGGGTTTCTTTCGCCGGAATAAGGCAGTGCTGGTTTTGGATAGTATGATGGCCCACATAACTGACTCTGTAAAAGAAGCTATCAAAAGAGATCAACTTAATTCCAGCAGTGATCCCAGGTGGCACAACAAAATACTTGCAACCACTCGACATTAGTGTCAACCGTGCATTCAAAGTGGCACTGCGTGTTGAATGGGAAACCTGGGTGACAAGCGGGGAAAAAATTCTCCAAAACTGGCCGCTTGCGACGAGCAAACTTTGTTCAAGTCTGCCAGTGGATCCTGACAGCATAGGGTAAAGTCAAGCAGTCCAACATTATCAGTGGTTTTGCAAGGCTGGACTGTGTGCTGCAGCAGACGACAGTGCAAGTGACGGAGCAGCAGCGACCTTTACCTTGCCACAAGAGGAAAGCGACAGTGAAAATGAGGCTGAAGTCAGTGACAAGATGGCAGAGGAAGCGCTACTTTTGCTGTTCAACTCCCAACACTGAAGAAGAAGACTTCAGCGGATTCAGTGGACAGGACGATGATGACACTGAATAAATGTGATAATCCTAAGATTGTGAACTTTATTTTTGTTGTATATATCTGCCGCTTATGAACCAGTGCAGCTTATTTGTGAAAAAAGTTCAGATTTTTAAAGAATTTAGTGGGTGCGGCTTATCTACAGGTGCGCTCAATAGACCGAAACTTTACGGTGAATGTTCTCTACCTTTATGGAAACAACAGTCCTCAGTTGTAATCCAAAATTTTAGAATTGTTCACACATTCAGTCCAGAACTCATACAAGCTTTTTTTGTTTTGTTGTTTTTTGCATTGCAGTCAGCACAGCGTTACTTTAATTTTAGATTATGAAAAGAAAAAGCACTGATTTTAAAGAAAGAAAACGCTGATTAACCCGTTCCCTGCCCGAGACGTGTAATGCTCGTCGTGAAAAACCGAAAATCGCTACGCCCGGGACGAGTCCGTTTCGCCGTAACTTCATCACGGAAAGCAGAAAAATCTACTTGGGAGACGACCGTGCAAAATGTTCTCACCTCTTCTATTGGTGTCAAGGAAAGGCCCCATTCCCTTCACGCGAACAGCTAGCTGACCACATGTTATGCAAATTGCGAGTTAAGTGGTTACAGCTGATAAGCATATTCAAGATGGCAGCTTAATCTAGCACTTCATCGACGTGTCCCGTTTTCAAGTGTTACACTGCACTTGATGTTTTAGATGACATTCTAAATAATAAAGATAGTGGTGGAGAAGACCTTTGAGGATCGGATCCTGATACTAGCGATGAGGAGGAGACGGATGGGAATCAGCACCATCCACTTTTATCGGAGATACGTGCTGGTGATGACGTGGCTTCATTGTTAGTTGCACAGGACATCAGTGAATAAAACCCCGTAAGCGAGGGTGACGAAACGGAAATAGCCGAACCCGTGCCATCAACGAGTATGACCGGAGAGGGTCGTGGACATGGGAGGGGCTCAGGACGACGGCAAGGGTCCCATGGAAGCGGCCGGGAGGCGTGGCATGGCGCGTGGTCAGTCCCACCTTGGTTGTGATTTCACTGGGAATCCTGGTCTGAAAGTCAACTGTGCCAATTTTCGGCTGTACAGAGCTCCAGTCTTCAGTTCCTTCATGACCAGAAACCGGATTCAGGCAAGTAGCTGTATTTTTCTTCTCTCTTTCTTTTTTTTTTTCTTTTTTGTTTGTTACTACTTGATTCTTCATTCCTCCACTATTTATTTTCTGTATTTCTCTTCTTGCCATATTTCCTACCGAAATCACATAATCATGGCAAATAAATGCCTGTAATGGATAGGTGGGACTGTGTGTGTGTGTGTGTGTGTATGTGTATGTGTGGTGGTGTGTGTGTGTGTGTGTTGTGCGCACATGTGTGCCGAAGCAATTGTTTATTTCTGTATGCAAGTTTTCCATATAAGTTTGTTCATTTTGTAAAACACAGAAGCACTCATCCACAGCAGTTTTTTTTCTTCTTTTTTTCGTGCCATTGTGGTGTTTTTACATTCATGTGTGTGTGATACTGTTAGTGTGTGTTTGTGCATATGTGTACGAGTGTGTGTGTGTGTAAATTGTGTGTGTGTGTGTAGGCTGTGTGTGTGTGTGTGTGTGTGTGTGTTGTGTGTGTGTGTGTGTGTGTGTGGTGTGTGCTCAATTGTGGGTCTGCTTACTGTGTGTGGTGTGTGTGTGTGTGGTGTGTGCGTGCCCAGTTGTGGGTCTGCTTACTGTGTGTGGTGTGTGTGTGTGTGCGTGTGTGTGTGCGTGTGTGTGTGTGTGTGGTGTGTGTGTGCCCAATTGTGGGTCTGCTTACTTATCTTGAAACTTTTATTCTGTATTTCAGATTCTTCTTCAGTTTCTGCATTTCAACGACAATATAGCCATGCCAGTCGAAGGTGATCCAGCATGGCAGTAATGTACGTACTGTTTCACTAACACAGTTCCTGTAGTGTTTTGTGTTATAACAAATGTGTGTGTGGGTTTTTCTTTTTTCTTTTCAACAAATTGTTTATTTTTTTCTTCAGACTTTTTTTTCCATGGTTGTCATTTTGAACATTTACCAATAAGTATTACACTATAACAATTTGGACCACACTGTATACTTACAGTGATGCTGAGTAAACTTTAACAGAAGTTTTTGTCAGTGTTTTACTGGTTTTATGTGTTGTAACATGTTTGTCATACTCTACGGGTCGTACACACACATGCACATCTGCCCAAAGTACACTCCGCATGCACACGCAATCACTCCTCTCACCCAAGGAGTGCCAAATAATAAACAACAGAAGAAAGGTTTGGTTCCCCTTCGTCTACGGGAGTACAAATATTATTAATCAAACACCAACCCTTAAATAATTTCATTTATACCTCCACTCCACAAAGGAGGAAAAAGAAACTGCTTCCCCTACAATCAAGGAATTTATAAGGGGAATGAATCGGTATCAATCACCAACAAAAGGGGGAGATGTATCACATCATTCGTAAACATCAGGGGAATGCATCAACATCCTTCCTTCGCATCAGGAGGAGACTCCTAAAAATCATTCACTATCCAGCCCAAAATACAAAGAGCGTCACTGTCTCTCTCAGGGGGAATAGAGCGTCGCCTTATACACACGCTCCCTCCTCAGGGTCTGGGGCTCGTTATGGAGAAGTGGCCCGCTACCCGACCTGGGCTGGGGACTTGGTCCGGCACCTCTGGGACCACCCCAAGGCCCTAGGTCCATGGCCCGTGTGAGTCAGCCAATCTGTCAACACACTCGGAACCACATACAGTTTCTAGAATTACTAAAGAAGAAAAAGGGGAACTCACCTCAACATGAAGATGTAAAACAGTAACCTTTCCCCTATGCATAAGCTTATATTTTTAATGTTACTTTTCTTTTCCCATTCTTTAATAAAAAGAATTGTTACAACTTTAACCACACTTGTTCTTATTATTTTTTCTTTTCTTTTGAATACAAATGTCTTCCTTACTTTTGCTCATATATTTTACTTCTCCCTAATTTAACATGGATAATTAAATACCTCTAACGCGACGCAGCCTCGCTCTGGCCTCAGTCCAAACAACCCATCAGGCCCTCCGACTTCTCCGGCTGGCATGGAGCAAGTGATTATCAAATCCTAAAGGTGAATTCAATAGCGCGCGCAGTGCGCCTAACCGGTACTCATACAGGCCACAGCCAACAGAATAGCGACGTGCATTCACATGACACTTTTCACTTAAAACCACAAGGCCAGCCAACCTGCTATCTCAAAACCAATAGTTATACGCAAAACAACATGTGCATATTACAGTCAACATAACATGTGCACATGACAATGTGTATGTGTTCAGAAACTGTTCTCTTTTTGTAAAACCACCATTTGTTACATCCCTGTCCATTCCCTAATGGCCAACAAAATTAGATTATATTACATAGCATCATAGTTTGGGCCTGGGGTAAAAGGAAAGAGAAGCCATAAAATGTAAGTCATATGTCAGCAAATAGATAAGCAGTGATTGAGGTATTGAACCTACCCAAATAGTAAAATTATGCCCCTTTCTAGTAGAATTGGGGTACCCCCAGTAACATACAGATTGTTACACAGAGGGACATTTACTGACAACAGTATGAATCCCAGGTGTTTGTAATGTTGTTGAGCAAACACCAAAAGGTATTTTTGCTGTGTTTAGTGGACTTTTATGTGCTGAATTCTTCTAAAACTATCAAATTGAAAACAAAACAAAAATTGTTTTATCACATGTTACTAGTGTGAACCATAATCATTACAAAAAAAAAAAATCAAATTAGAATGATGTGAAATTGTAAACAAGGGTATAAGGAAGTAATTCACACAAAAAAATCTAACAGATCACTCAATGAATGGATGAGTAATGTGCATGTTAGTGAACATACCATGAAAAGCATGATAAGCATGATTATGTCCCTTTTTACCTAAAAAGTAGTACCCCAATTATGAGCAGATTATTGTCAAGAACAACATTCCTTGGGATTTATATGACTGTCATGTGTTAGTGCTGATGTTGAATAATTAGTCGCACCACTTTTTTCATTGTTTTCACTGATTTTATATGATGCAATTTGTTTTTGTATACTTGAAAACTGTTCTTTTTTGTAAAACCACCATTCATTATATCCCTGTCAATCCCTTAATGGCCAACAAAATTAGATTATTGTTGTATAGCATCATAGCTTAGGGTATAGGGAAAGAGAAGCCATAAATTCTAAGTCATATATCAACAAATAAATAAGCAGTGATTGAGGTACTGAACCTACCCCAAATAGTAAAATGATGCCCCTTTCTAGTAGAATTGGGGTACCCCCAGTAACATACAGATTGTTACACAAAGGGACATTTACTGACAACAATATGAATCCCAGGAGTTTGTAATATTGTTGAGCAAACACTAAAAGGTATTTTTGCTGTGTTTAGTGGACTTTTATGTGCTGAATTCTTCTAAAACTATCAAATTGAAAACAAAACAAAAACTGTTTTATCACATGTTACTAGTGTGAACCATCATCATTACAAAAAAAAATCAAATTAGAATGATGTGAAATTGTAAACAAGGGTATAAGGAAGTAATTCACAAACCATCTAACAAATAACTCAATAAATGGATGAGTAATGTAAATGTTAGTCAACATACCCGGTATTACCGTGAAAAGCATGATTATGCCCCTTTTTACCTAAAAATAGTACCCCCAATTATGAGCAGATTATCATCAAGAACAACATTCCTTGGGATTTATATGACTGTCATGTGTTAGTGCTGATGTTGAATAAATAGTAAGACCACTTTTTCAGTGTTTTGACGCATTTCATTTGGCACAGTGTGTTTGTGTATACTCAAAAACTGTTATTTTTGGTAATTTTTTTATAAGTATGTCAATTTCTGCTACACTAATTATCAACATAATCAAGTCATTTTTACAGGACATTATAGACCAATGCATAACAGCAAAACATGCCAAAAATCTGAAAGATTTGTCAAGAAATAAGTGAGCAGTAACTATTTTACTGAACCTACCCCAAAAAGCAAAATTTTACCTTGGCACACAGTTATTCAAATGTGCTATTATACTGTGGCAGTGAAGGGGTTAAAGCACACAAAACTATGTTATATAGAAGACTGAAGTGTACTGCTTTTTTCTTCACTGCAGTGTTAGTAGTGCTAGGTGGTATGGTACACTTGGAAGCGTGGGTCTGGACACAGGGCAGGGTGGGATGGACGCTGTGCACACTCATACACAGTCTCTTTCCAGATGCCATTTTTGTGCATACCTTGCACTTCATGCTAGTTGCTTGCTTGCCTGTCAGTTGAGAGATTCGGCGAGTGCCTCTACATCAGCCAGCAACATCTTCAGATTGAGCAGGTTGTCACCATACAAAAGCTCACTTGTCACCTCAGTCTTGAACGTGAGAAAGTCCTTGGTGCTTTTTTTTTGTCATTGAAGATGATGTAGGAGTTCAGTAGCCGGACCTGAAGCAGCATCACCTTCAGTTTTTGGTGGTCTTCAGTTTTGCATTACAGGGCTGCAGCATTTGGTCTGCTCTGTCTACAGCCCCCATCTTGGAGTTGTAGTCGACCACACAGGTAGGTTTAGAGACCTGTCTGCCTCTGCTCCACCTGCTTCATGCTGTCATCATGCATGGTGCTTAGCATGTACCTGACTTTACTGGATGAAGAGGAGAGGCCCAAATCTCCTTGCTTTCACTGGCTCCTCCCGATTCATCTCCAGTTCCTGCACTTCAAGAGGAGCTGTTTTGCCGCATTGGTCCATTGCACACTGTCTTCTTGGACTTCATGTACTGGTAGAGTCTGGTTCCAGAGTACCAGTTATTCATTAAGAGGTGGTAGCCCTTGCCATAAACACTACAATCTTCTCTGGAGGTGTGAGGAGAGCTGCATCGTCTGGGATGTGCTGCTGGACTAATAAGGCAGGATCTTCTTTGCCAGTGTGATTGTGGAATTTAAATGTGAAGCTACTGTCCTCACATACATTGAAGAGCTTCATTCCAGAAGAATAAAGTTTGAAGAGCTTTATTCATTGCATGGAGACCAGCTCACCTTTCCAGAGCAGCAGACATTCATCAACAGCAACATACTTGTCAGGAGTGTACACTACCTCAAATTCTTCTTGGAGGTGTTTTCCAAGAGGCCTGATCTTATAAAGCCAGTCCCCATTAGGGTCATTGTGGGCTGGCTCCTGGGTAGTGTTGTTGCAATGCCTGGAGTGCAACAGAGCCTGGAAATGATTTCTGGCTATTATCTGGGGGAATATTGGGGTCGACAGGAGTGTTGAAGTTGACCAGCATGATGCTGTTTGACAGCTTGTTGACAATGCCAGTCAGCAACATGAGTCCAATGAATTTTTACATTTCTGTTGATGGCACCTGGTCCAGTCCCTTAATCTGGAGTAACATTTTTTTTTTTTTGGGGGGGGGGGGGGGACATGACACTGCAATGATTTGGTCAGTATGCAAGTTGGTTTGATCAACAAGATGCTGGACTAGAGTGTCTGTCAAAAACAGCTCATAGTAGTGAACTGGCATTGTTCCCTGCTGTCTTTTCTTGAGGCTAGGCTGTTCTGTAAACTGGAGGATCTCTGGGGCTGTTATGTTAGGCTGGACAATAGGTTGGTCAAGGACTACCCTCGCCAGCTGGACAATAGGTAGGTCAAGGACCACCCTCACCGGCTGGACAATAGGTTAGTCAAGGACCACCCTTGCCGGCTGGATAGTGGGTTGGTCAAGGACCACCCTCGCCGGCTGGACAATAGGTTAGTCAAGGACCACCCTCGCCGGCTGGATAGTAGGTTGGTCAAGGACCACCCTCACCTTTTGCCATTTGCTGTACAGGCCTTCTGCCACTTGGACCTATCTTCCTCTGCCCTCACTTATGACAGGAAATGTACATGTAAACCAGTCACAAGTCACATCAACACACAAACACTAGCACACAAACGCGCACAAAACACACACTGCACACAAATGCTCCTTCTCTTTGTTTTTCTTTCCCTTTTTTCCACACATGCAACAAAATCTCTCTCTCTCTCCCTCTCCCTCTCTCTCTCTCTCTCTCTCTCTCTCTTTCTTCTCACACACACTCACACACACTCTCTCTCTCTCTCTGTCAAACACATACAGTCACGACTTTACAATCACAGTAACACCTCTCTCTTGTATTGCCACTCTTTCATCTGCATGCCCACTTACTTTGTGCTCACTTCTACAGTAGTGACCTATATAAAAACCAGGACACAATGGGTACAACTACAGTGAAGTGGAAAAGTAGTCGTACCTTGCCTTAGGGCTCCAGCTGATCCCCTGGTTTGACGTAATCATGCTCTGCTATGAGCACACTGGCTCTCTCTTTCACCAAGTCTT
This sequence comes from Conus ventricosus, assembly GCA_018398815.1. Classification (NCBI taxonomy): domain Eukaryota; kingdom Metazoa; phylum Mollusca; class Gastropoda; order Neogastropoda; family Conidae; genus Conus; species Conus ventricosus. The sequence goes on from CM031601.1 coordinate 36,469,015, forward strand.
GGTTGTTCCACCTCCTCTTCACTCCCTGCCACTGTGGCTGAATCAGTGAATGGACTATCGCTTAGGTCAGATTCTGGTTGGCCCAGAGAGCTGTATTCTGTCTCTTGCTCTGTTCTCTCCTCTCGGCTTGCCTGCTGTCTCAACGATACACGTGATAACCTCTTAAAATCGCAAGTTGCACTTTTGTCGTCTGAGTAAATCTTCCGATAAGGCTTTGCCATACCAAACTTTGTAGTCAAAATCTTCATCCTCAATTATTTTTGGGACTTCTTCCAACATCCTGAGTGACAAACTCACTATAATCCTTTCCTACACAGTCTCTTTACACCACTTTGGCCAGGCTGGGGTTTGTCATTGGCCATTTTGAAAACTTTTTCTCCAACTCTCTGAAAGTTGCTATGAGTAACACCCTGCAATAGCCCAAAGAAGCTTGATTGGGTCTTGTCTCTCATGAATGATTAATTTAGATATATTGAGCTTTCTTATTGGTGCTTATTGGAATTCGGAAACTTCAAAATAGACACAGGAAAAATTCTCACTATGTTGTGGACGTAAATGTAATTCTGCAGCAAATATGGTCGCACTGTACTTGACATATATATACTTTGTCAACACAGAAGAGGTTAATTAATGAGGTAGGAACTATAGAAAAGAAATAATAGATAATGGATGCAACTTTTACACCAGTAGGGAAACAGATATATGCCCACATCTCTGTACGAATACTGCATATGGCATCAGTAGGCCTAGCACACAATCACAAGACACAGTGCAAACAAGGAAATAAAGTATTTTCATGGAAAGAAAAGAACGAAAAAAGATGCAGCCTTAGATTTGAGTTTGTTGCTTTCATTGTTCTTCCATGGGAGTGTAATGCCCGCTTGACATTTTGACCAGAGAAAATACTTCTTTTTTTTATAAAATTATGCATCTAAACTTCCTTGGACATGACAGCAAAACTTGGATTTGGATGACGACAAAATTTATCAGCTGATAAATAATTGTGAAGCAAGCACTCTTAACCAAATGACAAAGTTTATTCACCTTTCCAGCCTACCCAGTTGGGAAATGTTCAAAAGAAAACAGGTCAGTGTAGACTTTCAACTCTTCTGCTGCTATAGTCATCATGTAATCAAAGTGGGTGAATTGTTCAGTGTACACCAACAGTTTAGAAGAAGAAAAAAAACAGCCCTCAGAAAAAAAGCAAAAAAAGAAGGCCAGACTAAACACATTTTGTTGTTAATCTACTGATTTTGCTCTGGAAACTACTCATCTTGAGTTCAGAGGGTAGGCAGGTCTGCTGGAGCAAAATTTACTTCTTTACTTGTGAGGAAAGATTAGCCTCTTTGCCCGTTTCCTTTCTGATCTATGTTTAGGTGTTGTGTCTTAAACTTTCAGGTTTGCAGCTGCTTGGCTTTATCCTGGCCTTCATAAGACCTGTGGGGTTACTCTCAGTTTCAAGCCTGTATTTTCTTATCCTTCTTTCCTTGTCATCTCCATAGTTTCCTCCCCTTTCTTCCTTTCTATTTTGCTCCAGTTCTTCCTTAATCTGTGTTTTTGAAAACGATGCTTTTCTTCATCTTGTAAAAAGGACAGAAAGTAGTGTGCCAGCTGTTAGACAGAAGTGTCTCCTTGCATTTGTCTGACATAATCTTTAATGGAACTTAATACCAGGCTGGAGAACTCTCCTCGGACTCGAGGATTCGAGAGAAAACCACCTGATTTTCAGAGGCAGGAAAAGCAAATATCTGAGAAAGAAAAAAAGAAGCAGGAAAAAAAATCGCGAAATGCATAAACACTCTGAGTTTGTTTATATCCCGTTTTTCCAGTCCAGGTTTCTGTGATTCTACATTCATCTCTGTGCTACCATGGTCCTTATGGTATGTTGCTGCGCTTCTGCCTACATTTATTAGACCGGTTCAGTGGTGGGCAAGTATGTAGATGAACGCTATTTGTTCAGCCATTTTCTTTTCTTGTTGTACATCAGGCTTGGGCTTTGGCTTCCTTGGGGAAATATGATATCTTGCATGTCACAAATTGTAAATCGAGGCGAGTAGTTTGAGGAAGATACAGTTGTCAACTGTAGGAGATTTGATTAGACTGATAAGACTACAAAAGTGAGCATTGCCGATCATAATAATAATAATAATGAATACTTATATAGCGCCTATTCTCGGCTAGAGACCAAGCTCTAAGCGTTTTAAAATCAACACTCGTTTACACAACGGGCTGCCTACCTAGGTAGTGCCGACTGAAGAGCTGCCAGCTGGCGCTTCATTCAGTCGTTTTCTGTGTCATCCAGTCAATATCGTTCAATATCGTTCACTCAGTTTCCTTACTTCCTTCATTCTTTTCATTTCTCACACAGGGTGCATGCTATGTGTAACGTATCATCCATAGCAACGGCCAAACTGGCCTACTCTTCCGAAAGTTGGTGATGGGATTTTACGTGTGTGCAAGATGTTATGCGTGCGTTCACACACGGAACCTCGGTTTATAGTCTCATTCGAAGGACTGTATGGAAAATGGAGTCAGAACCAATGTTAACTCTGAGGGAAAAATCCTCCTGTACCGAAACTCCCCGGCGGAGGTTCGAACCTGCAACCCCAGGATCACCAAGATTACGAGTCCTGCGCTCTACCAACTGAGCTATTCCAGCTCCCAAATCAGTGGCTTTTTATTTGTTTAAAGTGTCCATGCTGGGAAAGGCAGGTTGTTTTGTTTGCTTTGTTATACAGAGCTGAACTATGCCATTTGTGGTGTTAACCCTCACCCTGCTCTTTATAATATTATATAGTTTAAAGAAATGCACTTAAAATCAAAGGACGAACAGTCAACACTACCCCTAGTCATTTTTAGGGTATTTGTACATTTATTATTAGTAGTAGATAGGTAAACCTATACATTTTTGGAAACTAGAGATGTTGTAGATTTTGATAAAAGCAATAAAAAAAAAACTATACCTGCAATGTTGTTGAAGATATCCTTGAAGATATATCCAATGAAATTTGTGCAGACATGATAAAAAAAAGTTTTCAGTACTCTTTGAATTGTCACAATTCACCAATCACGGTGTCCAAACACTCAAAATAAGCAAAAACATACAGAAAAATATGTTGCACATAGCTCACAAAAAGCACTAGTGCCTTGGCCTCTTGTGATAGGCAGAAAAACACTCAGGGCACAGTCCCACATCACAGCCACTGCACTCCCAGCCAGAACGTACACAAGTGGCATGACCAGCTACACAGTTTCTCTTCCTTCCTGCAACCAGCTTGACCAGATCATGGCCTTCCAGGGGATGAGCTGGACCTGCCTGAGGTGGTGGGGCCTGTTGGGCTTGGGAGTTGTCCCTGGCAGCTCTAATTTCAGCAGCTGTACGCCTTCGGCGCACAACTTTCTGAGGCGGATAGTAGTCTCCAGCCAGGCCCTCCACCACTGAAATCATGAAGTGGTACCTGACGAGTATGGGGGCATCACTGGTGTTCAGCTTATAGATCAGGTAGCTGTTCAGGACAGCTCTCCCAAACGGAGAGAAGGCCACTTTTGATGTCCACTTCATTGTCCTCCTCTCAGTCAGGTACTGGTACAGCTTGGCATCACCAAGGTCCACTCCTCCCATTAACTTGTTGTACACTGTCTTCAGCATCAGATTCTGAATTACAAACAGAGAAAAATTTTATGATTATTTTGTTTCTCTACTATGTTCATTACATTTGTTTTATTCATGAATAAAATGAATATCACAACGTCACTGTAAAATATAATTATTTGCTTATGATTTTTTTTTTAAATACTAATTACAGTGAAGACTGAAACTGAACATATCAAGAATTCAGCAGTTCCATGTGTGCTTTCTATAATAAGAAATAGATTTCATCATAAAATTACCAAAACATAACTATGATTATAACTAAACCATTTCTTGATAGGAGCCCCACCCACTTTGCCACGCCCACACACATTGTTTTGAACATGAATGACTCAAAGACAAGACAGATGTGTGGTCTCAAACAAAATATTATACTTTACCCTCCTTTCAGCAACATTTACAGCATTCACAATAAAAATATTCGGATTCGCTGGTTTGATCTGGCCAGAAATAGAGTGTCTATGCAATTTGACTCCCACCGCCATCCTCACCTGCCCTCCTCCACTCTGGTGGCGTGCCACAAACTTCTAACTATCCAACAACAATGGGTGACAAGATCCGATTTCAAAGTTTCAAACTTTCTAAGTTCTGTCCACTTACCGGCTTCACTTTCGTAGCTGTCGCTTGCAACAAATGACTCGTCACTTGTGTCACGCTCACGCACCTCCACGTCTTGGTCACTTTCTGTTGAACTCATTTTTTTTGTCATATCGGACTCCAATCGATCGACACGCTAGTACAAGTTACCAGAGGATGGCTTGTAATGCAAATGATGCTGCTGCCCGGATGTGTAACGGCGGTGGCTTAACGGGTTAACACCTTATGTAAACAGAGCCACGATCGTGGCCTCCCGCAGTCTACCATGAAAGCCACGATCCAGGCCAGCCGCAGCCTACAGGTTAACAGCGCTCTGTGAACATGCGCCTTGTAAGAAGTATGCAGATGCTTCAAAAGCACAGGATTGCAATCAGAGCAGACTGGATTTCTTTATGGGATTAATGTTTTTACCCCCCCCCCCCCCTTTTTTTTTTTTTAAACGAACATGCATGGGTTTTATTTTGACAGTGTGACGGCCTTGATAAGTGATGTTATAGGTACCCCTGTGGGGCAGTCTTGGTTATGAACAGCAAGAAATGAGATGCACAAACTGACAGTAATTCTTTTTACAATAAAGGATGTTGTTCATTCATTACCAGGTTATATGCATGATTGTTGAAACAAAGCGAGTTTTCTTTTTTTCTTTTCTCCTTTAAAAAAAACAAAAAAAATGTAAGTGTGTGTGTGTATGCAGTTTGTTAATTTCTTTTGGTTTCTGCATAGCAGTTTGCCTGTCATGAAGGACCATGTAAGGACCTACAAAACTGCTTAGATTCCATTTTGGCCGGGGGTTTGCCCTCCTGGACTCCCCACCAGGGCATTGCCCCAGGACCCCCCTGGGCCCAGGCAGCCCCAGGACCCTGGCCTTTTTCAAATATGATTCAAGTCAGCTGGTCTCCAGCCTGTTATTTACTGCTATGGTTGTATGTCCAAGGTGGTTGTGTGCAGTAGAGTGGAATGTTCTTGTTCCAGTGGCGGACCAAAATCTCTTATATGGAAAACTAAAGGGAGTGGAATGAGCTAATGAGCCTTAATACGGCTTTGCTGCTGTCTCATAGTGCATAAGTAAATGACTGGAATTGGAAGTGATCCCTATCAATCAAGCATCTTGTCTCAGCATCTTGGCCATCTTACGTCATATCTCACATTTATTGACATTTTTAATCCGTGTTTGTTACTTCTGTTGTCTTGTTCAGTTTCAAAGAACACATGATAGCATGTCTTTGCTTAGGTTTGTCTTCCAGCCAGTGAAATAATGACGAAGACATTGTTTGAATATAATGTCACTACTGTAAATTCAATACAGTTCCAAAGCTTGATATAATTTTTTGTGCTTTACATTCACAACTGTTAATGCAGGATTTCTGATTTTAGTGTGTGGTGTATCCCCAGTTGTATGTGGATTGAAACCATGATGAAAGTGGAGAAGAAAGTATTCAAAGTGTTATGTTGTGCTTTATTTTACATAATGTAGCTTAGCTACCTGGCTCCATACAAGCGGAGGCCAAGGAGAAAGCCGGTGGTGTGTCAGCGCACTTTGCTTCCCAAGATGCCCAGCAGTCCCCTGATTCTGGTGCCCCACAACGTCCTACATCCCGTGCCAGGGACTGCTGCTCCAGTGCAGTCTCCATCTTTGCAGCCAGACATTTCTCAGACAGTACTGCAGACTGTACGGCCTGTGATTCAGCTGACAGAGGTTGCCATGGGCAACAGCATTGTGTCTTCAGCTGCAGCCTCTGTGTCATCCATGGTGAGCCCGGCAATGTCGTCCCCGATGAACCCAGTTTTATCTGTAGTAAGCGCCACTGCATCATCACCGGTTATCTCTGTGTCTTCCACTGCGGCCAGCATCTCATCCCAACTGGAAGCTGATGGTGGTAAGTATTTCTGTTGAGTTTTCCCTTCCTAAATGTCAGGCTGCTGATTCACGCACAAACATTCACACGTGCGTGCATGAATACAGCCAATACTCCCTTACTCAACATGCATCCGACTCCATACAAATCACAAGGCGCTAAATACCAGTTTTTAAAATTTCATTTCCCCAGTGTCTCCTCCCATTTTCATACACAGCACTGGTGAGGTTTATTATTCCGTCTGTTCACAGGTCATAATCCTCCTGGGGTCAGTTCATCACAAATATCGATACCTTCATTCCTCTTCCTTCAATTACGAATCTCTCTGGTGGACATCAAACATATGTTTCCACCTACCCTTTCCGCTCGGTTTCCTCAGAGCATAACTCTATGGCGATCTCCAACTTCGCTTCTTCACGTTTGGACAGCATACCAGCTATCTCTGGCTGTCTCTGGCTGTTCCTTCCAACATCTTTCTGGCAGGGGGGTATGGCTCCCGTAGCTCACCCGACTCTCCCTCCAGTCACAGCCTCGTCTACTTTGCTACCGCTACCATAACGGCGTAGCTAGAAAACAAAATAAGCTATGATAACTATACTGCACACAGTTAGCAGCAATCCAACATAAACACTTTTACAAAATAATTTCGATTCCCAATTTCACGATCGACATGGATAAAATAAAAACAAAGACAGGAACTTTCATAGCTCCTTAAAGTGGTGTCAGATACTTACTGTCTGAATCACTTCGTAGCAAAATACATGCGTTAGCATGTTACAGACTCATGTCTGTATTAAATGGGCCTGACAGTCGGCGGCCTCTTTTCATTCTATCAGCGCTGTTGCTCAAATCTCTCTCCGCACTCACTTCCAGTGTGTTTAGCTTTTTACCCAATTCTTAACACATCTCACATTCAAAACAAAGGAAGTGACCTGCCCTTTAAGAACGACAATCCTACGCCGTTTCCTTTTCACACATTTAACTCCCTTAGCTCGCGCTTAACCTTTCAACTACACAGGCACTTAAAAAATTTTCCTTCCGTGTGCCTGACACTAAAAGTGTTGGGGGGGTTTCATTCTCCCATGTAAAATTAGGGGTTTATAGCATTTGAAAGCAAACAGATGAAAAAGACCCCAATAAACCAAATAAAAATGTTCTGCTTTAGTTTATGTGTGTCATTAGTTCCGAACCAGCAGGTGGTTTCCAATGCATTGAATGGCTGAATGACCTCATCCAGAAAGTTGAAGTGAAAGTGTTTAACTTGTTTTATTCACCAGAGTAGAACCATAATGCAAGCCTTTTTGTTCTTCCTATGACACTGTTAGTCTTCCTGTGACTTACAACCATTGATTGTGTAGTGAGATCTCTTATGTAACATTCAGTTCATTTCCATTCCTGTATGTTTCTTTACTGTATGTGTTTTATCCTGCCCAACTTTGCCTGCAAGTGATTTCTGGTTTCAGAACATGATTTTATTTGTTTGAAATTCTTTTGAGTAGTAGTAACAACTACAGTAAGAAAAAAAAAGGGTGTTGGAATGATTTTCTGATGACACAAAAATCTATGTATCTGCCTTCTAATAGGTATTTGTCTTATTTTCCTATACAATTCTCTGGAAAAGATCATATAAGTGGTGTGTTTTACGTGCAGGACATTCCATGGTGTCGGAAGCTAACCTTTTGAGAGAAAATTCTGTGAGTTCGGTAAGTGCTTCTAGTTGAAAATTTACATTAAATGAATTTGTCTGTTGTGGCTTTTGTGGTCAGTCTTGCAAGGCTTCTCTGTATTCTGCCAGCCTTTTCAAAAGTCTGGCCATGTGAGAATTAGTTTTTTTTTTTTAAGGCCAACCATTCGATAATGTCTTCCAAAATGGCTGGTTACTGATGGCTCTTGGCTACTGTTGGACAGTTGCAAATAAATTTACCTTATTGGTTTGTACACTATAGAAGTACCAACTGTCTCAATTTTTTTCATATTTTGTTACCTCTCATTGCAGTTCCTTGTGAAGTTAATCCAATTTCAAAATTGTTCCAATAGTTCATTTTCAGTCGGATAGGGTTATTTGCATGCTTCCTTGTTGTAAACTGATACTCTGGTGTAATGGGCAAGGTCAGAATAGAGATTCACATGACTGGTACTGGTCTCGGGTTATGAAGCTGAGCCAAAGCCAGTCACATGCGTGTTTACACTGAAATTGTATTGTGTAGACCAGTCACCTAATTCGTTTTCCCAAACAGGAAAGGATGTGACTTTATTCTTTGTCAAATTATCTCAGGCATTTTCACTGTAGCGTTGATTGATGGAGGAAATTATGGTTACCCAGCCTCGTGGTGTAGATTTAGCTGCGACTGTTAAAAAGTGTAAGTAGGAGCATTAATTGTTGCCAAGTTACTCAGTAAAGTACTGTGCATGGTGTGTCCATCCTTGTGAACTTGCCTACGTAATGTACCCCAAACAGTGTTTGAGGCTTTAGTGCAGGTAAACGCTGTATGTATGCCGATACAACCGAAGGTCTGAGTCTTCATAAAAGATATAAATTGTTCTCAAGAAATTTTCATATTCTCCCTTAATTTTTACAGTTCTTTCCCTTGATTGTTGATCACCAGGGATCAATTTTTTTTTCAAAAATTTATCATATATAAAAAAATATTCACTCCCCCTTTCAGGGGTTAAGTCTTGCCCGGTTTGGGAAGGTTTCTGGTCCAGTGATCGTTTTATCTCGCTGAGGGGCATCAGTACTTGAATGGAAGACTAATTTTGAATACCTTTGGGGGCCTATATTAGTCAAGTTGCTGACTGGCCTAAGCACAACAGGTATTGTGTTCCCAGGGGAGGGTCTCCCATGTCAACGGGTTTAAGGGGGGACTCAGAAAAAAATAACCCTCCTTTTTCCTTTCAGTTTTTTTCCCGGGACTTTTCTACTTTTTACCCCTTCAGGTTCCCCCGGGGGTTCGACCTTTCGGGGTCGGGGGGCTGCGCGGTCCGGATCCCTTTTGGGCTTTGCTGGGGGGGGCATCAAACTTGGAGATAGGCTGGTTTTTTTAAAACTCTTCTAGGCCTGTGAATCGAGATGCTGCCTCCCCAAGCTAACGGGTAAGGAGTTGATGCCCCTGGTGGGGTTTCCCCATGTCAGATAGGCAAAGGGGTGAGGATCCTGACAAAGAGTAACCCGCCTTTCTCCTTTTCTTTTTTCTGCCTTTTTTTATTTGGCCCTTTCTATCTTCGTCTCCCCTTCAAGTCTTCTTTCCCACACCCTTTTCTTCTGTGGTCTCCTTAAGACCCCGCTTTTGCCGTGCGTGCGACCTGTGTGGGGGGGGAAGAATCCTGGTGATTGAGAGGGCCAGTGCTTGAGGGGGCCGGTGCTCCACACATCCTTTGGCCCGGACCCTCCTGACAGGGAGTACATTTTTTCCCGGGGTGTACTAATGGGCCCCCCTTTCTTGGGCGGGGGTCAAACAGGCAGTTCCCCTGCTGGCCAAGGGAACCCCGCAGTGCTCACTTTTCTTTTCCCGGGGATTTGAGCATATCGGGGGAAAGGGGTTTTGGGGGTTTTCTTTTTGTCGATACCCCCTGAAACCGGGAAGGGGTAAAGACTTTGGTTCTTGCCCGGCCCCTTAGTTGGCCTCCAAGGTGGGGGAAAAGGAGAATGAAACAAAAAAAAAAATTTATGGCTTTTTCTAAAAACCCCCCCCCCCCCCCCCAAAAGAAAGGAAGGCAGCATCCCCTTTTTCAGGGGATTTTTTTCGATAGGATTCAATAAGGGGTAAGACAGAGGACAGGTTTTTTGGGCTTCCTGGCTCGGTGGAAGGGACGAGCGGGAAAGCCCATTTCAGCTCTGAGTCCTTCGCCAACAAAAGGGCTTTAATTTTTAAAACAGGTGACCCTCATCCATCAAAAGTTTGGGGAAGGGCCGTTTCTGTTCAATGCAGATCCAGAAAACAATGGGAACGCTGCTGAGGGCAACAAAGCTCGGGGATAGAAGATCAGGGTGACTCCCCATAAACATTTAATTCGCGAAAGGAGTGATTCGATCCAGATTTAACGGGTTCCAGAGGCAGAGATCAAAGGGAACTGGCGTCCCGGGGTGTGACGGGGGCGCAGGGTGACGAAAAAAAAAGGCAGAAAGAGGGGCCACCAACACCCTCTTCTGCATTTTGCAACCCGTGCTCCTCGGCATCAAAGTCGGTTACTTAACGTCCGAGTTTAGCTGATGTTCCGCTCATTGAGGTGCTTCAGATCCAGAGGTTTGGTATGTCAGAGACCGCTGTTTTTTGGCAGGGGGTGCGGTGTTTGCTGCAAGGCAACCCAGAGGCCGTGAAAGACCCGGCACATTGGCCAAATGCGGGGGCGACCATCCCCTCCCTTCAAAAACTTTTCCTCTTTGGATTCCAAAATCCACTATACAACGCATCAAAACAGAAAAGAAGACTCGTTTTTTAAGCCCCGAAACAGGGGTTTGGGAGCAGACCCACAGCCTTTAATCTTCGCCGTAAGGACAGTTCCCACAGATTTCCCCTCAGTCATCTGGCCGACATGAAACGTTTTTAAACTTGAAGGAAGAATTTTCAAATCGGGGAAACAGTCCACCACCTCCAACCCAAAGGAATGCCCCCGGTGGAGGCAAAAAAAAACCGCCACCCCCGACTGCCCCGGAGTCTACAACATCTGCGCGGGCAGATTAAAAAACCAGCACTCCCCCCTCGAACTCCCCTGTCCATGCCCCGTGCGGGGAAGGGAGTTCATCCCAGTGTGGGATGGTGGAGATGGGGAAGAAACCCCACCGTCTCCCAAATCCAACCTTTTTTCACCCGTTGGCAAGTCGCCCCAGGTCTGAAAATGCAAACCCGGTACAACCTAAATAAATTTAAACCTTTAGAAGCAGACGTTTAGAGGGGATGACCTATCTCCCCTTTTCGCCCTCTGCACCATGGAAGACTTTCCCTTTAATATCCGTGGACAAAATTTTCCCAAATTTGAGACTGCAGCTTCTGTGTCAATCTATAAAAAACCCTTTCCTTTGGGGTCTTCAGTAAACCAAATTCAAAGCCAGAAACTTTACTCTTTTCCCGGCTTTTTTTATTCTTTTAAAACCTGCACAACCATCCCTTGGGACTGTCGGGGGGGTTTCCCTTCTCAACACAAACTTTTTCGTAACCTTCGCTCTGTCTACCTCCCTTTAGGGCCGTACTGCAGAGTCACTCTCCACAAGACTGTTGACAATCCCTGTTCCCTTTTTCTTTCCCCCTTCTTCCCGGTTTGTTGTCAGGGCCTTGTCAGTCGATAGGGGAACTTCCTCACCTTTTTGCTGTTTGGGGGGACTTTAACGGTCACAATCCTCTTTAGGGTATTTTATTACGCATCCAGAGTCTGCTAATTTAGGAAAACCTTTCGGATTTTTATCTGTGTTTTTCTGAACGACGGATCTGCAACTACCCCCACTCTTCCAAAAGGCCTTTCGTGTTTAGATTTGTCATTTGTGACCCCTCGCGGTCCGGACTATGATGGCCTGTCCATGACATCGCACGGGAAGTGACATTCCCCTGCCTTTTCAACCCGTAATAACTGAACACGTCTCTGTCTCCAACATCTAAATTATAAAAAAGCAAAATGGACATTTTCAGCCACTATTTTTAAGGAATCCAGACCTGATTTTCTTCAGATCCGGGGCCCCGCAGAACTCGACTAACCTGTGACAAATTGCAAAGCCCGATTCCAGTTCTTCCGCAAACTCCAATGCCAAAAACACCCGGTTTGATTCAGACTGCCAACAAATTTCCCAAGTTCGAAAACGGGCTCAGCGTCGGGTATACCAACGACCTTCGGGTCCCAACGCTCGAGCCCATCAGAAACTCCGTGCTAAATCAAGACACACTTTTAAAATCAGTAAACGTCGGTCCTGGAGAAGCTTCTGCTCCAGGCTGACATCGAAAACTTCCAAGAAAAAAGTGTGGAACATCATTAAGAAAATCAAAGGGAAGAACACCTGTCCCACTGTGAACCATCTCAAGTTTTCGGACTCTTTAATAACGGAGAAAAAAGCAGTTTGCTAATCTGCTTGCTTCAACAATTGAAAAGAATTCCTCCTCTTCTAACAAATCAGCCACTTTTGTCAAAAACAAAGCCCTTAAAGAACAATCAGCCTGCAACTTTTCGTCAGACAACATGGAAGACTACAATCTTCCTTTCACGTTAAACGAACTGAAATCTGCCTTACCTCTTGCAGCGATTCCTCTCCAGGTATAGATGAAATCTATTATCAACTGTTGAAACATCTTCCGCAAGAAGGTCTGAACATACTGCTACAGGTATACAACCATGTGTGGACTACAGGTTTCTTTCCACCCTCTTGGCGAAAAGCCCTCATTATTCCCATCCCCAAACCTGGAAAAGATCTTTCTAATCCATCAAACTACCGTCCCATAGCTTTGACCAGCTGTGTCTGTAAATTGATGGAGAAAATGGTCAATGCTAGGCTCATGTGGAAACTGGAAACCGATGGCCTTTTGGCGAAAGAACAGTGTGGTTTCCGCAAACATCGGACTACAGTTGACCATTTGATTCGTCTGGAATCTACACTTCGGAATGCCTTTTTGAACAGACAGCATGCAGTGGCAATTTTCTTTGACTTGGAGAAAACCTACGATACCACCTGGAAGTCGGGATACTTCATGATGTCCATGATCTGGTTTTTGAGGTCATCTTCCGCTTTTCATTCAAAATTTTTTGGCAGAACGACAGTTTCAGGTCCGAGTTGGCACCACTCTCTCTGATTCCACGAGCAGGAGTTGGGTGTTCCAACAGGGGAGCACACTGTCTCCTGCCCTCTTTAGCATCAAGATCAACAACATTGTTCAATCAGTTTCAGCAGGGTTCAGACTGCTCATTGTTTGTGGATGATTTCGCTGTCTACGCAACTGGAAGCCTGTACCCGAGTGTCCAGCGCAGGCTCCAGCTTTGTGTGGAATAAAATCCATCGGTGGGCGGATGAATACGTTTCCCCCTTTTTCTCCAACAAAGACGCAGTGTATTCACTTCCATAATTTCCGTCAGTTTTTTTCCAGATCCTGAACTTCAAGTAGGGAAATCTCCCATTCCAGCTGTTAAAGAGGCCAAATTTCTAGGAGTTGTTTTTGACCAGAAACTTAACTTTCTCAGCCATATTAAAAACCTAAAAACTGCTTGCCAGACAGCACTGAATATTCTGCGGGTCATAGCGCACACTGACTGGGCGCTGACAAGAAAACTTTGCTGCACCTCTACAGAGCCTTGGTCCGTTCCAAACTGGACTAGGGTTTTGTGCTGTGTACGGCTCTGCAAGATCGTCTTACCTCAAACCTCTTGGACCCTATCCACCATCAAGGTTTTCGTCTCTGTCTTGGAGTTCCGCACCACCCCTGTGTACAGCCTGTACGCAGAGGCGGTGAACCTTCACTGTCCAACCGCAGGCTGAAACTGTCTTTGAATTATTATATCCGACTGTTCTCAGAACCGCAGAATCCTGCCTATGACTGTGTCTTTGACCCTCCGTTCCAAAGTAAGTTTGAAAACAACCCGAAATGTTTTCCCCGCCGTTTGGTCTTCGTTTGCGGCCTCACGTGCGGAATGCAGGTCTAGACCTAGGAGTTGTGTCCGATTTTTCCAAGTTTCCGGATCAACCTCCGTGGACCTTTTTCACACCAGAGATTCGTTTTGATCTGGCAGCTTTTCGCAAAGAGTCAACCACTCTCTGGCGTACAAGGCATTGTATGCTGACTTCTGTTCCAAATTCCCATCCTATCAAAAAGTTTTCACTGACGGTTCCAAGTCTGAAGATGGAGTGGCCTGTGCAGCCTACTGCCCTGGGGCTCCTTCTCAGATACTGTTGGAACATATACTTTTAGATGCTTCTGTCTATTCCGCTGAACTTACTGCACTGGTTCTGGCTTTGAAGATAATCTCACAATCTTCGAAGAACGACTTTCTGGTTCTGTCGGATTTGCTGTCAGCTTTGGAGGCCATAGCTGGCCGCAACCTTCAGCATCCAGAACTTTTACATTCTTTTGAACTTTTAGCACGTTGAAAGCGGACGGTTACAACATTACTCTTGCTTGGTTCCTGGTCATGTTGGCATCGGCGGGAACGAAATGGTTGATCGTTTAGCCAAGAACGCCACAAGAGAGAAACTGTCCAACATTTATATCCCCTGCTCAGATGTGAAACCTAAAAATTAACGATATGTGAGAGACCTCTGGCAGGAGGATTGGAACACACAGACGAATAACAAACTCTTTCAGATCCGTCCAAACCTTAAGGACTTCCTCCCATCTACGTCAGGAGGTCGTAAAGAGGAAACCGTTCTGTGCCGGCTGCACACCGGCCATTTCGTATTTTACCCATTCTTACCTTTTAAAGAGTGAAGAAGCTCCGTGGGGCATTCCATGTCATGCGCCACTCACAATGAAACATGTTCTTTTAGAGTGTTGGGACTTGCACGATGTGAGACACAAACATTTTACAGCGGAGTCCATGAAGATCCTGTTCAGGGATGTCCCGCCTGATGTGATCCTTGAGTTTTTGAGAGAGATTAACATTTTTCATCTGATTTAAGTTTTTACGGAAGAAAGATTTTTAACGAAGTTTCTGGTACGTTTCTAGACGATGTCATTTAAAGAGATGTGTGAAAGGGTTTTTTTTTTTTTTTTTTTTTTTTAAATGACTGGTGAGTTGATTTTAACGTGGTGACAGCCCTGATGTGGCCCTTTGCGGTCGGCTGGGCTATAAGCAACATTATCTTTATCTATCTTGTCCCCTTCAGGTTGTCTTTTTCCATATTCTTCTTTTCTCCGTGGTCTTCATGAGATCTGCTGTGTTTGCCATGCGGTTTTGATCTGTGATGGAGGGGACAGAGATCCTGGTGATTGAGAGGGCAGGTGCTCTCAACACATCTCTTTGGCTCAGACCTCTTCTAGAGTGGAGGTACACACTGGCCCAGGTGTATCAATCAGCTATCCCTGCGTGGGCTGGGTCAAGACAGGCAGTTACCGGCTGGCTAAGATAACCCCAGTAGTGCTTGGCTTTCTCTTACTGGGAGTTGAGCATGATCAGGGGGGATAGGGTTGGTGGGCTCCTGTTTGACGTATATCTCTTCCTGAAGCCTGGAAGGGGTCAAGACAATGACATGGGTGGGAGTACTTCCGTAATATACAGATTGACGTTGGGGCGATTTTTTTTTCTTTTCCTTTTTTTTTTTTTTTTTTTTTTTTTTTTGGTATCAAAGGAGAAAGCAGTGAACTGTCCTGAAAATGTCAAGTTTTTGTCAGCGTCTATGGGACAAAGCCTCTGAGACCCCAGCAGGGGCCTAAAGTGGCACCTGGGCCCGGGCGCAAACTTTTCAGTATGGCAAACATTTCTCACTCCCACCCATGCAGTGACTTCTTGGCCCTGGCCCTGTAGTTGGAGTGGTAAGGGAGAGACAGGGAAAAAATGGCTTCACCAAAACTTCCTCCGGGCAAAATAAGGAAAGGTACAGTTGCATCCAAAAAGAGTGTCACAGGAGTCTGAAGTGAACTCTGATTCAGAAATGGAAACAAGGACAATGACATGTTTGGGGCTTTGTGGTTGGTGGTTTAAGGTACAGAGTAGGAGAAACCTATTTTGGCATTAACCCCATTTGCCATTCAAAAGGGCTTCCAAGGAATTGCAGGTGATCCTCAGACAGTAGAGGGATTTAGGAATGGTTTCCTTCCTTATGAGGGTAATCCCTCATAAACTGTTGAAGACATCCAAGGGAGTCATCGATGCCCAGAGCTCAGAGGCGTCTGGGAGATGGAAAACAAAACGGAACTTGCATCCCAAGGTGTGATAGACAAGGATAGGGTCACAATTTGCAAAGGAACAAAGAGTGCCCACCAACACTGCTTCCGACGTTTTGTACCCCTTCATTTCCACAAGTCATCAAAGTGGGTTTATTTGAATGTCTGCATTCAACTTTTCAAATTTTGTTTCGGATGCGATTTCTTCAAGTGCCAGAAGTTTGGGTATATATGAGATTGCTGTTCTGGGGAGTAGGTGTGTGGTGTTTGCTGCAAAGCAAAACCCTGGATGGGTGGTGTAAAGATCGGGCCAATTGTGCAGACTGCGATGGCGATCACCCCTCCAATTCATGCAACTGCCCAATCTGGATTCAGGAAGCAAGCATCCAGAAAGTTAAAACTGAAAATATAAAATTCTTTTTTTTTAGGCCCTCTGGGCATTGCAACCTTGTCATGGTTGGTGGAGGCCTTGCACCGTCCATTGATCATTAAGGCTGCAGGCAGGGGCATCAGTGCTTGGATGGAAGGTTAGTTTTTGAAAACGCTTTTAGGCCCAGAAAATCAAGTTGTTGACTGGCCTGAGCTGTTTCAGTTTCATCAAGGGGGCGGTACTGCGTGCGGACTAGTCCATATACGCTACACCACATCCACTAAGTTTTGAGACCACACTATGCATGACTTGAAGCTGATGGATAAATGAATGGATAAATGAATTAACAACTGCCCTGCCATGCATGTCGTAAGAGGCGACTAAGGCAGGACCACCTCACCTTGAGGATAAAGGGGTTTGCGTAGGGCTAACAACCCTACCTGTAAAAATGGGGAGTTTGTATTATACTCCCTGTTTGGCTAGTATACTTACCATGTCAGACCATAGCATTCACGGCAGTTAGTCAGCTCTGCCAGGCCGAGATTTTTTGTGGCTAATGCAGTAATAAGACCATCACGTGACGCCCACACTACTTCCGCCAGGGAAGAAGCTGGTGTAAACTTCCTGTTCCTCATTCAACGAGGCCTATGCGCAAGGTAACCCCGAGAACCATAGCGCTAGCGGGGAAGGTAGGGTGGGCATTAGAGTCTGACATGGTAAGTATACTAGCCAAACAGGGAGTATAATACAAACTCCCCATTTTGGCGTCATATACTGTACCATGTCAGACCATAGCAGAATTCAAAGGAATCGGAGGAGGGCTTAGTGCCCTAATGGTTCTTGGGGTTAGCAGAGGAATAGATATGGATGCGTTAGCCACAAAAGAAGTCCCTAGAACCATCAGCCCTGGTCATGCGGACATCCCTAAAGTAAAGGCTTCTGAAGGGATTTTCCGGATGCCAGTAGGCTGCCTCCAGGATGTGGTGCAAGAGGACAGCGCTGGATCGCTGTGGAAGTGGCCAGCGCCCTGCCCTCATGGACCCGGGGAGATAAGACGGGGAGATCCTCACACGTCTGGGCGTAGGCTGATCTGCCCATCTTGGAAGCATCTAGAGAGGACTGGGAGGAGAGCCTGGGGCAAGGGGTTCCCAGTAGCCCCGAATGGAGCCAGCCGAGAGCCAAACCAAGAAGATAGGAGAGATAGGAACTACCTATCTGAAAATTGGAAGGCCAGAATGAAGAAGAGAGTTGAGCCCAGGAGTCCATCTCTCATCTCTCACTGCCAACAGGCAATTAAAGTGACCCCTGGCTGCGCTGTCCGCCGCAGCCGAAAGGTGATGCGATATCTTGTGAATAAGAAAGCGCATCAGGGGTCGCCAAACAGGCTAGAGTCTGTCTCAGTGTCGTCAGCATCTGAAGACACAGAGGCAGTGCCGTCTGTGGGATGGGTAAGGTTGGGAGTGAGCCGGAAGTTGGCAGGGGAAATGGCGATATCCCTGGTGACTGGATTGGCAGAGAAGAGGGAGAAGACGGGGGGGCCCTGCCGTAGTCCTTGAGGAAAACTCCTACTGGAGCCGCGTTAGGGGCTGACAAGAAGTCAATCCCCGGCGGAGGGACGGCCTGTGCACCCCTGGCGAAAGATGCCGATCTGTCCCACAAGGGGATGAGGGTCTGGGGGGCGACTATCCTTGGCCGTGATCGCTGGGCAGGGGGGAACCCGGCGTAACGGCTAAAGGAGAAAATGTTGTCAGAGGGATGGGATTCCTTAACAACAAGATCTGGGCGCCAGCTTTCCAAGATGGAAAAGTCACCAGACTGGGGGAGGGAGACCTCAACCCCGTCCTCAGGCTGTGGGTCAGTGTTCCTGAAGGGGATGTTCAGATCCACCTTCAGGGGCCAGGAGAGGGGTGCGTGGGAGTCCCGCCCTCGTTGGGTAGTGGGGGAATCTGAGGACGGGTCCCTGGTGGCTCCATACTCGGCAGGCAGACTAGGGGATCGCCGATCGGACAGCGCCCGAGAGGGAGGGGACCCAGGTCGATCCAGCTGAAAGAAGCCGGATGCCACATGCGACCGGAGATGGAGTCAGAATGGGTGTCAGCCCTAAGCCACTGGTTCCTCTCGGGGGCATGGAGCCACCGGTCCCCGGGGAGTACGCAGGGCTGTGGCGGCCCTGGGGCAGGGTTTCTCGGGGACCCGGGTAACCTGGGGCACCATGGGGTGGGCAGATCTGTTTAGTCTACGCATTTGGCGTAGAATTCTACGCATTTTGACCCCAAATACGCAAATACGCATTTTGGAACCTCGGTACGCATTTCAGCATTTCGCCGGTACGCGATTTCGAAACACAAGCTATTTTGCGTGTTGCCGTCTTTTGACAAACTTGATGGGCCATACAAACAGCCTGACATGCTGCTGCGTTCAGCAGGGCTGCCCGCCCGCTACTGTTAGTGACTTATTTCCCTTTACTGCCCGCTAAGGTTGCATGTCTGAAGAGCTCGCTGAACGCGTTTCGCGCGCTTTTCAGTATTCTGTATCCATCAAAATGGCTGACTCGTCAAAGCGCCAAGTTGATTCTTCCGACTTTGCTCCCAGCAAAAAAAGAAAAAAGTTGCTGATCAAACCTTTCTGTCATCGTACCATCAACGCTACCCGTGCCTTGTGTCATCCAGGAGAGGGGAGCATTACGCTCATTGCACTTTGTGCAAGAATGATTTCTCTATCAAACATGCCCGGCATGTTTGACTGCAACGGCATATCGAGAACCAGACTCACAAGGACTTTGAAAGTAAAGCAGCAAAGCAGATGTCTCTCGATGATGATCCAGTTCTGCAGCATGCTGAAGTAGTGGACATCGAAAACCAGTGTTCTTCCTCTGTGGCAGACATCAGGTTTTTCCTGGAAAGGTTTCCCTGCTCGATCCCTCCCACCTGCACTTCAAACACTGTCACAGAACAGTTCTCCCTCTACCAAGCCACTGATGTCAGCAGCTGTCGCAAGGACAGAATTGATGAAACTTGGAAGGCCATTGGGGAGCTGGAAGATGGGCAGTTCAAGGAGCTGTCTCTGGCGATGAGGGGCATTGTCACCATCCCTCACAGCAGGCCCACTGTGAGCGCATCTTCTCCTGCGTGAGGAAGAACCACACAGACCAGAGAGCCAGCTTGGCAGACAGCACCATGGAGAGCCTGCTGGTCCTCAGTCTGTGCCCCATGAGCCTCAAGATGCTGTGAAGAACATGACTCCAGAGGATCTTGCTGCACTGAAGAGTGCTTACTGCAAAAACCTCAGCCAGTAACTTTCAACTAGCATGTGAATGTCACGTGTTAATAGTGATATATTGTGGTTCTTGACAATTTATCCTAACTGAATAAGTGAAAGTAGGTTGTAGAGAGGACATGAACTGGTAATGTTACATTAATCAGAAGATAGTCAAGGCTTGGACATCTAACAGCTAATAGGTGAGCTTATTTTATTTCTTTTTGATCCAACCACGTCAAACACACACACACCACACACACACACACACACACACACACACACACACAACATTAATTAGCAACTTTATTTAGATTAATGTGCATGTTAGTGGTTTTTTTTTAATATTATCTTGTGCGAAAAAGTAGACTACACATTTGACATGGCTGACTACACATTTTGGTCATCTGACTACACATTGGTTTCGAGGGGGGTAAACAGGTCTGGGTGGGTAGCGAGAAGGCGAGCTGTCTCGTACCCGCCCCGGGGAGAGCACTGCCTCCTGCGTCTCCCGGGTGCGGTCCATGCCGGCCCCCTGCATGGTGGGTGGCATGGTACCCGAGCCCCCTGGCCGCTTGGAAGCGGACTGGGAAGGCTGCGGTGACGAGTCCACCTCAAGGGACAAAAGGTTACCCCTAGTCCCGCTGGTCGATCCTCCCCCCGGAGGAACGGGACTGCGGACGTTGCCCAATAGGGGAGCGAAAGAAGTCCGCTCCCCAACGTCCTGTACCCCTAGGGGAAAGTGCGACAGTCGATCGGGGTGGTTCGACCGTCGGGGGTGAGGGCGCAGATCCGACCTAGTCGATGCCTGCGTCCCTGACCCGGAGTTGTGGTCAGTGGGGGAGACCCACCAAAGACTGCCCACAACTCCTCCACCGGAGTGATGACGCTCCTCGTGTCCGAGTGGTGGCCGCACTCGGACACGGTTGGGGAGAGCGTGATGGGACAGCGTGACGGTAGTGGGGGGCAAGCTAACGCCACGAGTCTCATCTGATCGAGTGACGGGCGGTGATTCCGGCCGCGAGTCGTCACCCGTGCCGGTCCGCTCCTCGGTAAGGTTCCCCGAGGGTCGCGGGACGCAGCCTGATAGGAGAGAGTCTCTGTGTGCGACCGAAGGCGAAAAGGCGATTTGGCCAGGGAGCGGGAAGATTTTGAACGGGCAGGTCCTTTCAGGGGAGCCTTGCCTTTGGATTTCTACAGTGTCGAAAGAAAAACAGTTGGCAGTAACGGCTGATTGCCTGTTCGCTTCCGAACGCAACGATCGTGAGTCCGCCGGACGGGCAGAGGAGGTATCGTAACGATGGTCGCGCGTACCCTGCACGGAACCCTCCTCCACACCGGCCGTACGCTCATCATAGGTTCGAGCGGATTGTCCCCTGGAATCGACACGCGGGTCCTCCGGGGCAAGAGAACGACTCCCGAACAGAGGAGCGGCTCGACCCGTTAATGTCCTTCACCATGTTGGGCACTGGTGGCGAGACAATCACGGAACGCACGATCGCAAAGAGGAGACAAAGAGGTGGATCGAGGGATAGAAAAGAGCTCGAACCACCTCGTGAGGGGCACTGAGAGTGCGGTAAATGAAGATGAAATCGCGAGTGCCGAGAAGAAAGCACAAACGCGAGAAACATGTGATCGAATAAATAAAACAACAAAACAAGCAAGGAAGCAAACACAAGGCTATTTTAATATAGCAAAGACAAAAACACAGCAAAGAAAAGGCGAGACAGAGCACAAGACTGATCTTGCTTGGACGGCAGGCCAAAGACTCTCGATCTACCTTGTAACAATGATACATGGGGTAGTAATAAATGTTCACACGTTGGTAGACCAAGAGATCGTAGAGACACATGATCTACCAGTAGTAATGAAAAAAGAGGAACCGATAATGTTACTAATGGGGTACTAATAAGTGTGCACAAGTTGGTAGATCAAGAGATCGCAAGACACTCTCTATACCTGTAATAATGATAAATAAGGTACAGGAAAATGACCCCGGGGGAAGCCGCGTACCGCCAAACAAGGTGTGTGAGGTCAGGCAACATGGCGGAGACGGCAACCGGCGTGGCACAATCGAAGGTGGCGGATCAATTGACCGGGAAGGGATCGATCGTCGAGAGTGACGCGCAATGGCGCACAAGAGTAAATACCCCTGGTGTACCTTGTAATAATGCTAAGGAGGTACTAATAAATGTGCACCAGTTAGTAGATGAGGAGATCGTTAGGACCATCGATCTACCAGTGATAAATTTGGTACAAATAAATGCGCACCAGTAGGCAGATCAAGAGGTCGTACAGTCACTCGATCTACCTGTAGTAAGAATAACTAGAGTGCCATATTGGGTACAAATAAAGGTGGCCTGGGAAATCCCCGTACGGGCAAGCATGTGCGACCGAAAATGGGCACCCTGCGGTGAGGCAATATGGAGAAGACGCCGACCGCAGTGGAAAATCCAAGATGGCGGGTAGATTGACCGTGAGGGTATGGTCGTCGAAAGAGAAGCAATGGGCGCGAGAGCAAAATAGACTAGCGCGCTGAAGATATACGAGGAGGCCGAAAGGCGACTCAGTAGAGGGAAATCTGAGTAGAGGATCTCGGATAACCAATGCTTATTTACTGTCATAAATGAGAGACGGGAGATTAGCCTCTAGCTTTGAAATTACTTCATCTTTACGTCACCTAGCCTTGACGTAAAACTTTTGTTTCATTTTTTACTTCACCCAGATTTGACGTCAGATTCAGGTGCAGCGCTTATCACAAGATAAACTTCTAGATGTTGGAAATGCGCTGCTGAGTTAGCCCCTAAACGTCATTGTAAGGCGAAGTCTTCTTCTTCTTCATCTTCCTCTTCCTTAAAACATCAGCCATCATGTTTGATGGTATATGTGAGTACAAACACGATCGACCGAACTCGACGAGGGATCGTAAGAAAGACGATCTGGAGTAGTAGAACAATTGAAATGGGAAGAGATCAGGGAGGACGCGTTAGGGGTGAGTAAGGGCCGAATGGAGAACAATGGAGTGAAGAGAAATAGTGAGCAGTCACGCCGTAGAGCGTGAAAAATGAAATAAAACGCCATCCATAAGCCTCACGCGGCAATGGTACCCATGGTCTAACGCAAGTCACAATAGAAAAAGCAACGAAGGCAAACACACAAGCAATCTCTACAAAGACAGAAGTATAGGCGAGACAGAGCAAAAAAACCTGTCCTTGTTAGGCAGGAGGCCGAGGTTGAATGAGGAACAGGAAGTTTACACCGGCTTCTTCCCTGGCGGAAGTAGTGTGGGCGTCACGTGATGGTCTTATTACTGCATTAGCCACAAAAAATCTCAGCCTGGCAGAGCTGACTAACTGCCGTGAATGCTATGGTCTGACATGGTACAGTATATGACGCCAAAAAGACTAGTTACAGAAGCATCAACGACAACGAACCAAAACATTCACCTGGGCAAGGAAGGGGCTCCATCTGGGAGACTTATGATGCAGTGCAGTGAAAGCCGAAAGGAAGCTGCAAAGCTGACTCCCCTTCTAACACCCAGGACAACAATGAGAGTAGCCACATGGAACATCAGGATGATGTACGAAACAGGAAAAACCATCCAAGTTTTGAGAGAGATGAAAAACTACAAGATAAGGAGTGCTAGGACTGAGTGAGACGAAACAGGAAAAACCATCCAAGTTGTGAGAGAGATGAAAAACTACAAGATCGGAGTGCTAGGACTGAGTGAGACAAGGTGGCTACAGTCAGGACAGCTGAGACTTTCATCTGGAGAACAGCTGCTGTACTCAGGACACACAGACGATGGAGCCCCCCACACTGAGGGTGTGGCCCTGATGCTGGCACCGGAGGCACAGGGGGCACTCATCGGCTGGGAACCTGTCAACTCCCGCATCATCACAGCCAAGTTTACCACAAAGAAAAAGGACATCAGGTTGAACATCATCCAGTGCTATGCTCCCAACAATGCGGAAGAAGAGAAGAAAGATGACTTCTATCAGCAACTACAAACAGTGATAGACAGAAGAGGAGTAAAGGATATAACCATACTGATGGGAGATTTCAACGTCAAGATTGGAATGGACAACACAGGCTACGAGGACATCATGGGGACACACGGACTGGGACAGATGAACGAGAATGGTGAGCACTTTGCAGACCTGTGTGCCCTGAACCAGCTGGTGATAGGAGGAAGCATCTTCCCACACAAGCGCATCTACAAGGCCACATGGAGATCCCCAAACCACGTCACGGAGAATCAGATTGACCACATCTGCATTAGCTGCAAATTCAGGAGATCATGGCGGGATGTACGAGTGATGAGAGGTGCTGACGTGTCATTAGACCACCACCTTCTTTTGACAACGTGTCATCAGACCACCACCTTCTTTTGACAACAGTGAGACTTCGCCTCAAGAGATTCACCAACGCCAACAACACACGGACAAGGTGTAATGTCGGACTGCTCAGAAACAGGGACACACAAGCAGCATTCCAGATCAGCCTTTCCAACAGGTTCCAGCCGCTACAAGAGCTGATAGAAGATGGTGAGATGGACATCGAGACATAGTGGGGACACTGTAAGAAGCTCTGGCATGACACATGTGAAGAGATCCTTGGCAAGAAGAAGACCCAGCACAAGGAATGGATCTCTGCCGACACCATCCACAAGCTGGAAACAAGGAGAGAGAAGAAAACTATGCTGAACACAAGCCGAACAAGAGCAGCTAAGGCAAAGGCACAGGAAGACCACACAGCAGCGAACAGAGAAGTAAAGAGGAGCATCAAGAGGGACTACTTTGACGACCTGGCCAGCCAAGCAGAGGCAGCAGCCGGACAGGGGAACCTGAAGGACCTGTACCTGGTAACCAAGAAGCTGCCAGGCTTGTTCCAGCAGACAGACAAGCCAGCGAAGGACAAGAACGGAAACCCACTGACAACAACCGAGGAACAGCTGAAACGATGGGCAGAACACTTTGGGGAGCTGCTGAACCGCCCCGCCCCTGACGCACCACCAGTCATCCCACCCGCAGAGACAGACTGCCCATCAGCTGTGACAAACCCTCAAAGGCAGAAATCAAGAAGGCCATCATGACTGAAAAATGGGAAGGCTGCAGGGCTGGACAAGATACCAGCAGAAGCCATCAAAGCAGACACAGAGACAGCTGTCAACATGCTATGCAGCCTCTTCAGCAAGATTTGGGAGAAGGAGGAGGTACCAGCCCAGTGGAAAGAAGGAATCATCATCAAGCTGCTGAAGAAAGGAGACCTCAGGGACTGCAGCAACTACCGAGGGATCATGCTCCTGTCAACGCCAGGCAAGGTTCTCAGCAGGGTTCTACTGGAGGGAATGAAAGAGGCTGTTGATCCCAAGCTCCGAGACCAGCAGGCAGGCTTCCGGCTGAACAAATCCTGTGCCGACCAGATTGCCAGCCTGTGCATCAACACCACTGCCAACACACCAGTCACAGTCGGTGGAGAGCCCATCAGGGAGGTGGAGTCTTTCGTCTACCTGGGAAGCGTGGTGGACCAACAGGGAGGCACAGACAGAGATGTCGCATCCAGAATCGGCAAGGCAAGAGCAGCTTTCGTCATGCTCAAGAACATCTGGGCATCTGGAGGAATCAGCATAAGAACCAAACTCCACATCTTCAACTCCAGCGTGAAATCGATTCTGCTCTACGGATGCGAGACATGGCGGACAACACAGACGATACAACAAAAGATTCAGACATTCTTCAACACCTGTCTGATGCGCATCTACAAAATCTGATGGCAGGACAAGATCCGAAACGAAGATCTGTGGGAGCGTGCGGGACAGGAACCAGTGGCCAAGCAGATACTGTGAAGGAAGTGGGGCTGGACCGGACACACCCTCAGGAAGCCAGCATCCAGCACCACACGCCAAGCCCTGACCTGGAACCCGCAGGGAAAGAGGAAGAGAGGCCGGCCTCGCAACGGCTGGAGGTGAGACACTGAGGCGGAGCTGAAACAACAAGGGACCAACTGGACTGGAATGACCAGAACAGCCCAGAACAGAGTGCGATGGCGAAGGGTCATCGATGGCCTATGCTCCACCAGGAGCGATGGGCATAATAAATGAATCACCCCACTGATGAACACACACCAGCGCACACACGTCTACAGTATACCCTGGAGACACTGAGAGATTCAAAGTCTTATCTCAGTTGACATTTGTTTCATCTTTTGTGTCTGTTATTGGAAAGGCCCAGTATGAGTTTGCCCCAATCACTAGGAGTCTTTGCAATGTTGGCCTTGAAATTATTCCAGTGTTTGTTTGGTTGGTGATGTTTCTTGCTCTTCCCTTAACCCCTTCACTGCCACAGTATAATAGCACATTTGAATAACTGTGCCAAAGTAAAATTTTGCTTTTTGGGGTAGGTTCAGTAAAATGGTTACTGCTCACTTATTTCTTGACAAATCTTTCAGATATTTGGCATGTTTTGTCGTTATGCATTGATCTATAATGTCCTGTAAAAATGACTTGATTATGTTGATAATTAGTGCAGCAGAAATTGACATAATTGTAAAAATCTTACCAAAAATATACACAAAGAAAAAAGTTAAGCACCCCCTTATATTTTCAACTGTCAGAATTGACAACAACAATGTATGACCCCAAAATTTTCAATTTTGTCAAGAATGGTGTGTCATTGAAAGGATAAAACCAGTCAGACGTGTATGTGAAGCATAGTCATGGTGTGGCATGCACGTGCATTACGGTTTTTGAAATTTTTAAAATTGAGGTTTGGTGAGTCATCCAGTTTAGCAATCACAGTTGGTTTTTTAAAAAAAAATAATTTTTTGCAAAAAAAATGGGGCGAAGGGGATAGCAGGCCAACGTGGCAAATTAGGGCATGCATTCCACTGGAAAGGGGGTCCCCAAATTGGGGCTTTCCACTACACTGTCTCAGCCGCTGGTGGGGAAACACCACAAACCAACCATGTGCGGGCCCCCCCGACGGCCGCCACATCAGGCAAGCCGAAACAGGGCTTACTTCGTATATACGCCATGACCTTTTCGCCACAAGCACCAGCTTGAACGCAGGGATGCCTAACAGAAAATTTTCCCCAAAAAAACATGCAAACCGTTTAAAAACCCAGGGATAAACGGGGGGGTTATAAAGTCCCCTTTGACTACCCCGTTGACTGACCCCACAAAAGACGGCTTTTGGGACTGGTTTTCTCGCCCCGGGGGGGTGGGGGAACCTGAGGAACGGAGAAAGATACACTGTGGGAAAACGAAAACCGTTTTCCCTGCTGCGCGTCACTGATGGAAGATAAAGGGGTTTGGAGACGCCCAAATCACCTATCGCCCGGGAACATACAGGCAACTTTTTCCTCACGTGACTTTTCCATAATGGTCGGGGGGTGCCTCTCAAAACGATCAAGCGGATTGTTTACCATTCGAGGGGGGGACCCTCACAGGGGACGGTACATCCGAGAGTCCTTGACCCGGGTCGTTGTCCCCCATTTAAACAACCCCCCCTTGCCACCAGACCAGTGTACAGGATGACAATGCCAGGCCTCATCGGCTCAACAAACAGCTTTCTCCAGCAAGAAGCATGCAACCCTGCCATGGCCTGCCATGACCCCAGCCTCAATCCCTGGAGCACACGGGACAGATTTGGCCGCGTTTGCAGACCTTGGACCCCCCCCCACAAAATCGCATCAACGGAAGCTGCACTGCATCGGGAGGGGGCAGCAACTGACGATGAAACAGATCCGGGCCTGCTGGGGATGCGACGCGGGGGTTGAGGGGGCACCGGCTCGGGGGATTCCGCGCTACTGAACATTTTGTGACACGGGGCCGCAAAATCAGGGATAAGGGTCAAAATTCAAAAATGATTTTAAAATTTAATCTAAAAGAAGGAAATTTAAACAAACAAAAAAAACAGATTTAAATTTATTTTTATTACTTTCTGAATGCACCTTTGAGTCCCAGGTGATCGTGACCCCGTTTGAAAAAAAATTCTTTTAAAGTTTGGTAAATTCAAATAGTCCTAACAAATTTTTTCCCCCAAGCATGAGACGGATATAAATCAAGATCCCATAAACTTAGAAACAACCCTCAATTCCCCCAAATTTAATGTGTTTTGTTTAAAAATTTTTCTTTGAAAATTTTGGGTTACTGGTTTAATGATGGCGACACGGGCTTCAAACTTTCCCCAAAAGAATTGAAAAAAAAAAAAACACTACAATCAAAACCCAACTTAAAATTTTTCAGCAAACACTATGGGTACCTGTTCTTTAAATCGCATAATTATTTTTTAAAAAAAAACATGTTTATCTGTGACCACCTCTGTGAGAGTCGTTACGCCAATTTTAATTTTTTGGGGATAGTTAATATTTGATCAAAACCATCACCATAATAGCACTGCACCAAATGACACTTCACAAAAATCAATAAAAACACTTTCAACCTTGGGAAATTATTGTCTTGTTTTCAGAATCAGTTTTACATGCCAGCCCCAACCCCCCTCCCAACCTGCGCATCCACAACACACACACACACACACACACACCCACACCACACACACCCCACCGCTAAATAAACAGCAAGGCAAATCCCATTTGAAGCTGCACAAATGGCCTTTTAAATGGGTGTTTTTTTGCACTAAAAACACATTTCTTTTTTTTTTCTTTGACCCAAGTCCTCTTTTTTTTTTTTGGGTCTCCCGGGGGTCCTGGCAGGTGGGGGGCAGTCGGGCTGGTGGAGGGTTTTTAAACGGACAGGGCGAAGAGGTGAACGAAGGGGGGTACCTTTCCTGATTTTGAGACTGAGGGGTTGGGCACACCAGACCCCCTTAAATCGGGCATCACAAACCCCTGATCTCAGAACAAGACTCCTCCCCCTTGGTTTTCACTGAGACCAGTTGGGTTAAATGATGGGGGAGGTCATCGGGTAGGTTTGGGGCGTCAGGTAAAAACTGGAGATAGCAGGCTGTCCTCTTCGCTGGCAGGAACAGGAAAACCCAACAGACAGCTTGGCATCGCTTTCCGCTTTACACTGAAGCAGGCCACCCCCCTTTTCAGCACCAAAAGGGGCCGCTTTGAAAACGACTGGTGGACAAATTACACAGCCACACCTCATCACGGAAACAACAGAACAGATATTTTGCATTCAAGAAACTGAAATATAAAGGGCTCAATTCCTTTAAAAAACCACACACATAAAATAAACCACGGTGACACCCCCCACACATATTTGCACACACACAAACACATCTGACATATATAATGACAATGTTTTTTGACACACACCCCCCTTTCCCTAATGAAATACTCACACACACACCAAAAACACCACACACCCCCACACACACACACACACACACACCACAGTGCACACTGCAAGACTTACAGCCAAAACCCCCCATCCCTTAAAACTACCCCCCCCCCCTCCCCCCGCCCTTCCCCCATCCCCGCCATTAAAAAACTTACACCACACAACAACACCACCCCAAACACATTTCATTCACACACCAAAAGCCCCACATACACACACAGTACACACATTCATTCTTCACACACACACATGCCACATACCACACATAAACACCACACTTCATTCATTCACACACACACACATCACACATACACACACAGGACACACACACATTCATTCTTCACACACACAAACACACACACACACACACACACCACACACACCCCTCATTTTTTCACAACACACACACACACACCCCACACACACACACGACACACACACACACACATTTCTTCTTTTCACCACACACACACTTCATTCCCCCACACACACACAACACACACACAAAACCCACAAAATTCATTCAAAAAACCCACACACAACACACACACACACACACGCTTTTTTGTGTACAGCCCCCCCCCCCCCCCCCCCCCCCCCCCCCACTCAAAAAACCACAAACTAACCCTTTAGTATTACCCATCTGTAAATCTCTGTCACTGAAATGCATTAACACATTTCCTCCTTTTAAAAGAATTTGTGGGCCAGCAATTTCCAAACACCAAAATTTTAGTGCCCCAATTATCTATAATCTGAGTCATTTTTTCAACTTCCAATCGGCCTTCTGTCAAGTTTGCCTTTACAAAAATAGAAAAACAGCATCATTATTTCACTGTTTTTTTTTAAATCAACTCGCAATTTAAAGCTACATTAAAGGAATCAAGTAATATGTGGATATCTTTCTAAAAATATTCCTTTCGCCATACATTACAAAAATTTTAAAAAAACAAAAAATTTCGACAGCATTCGGGGAACAATGTAAACAGATCACTTACCAGTTTCATGTTTCGGTTCACCCCTTTTTTTCCACAGGCACGGGTTTGACCTTCACCTCACTACTAAATCTTCGACTTCAGATTCCTATTGTCTCCAAAGTATCTGTCACTGCTTAAATCATTCGGGGCGAGTGAAATTCGCTTTTCCCCCGACAGCAGCCTTGAGATCTCACCTCGACACTTCGCTCGCCTTTGGTTTGTTCTGTGTTCGAAAACACGTTTCCATTTACTCACTTTTGGGAATTAAATGAGCTTCGATGAAAAATGGAGCAATAAAATTTTAACTTTTTAAAAGAAATTTTGCTACTTTCCAAAATAATTTTACATCAGAGAACAATCTGTAGCAATGATGTATGCAGCTTTTGAAATTTGATCTGGATAAGTCGCTCTGACCACTATCGCACATCAAACAAATTACACCTAAACCAAAAAAAACAGTGTTGAATGTGTAAAATAGGGCTTGAGACATTTACAACCAATTTGGGTTATCCGCTCTAAAACGACCGAGGTGAAGAAATGTTTTTGGGAAATGGGGGAAACGAGTCCGCTTGTTCCCCCAGTTTCCCACATTTCCCGACAGGGAAAAAATTAAAATAAAATACTTTTACTTTTTTTTTCTTAAAATACTTGAGAATTTAGCAGATAAAACGTCAAAATCAAAATTAAAAAATGCAACATCGATATTTTTAGTCCTCCTTTTAAAACCGTCCAGCACAAAACTACAGCTGGCGACTTATCCATGATTTTTGCGCAGCGTCCTTTTCATTTTTTTTTTGGTTTATGGAGATTCATGGGAATTTTTTCAAATGAAATTGCCACTTGATTAAGCCTATATTTTTTAATGACCATACTTTTCATGGGGATTTTTTTTAGGGGGAAAAAGTCATTGACTTTCTTTTGCAATACCACATTTGTTTAAATTTTAAAAACATTTGTTTTTGTTTTTCATTTGTCAATTTTTAATAAAAAAAAAAACGAAAAAAATGTTCCACATTAAACAGTTTAGTACAAAAAAGAATTTCGTTTCTCCAAACAAAAAAAAATTGGGGGGGGGGTTTTTACTTTTTTTCTTTTTGAAAC
Source organism: Conus ventricosus (assembly GCA_018398815.1). NCBI lineage: Eukaryota > Metazoa > Mollusca > Gastropoda > Neogastropoda > Conidae > Conus > Conus ventricosus. The sequence continues at coordinate 36,499,921 of CM031601.1, forward strand.
AGTTTTCGAATAACCAAACCAAAGTGCCAAATGAAAAAGATCAAAAAAACTGAAAAAGTGGTCTTTCTATTTATTTCAACATCAGCAAAACCGACAGTCATATAAAATCCAAGGAAAGTTGTTTTTGAGAAACTGGTCATAGTTGGGTACTATTTTTTAGGTAAAAAGGGGGATAACAGCTTTTTATGGATGTTTTACTAACATGTCATTACCACCAATTTATTGAGTTATTTGTTTGATTTTTGCTAATTACTTCCCTTTTACCCTTGTTTACAATTTTTACATCTTTTTAATTTGATTTTTTTGTAATGATGATGGGGTTCACACTAGTAACATTGATAAACCATTTTTTTTTTGTTTTTTAAAATTGAAGTTTTAGAAAAATCGCACAAAAAGCCCCCCAAAACCAGGTCAATACCTTTTGGTATTTCTCAACATATACAAACACCTGGATCATATGTTGTCAGTAAAAATTTCCCCCTTGTACAGTCTTAAAGTTACTGGGGGGACCCCAATTGCAGAAAGGGGCATAATTTTTACTTTTGGGGAGGTTTAGTACTCAAATTACTGGATTTATTTTTTGATATATGACAGATTTTTTGGCTTTTTCCTTTCCCCCACCCAAAGCTATGACAAATTTAAAAATAATTGAATTTTTAGGGCCCTAGGGATGGGCAGGGATTAATGAATGGTGGTTTTTTAAAAAGAACATTTTCAATTTTCAAAAACAAATTTCTCTAAAAATCAGTGAAAACAATGAAAAAATGGGTACTAATTATTCAAACATCAGCCCTAAACCCTGACGTCAAAAAAACCAAAAAATGTTTTTCTTATGATAAAAGCTCAAATTGGGGGAGTTTTTTAGGGAAAAAGGGGATAATCATCTTTCATGGATTTCACTAACAGTGCATTCTTTCCATTTATTGAGTTCTTGTTTTAGTTTTGCAATTCTTCCTCATACCCTTGTTACAAATTTTTCATCTTTGTAATTTGATTTTTTGTTGTGATGGTTTTACACATAACATATATAAACCATTTTTTTTTGTTTTCAATTTGATAGTTTTAGAAGAATTCTGCCATAAAACCCCTAAAAAAAAGGGCAATACCTTTTTGGATTTTCTCAACAATTTACAAACACCCCCGGGATTCATTTTGTTGTCGAAATGTCCCTGTGTAACAGTCGAAAGTTACGGGGGGCCCCAAATTTTACAAGGAAGGGGGATAATTTTACATTTTGGGGGAGGTTTAGTTCTCAAAAACTGCTTTTTTATTTGTTTTATATAGATTAGATTTATGGCTTTTCTTTCCCCCACACCCAAACTTAAAAACGTAAACATAACGAAATTTTTGGGCCATTAAGGGATGGGCAGGGAAAATGAATAATGGTTTTACAAAAAAACATTTTCAATTTTAAAAAAAAAATTGCATCAATTTAAAATCAAAGAAAACAATGAAAAATGGTGTACAATTTTTCAACACCACACTAACACATACATCATAAAAATCCCAAAAAGTTTTTCTTGATGATAATTTTGCTCATAATGGGGGGACTTTTTTTTTAGGTAAAAAGGGCATAATCGCTTTTTATGGTATGTTCACTAACTGTGCATTACTCTCCATTCTTGATTTTTAGTTTTATTTTTTGGGGATTTCTTTCCCTTTTACCCCCTTTTTTACAATTTCACATCATTGTAATTTTTATTTTTTTTGAATGATGATGGTTCACACATAACATTGGGTAAACCATTTTTTTTTTTTTTTCCAATTTTTAAAAAAAAATTCCCCCATAAAAAACACCTAAACACAGCAAAAATACCTTTGGGGGTTTTCGAACAGCATTAAACACCTGGGATTCATATTTTTGCAATAAATGTCCCTCGTTAAAACTTAAATTTTCTGGGGGGACCCCCAATTTTAAATAAAAGGGCATAATTTTACTATTTGGGGGAGGTTCATATCTCAAAATTTCTGCAATTTTTTTTGTTGAAATGACTTAATTTATGGGTTCTCTTTTCCCCCCCAAACCCCCAAACTATGATACTAAAAACAATAATCTAATTTTTTTGGCCATTAGGGATGGACAGGAAAATGAATGGTGGTTTTACAAAAAAAAGAGTTTCAAGTTTACAAAAAAAAATTGCATCAATAAAACGGAAAACAAGGGGGAAAAATTGTACTAATTTAAACAACACACACCAACACAAACAGTCATATAAAATTTCCCCCGAATTTATTCTTTGAGAAAAATCCAAATTGGGGGGACTATTTTTTGGAAAAAGGGCTAATACTTTTTTCACGGGGATGTTCACTAACATGTACATTACTCATCCTTTATTTTTTAACATTTAAATTTTTTTTGAAACTTCCTTAACCCTGTTTTAAAATTTTACATCATTTTAAAATTTAATTTTTTGGTAATGATAATGGTTTACACATAACTAATAAACCATTTTTTGTTTTTTTTCAATTTGAAGTTTTTTGAAAATTCGCTCATAAAACCCCCTAAAAAACAGCAAAAAACCTTTTTGGGGTTTTTCTCAACAACATTACAAAACCTGGGGTTTATATTTTTGTCGGTAAATGTCGCTGGAACAACCTGTATGACGGGGTACCCAAATTCTACTAGAAAGGGGCAAATTTTACTATTTTGGGATTCATACCTCATACTGCTTATCATTTGTTGACAAGACTTGAATTTATGGCTTCTCTTTCCTTTTATCCCAATCTATGATGCTGTATAATAAACTATTTTGGTGGGCCCTTAGGGGGGTGGCAGGGATGACCAAAGGGGTTTTACAAAAAAAAAAACCCGTTTCTGAACACAACACATGTTACAACACATAAAACCGTAAAACACTGCAAAAACTTTTGTTAGTGTTTACTAACATCACTGTAAGTTAAAGTGGGTCCAAATTGTTTAAAATAAATATTTATTGGGAAATTTCAAAATGACAAACCCTGGGAAAAAAGTCTGAAAAAAGCAAAAAACAATTTTCAGTTGAAAAGAAAAAAAAGAAAACCCACACACACATTTGTTATCAAACAAAACACTGTGAGAACTGTGTTAGAGTTTTTTTTCTGAACAAGTACTTACATTACTGCCACGCTGTTCTATATAAGAATCCGTCGCTTGCCGTACAAAGTCATGGACATAATCCTCAGGTTGTCTGCATTCCGTGCTTCATAATTTTAGGGGACGTGCTCTTTTTTTTATGTCTGTCCAAATCGTGGTTCAAAGACACACACATTGAGATTCATTCTATACTCCACTTGGTCTTCTTTCACTGATGGCACTCGGTCTGGTCACAGCATTGACAAAATCATGAACACATGCACAGGTGAGAAAAAAAAAAGAAATGTAGAATGGAAAAATAAACTTACCAGAACTTTTCATGCAGATGATCCAGAATGGGTCGGATCTTGTAGAGCCAGTCATACCCTGGATCACCTTTGACTGGCAAGGCTGCATTGTCGTTGAAATGCAGAAACTGAAGAAGCATTTTCAAGATAGATAAGCAGACCCACAATTGGCACACACACAATTTACACACACACACACGCACGCACACACACAATTTACACACACACACACACACCATACACAGTAAGTAGACCCACAATTGGGCACACACACACACACACACACACACACACACACACACACACACACACACACACACACACAAAAGCAGCCTACAGACACACACACACACAATTCATTGTCCTGAGTGACATAGTTGCCCAAAATCCTTCACTGCATGCCTTCTCCTTACACCACTTGGGACAGGCTTGGTTTATTGTGAAAACTCTCTGACTCTCTGAGGGATGCTATGAAAAACACCCTACAATGACCCAACAAAGCCTCATTGGGTCTTGCCCCTTGTGAATCATTAATTTAGATATATTGAGCTTTCTTGTTTGTGCCTATTAGAATCCTAAAACTTGAAAATAGAAACAGGAAAAATTCTCAAATGAGGCGGATGTATATATATGCCTTTGGCAAATATGGTTGCTCTGCACTTAGTGTATATATATGTCCTCGGCACTGAAGAGGTTAATATTTGTGCAGAGTCAAGTCCTTGCCTAGTTCTTTGGATGAAACTAAACCAGTGTCTTTTGTGTGATTACATGCATCAAAAACATTTTGCAGGCATGTTACATCCCATCTGCCTTTTGAATAACAGTAGTCCATTGTATACCAGTGGGATGAATGATAAGGGAAAAAAGACACATGTACACTGGTGAGATGTTCAGATATTATTCCCAAAGAATATGTGGCTGTCGCTGTTTATGGTATTCAAAACGGCTGCATATAATTCAGAATTATAATGGAGGAACAAAAAAAAACCCTACAGTGACTGTGTGTGTGTTCCATACCATGATATTTTGGGGTTTGTGATTTCAGTCTGATCTGTTTTCCTGCAACCTGGACATGCCGGTGATTGGCACCCCCAGCTCCTCCCCATTGAAGTCAACACACCAACTGATCAGCAGCAATGTGTCCCCTCCCTCCCTTTCCTCAATCCTCGACATCTCTCTGCCCGCTCCTTTGAATCGTAAGACATACACATTTTCTGTCTACTTCATATTGTAAGATATTAATAGTTTGTAAAAATGGACGAAATTATATTGTTCCTGTCTTTAGATATTTGTCTTCATGATTACTTTGATGACCATTTTTCTCATATGTGCATGTCCAAGCAGGTGCCATATTCCTACCCAACATGGAATTTCGCTGTATTGTCAGGATCCTCAACAGTTAACTTGGGAGAGCAAGGGAGCTAACCATGCTCCTATTCCAGATAGGTCCATTGATAAATCACCTTTGAGGATCCAACATCACATTAGAGAGTGAATATTCAGCTCTGTCTCTTGTTTCAAGTGGTACATTCGCTTGGACACTCGCGAGACCTGCATTTAGTTCACGGTTTTTGTCGCTTTCCTCCTTTGTCATTGAATGTTGGTCAAGTATAGTGCGGCAGTTCATTTGCTGTCGGAATTATCCATCATGACAGACTTGCTACCATCAGTTTGCCAGGTTGGGCAAGAAAGGCGACCAACTGTCCCACCTACACCAGTGCATTGTTGGTCTTAGGGTATGGGCATATCGTCAGCGTTCCTCCCCATCCACCCACCTCTGCACTTACCATTCCCCAGCTCCCTGAAAGTGAAGGAAGAGGGTTAGAAAGAGTTGTCAGGTATATTTGGTTGCTTTCCACTGGGCCCAGGACTGGATCGTTTCTCATGGGAGGAGATCCATTTGGGATCTGTGGAGCAAAAGAAAGAAGCTCAGCGAACATTGGCTGGGAAGGTAGGGTATCCCTTGTTGAGCCTGATTTCTCTCTCCCTCTCCAGGTATGTTCAGAGCGAGTTGGAGAGAGATTGATGTTTTTCAGCATTTTCGTAAAGTGATGAATATTTTGAGTCTTCGACATTAAACTTTCCCCAGTGAATTCCATTTTATCATGCTCTAGCATTTGGTGGTTTTGTTTGCCTTGTTGATTTTCTTGCCACTGGGACCCACCAACTTAGGTTTTTTTGTGTCTTCTTTCTTCTGCATTGATGGACAAATTCTTTTGGGATTTGAGTCATGGGTGGTTGAATTTCGTTTTCATGCTTTTGGTGAAGAATATTTCTGATGAGGCTTCCGGATTTTGGGAGCACTTTTTAATGGAAAGACTCGGGACTTTTTTTGAGCACTTAAAGAAATTCAGATTCTGACGTGGTTTTCAAAATGACAGACTTTTCTTTGTCGCGCTTGTCATTGTGATTTTCTGGCTGGGCTGGTCTGATGTGATGCAGTTTGGTTATTTTGTTTCTTAACTGAGGTTTTGGCTGTGATTTATCTTTCAACCTCTGATCTGAGCTAGTCGCATGCTGCTCGTTTGGGATCTATTAGATTTACAAAATGCTCGACTGGAACCTGCCACTGGTTCTGGAGAATTGGGTCTCTGGGGACTGGAGCCTCAATGATCTATTGAATAGGTCACCCCAAAGACAGGCTTTTTGCTCTCTTTGGCTTGGCCTGTACAATAAGCAAGGCTCATGCCTTTTCCAGGGATCCATAGTCGTTGAGTGACATGATAATGGCTCAGTTACCTTCTCCAAGTGCCCTTTCAAGCCAAGAACTGCAAGCCTGAGAGCAGCCCTTGATGATAACCTTGCCACTGCAGGTCCCTTCATCATTGAATTCCTGGTGCAGGCGATTGAAGGTGAAAAGGTTAACTGTCATGTCAGAGCATCTAGTGTTTACCTTCAAAGATTGAAGGTGAAAAGGTTAACTGTCCTGACAGAGCATTGAGTTTTTATCTTTGGAGGATAAAATTGGGCTCTTGGATCCATCTGCTTCGGCAAAGCCTGAGAAAAACTAATGTAAACCTCAGAAATGAGAAGCTGCTGCTTCCATACAGGGCTGGTATTAGAACATGTAAGGTCCAGGGTCTGTAGCAGTTGCACCTTCTGATGGAACTTTGCAGTTGTTGATATTGTAGATGCAGCAGGATGACATTATAGATGCAGCAGGCTGGGAGTCACAAACCACTGAAGTAGATTTTATCTCAAGAGATATGAGTGAAGATCTCACAGCTTGTGTAATGTTAGAAATGTTGTGGTTGCCCAGACAGCAATGCATCTCCTCTATCTAGCATTTATAATGACATGCTATGGGGGCAATGTGGTGCTTGGTTAGCATCACATCGTCTCTGGTTCCCTCCGGGGTTGCAACCTTGCCGTGGTCGGAGGGCTTGCGTGGTCCTGTGATCCCTTAGGCTTTGCTGGCGGGGCATCAATACTTTAGGATAGGCTGGGTTTTTAAAAAAAATGCTTCTAGGTCCGAAAAGCCAGTTTGCTGTCTGGCCTAAGCATAACGTGGTAAGGAGTTGATGCCCCTGGTAGGGCTTCCCATGTCAGATAGGCTAAGGGGTTTGAGGATCCTGACTAAGAGTAACCGCCTTTCTCCTTTTCTTGTTTTCTGCTTTATTTGGCCCTTTTCTATCTTGTCTCCCCTTCAATTTCTTCTTTTCCACATCCTTTTCTCCTGGGGTCTCCTTAAGATCCGCCGTTTGCCGTGCGGTGCGACCTGTGTCGGAGGGGAATGAGATCCTGGTGATTGAGAGGGCCAGCGCTCTCAAACACATCACTTTGGCTCGGACCTCTCCTAAAAGGGAAAGGGTACACTTTTGGCCCGGGTGTACAAAATCGGCTCCCCTTCTTGGGGCTGGGTCAAGACAGACAGTTCCCCTACTGGCCAAGTTAACCCCTGCAGTGCTCAGCTCTCTGTCCCGGGAGTTGAGCATGATCAGGGGGGATAGGGTTGGTAGTTTCTGTTTGTCGTATATCTCTCCCGAAGCCTGGAAGGGGTCAAGACATTGGTTTCTTGGCCCTGGCCCCTTAGTTGGACTCCAAGGTGGGTGGGTAAGGGAGAGATGAAACATACTAAACTAAACATGGCTTTATCAAAAAAATCCCCCCCAAAAAGAAGAGAAAAGCAGCATCCCCTGTTTCAGGAGATCTTTATTCTGACAGCGATTCAGATACTGAGGTACGACAGAAGACAGGTTTCTGGGCTTCCTGGCTCGTGATGGAAGGGACGGAGCAGGACAGACCCCTTTCAGCTCTAAGCCCTTTTGCTATCCAAAAGGGCTTTCAAGTATAGCAGGTGACCCTCGGTCCATCAAGAGGTTGAGAAATGGCTCGTTTCTCATTCAATGTAAATCACAAAAACAATCTGAACAGCTGCTGAAGGCAACTAAACTAGTGGACAGGGAGATCAGGGTAACCCCCCACAAACAGTTAAATTCATCGAAAGGCGTGATTCGCTGCCGGGATTTATCAGGAGTCTCAGAGGCAGAAATCAAAACGGAGCTGGCATCCCAGGGTGTGACGGAGGTGCGCAGGGTGACTGTCAAGAAGGGTGCGGAAAGAGTGGCCACCAACACCCTCTTTCTGACCTTCTGCAACCCTGTGCTGCCTCCGGTCATCAAAGTTGGCTACCTGAATGTCCGGGTTCAGTTATATTTCCATCCCCGTTGAGGTGCTTCAGGTGCCAGAAGTTTGGCCATGTCAGGGACCGCTGTTCAGGGCAAGAGGTATGCGGTGTTTGCTGCAAGGCAACCCATGATGGGCCGTGTCAAGATCCGGCACATTGTGCTAACTGCGGTGGCGACCACCCCTCCTCTTCAAGAAACTGTCCTCTTTGGATTCAGGAATCCGCAATTCAAAGAATAAAAACTGAAAAGAAAATTTCCTTTTTGAGGCCCGCAAGCAGGTTGTGGGCAGTCAGACGCCAACAGCCTCTTCCTATGCTTCGGCTGTAAGGAAAGTTCCCACAGTTTCCACTCGATCAGACTGCTGTCAGACTGATGACTTTACGTTTTCGAAGACACTGCAAGTACAAAACTGTCAACTCTGGTGGAAGCAGGTCCACCACCTCTCAACCCAAAATGACTGCCCCTGGTGGAGGCAAAAAATCCGCCACCCTCAGACTGCCCAGCAGTCTACAACGTCTGCTGCTGGGCAGATTAAAAAACCAGCAATCCCCCCTCGAACTCCTCTGTCCAGTGCCCGTGCGGGCAAGGGAGTTCAACCCAGTGTGGAGATGGTGGAGATGAGGAAGAAACCTCCACCGTCTCCCAAATCCAGACCACCTTCACCTGTTGGCAAGTCTGCCAGCAGGCCTGTAGACCAACATACTCCAGTGAAAACTAAATAACAAATTCACTCCATTGGCAGCAGACGTTGAGGAGGAGATGACCTGATCTCTCTCCTTTTCACCCTCTGCACCATGGATAGTACAATAATTCCATTGGAATATCCGTGGACTAAATTCCAACTTCGAGGAGCTGCAGCTTTTGTGTCGATCTATAAAACCTTCCGTCGTGGCTCTTCAGGAAACTCAAATTCAAAGCCAGAAGACCTTTACTCTTTCTGGCTTTAATATTCTTTCAAAACATGCACAACCATCCACGTTGGGACTGTCGGGCGGTGTTGCCCTTCTCCTACACAAAACTTTGTTGTATAGTCCTGTCGCTCTGTCTACCTCCCTTCAGGCTGTAGCTGCGAGATACACTCTCCACAAGACTGTGACAATCTGTTCCCTTTATCTCCCACCTTCTGTCCGGTTTGTCATCAGGACCTTGTCGGTCTGATAGGAGAACTTCCTCGACCTTTTTTGCTGTTGGGTGACTTTAACGGTCACAATCCTCTTTGGGGTAGTGTCAGTACATCATCCAGAGGTCTGCTAATTGAGGATGTCCTTTCGGATTTAGATTTGTGTTGTCTGAACGATGGATCTGCAACTTACCTCCACTCTTCCACAGGTTCACTTTCGTGTTTAGATTTGTCAGTTTGTGACCCCTCGCTGGTCCTGGACTATGAGTGGTCTGTCCATGACGATCTGCACGGAAGTGACATTTCCCTGTCCTTCTACAACCCGTCATAACTGAACATGTCTCTGTCTCTCAACATCTAAATTACAAGAAAGCAAACTGGGGTCTATTTGCAGCCACTATTTCTAAAGAATTCCAGGACACTGATTTTCTTCAGAGTCCGGACCCAGCTGAATCACTGACTAACACTATGATCAAATGTGCTAAAGCCTGTATTCCAGTGTCTTCTGACAAACTTCAAATGCCAAAAACACCCTGGTTTGATTCAGACTGCCAACAAATTTCCAAAGTCCGAAAACGGGCCCAGCGTCGGGTATACCAACGACCTTCGGGTCCCAACGCTCGAGCCCATCAGAAACTCCGTGCCAAATCGAGACACACTTTTAAAATCAGTAAACGTCGGTCCTGGAGAAGTTTCTGCTCCAGGCTGACATTGAAAACTTCCAAGAAAAAAGTGTGGAACATCATTAAAAAAATCAAAGGGAATGAACACCCGTCCCACTGTGAACCATCTCAAGTTTTCTGACTCTTTAATAACAGACAAAAAAGCAGTTGCTAATCTGCTGGCTTCAACCATTGAAAAGAATTCCTCCTCTTCTAAACAAATCAGCCACTTTTGTCAAAAACAAAGCCCTTAAAGAAAAATCACCCTGCAACTTTTCGTCAGACAATATGGAAGACTACAATCTTCCTTTCACGTTAAACGAGCTGAAATCTGCCTTACTCTCTTGCAGCGATTCCTCTCCAGGTATGGATGAAATTCATTATCAACTGTTGAAACATCTTCCGCAAGAAGGTCTGAACATACTGCTACAGGTATACAACCATGTGTGGACTACAGGTTTCTTTCCACCCTCTTGGCGGAAAGCCCTCATTATTCCCATCCCCAAAACCTGGAAAAGATCTTTCTAATCCATCAAACTACCATCCCATAGCTTTGACCAGCTGTGTCTGCAAATTGATGGAGAAAATGGTCAATGCTAGGCTCATGTGGAAACTCGAAAACCGATGGCCTTTTGGCGAAAGAACAGTGTGGTTTCCGCAAACATCTGTTGACCATTTGATTCGTCTGGAATCTACATTCGGAACGCCTTTTTGAACAGACAGCATTTCAGTGGCAATTTTCTTTGACTTGGAGAAGGCCTACGATACCACCTGGAAGTCGGGGATACTTCATGATCTCCATGATCTGGGTTTTCGAGGTCATCTTCCGCTTTTCATTCAAAATTTTTTGGCGGAACGACAGTTTCAGGTCCGGGTTGGCACTACTCTCTCTGATGTCCACGAGCAGGAGTTGGGTGTTCCACAGGGGAGCATACTGTCTCCTGCCCTCTTTAGTATTAAAATCAACAACATTGTTCAATCAGTTCAGCAGGGTTCAGACTGCTCATTGTTTGTGGATGATTTCGCTGTCTACGCAACTGGAAGCCTGTACCCGAGTGTCCAGCGCAGGCTTCAGCTTTGCGTAGATAAAATCCATCGGTGGGCTGATGAAAACGGTTTCACCTTTTCTCCAACAAAGACGCAGTGTATTCACTTCCATAATTTCCGTCAGTTTTTTCCAGATCCTGAACTTCACGTCGGGAAATCTCCCATTCCAGCTGTTAAAGAGGCCAAATTTCTGAGAGTCGTTTTTGACCAAAAACTTAACTTACTCAGCCATATTAAAAACCTCAAAACTGCTTGCCAGAAGGCACTGAATATTCTGCGGGTCGTAGCAACACACCGACTGGGGCGCTGATAAGAAAACTTTGTTGCACCTCTACAGAGCCTGGTCCGTTCCAAACTGGACTAAAGGTTGTGCTGTGTACGGCTCCGCAAGATCATCTTACCTCAAACTCTTGGACCCTATCCACCATCAAGGGCTTCGTCTCTGTCTTGGAGCGTTCCGCACCACCCCTGTCTACAGCCTGTACGCAGAGGCGGGTGAACCTTCACTGTCCAACCGCAGGCTGAAACTGTCTTTGAATTATTATATCCGACTGTTCTCAGAACCGCAGAATCCTGCCTATGACTGTGTCTTTGACCCTCCGTTCCAAAGTAAGTTTGAAAACAACCCGAAATGTATTCCGCCCTTTGGTCTTCGTATGCGGCCTCACGTGCGGAATGCAGGTCTAGACCTAGGAGTTGTGTCAGATTTTTCCAAGTTTCCGGATCAACCTCCGTGGACCTTTTTCACACCCGAGATTTGTTTCGACCTCGCAGCTTTTCGCAAAGAGTCTACCAGCTCTCTGGCATACAAGGCATTGTATGCTGAGCTCTGTTCCAAATTCCCATCCTGTCAAAAAGTTTTCACTGACGGTTCCAAGTCTGAAGATGGAGTGGCCTGTGCAGCCTACTGCCCTGGGGCTCCTTCTCAGATACTGTTGGAACATATACATTCCGATGCTTCTGTCTATTCTGCTGAACTTACTGCTCTGGTACTGGCTTTGAAGATAATCTCCCATTCTTCAAAGAGGGACTTTCTGGTTCTGTCGGATTCGCTGTCAGCTTTGGAGGCCATAGCTGGCCGCAACCTTCAGCATCCAGAACTTTTACTTCTTTTTGAACTTTTTAGCAAGTTGAAGGCGGACGGTTACAACATTACTCTTGCTTGGGTTCCTGGTCATGTTGGCATCGGCGGGAACGAAGTGGTTGATCGTTTAGCCAAGAACGCCACAAGAGAGAAACTGTCCAACACTTATATCCCCTGCTCAGATGTGAAACCCAAAATTAACAATTATGTGAGAGACCTCTGGCAGGAGGATTGGAACACACAGACGAGTAACAAACTCTTTCAGATCCGTCCAAACCTTAAGGACTTCCTCCCACTACGTCGGTTGGTCGTAAAGAGGAAACGGTTCTGTGCCGGCTGCACACGGCCATTCGTATTTTACCCATTCTTACCTTTTAAAGAGTGAAGAAGCTCCGTGGTGCATTCCATGTCATGCGCCACTCACAGTGAAACATGTTCTTTTAGAGTGTTGGGACTTGCACGATGTGAGACACAAACATTTTACAGCGGAGTCCATGAAGATCCTGTTCAGGGATGTCCCGCCTGACGTGATCCTTGAGTTTTTGAGAGGGATTAACATTTTTCATCTGATTTAAGATTTTACGGCAGAAAGATTTTTAACAAAGTTTCTGGTGCGTTTGTAGACGATGTCATTTAACGAGATGTGTGAAAGTTGGTTTTTTTTTTGTTTTTTTTTGACTGGTGAGTTGATTTTAACGTGGTGACAGCCCTGATGTGGCCCTTTGCGGTCGGCTGGGTTATAAGCAACATTATCTTATCTTATCTTATCGTCTCTGGTTGCCTTCTAGTTTGGTTTTGATGAATGTAAATGGCATTTGTGATTCATTTAGATGGAAATTAATGTGGGTGCTGGGTTTACTATGGGTAGATAGTACTGGTAACAGATTTCAAGTGAATGGAAAAATATGGGTATTGGTTTTTTTTTTTTTTTTTTTTTTTTTTTTTGCTGTCCCACTCTCTGCGCCACCTCAGAGGCAGTGCACCCACGCCGTTCATTCCGACACCCCGTCCACAGCCACAGCCCGGTCGGCCCCGCCGCAGCCCCGGCACCGGCAATCCACAGGAAGCAGTCAGTGTCAAGTCGTCAAGAGGCAACCCACCGGAGGAGACACTGCACTGCTGCCGAGTCACTTCGGTGGTGTTCAGTGGCACCTGTTCTGATCTAACATATGCAGGACACCACCTACTAAGCCCCCTACTGACGACAATAATTGCTTAGTCGCGGAGCCGGCGTGACTGAGCTCTCCCTCCGGAGGGCGCCACCACGTCCGTCCAATGACAGCCCCCACGGACTCGCTGATACCGGTGACCTCGACGGAACCAAACCAAGGTCACAGACGTGGAGAGGACATCGAAATTGAGGTCACCATGAGAGCAGGGCATGAAGGGCCACAGAATTTGAGACTTTTTTTTTTTTAATGCTGATCGATGAGAATGAGGATGATTAAGATGATGCTACAGATTTCCGTTTCGGTCTGAGACTACATGACAGGGCTGTACTCTACGCTTCCTTTCATAATATATCCCAGCATCAACCAGGCCCGAGAGATACAGGCATCTGCAGTGTTGGTCATGAAATTTGAGCAACACTCTCAGAAACGCATCCATTAAGTGGATGAAACTCGACTGTGTGGTCCCAGTCTTCCCAACTGAGTCCGCAGCAAACTCAACTCTGGGTAGGAGCCGGTCGGGGCAGAAAAAACCCACATGACTTCTGATGGGATTCGAACCCACGACCTCCCAGCCGGGAGTCCGCGACGTTAACCACTTCGCCACGGCGGCTGGTATGGGTATTGGTTTTAATAAGTGTGTAAAAATGGTATTGGTAGTTTAAAATAACAAATTTCATGGATACTTGTTGTGCAGGCAGACTGAATAGTAAAAGTGTCTTTTCAGAAGGAGCAGATGGGGGTGACAAGTTTCTGGATATGGTTGTTGATGGAAATTCAGGGTTTTCAGGTATGTGACATTGTTTACGTCATTTAACTTTGATTGATTTTGTTCACTCTATCATGGCTAAAAATGATTAATTTGTCTGCTCTTCTGCCATATGATCTTTCCTCGGCTGCTCCTGATTGTTTGAAAGTGTTCTGCATCAGGACAAACACATGAGGCCCACTGTGTGAACTAGGTCAGTACAAAATCATCAACATTTATTTATGGGTGAAACTTCACTTCTACTTAACCCTTTCACCGCCAGACATTCTATTTTGCATAAATCCCCATCGCCAGCCATTTTTCAGAAAATCTCTTATTTCATACCAGCATGTGTGAAATGCGGATATCTCTGGAACTAAACAACCAATTCTCAAGCTTTTTTTTTTTTTTAAACGGAGGAAATAAACTGTACTATTGTTAAATTACAGAATGTAAATAATGGTCAGACAACAATTTCAAATTTTTGGTAATTTCAAGTGCAAAAAAAAAAAGCAAAATAAAAAAAAAATGCTATCTTTAGTGTCGGCATATAAAAGAAGAAAGCATGCAATCAAACTCTAAACAAAGAAGGAAAAATACTCCACTCACAAAATATAGACCAGAAAGTATGTAATATCCAATAGAAAAAATGAAAAAAAAAACCAGCAATAAATCAACATGCCCCAACAGCAGAAAAAGAGCTGGAAGAAGTCTACAAGTTTGAAATCATCCTTGTTCACCATTCAGAGGAATAATTAGTGATATGACTAATGAGGTTATGCAGAAAAGAAACACACACAAACACACACAACACACACACACACACACACACACACACCAACCAAAACTGCTTACATCCCACTGGCACACACATGAAAGATAGAAGAAGAGAAGGGAACACACACACACACACACACACACACACACACACACACACACACACACACACACAAACTGCTTACATCCCACTGGGACACACATGAAAGATAGAAAAAGAGAAGGGAACACACACACACACACACACATACTCATACACACACGCACACGCACACGCACACACACACACACACGCACACACACACACTTTCTTATGCCCCACTTGTACATACATGAAAGAAAGAAAAAGGGAACACACACACACACACACACACGCACATGCACATACATCCCTTTCACTCTCACAGTTGAAAGCAATATTTTTTATGAAAACAAAGTCATTCACTTGCCTGTGGATCTCTATAACCTGGGAAGCAATTCTGCTAGGGCCTATGAGTGCAGCTCGCTACTCCAACTCATCTCTGCAGCAGACCTCTGACACGTGTCAGTCAGCCACGCCCCCTTCGACATCGATTCGTGTTAAGCCATCTGGGCTTGCAGTTCATTAATTATCTCGTAGCTAAGGCCTAGCCTAACACCTCTCTTGCTTTGTGAATCAGTCACTCAAAGTTGGCCCAACAGCCAGCAACACTAAGCGTGTTGGAGGGCCTTTGTATGTGTGTGTGCGAGACGAGATGCACTGCTCAGCCACTTGGCACGCGTCCAACAGTCAGCCACTGTGATAATTCAGTGAAGTTTCCCCTTTCACTCAGGGCCTGCTCAGAATCTGGGTGTTCTTTATCTGAATCAGTGTCAACTGACCATGTTTTCAGTATTTCTAGCACCTGATCTGTGGTAAATGTACAGCAAGGCTGAGTATGTGAAGTGCTTGGTTGTGACGTCATTGCGAATGGAAAAATAATCGGAATAAATTGATAAAGAACACTGACGAAGCAAATGGCTGTGTGCACAGGTCAGGGAATCGCCCAACTATGACGTTCCTTTCTGGCTTTCTGTCTCATCAGATTAGAGACTGAGAATATCGGGAGTTAGGTAACCCTAGTTGGTTGCCTTTTGGCGACGTCGGCAATGAGCCACATCATTGCCAAACGGCGATGTCGGCGGTGTAAGGGTTAAAAAAAATCAGTTTTGTCTATAGCTGCCCAAGCAAATTTCATATCCCCACTTGGCGTGGAACAATGCCATACATCAGATCCCTCCGGGGGTTACGACCTTGTCGTGGTCGGAGGGTTTGCGGGGTCCAGTGATCCCTTAGGCTCTGCTGGCGGGGGCATCAATACTTGAAGATAGGCTGTTTTTTTCATACTGCTTCTAGGCCTGAGAGGTGCAGATGCTGTTTGGCCTAAGCGT
Source organism: Conus ventricosus (assembly GCA_018398815.1). Taxonomy (NCBI): domain Eukaryota; kingdom Metazoa; phylum Mollusca; class Gastropoda; order Neogastropoda; family Conidae; genus Conus; species Conus ventricosus. Next base: position 36,515,926 of record CM031601.1, read on the forward strand.
AACGTGGTAAGGAGTTGATGCCCTGGTAGGGCTTCCCATGTCAGATAGGCTAAGGGTGAGGATCCTGACTAAGAGTAACCCGCCTTTCTCCTTTTCTTGTTTTCTGCCTCCCTTATTTGGCCCTTTTCTATCTTCGTCTCCCCTTCAAGTCTTCTTTTTCACACTCCTTTTCTCTCTGTGGTCTCCTTAAGATCCGCCGTGTTTGCCGTGCGGTGCGACTGTGTCGGAGGGGAATGAGGTCCTGGTGATTGAGAGGGCCAGTGCTTGAGGAGGCCTGTGCTCTCAACACATCACTTTGGCTCGGACCTCTCCTAGACAGGGAGTACACTTTGGCCCGGGTGTACTAATCGGCTCCCCTTCTTGGGCTGGGTCAAGACAAGCAGTTCCCCTGCTGGCCATGTGAACCCTGCAGTGCTCAGCTCTCTGTCCCCGGGAGTTGAGCATGATCAGGGGGGAGGGGGTTAGTTGCTTCTGTTTGTCGTATGTCTCTCCCGAAGCCTGGAAGGGGTCAAGACATTGGTTTCTTGGCCCTGGCCCCTTAGTTGGACTCCAAGGTGGGTGGTAAGGGAGAGATGAATCATACTACACTAAATATGGCTTTTTTCCAAAAAACATTCCCCCCAAAAGGAAGAGGAAGTCAGCATCCCCTATTTCAGGGGATGGTCAAACAGATAGTGATTCTGATACAGAAGTGAGACAGAAGACAGGTTTTTGGGCTTCCTGGCTCGTGATGGAGGGGACGGAGCAGGAACGACCCCTTTCAGCTCTGAGCCCTTTTGCCATACAAAAGGGCTTTCAAGGTTTGGCAGGTGACCCTCGGTCCATCAGAGGTTACGGAATGGCTCGTTCCTTATTGAGTGTAAATCACAGAAACAATCTGACCAGCTGCTGAAGGCAAAAAAATTTAGTGGACAGGGAGATCAGGTAACTCCCCACAAACAATTAAATTCATCAAAAGGCGTGATTCGCTGCAGGGATTTATCTGGTGTCTCGGAGGCAGAAATTAAATCGGAGCTGGCGTCCCAGGGTGTGACGGAGGTGCGCAGGGTGACAGTAAAAAAGGGGTGCAGAAAGAGTGGCCACCAACCCCCTCTTTCTGACATTCTGCAACCCTGTGCTGCCTCCGGTCATCAAAGTCGGCTACCTGAATGTCCGGGTTGAGTTATATGTTCCGTCCCCGTTGAGGTGCTTCAGGTGCCAGAAGTTTGGCCATGTCAGGGACCGCTGTTCTGGGCAGGAGGTGTGTGGTATTTGCTGCAAGGCAACCCATGAGGGGCCGTGTCATGATCCGGCACATTGTGCTAACTGCGGTGGCGACCATCCCTCCTCTTCCCGAAATTGTCCTTCTTGGATTCAGGAATCTGCTATACAACGAGTCAAAACGGAAAAGAAGATCTCTTTTTTTGAAGCCGGAAACAGGTTGTGGGCAGTCAGACGCCGACAGCTTCTTCCTACGCTTCGGCTGTTAAGAAGGTTCCCACAGTTTCTACTCGGTCAGTCTGCTGCCAGACTGATGAATTCATGTTTTCGAAAACATTGCAAGTAAGATCTGTCAGTTTCTGGTGGTAGCAGGTCCACCACCTTCCAAACCAAAGTGACTGCCCCTGGTGGAGGCAAAAAATCCGCCACCCCTCAGACTGCCCAGCAGTCTACAACATCTGCTGCTGGGCAGATTAAAAAACCAGCACCCCTACTTCGAAACTCCTCTGTCCAGTGCCCGTGCGGGCAAGGGAGTTCCACCCAGTGTGGAGATGGTGGAGATTAGACAAAACCTCCACCATCTCCCAAATCCAGACCTCCACCATCTCCAAAATCCAGGCCTTTGTCACCTGCGGGCAAGTCTGCCAGGGGGTCCAAAGACCAACACAGTCCAGTGAAACTAAAAAATAAGTTCACTCCTTTGGCCGCAGATGCTGATGAGGAGATGACCTGATCTCTCTCCTTCTCGCCTCTGCACCATGGATAGTACAATATTCCATTGGAATATCCGTGGACTAAATTCCAACTTTGAGGAGCTGCAGCTTCTGTGTCGATCTATAAAACCTTCCGTCGTGGCTCTTCAGGAAACCCAAATTCAAAGCCAGAAGACCTTACTCTTTCTGGCTTTAATATACTTTCAAAACCTGCACAACCATCCACGTTGGGATTGTCGGGCGGTGTTGCCCTTCTCCTACACAAAACTTTGTTGTATAGTCCTGTCACTTTGTCTACCTCCCTCCAGGCTGTAGCTGCGAGAGTCACTCTCCACAAGACTGTGACAATCTGTTCCCTTTATCTTCCACTTCTGTCCCGGTTTGTCGTCAGGCCCTTGTCAGTCTGATAGGAGAACTTCCTCGACCTTTTTTGCTGTTGGGTGACTTTAACGGTCACAACCTCTTTGGGGTAGTGCCGGTACGTCCCCCAGAGGTCTGCTGATTGAAGATGTCCTTTCAGACTTGGATTTGTGTTGTCTGAATGACGGATCTGCAACTTACCTCCACTCTTCCACTGGTTCACTTTCGTGTTTAGATTTGTCGGTTTGTGACCCCTCGCTGGTCCTGGACTATGAGTGGTCTGTCATGACGATCTGCACGGAAGTGACCATTTCCCTGTCCTTCTACAACCTGTAAAAACTGAACACGTCTCTGTTTCTCAACATCTAAATTACAAGAAAGCAAACTGGGATCTATTCGCAACCACTATTTCTAAAGAATTCCAGGACACTGACTTTCTTCAGAGTCCGGACCAGCTGAATCACTGACTAACACTGTGATCAAGTGTGCTAAAGCTTGTATTCCAGTGTCTTCCGATAAACTACAAATGCCAAAAACACCCTGGTTTGATTCAGACTGCCAACAAATTTCCAAAGTTTGAAAACGGGCTCAGCGTCAGTATACCAACGACCTTCGGGTCCCAACGCTCGAGCCCATCAAAAACTCCGTGCTAAATCTAGACACACTTTTAAAATCAGTAAACGTTGGTCCTGGAGAGCTTCTGCTCCAGGCTGACATCAAAAACTTCAAGAAAAAGTGTGGAACATCATTAAGAAAATCAAAGGGAAGAACACCTGTCCCACTGTGAACCATCTCAAGTTTTCAGATTCTTTAATAACAGAGAAGAAAGCAGTTGCTAATCTGCTTGCTTCAACCATTGAAAAGAATTCCTCCTCTTCTAATAAATCAGTCACTTTTGTCAAACACAAAGCCCTAAAAGAAAAATCTCCCTGCAACTTTTCATCCGACAACATGGAAGACTACAATCTTCCTTTTACATTAAACGAGCTGAAAATCTGCCTTACTCTCTTGCAGCGATTCCTCTCCAGGTATAGATGACATACATTATCAACTATTGAAACATCTTCCGCAAGAAGGTCTGAACATCCTGTTACAGGTATACAACCACGTGTGGACTACAGGTTGCTTTCCACCCTCTTGGCGGACAGCCCTCATTATTCCCATCCCAAACCTGGAAAAGATCTTTCTAATCCATCTAACTACCGTCCAATAGCTTTGACCAGCTGTGTCTGTAAACTGATGGAGAAAATGGTCAATGCTAGGCTCAGTGGAAACTCGAAACCGATGGCCTTTTGGCGAAAGAACAGTGTGGTTTCCGCAAACATCGTAGTACAGTTTTACCATTTGATTCGTCTGGAATCTACACTTAGGGAAAGCTTTTTTTAAACAGACAGCATGCAGTGGCAATTTTCTTTGACTTGGAGAAGGCCTACGATACCACCTGGAAGTCGGGGATACTTCATGATCTCCACGATCTGGGTTTTCGAGGTCATCTTCTCTTTTATTCAAAATTTTTTGGCAGAACGACAGTTTCAGGTCCGGGTTGGCACCACTCTCTCTGATGTCCACGAGCAGGAGTTGGGTGTTCCCCAGGGGAGCATACTGTCTCCTGCCCTCTTTAGTATTAAAATCAACAACATTGTGAAATCAGTTCAGCAGGGTTCAGACTGCTCATTGTTTGTGGATGATTTTGCTGTCTACGCAACTGGAAGCCTGTACCCGAGTGTCCAGCGCAGGCTCCAGCTTTGCGTAGATAAAATCATCAGTGGGCGGATGAAAACGGTTTCACCTTTTCTGCTACAAAAACCCAGTGTATTCACTTCCATAATTTCCGTCAGTTTTTTCCAGATCCTGAACTTCACGTCGGGAAATCTCCCATTCCAGCTGTTAAAGAGGCCAAATTTCTGGGAGTCATTTTTGACCAAAAACTTAACTTTCTCAGCCATATTAAAAATCTCAAAACTGCTTGCCAAAAGGCACTGAATATTCTGCGGGTCGTAGCACACACCGACTGGGGCGCTGAAAGAAAACTTTGTTGCACCTCTACAGAGCCCTGGTCCGTTCTAAACTGGACTACGGTGTGTGTGGTACGGCTCCGCAAGATCATCTTACCTCAAACTCTTGGACCCTATCCACCATCAAGGGCTTCGTCTCTGTCTTGGAGCGTTCCGCACCCCCCCTGTGTACAGCCTGTACGCAGAGGCAGGTGAACTTCACTGTCCAATCGCAGGCTGAAACTGTCTTTGAATTATTACATCGACTGTTCTCAGAACGCAGAATCCTGCCTATGACTGTGTTTTTGACCCTCCGTTCCAAAGTAAGTTTGAAACAAACCCGAAATGTATTCCGCGTTTGGGCTTCGTATGCAGCCTCACGTGCGGAATGCAGGTATAGACCTGGGAGTAGTTTCCCATTTTTCCAAGTTTCCGGATCAACCTCCATGGACCTTTTTCACACCAGAGATTCGTTTTGATCTCGCAGCTTTCCGTAAGGAGTCTACCAGCTCTCTGGCGTACAAGGCTTTGTATGCCGAGCTCTGTTCCAAATTCCCATCCTATCAAAAAGTTTTCACTGACGGTTCCAAGTCTGAGGATGGAGTGGCCTGTGCAGCCTACTGCCCCGGGGCTCCTTCTCAGATATTGTTGGAACATATACATTCAGATGCTTCTGTCTATTCTGCTGAACTTACTGCTCTAGTACTGGCTTTGAAGATAATCTCCCATTCTTCGAGGAGGGACTTTCTGGTTCTGTCGGATTCGCTGTCAGCTTTGGAGGCCATAGCTGGCCGCAACCTTCAGCATCCAGAACTTTTACTTTTTTTTGAACTTTTTAGCAAGTTGAAGGCGGACGGTTACAACATCACTCTTGCTTGGGTTCCTGGCCATGTTGGCATCGGCGGGAACGAAATGGTTGATCGTTTAGCCAAGAACGCCACAAGAGAGAAACTGTCCAACACTTATATCCCTGCTCAGATGTGAAACCCAAAATTAACGATTATGTGAGAGACCTTGGCAGGAGGATTGGAACACACAGACGAATAACAAACTCTTTCAGATCCGTCCAAACCTTAAAGACTTCCTCCCATCTACGTCGGGTGGTCGTAAAGAGGAAACGGTTCTGTGCCGGCTGCACACCGGCCATTCGTATTTTACCCATTCTTACCTTTTAAAGAGTGAAGAAGCTCCGTGGTGCATTCCATGTCATGCACCACTCCACAATGAAACATGTTCTTTTAGAGTGTTGGGACTTGCACGATGTGAGACACAAACATTTTACAGCGGAGTCCATGAAGATCCTGTTCAGGGATGTCCCGCCTGACGTGATCCTTGGGTTTTTTTAGAGAAATTAACATTTTTCATCTGATTTGAGATTTTACGGAAGAAGGATTTTTAACAAAGTTTCTGGTTGTTTGTAGACGATGTCATTTAACGAGATGTGTGAAAGGTTGTTTTTTTTTTTTTTTTTTTTTTTTTATAAATGACTGGTGAGTTGATTTTAACGTGGTGACAGCCTGATGTGGCCCTCTGCGGTCGGCTGGGCTATAAGCAACATTTATCTTATCTTACCATACATCAGATTGTCATAAAGAAAAAGAATGGAGAGTGGGGAGCTCACTCTTCCCAAAACACCAAGCTCACAGGAGTAATTTCCCTTAACCTCTTCACTGCCACAGTATAATAGCACATTTGAAAATCTGTCTGCCGTGGTAAAATTGAGCTTTTTGGGGTAGGTTCAATGAAATGGTTACTGCTCACTTATTTCTTGACAGATCTCTTTGATTTTTTGCATGTTTTGTTGTTATGAATTTGTCTACAATGTTTCTATCAAAATGGCTTGATTATGTTGATAATTAGTATAGCAGAATTGACATAATTATAAAAAATTTACCAAAAATAACAGTTTTCGAGTGTACACAAACACATTGCGCCAAACAGAATGAGTCAAAACACTGAAAAAGTGGTCTTACTACTTATTGAATATCAGCACTAACACATGAAAGTCATATAAATCCAAGGAATGTTGTTCTTGATGATAATCTGCTCATAATTGGGGGTACTATTTTTTTTGGTAAAAGGGGCATAATCATGCGTTTCGCGTATGTTCACTAACATGTACATACTATTTATTTGTTGAGTTATTTGTTAGATTTTTGTGGATTACTTACTTATACCCTTGTCTACAATTTCACATCATTCAATATTGGTTTTGTTGTTATGATGATGGTTCACATAATAACATGTGATAAACAGTTTTTTTTTTTTTTTTCAATGGGGAAGTTTTTGAAAAATTTGGGGATATAAAAACCCACTAAAAACAACAAAAATACCTTTTGGTGTTAGCTCAAAAACATTCAAACACCTGGGGGGGAAAATTTTTTTAAAGGGTTTATTTTTTTCCAAAAAATTTTGGTTTTAAAGGGATTCACCCAATCTTTATGGAAACAATTACTGTTCCCCCCCTTTTTTCCCCAAGGAGGGATAAGTAAAAATCAATAAAAAAAATTTAAAAAACCTGCCCGCTCTTACATCCACGTGGGAAAACTTATGGAAAGAATAATTCTAAAAAGGCTCAAAAACACTTCTTGAAAAAAGGGTTTTTTAAATTAACACATCTTTACCGTGGTTCATAATGCAAAAACCCGGGCAGCAATTTGTATCCCTCCCTCGTTTTAAAATTAAAGTCCGAAACGGAAAACAACCCCTTGAAAGGGCCTGTCCCTTGCGATGCTCGAACCATCCTTTTTTTTTTTTTCCCCTCGGCGCCATCTTCCCGTTGAGCCCGTGTACACGGCACTAAGTATTTTAAGCTTTTTTCAGATCGCCGATCTTTGTTGTTGTTTTTTGGTGTTCTTGCTTATGTTTTCACTTAAGGGAGAACGAGTAAAAGCGTTTGGGGGGTTTAAAGGGAGATTTCCCAAAAAGGTTTCGTCATTCGATTCCTCGTCCACGGGCAGGTCTTTAGCCCCCCTGGGCCTATTTTGGGCCGGCCAACCCCCCTTCTTTCACGCCCTTTTTTCTTTTTTGGTTTCCTTTTCTTTCTAAAGGGGGGTCCCACTTCAACCCCAGGGGGGTTTGTTGTTGGTGACAGCGACCCTTTCTCGCAACCCTTAATTTGTGACGATGCCGGGTCACCCGCGGTTTTTTGTCGGCCCTTCTTTCCCCTCGCCCCTAACGGCACGGTTCTGTGTGTCCGTTACTGCATCTTTTGGCCCTTTTTCACGCGGTTCTACGGCAAAAAGTTCGTTTCCCCCGGCGGAATAAAAGATGCACAAAGGCCCCCTATGACGGGGGGCTCGGGGGTTTGGGGAAATGGGCGGGTTTTCACTTTGCCTCTAACGGCAAAGATCAGTTTCCGGTTTCTGCCCTTTCCCTTTTTACAGCATCCTGTGCCCAGTTCATTTCGGTTTATGCGCAAAATTTCAACCCAGGGCCCGGAAAACCCAAAGGAGGGCCGGCCCCTTTTAAACGAGTGGAATTTTGCCTTTCGGCGGAATTCCCCCCTTTTGGGGGCCTCAGGGGTTTAAAATTTTTGGATCGAGCAAATGGAGAAAACGGGGGGGGGGGGGGTTTTGTAGGAAAGTGAGGTTTTTTTTCGTAAGAAAAAACCCCTTGGATCGCGTTTTTTGTTCTCGTTGGTTTTCTCAAAGGAAAACTTCGGCTCTTTTGGGGCCCCCCAGGACAGATTAAGTGAATAAGGGAAATTTTGGGTTTAAACCAAAAATACAAAGAAGGGAAGTAATCACTTGGTGCTGGGGAAAATTTGCCTTTTGGGGATTCCGGCGCCTTATTGTTTAAACAATTTGGGCATTTTAAATTTCCGAAGTCGTAAAATTTTCCCACAAATCCCCGAGAATGGGGGAAATTTTTGGGCCCGGAGATGGGTTTCCTTTTGTGAAAAAAAGAAAAACCTGGAAGTGGTGGGGGAGATGTGCGTACAACAGTGATTTTAAAAATCGTGGGGTAAAGAGCCCGGGTTAGCCCGGGGTGAGTTTCCGTGGGGGAAAATAGAAAAAAAAAGCTTGTTTTTTTTATTTCTTTTTTTTGAGTTTATGCTTTTTGGGGTGTTTTTTAGATAGAAATATAAAAAAAATGCCCCCTTAGGGGGTTTCCCCCCGGGCCCCCCACCAGGGCTTTTCCCCCCTGGCCCCCACGGGGGCCTACGGGGGCCCCCCCGGACCCCCGCCTAATTTCCCCTTTTTTCCTTTTTTTTTTTCCCCAATAAAAGGGACGAGCCCTATTAGGGGAAGGTAAAGGGATAATGGGGCAGATTAACGCCCCCCCCCCCCTTTCGCTCGGGGGCAAACCAAGGGAAGAAAACCCCCCCTAAGGGGGTTTGGGAAATTTCTTTCCCGGGGCCCCAGTTTTTTTCCCTTCCCCCCAACCTCGGCTCTCCCCTTTTGTCAGGAAAACTGGGGTTTCGCCCCTTTTCGGGGGCGTCCCTCGGGGGACTGGGGCATCGGGTTCCCCCTTTTTTCCCTTTACTGATCCTGGGGCCCCTTTTTCAAATTCGGTTCTACTCCCAACATTTCCCGCCCCCAGGGCAAATCAAGATGCCGAGCCCCCTCAAAACGGGGCCCTAAGAGGGGGGGTAATGGGCAGACTTTGTTCCCTTCCCCCTTTTAAAAACCCCCCCCTTATTTTTTGGGGCCCCCCTCGGGGGCAAAACGGGGGTTTCCCCTCATTTCAGGCTTTCCCCTAAAGGGGGCTGGAAAATCCCCCCCCCTTTTTTTTTTCCCGGGGTTTGGCCCCAGCAGCCAAGCACACCCCCCCCTACCCGGGGGTCGGGGCCATTTTGCGGGCGCCTTTGGGGAAAGGGCCGTACCCCCCGGGCCCATGGGCTTTCCACACCCCCTCCCCGGGGTTTCCCCCTGGTGGGGGTTTTTATGCCCAGCTCTCCCCCCTTTGCAGGCCCTTTTCCCCCCCAGGCCCCTTGGGCCCTCCCGGGGCTGATCCCTTTTAGGAGTGTCGGGGGGATCAGCCAGGGGGGGCCCTTCCCTGGACTTTCACGCGCCCCCCTTTTCCAAGGGCTGCCCCCCCTCATTTTGGGGGCTCCGCCCGGGGTTTTTCGGAGTTGGGGGGCGGGGGCCATCCCCTGGTTTTAAACCCCTTTTGGGACTCGGGGCCCTTCCTGTTTCCCCTTTTTTCCCGGGGGCGGGGGTACCCTAACGGGGGGGTCCCCCCCCCCCCCCCCCCCCCCCCCCCCCCCCCCCCCCCCCCCCCCCCTCCCCTTCGGAGGGGAACTCGCGCGGGGGTTCCCCCACTGGCGGCAAACCCCCTCCTCTTTTTAAAGGGAAGTGGGTAAGGGTACCGACGGGTATGAGGAGGGCCCAAATAATTTCGGGGGCATTGGGGTAGGCCCATATGCTTGGCCCCCACCCCTGATTTCCCTGGGGGGTGGCTTTGCAGAGGTTTTTTTCAAGCAGAAGGGGTTTCCCCGTTTTCCCAAGGAGGCCATTTTTGGGAAAATTTGACCCCCTTTCTCTCAACCCAACGGCGACGGTCTTTTGGGCCCCCGGAATTTAACGAGCAACCAGCGGGGGTCGCCCTCAGGAAAGGGCCCGGCGGGCCCAAAAAGCTCCCACTCTAACGGAACCCCCCCCAAAATAAATTCCCCCCGACTGGGCGCTTCCCCAGGGCGGTCCTGGGGGCATCGGTTCAGGTACCTCAATCCCGGGGAGCGGTTTCCCCGCAACCCCTTTGGGGCTCTGCGGGTGATCAGGTGGGGGTTTCGTTTTCCCTTGGGGGTGCGGAAAAGGCCCCCTTCCCCTTTCCCCCCCCCGGGGGAAATCTAGGGGCCCTCTCAGGGCCTTAGACCAAGGGGCCCTTTGTTTGTTACCCAAAGGGGTCCCACAGAGGGCCCCTTTTCCTTTCCCTCCCCCCGGGTTTTTTGGGGCCGCATTTTTTTTTTTTCCCCAAAAGCTTCTGGATGAGGGGGGCCCGGTTCTAAAACCTCTCCCCGTAAACGGGGTTTCTTATCGTCCCCTTTTTCCCGGAGGGAAAACCCCCGGGTAAACCCGCGTTTGCCTGCCCCCCCGGCGGACGGGGGCGGTACCCTTCGCCCTAAAAAGGGGGTTTATTTCCTTTCCCTCTTGATCCCCCAAGGGACAGGAAGTCCCTCCGTTTATGTGGGGAACCCGCGTTTTTCAGTTCGGGCTCCCCCTTTGGGCTACCCCCGGCCCCTTGGGGTTTTTCACAAAGGTTTGGCCCCGGGAAAATTTGCTTGCATGTTCGGAAAAAAGGGAAATTTCTTGGGAAAGGGGCCCTCGACTTTGGGGCCCCTTTTTCCCTCTTTTCCAGCACTCTGGGGCCCCAGAAACCCCCTCCGGGTTTTTAAAAACCTTTTGCCCAGCAGGGGGTTTTTTCCGCAAGGGGGAAGCCCGATCTCACCCCGTCGCAGAGTTTCAGTTTCGGGGCATGTCCTTCCATACCCCCAACTGGGGGGTTTCTCCCCAAACCCCCCCCCAACGCCTGGTTCGCCTCCAGCCCCTCTTGGCCCTTTCTCCTTTCCTTGGATCAGGCCCCAGCCAGAAAGCGGGCCCTTCCCTTTTGGGTCCCGATTTGGGTCCTTTGGGCCCCCCTTGGGTCCCTCGGCGACCCGCAAAAAACGCCCGGTTTTTAAAAGCCTCTTTCGCAAACGTTGGTCTCAGGCGGGTTTCAGGGTGGGACCTTCCCGGGCGTTTTCGTTTAGTGGTTCCCAAACACGGTGGCCCTGGCACCCCCGTCCGGGGTGGCCCCAGGGGTCCCCATAAAACCCCTTTCCCCACAGGAGGGCCCCCGTTCCCGGACGCGTTCCCAGTCCCGGGGGGGGGCCCACGTTTAAACCTCTGGGCGGCGGGGGGGGGCCCTTTGGGCCCGGGGATGGGAAACTGGATAAACCGTCGGGTAGATCTGGAAGCCGTTTTTTCCCAAACCCTTTAAGGGTTTCTTCCCCTTCCCGAAAGGGGGGAAAAATGTTCCCTTTAAAAACCGACAACGGATGTTTGGGTTTTTATATTCCCCCAAAAAGGGGGGGGGGGGTTTCTCAATCCCTTCCGGAGGGCGGGAAAAGTTCTCCTTTGGTGCGGGGACACAAACAATCCGGGTCTCGGCCCCGCCTTTCCCCCAAAAACAACATTCTCGGGGGGTTTTCCCCCAAACAGGTCGCTCATGGTTTTTTCCCCCGGAATGGACTTCGCCACTTTAAGTTGGGAACCCCTTTTGGACTGTATGGTTAAACCACATGTAGACCCCTTTCGCCCCCCGGGGCAACCACCGTTCCAGCCGGGAAGTCTCCCCAGTTTTTGGATCCGGCTCGGGGGGGGGGGGAAAGCCCGTCCATCCTTTGGGCCGGGCTGACGGGGTATGCCTTTTCCCCTTCCCCATTCTGGGGAAAAATTCCCCCCCAAAACCCAAAGGGGGAAAAAGGGAGCCACGCTTATTTGGTGGTCCACACTGGCCGGCCCCAAACGTGGTTTCCAGAACGTTGCACCCGTCTCACGTTTCCTTCCCATAACCCCTCGCCTTTTAAAGGGAAAGTCCCGTTTCAGCCACGGTAGGCATTCCCCACGGGAATCCCAAAAGGGCAAAATTTTTTCACGCCCGGTACTGTGCGGGACGCCCCTGTCTGCACAAGGGCCCCCCACGGTAATCGGGGTTTTTGGTAATCCCCCAGGGCAGGCCCCAAAGTGTCTGCGTGTCCCCTGGGAATGGTGGCTCTCTTGGTGCTCCTGCCCCGGGGGGTCACCTATTTTTCCTTTCAATGCCCAAAAGGGGGAACCTAGTTTTTTTTTTCCCCTCGGGAAAAAAAGAACTTTCGCCCCCCTGTTAAGGTTAAGGGGCTATTCCTACCACTTCCGCCAGTTAGGGGGCCCCCCCTTCGGGGGCGGCCCCTTCTGCGGGTCTGGGCAGAGGAAGGGAAACCCCACAGGGGCCCTTGCCCCGGGGCCCTTTCCCCGACGTGGGTTTTTTTTTTCCTCTCCTCCCTCAGGCCCCCCCTTTCGGCCCATCCCAGGGGGTTCTTCTGAAAAATTTCCTTTCCCTTCCCAAAAAAGCCTTTTTCGTTTCCCGGCCCCGGGGCGCTGCGTGAATTTTCCCCGCCCTTTTTGGCCTGCCTTGGGGGGTCGCCCCCCGAACCGGATGACTCGATATTCTTCGCCTCCTCCCAGAATTTTTTAGCGAAAACCATTTTCCCGGGCCCCCTTCCCCGGAAAATTTCCCCCTTCTTTCCCCTTTACTTCTATTCTCGCCCCAGACGACTTTTGAAGCACCTTTTGGCGTGGCCGTTTTTGGGGGGAATTAGGAAACGCCGAAATTTTTCTCGTTTAGCGCGCCCCCTGTTTTTTCTCCCTTTCAACAAAGGGTTTTTAAAAAGGCCCTCAGGGGCTTTCAATCTTGATGGCTGAGAGAAGTAATTTTAAACTGCCGTGCGCGAAAACCTGAAGGGGATTTGGCTGTTTTCCCCCACCAAAAACCTCAGAGATTAGGGCATGGGCGTCTTTTGTGGCATAGCTTTTTATTGCCCCAAAATTAGGGGCGGTTAGTGCCCCATATTGGCGGTTCCCCCGGCAAACCCTTTATCCAATTTTTGCTTGCGCCCACTTTTTCGTTGCGCGATGATGGGTCTAGGGGCATCGAATAAGTGTTGGCCCCAAAACCCTTTTCCCCACACGCTCCGGGTTTTTCTCGCTCCCCCCAGGGGGGGGTAAAACCCGGTGAGGCCCCCCTTCCCGGGAGTGGCTCTCTGAATTTGTGAGCCCGGTATAGTATGTGTAATTAAAAGGAATTTTTATTCTTAAAATGTTTAAACTAACATACTTACCGTGGGGTCCCCGCAGAGGCCCTCCCCACCTCCCCGCCTTCCTGGTTTCCCTCAGGGGTTCTCAGTCAGGGTTTTTATTTTACCTCAGAAAGAGGATGGTTCTGGCATGCGCAAGCACAGGCCCCCTTTTGGGTTTGTTGTCCCTACGGATTTTTTTGTATACGGGCAGGGGGTAGCAAATTGCTGCCGCTTTTTGCAATTTGTGGCCCCGGGAAATTTGTTAGATTAAAGTAAATTTTTGAAAAAAAATTTCCTATAAACCAATACAAAAAGGGGGTTTTAGAAAAAGGGAAAACATCCCGTTGAAATTTACTAAAAATTTCCACAAAAGAATTTAAAAATCCCCTTTTCACTAGGAAAAATGTATTTTCCCCTTTTTTTTTTCATTAGAAAGGCATTGACCCAAATTTTGGGATTCAAAAATTCTAAACAAACTAAGATCAAAAGGTATTTTAGGCCTTTATTTTATAAAATATAAAGGTTTTTTAAAACCCCCCGGGCCCACCGAAGATTTTTTGCATATGATAATGAGAAAAACCCGCCAAGAGAGGTTTAAATCCCCAACACATACACCTTGTAAAAAAACCCCAAAAAGAAAATTTGTTTTAACTTATCATTTAGGGAAAAATAATGAAAAAAAATTCCCCAGACATTTACTCCCTCCAAAAAACCGCCCTTTCCCCCCCCATATAGTGAACTGGTAACCCAAAAAAAAAAACAAAAAAGAACAGAAATAATGTACTTTTGGGATTCTCAGTGCAAAACAATTTCCCTAAATTCACCCGTACCCCAGAACCCTCATGGAAATTGGAGCACAGGTGAAATTTTTCCAAAATCTAAACAAAGTAATGAAACCTTCCCAAAAAAAAATAAAGTCATTCGGGTTGGGATCCAATTTTAATTTTTTTATGTGAAGCAAAAAAAAAACCCAAACCCCAAACTTTTAACAATTTTTTTTTTAAAATGAAGGACCATACAAGAAGATTTGTCTTCTAACTACCGAGGGGGAAAAAAAAAAAAAAAAACGATTACTGAATACTGGGCTTTAGATTGTGGGTGAATTCAACAAAAAGGTGTTTTGCCCCAATTTCACTGGCAACCCCCCCAAAAAACCCCCAAAACTGTGGGGATGATTTTACCCCAAAGCCCGGGGGCCCCCCTTTGCTTTTTGATAAAAAAGGGGTTTTTTTTTCAGGCCCGAGTTTTTTGTTATCCTTTTCTGGCTTGCTTTTGTGCAGAAATAAATTTGTTTTTGTTAAAAAATCTGGCCCAAAAACTTTTAAATCAAAAAATAAAGGGGATGTCCTACAGGCAAATCGTTTGGGGCACAAACCCCCTGATGACCCCGGTTTTTTGGCTATCCCAAAAAAAGGGAAAAATTTTTGGGGGGGGGTTATTCTTGTAGCCCAAACCCCCCAAATTAAAAATTAAAGAATCCTTCAAGTTTTTTTTTTTTTGAATTTTTTTTTGGGGTTGGGCCCCGCAGAAAGGGTAATTTGAATCGTCCATTATCCATCTTTTCCCTAAATTTATTTTTTGGGAAAAAATTTCCCCCCCTCCCAAAAACCGGGCCAACCCCCCCGATTTTATTCATAAAGGGTCAAGTTGACGTCCAAAACGCTTGCGTCAAAACTTCTTCAAAAGTGGAGCCCCCCAAATACGCTCTCTTTTTTCAATTCCCTTCAAAAATGAAAATTTTGCAATTTCATAGTTTCTTGATCCCCCATTTTTTCCCGAAAATCTTCGCCCAAAAAAAAAACCGAACTTTGAAAAATTCCCCAGAAACGAAACTACTCCACCAAAAATCATCAAAAAAAACCAAACCCAATACCGGAAGGAAATCCCTTTTGGGCGCAATTGCATTCTGGGATATGCGATGGTAAACGAAAATTTTGGGCCCAGTATTCAGCGGTGATTTCGGTCGATTTCCCGGGATTCAGAAAGAAGGAAAAATTGCGGTCGATCTCGGTCGATCCGGTAAAGGGTTGGGTTTTTTGTGAAAAACAATTTCCGACTAAAGGTTTTTTTTAAAGCCTACTCTAAACAAAGACCCTATACAGATGGGAATCCCAAAAGGGGGGTAATAGCCCCGATCCTTTTCAACTTTTGGGTTTAAAGATCTTCCCAAAAAGGGGTTTAAACAATGTCGACTGTCAAAATGCAGATGATTTTTTGCATAGGATGAAAGTTACTCCCAAAAAAAACTTCACCATTAGGGTCAATTAACTACATTTAAAAAAAAATTTTTCAAAAAGAACTAGGGCAAAAACAGCAAATACATGAATTTAAACAAGGACTAAAAACCCCCTCGCATTGAAAAAACGCTTAAATTGGGTTTTCTTCAACCCCGGGGGGGTATGATCCCAAACCCTATCCTCTTTTCAAATAAAAGGGAAAGCCCCCTTGAATAAAAAAAAAGTTGTTTTAAATTTTTAGGGGTAAGCCCGACTTCTAAAGGGAAATTGGGAAATACCCCTTTGGGGAAAAAATTCCCGGGCAAAAGCCAGGGAAAAAGGGTTGAATTTAAATTTAAAAAAGAAAAAGTCACAGTCGTTGGGGGAAAAAATAGGTACTTATTCATTTTGCAACGGGACTTGTTTAGATCAAAATTATCTTATGTCAGGGGAAATTTTTTTTCGCTCCAAAAAATTTTGATAACAAGATGCAAAGCATCGATAAAAGGGGGAAAAAAAATTTTAAGATTCTCTCGGTGTCCCTTCCATGGGCCCCAAAACTAAAACCCCACCAAAAAAGGGAATTTTTCCTTTTTTCTGGGAAAAAAATAAACTTCTTCAACAAAATTTATATTAAGGGGGTCATTCAAAGCCCAAATTTTTGTGCAAAGGAAAAGGGTTTTAAAAAAACAGATATACATTTTTTCCCAAAACGAGCCGGGGGGTTTTTACTCTGTAAAAAAATATAGGTTCCCATCGTCCCAGGGTTTTTACAGAGGGTGGTTTGGGAACCCCCAAAAAGTAGTCCTCAAAGAGTTCCGTTTTTTCCCCAGGGGGCTTGTAAAGGCTAATTTTCATATTTAAATTTTACAGATTTTAAAGGAAAAAATTTATGGGACCCTGCTTGGGCCCAAAATATGTCAAGGCACATATAAATGGGAAAATTTTATAAAACCCTCTTTAAAATTTTATTTCAGGCCGGGTTTTTACTTGAAAACCCTTATCAGGTGTTGCCTTTATTATTTCCCTCATTAAAAGAGATAAATCGATCCCATTGGGAAAAAAATTTTTCTGTATTCACAGCAGAGCAATTGTCAAATTTTTATGGCAGAACTATCTTTTGGGTTTTTTCCCCCCCTTGGGTATTTCCAAAAAAATTTTTTGTGTCGATTCAAAAAACTGTTTACAAGCCTTTAAAAAAACTCAAACAAGATGAGAGGAAAATAAAAGATATACCAAATTTTTTTATTTTTTATCCCCTTTTTGTGGTTTTTTAATTTACTTTTGTTTGGGTTCCAATCAATTTTTGGTTTTGCACAAATGAAAGGGTTGATCGGGGGGAGCCAAAAAAAAGTGCAGCGAAAGAAAAAGCTCTACAAAAAAAAATATTCCTTTATCCTTGAAAGAAAAAACAAACCTTTTTGGGAAAGCATTTATGGGGTTTTGGGGGATACCCAAGAAAAAGAGTGTCCAAACATAATAAAAGGGCAACAAGGGAAAAAAATTTTTTAAAGGGGCTTGAAAACCCTAAAAAGGGACACAATCTCCATCAGGGAAAGGATTTTGAAAAGTTTGATCTTTTGTCGGGCTTGAGGCTTTCAAAACAAAAAATTGTAAAAAAGGGCCTTTCCCTTTGTGGGCCAAAATATTTCAAACCCTTCCCTGTATCTTTCTTTGCGAAATATAAAATATTTTTACCTACTTGGTTTTTTAAAATTTGAAACCCCTCAAACGCGAATTTTTTTTGACTTTTTTTGGAAAAGAAGCGAAGGGTATAGAAGTTGTTAGGGCAATTGTTAAGGTCCCGTTGGGCATTTATTTTATTTTTGAGTTATTTGTTGGTTTTAATTTTCTTATCATTTCCCTGCTTAAAAATTTTTTTTTCCCTTTTCAAATGTTTTAGATATGAATCCCGGCTAAAATAGTTTACTGTAAAAGTGGTAGATTAGGATGGGGTTAAAGTGTGGTCACTTTTTTGGGATCTATTAAATTTAAAAAGGGCTATGCATGCAAAATTAGCATATACAATCCCTCCCCTCCCTTCCTTTTCATGACATTTTAAAAACAACACACCCCCGTATGCCCCCCCCCCCCCCCCCCCCACACACACACACACACACACACACACCACGGCCAAAACACACACCGGCCCTTTTTTCATGCGTTTTTTTGTTTTTCTTTTTTTTGTTTTTTGCCTGTTCGTTTTTCCTTGTTTTTGGGCCCAAGATCAATTTTTAAAATGGATAGACATTAAATTAAAGAAAAGAACGGGAAAACCCCCGCTGCCTTCCCCTGCCGCCCCGCTCAAAACACCAC
This sequence comes from Conus ventricosus, assembly GCA_018398815.1. Lineage (NCBI taxonomy): Eukaryota > Metazoa > Mollusca > Gastropoda > Neogastropoda > Conidae > Conus > Conus ventricosus. The sequence goes on from CM031601.1 coordinate 36,533,486, forward strand.
CAACACACAACCCCACACACACACACAACACAAAACACACACACCCTCCGGGGGGTTCAACCTTGCCGGGGTTTGGAGGGGTTGCGGGTCCTGTGACCTTAGGGGTTTTTCTGGGGGGGGGCATCAATACTTGGAGAAAAGGCTGGTTTTTTTTTCCCAAAATTTCTTCTAGGGCCCGAGAAGTCAAGATGTCGTCTGGGCCTTTGGGGTAAATTGGGGAAGGGGTTGAGGGCCCCTGGTAGGGCTTTCCCGTCAGATAGGTAAGGGTGAGGATCCGACTAAGAGTAAACCCGGGCCTTTTTCTTTTTCCTTTTTCTTTCCTCTTTATTTGGCCAAATACCTCTTCTTCATCAATTTAACTTCAAAAATGATTTCTGCAAGTTGCATAGTGACTTGGAACGCCATTTATTTCCAAGAAAATCTTAGCGAAAAAGCCGAACTTTGAAAATTACACAGCCAGCGAAAAATACTCCACCAAATCTCATGCAACAAAAACAAACCGAAGTACCGGAAGACTCTTCTGTCGTCAATGCATCCAGCTGGATAGCTATGGTGAAGCGAAAGTCTTTGGACCGAGTATTCAGCGTCTATCGCGTCGATACCGTATTCAGAAAAGGAAATCTCGCGGTCGATCTCGGTCGATCCGGTATGCATTGGGTTTAAGTGAAATAAGTACAGACTTAGGTTTGTAATGCCTACTCAATCAAAGACATATACATAGTAAATCCCACAAGTAGGTTAGATAGCCTGATCCTTTCAACATTTTGAACATGAGCGTCCAAATGTCTCAAACAATTGTCGAGCTAGACAATAGTGCAAGATATTTTCATATGGATGTAAGTTACTCTAAAAAAGCTACCACCGATTAGATTCAAAATAACTACTTAAAAAATATTCAAAAATGAACTAGACAAATCAGCGAAATACATGATTGAAAACACTAACCATCTCGCATGAAAAATCGCATATGTTCTCTCAAACTTCGTCGGCTAATGATCCTAAACGCTCTATCCTCTTTCAAATAAATGGAAATGCCCGATTGAAATATAAAAAAGTTTGTTTAAATTTCTGGATTAGCCTGACTTCTAACTGATTTGGAACTACCAATTTTGGAAAATAATCCTGACAAAAGCCCAGAATAGGATTGAATTTATTTAAATGATATAGTCACAGTCGTCTGGGGACAAGATAGTAAGCTTTATTCATTCGGCAAAACGGGCACTTGTGAGATCAAAATATCTATGCTCTGGAAGATAGCTGTTTCACTCCAAATTTTGATAACCAATCGCAAAGCATCGAAGCAAAGCTTATAAGATAGCTCTCGTGACCGTGGTCCATGCCTCAACACTAAATACCTACTATGAATCGGAATTGTTGCCATTTTCTGAAAATAATGAAACTTGCTTCAGCAAAATATATATTAAGGAGGCATTCACCGCCAAAATTCATGTATCAAGGGAAACTGGTTTTAAATCAGAGTTACAGTTTCCAAAGCGAGCACGGGTTTGACTCTGGAAAAGAACTATAGGCTCCTATACTCCCATTATTTACATTGCTGGGTTGAACCCCAAACAGTAGCTCCTCATAACGATTACATAATTTCCTCAATGGGAGCTTAGTAAGGCTAAGTACGATATTAATTATACAGTTTTAAGATATGTGAGGACCAATGCTGCCATACATAGTCAAGAGCACAGATAAATGAATATTATATAAACCATCTTAAAATATATACAGACGGTCTCTACTTGAAAACCAAATTAGCAGTGTTGCATTCATTATTCCATCATAAAGTAGATAAATCGTATCACTTTGGGATTAATTCTCTGTATTCACACAGAGCTATTTGTCATTATTATGGGCACTGAACTATCTTCTGGTTTTCCCATATTCAAAATCCAATATTCAATGGAGTTTTGTCGATTCAAAATCTGTCGTACATATCTTAAAATAGTCTCAAACAAGTGATGAGGATAAATGTATCAGAGAGTATACCATTTAATTCATTTGTAGTCTTTAACGTGTTCTTCTTAAGACTTTTGTTGATTCCATCACATTTGTGGTTTACTGCAAATGAAAGGTTGATCGGTTGAACCAAAAATAGTGCAGACGAAAGAAACAAGCCCTACAAAAAAATATATTCCTTTAGTTATCCTTAATGAAATTACAGCCTTTGATAAACTTCAGGATCGGTGATACGTAACAAAAAAAGTGTGCCAAACAATTAAAGACATCAAGGGAAATTTCCTTTAGACTTGTAATACAGAAAACGACACAATCCCATCAGAACGGATTGTGAAATGCGATCTGTGAACCTCGACGTGATCAAACTAAACAAAATTTTGTAAAAATTCACTTGCATTGTGGCCAAAAATTACACCAGTCCAGGGCCATCCTTCTTTGCAGAGAATATTAATGATATTTACCTACTTGTATTAAGTTTGAAACCAGTCAATCGCAATTTTTGTGACATTTTGGGGAACGAATCGAAGCTATAGAAGGTTTAGTGCAATTGTTAAAGCCATGGACCATGTACTTGATTCTTGAGTTATTTGTTGGTTTTATTCTCTTATCTTCGTTGCTTTATTAGTTTTTTGTTGCGTAACATATGTGGCAGATATGTATCGCAGGCTAAAGGATTTACCTGTAATGGCTGTAGATAGGAGGGTTAAGTGAATGTCACTTTTGGTATCTCATTAAGTAAAGAGACTATGCATGCAAATAATAGCATACTACACTTCCCCCTTCCCACCCATACGCTTTTCTAGGACATTTTAAAAACAACACACACATTTATGCACCCCCCCCCAGTTTTGGGGGGGGTTCCCCCCACACACTCTCACACACCCACACACCACACACATCGACCTACACACACAACCGCCATGTTAACCATGCGTTTTTTTGTTGTGTCTGTGGGTGGGTGGTTGCCTGGACGTTTGGCTCTTTTTTTTGTCTAAGATCACTGTATATGATAGACATTAAATGTAAGTGAACGATCGTACACTGCTCGCTCGCTCGCAATCGCTCGCTCACACCACACACACACACACACACCACACACACTCAGCACACACACACACACACAAACCTCCTGGTTTTGCGTACTTGCCGTGGTCGGAGGGCTTGCTGTCCGGTTGATCCCTTAGTTGTGGCGGGGGCATCAATACGTGGAGAAGGCTGGTTTTTTTTTTTCCATTTGCTTCAGCCTGAGAAGTCAAATGCTGTCTGCCTTAGCGTAACGTGGTAAGGAGTTTGATCCCCGGTAGCTTCCATGTCAGTTAGCCAAGGGTGAGGATCCTGACTAAGATAACCCACTTGCGCTTTTCCCTCTTTTCTGCCTCTCTTATTTGGCACCTGTTCTTTTCTTCGTCTACCCTTCAAGTCTTCATTTTTCCCAATCCTTTTCGCTCTGTGGTCTCCTTAAGATCCGACGTGTTGCCGTGCGGTCGACGCATGTCGTGGGGAATGAGATCCTGTGATTGAGAGGCCACGCTCCCCTCTTCACTTCACTTTGATCGACCTCTCCTAACAGGAGTACACTTTGCCCGGGTGACTAATCGGCTCCCCGTCTGGCGGGTCTAACTACAGTCCCCCTACTGGCCAAGTAAACACCGGCAGTCCTCAGCCTCTGTTCTCGGGAGTTGAGCATGATCAGGGATAGTTTGGTGTTTCTGTTGTCGTAATCTCTCCCCACCTGGAAGTTCAAGACTTTGTTTCTTGCCCCTGGGACCCTTATTGGACTCCAAGTGGGTGGTAAGAAAATCTATTAAATCATATATCTCTTTCTAAAACAATCCCCCCCAGAAGAAGAAAACAGCACCCCAATTTAAGGGAAAGTTTTCTGACACGATTCGTTACAGTATACACAGAGACAGTTTCTGGGCGTTCCTGGCATCGTATGAAGACTAGAAGAAAACCCCTTTCACTCTGAACCTTTTCGATCCAAAGGTTTTCTAGTTTAGCAGTACCCTCAATCCTAAAACTTCGAAAAAATGCTTTTGGCCCCCCCCCTTATGTCATTGTAATCAAAGAAAAAATCTGAACAGCTATAAAGCAACAAACGTTCCAAATCAGGTAACTCCCCACAAAAATTTGAATCGCTATTATTCGCTGCCGATTTTTCGGTTATTCAAGCAGAAATTAAACGAGCGTGTCCCCGTGACGTGTGCGCAGTGACTAAAGAAAGTTCAGAGAGAGGGCCCCCTACACCTCGTTCTGACTCTGCAACCCTTGCTGCCTCCTCATCAAAGGGTTTTTACCTGAATTTCGTGGTCAATGTATTGCCTCCCATTGAGTGCTTCAGGTGCCGAGAGGTTGGCCTGTCAGACCGCTGTTCTCTTGGGTGGAACTACAACCCTTAGGCCGTTCATTCAGCACATTTCTAACTCTGGCACCATACCTCCTCATTCACAATCTTCCGCTTATCAAAATCTGCTATCCTTTACGCGATCAAAACAAATAGAAGAGCTCGTTTTGTTATCCCGAAACTTTTGGTAGTCCTCCCGACTGCTCTTCCTAGCTTCCTTATAAGTCCCCACTTTCCTACTCGTCTGTCTCTGCCAAACGATGAACATCTTCTTTTCGAAAACATTAAAGTATGATCCTCAATGCTGTTGGCATCCTCCTACTCCCTACCCAAAGTAATCCCCTGTAACAAAAAAAAATCAGCCTCCCCCCTCTACTGCCCCATCTACACATCTGCTCGCAATTAAAAAACCACACCCTACCCCGAAATCCTCATCCAACCCGTGCGGCATGAGAGTCAATCCGCGTGAATGGTAGAGTTGAAGAAAAAACCCTTCCAACTCCCAAATCCTGCACCATCTTCCCTTTGGCAACAGCCACAGTCGGAACCACATCCATGAAACTAACCAATAAATATACTCCCTGAACAGCAGAGTGATGAAATGACCTATCTATCCTTTTCGCCTCTCTGCCATGATATCAATATTCTTTGAAATCTGGTCTGTATCAAAACTTCGAGGAGCTCAGCCTTCTGTGTCACTATATAAAATTTCCCTGGCATCTTCAGAAACTCAAATCCAAAGCCAAAAACTTTACCCGTCGCTTTATATTATTTCAAACCTCTCAACCTCCACTTGGGACTCGCTGTTCCCTTCTCCTACACATAACTTGTTGTATATCCTTCGTCTGTCTACCTCCCTTCTCTTGACTCGAGATCCCCTCCCACAAACTTCACTATCTTTCCCTTTTTCTCCACCTTCTTCCCTTTTTCGTCAACCTTGTCATGAAAGAACTTCCCTCGACCTTTTTTGCTGTAGTGACTTTCAACCGTCACAATCCTCTTGGTAGCTACTCTCCAAGTCTGCTAATTAGATGTCCTTTCGTTATATTTTGTTTGTCTGAACTCGAATACTGGCAACTTACCCACTCTTCCACATTTCACTCTTTTAGATTTTCGGTTGTGACCCCTCGCTTCCTGACTATAGTGTCTTCCTTAGTCTCACAATACCAGTTCCATCTTCTATCAACCACATCATAACTAACCGTCTCTCTCTCATGTCCTATAATTTATAAAAGGCAAACTGGTTTTATTTGCACCACTATTTCTAAAATCCAGACAACTGAATTTTTTTTTCAGATCCGACCCAGCTGAATCACTGACTAAACATTAGATCAAATGGCCGAAACCTGTATTCTCTTGCTCCGATAAACTCTAATGCCATTACAACCTGTTCATTCAAACCAACAAATTTCCTTATTAAAATCGCTCAGCGTCGATACAAACGACCTTCGTCCCAACGCTCCGACCCATCAGAAACTCCGTCTAAATCAAACACACTTTAAAATCATAACGTCTCCCAGAAAGCTTCTGCTCCCAGCTGACAATCAAAAACTTCCAAGAAAATATGTGAACATCATTAAAAAATCATTGAAAAATCATGTCCCATCTGTGAACCACTCAAGTTTTCGATTCTTAATAACAAGAAGAAAGCAGTATGCAATCGGATTGCTTCAACCTTGAAAATAATTTCCTCCTTTTCTAAGAAATCAGCCACTTTGTCAAAAACAATACCTAAATACTATATCACCCCAACGTTTTAGCAGTCAATAGAAACTACATCTTCCTTCACTTAAACTGCTGAATCTGCCTTACTCTCTTGCACGAGCCTTCTCTCCATCTATAAATCCATATCAACTCTAAACATCTCCGCATATAGTCTGAACCATCCGCACTTGTGGACTACGTGTTTCTTTCCTCAGTCTGCAAACCCCATTTTTCCAATTCCCAAACCTAAGATATTTCTAACCCTGCAAACGACCGTCCCATAGATTTGAACCAATTTTTGTAATTGGATAATAATTCAATAGCACACATGTGAAACCAAACCGTTACTTTTGCGAAAAACAGGGGTTCACCTTACATCGGTCTCCATTTTCACCATTTATCTCTATTCTAACTTCAACGCTTTTTTTGAACAAGACAGCACTTGCAATTTCTTCGACTTGAGAAGCAACGAATACCACCTGGAAGTCGATAAGTCAACTCCACAATCTGGTTTTCGAGTAACTTCCCTTTTAAGTCCTTAATTTTTGCAGAACGACAGTTCAGACGCTCCTATCTCTCTTTCCAAGAGCAGATTGGTTTCCACAGAGCATCTGCTCCTGCCCTCTTTTATATTAAATCAACAAACATGTTAAGCCTTTCACAGTGTCAACAGCCATGTTTGATGAGTGTTGCTGTCTACGCAAACTGTGCCGTACCCGAGTTCCACCACCCAGCTTTGCGTAATAAAATCCATGTGGCTACATATAACTTTTCACCTTTTCTCCAACAAAGACTCATGTAATTCACTTCCATAATTTCCTCATTTTTTCCAGATCCTCTGCAATGTTTGATATCTCCCATTCCTCTTTAAAGAAAATTATTTCTGATAGTCAGTTGACCAAAAAATTAACGTTCTCAGTCCCATATAATAACCCATATACTCTTCACCCAGAAAGCACTTATATCCGGCGTAGCGAACACCAATGGGGCCTGCTAATAAACTTTGTTGCACCTCTACAACCCTTCCGGGCCAAATGGACTAAACGGTGTCTTGTACGTATCCTCACGATACTTCTACCTCAATCTCTGACCCTTCCACCTTCAACTTAGCTCTGAGACTTCCGCACAACCATTACTATTACCATGCTGTGAACCTCAATCCTACCGCACTGAAACTGTCTTGAATATACATCAACGTTCTCGAAACCAAAAACACTCCTTCATGTCGTTTTTAACTCCTTCCAAAGATGTGTTAACTACCAAAGTATTCCCCGTTGTCTTCTAATCACCTCACTGCGAATCAGTCTAGAAACCTATGTTTTTACTTATTTTTCCATTTCCCTCCTTCAACCACCGTGACCTTCTTCTCACCAATTCTTTTGCTCTTGCAGCTTTCGCAATGATCAACCAGCTCTCTGGTCTACCTGCATTGTATGCTGACTCTGTTTAAAGTCCCATCCTTTCAAAAAATTTTTACGACTTTCCAATTCGAAAATATGGCCTTGCTCCTTTTGCCCTATTCCCTTCTCCAATACTGTTGGAACATATTCGTTCCGATCTTCCTCTTCATCTGCTGACTTACTGCTCGTTTTGATTTGAAGATAATCTCACATTCTTCATAATCGTTCTTGTCGGATTCGCTCACTTTGGATCCATCTAGCTCCGCAACCTTTCACTTCCAATCTTTGCTTTTACTTTTAGCATTAAGCGACTTTTACCAACTGACCTGATTGTCCTTCTTGTTGCTCTTACGAAATTTTTTCGTTTAGCCCGACCCACAAGAGATAAACTGTCCAAACTTTATAACACCGCCAGATTTAAACCAAAATTACGAGTTTGAGAACCTTCTGCATATTGAACACCACAGAAACATTACAAACGCTTTCATTAATCCAAACCTTAAAACTTCCCTCCCATATACCCCATCAAAATAACTTTCTTTGCACTGCATCACACCGCCATTTCTATTTTACCCATTCTTACATTTTAAATGTGAAAGCCCGTGGTATTCCATGTCATCCCACTCACTTTGAATCAGTTTCTTTTAGATTTTGACTTGCACATTAACACAAACATTTTACAGCGAGCCCATGTAGATCCGTCAAATTCCCGCCTATTATCCTTGAGTTTTGATAATTAACATTGTCATCTATGGAAATTATATACGAAGAAATTTTGTTATAGGGATGCTTTCTAGCCATGTCAGTTAGTGTGATTTAAATTGTTTTTTTTTTTTTTTTAAAGACGGATGATTTAAGTGTACACCCATTGCCCGTTGCTCGCTGCTAAACACATTACTAGCTATAGTACACACACACACTAACACACACCTCTCACCACATACTGACTGAAACCAATAGTTGTCAGAGTAACCATTTACTACATACCCCACCACCATCAACCACCACACAACTCACACACACACACACACTCACTCTCTCTCCTCTCTTCTCATCTCCTCTTCTCTCTCTCTCTCCCTCTCTCTCTCCTCACACACACACACACACCCCTCCGGGTGCAACCTTCCGTCAGGCTTTTCTGTACTGTATCTTTAGGCTTGCTGACGCATCAAAACTCCTAGAATGTAGGTGTACACGCTAGACTTTTAGCCAAGGTCTGACTGGCAAAGCATTACTGGTAGATGAACACCTGGTTAGGTCTCCATTCAATATTTTAGTGAGGGCCCCCCCCCCCTCAAGAAAACAATTAAATAATCCCACAGTTTCCTAGTCTCTTCTCCTTCTTAACATCGTTTTCGTGTCCGCTCTCCCTTCAACTTCTTACACAATCCGTGTTCTCTGTGTCGTCTGAGGCCCACGTTTCCCGTGCGTTTCTCATTATGGGAGATTTTCCTGGATTTAACCCTGATTGACTGCTTCATCATCAACACTCCTATTTGGCCTGGACCCTCTAACGTTTAAGTCCCACTCATCATCCTGTCCTTGCTGCCTAAGCTAGGCTAAAGCGCGGCTTGTCAATCGGTTTGGGAGCTTCTGTGCATCCTTCTACCTTTATATCTATTTTTGAAATCCTTGCACTAATACTGTTTCCGGTAAATGGGCATCCCACCTTGTTTACTCGTGTGTAATCAAGGAACAATTTTAATAATACTACATGCATCAATTCAAAAAAATTCACGTATCAAACGACTATATACACTCTAACGAACTATTATTTTCACTTCTGCCCTTTGCTATTGTTAGGACGGATAAGTAGAACCTCATCCATATCCTTTTTTGCGATCAGCAATGAATCATTGGTCTCACCAACCAAAATGTCAAAAGACTGAGAACGGTCACTCTGTAGGCCCTCCAAGATGCACTCTGAAAAGCTTCTTTAATCGTCGACGTTGATTGATCGACCGATCAGTTCTCCCACATAACTTGAACTCTACCGATAATCCGTGCAAATCTGAGAGAGAGTTTCGAGCAAAATAATGTCTGAAAGCACGCAAGGATGACCCAACGTCCATCGTGGCTTGTACCAAAGGCAATGAACAGAGTCCCCACAACTGACACCCTCTTCCTTACTTTTGCTCTACCTCTCTACCGGAGTCATCAACTGGATACCTGAACGCAGTACGCTCTAACATCCCTCCCCCTCCGCTGCTTCAAGTGCACCAAGTTCGCCTCCCATATTAGATACAGATGCACGGAAAATGGTTTTACCTGCTGCCACCATCCACTCAGGTGTGTGTGTACAGTCCACCACTTCTGTGCAACTGTGAGCTCCACCCTCGTCATCAAAGACTGCCCACACTGTTGAAGGCAAAGAAATTCAGAGAATAAAGAGAACAGAGAATCCCGTTTTTTGAGGCGTAAAAGATTGTAAGAAAATCAACCGACTGCTGGGCTCCGTTTGCAGCCGCATACGAACCAACACAGTCAGCATCCGTGCAGACGTCGAAACCTCTGTTCTGAAGACAGCCAGGAACCCAGTCTTAGCCTCAGGTCAGAAAATACTTGCACGCGACTAGCTCCTACATCTTCGCCTCAATACACTCGTACTTCGAAATCCTCCTCCTGCCCCAAACCATTAAGGGGCAAAAGATTAACAGCCCTTCAGCGCAGAAAGTAGAAGTATTGGAAATACAAGAACAAGACCACCCCCTCAAAATCTCCAAAGGCAAACCTGTGCACCTGTCAACAAGTCTGGTGGTTGATTAAGAAAAATAATCCCGGCCTAAAATGAAAGCACCGAATAATTTTTAACAGATCGAGAGTTAATACGAAGAAACTTACCTTCATATTTCTCTCTCTCATTCTAGGAATTTTTACATGGAATAAAGTACTGTTCTGGTGAATAGTTTACCAGATTTTATTCTCTTCTCATGCTCCATGGATATTTAAAATAATCCATTGGAATATCAGCTAAATTCAAATTTTTGAGAGCCTGAAGCTTCAGGTCAACTATGAAACCTGCCTCGGCTCTTCAGGATACAACAAATTCAAAGCCAGAAGACCTTCACTTTTTCTCTGGCTTTAATGTTCCAATCCATACTCTCAACCATACACATTGAAAGTATGTTCCCTTCTTTAAATAAAACATTTGCTGTATATCCTGTCTGCTCTGACTACCCTCCGCTCTCAGCTGTAGCTGCGAGAGTCACTCTCCACAAGACTGTCCACAATCTGCTCACTTTATAGCCACCTTTCGGTCCTTTGTCCTCAGACCGTTCAGTCCCGATCGTATTACTTCCTCGACCTGTTTGCTGTGGGATCTTTAAACGGTCACAATCCCTTTGGGGGTATGTCAGTTCATCTTCCAAGTATGGCTTCTTGAAGAAGTCCTTTTCTGAATTTGATTTGTTTGTCGAACGTTGTCTCCCAAATTACCTCCACTCTTCCCACAAGTTTTCAACTTTCGGTGTTGATTTGTCGATTTGTGACCCCTCGTCCTGGTCTGAACTATAGTGGTCCTGTCCCATGACAATCTGCATCCACGGAATGACCGTTCCCGGTCCTCTACACACCCGAATAACTATCACGTTGTATCGCAACAGCTTCAGATTATAAGAAAGCAACTGAGCTATTTTCAACCACTATTCAAAAGAATACCTAAACACTGTTTTTCTTCATAGTCCAGACCCACAAATCCTCTACTAACACAGTGATCAACTGTGCTAAAACCTGTATCCCCTTTCTTCCGACATACGCCAAATGCCAAAAACTCACGGTTCAATTCAGACTGCAACAAAATGTCAAAAGTTCGCATTACGGCTCAGCGCGGGATAACCAACACCGTCGGTCCCAACGCTAAGCCCATCAGAATCTCCGCAAATCGAGAACACTTTCAAATTCATAAACGTCGGATTCCTGAAAACTTCTGCTCCAGCTGACATCCTAAAACTTCCAAAAATAAGTTTGGGAACATCAGTAGAAAAATCAAAGAAAACACCATCCCCTCCATTCTCACTTAAACTTGCTGATGCCTCTGTTCCCGACAATTCAACTGTGCAACTGTTGGCCTCCACATCCTCAGAACCCTCATCTTCAAATAAATCTGCAGGCCTTTTTAGAAACAAAATATTTTAGAGAAATCTTCATACAATTTCACATCAACACTCTGAAACCTAATAATCTTCCTTTTTCAATTTCTGAACTTAAATTAGCTTTACAAACCTGCACTGATCTGCCCCTGTCTGATGACATTCATGACATTGAATCATTTTCCAAAAGCTGTCCTCCAGACTCTTCTCCAATCTATAACAATATCTGACCACAGTCCTCCGACCTCCTGCGGAAAGCCCTGATCATTCCCATTCCAATGCACTGGAAAGGTCTTACCTACCTACCATTCAACACCGCCCATTCGCTCGACCAGCAGCCTCTGTAAGCTGATGAAAAGATTGCAACTTCCTCTGTTGTGGAAGCTGGAAAACCGATGTCTTTTTTGGCCAGTGAAACATGCCGGTTCCAAGCACAATCAGACGTTGACCATTTAATCCTCTGGAATCCACCTCCGCTATCCTTTCTTAACAAGCAACATTGGTCGCTATCTTTTTCGACTCGAAAAGGGCTACACACTACGTGGAAAATCAAGTCCTCATGGACCTCACAACTTGTGTTTACAGGCCTCACCTGCTGCCTCTGTTCATCTAAACTTTTTAGCCGATCGACATTCCATGCTTTTGGCACCAAACTCTCTGAGACAATCAAGGCAGGAGTTTGGTGTTCCTCAGGAGCATCCTTTCTCCCGCCCCCTACAGCTATAAAATAAATGACATGTCCAATCGTAAACTGTGCACGATTTTCTCCTCTTGTTGAGTGACTTTGCGCCGTATGCAGTTGGAGCTTTCTTTAAAACATTGTACAGCGGCCGACTCAACTTTGCGTCAACAGAATCCAACAGTGGCCCGAGAAACGGTTTTTACCTTCTTCCCGCAACCAAGACTCATCAATTCATTTTCCCACAATTTTCGTCGAATCTTTGATGATCCGATATTCGACTAGACAAGTCAACCATTCCAGTTGTAAAAGAAGCCAAATTCCTGAGTTCTTTTTGACCAAAAACTCAACTTCTCAGCCACATCAAAAACCTCAAACTTCTGCCAGAAAGCTCAGAATATTCTCGGGTCTTGCACACACCGAATGGGGCGCGATAAGAAAGAACTTTGCTCACCTCAACAAGCCTTTTTCCTTCCAAATTGGATTATGTTGTGCTTGTAACGCTCTGCAATACCCACTTACCTCAAACTTTTGGACCCTATCCACCATCAAGGGCTTCGTCTCGTCTTGGAGCTTTCCGCACCAACCTGGTACAGCCTTACGCAAGGCAGGTGAACCTCACTGTCCAATCCGCAGGCTGAAAATGACTCTAAATTATTATATCAAAGACTGTTCTCAGAACGCGCTGAATCCTGCCTATGACGGTCGTTACCCTCATTTCAAAACAAATTCGATAACCAACCCTACCTGTTTTCACCCGTTTGGTCTTCGTAATGCAGCCTCACGTGCGAATGCAGTCAGACCTAGATTGTCATTTTTCTCAAGTTTCCTCCGGACAACCTCCGTGGACCTTCTTTCTTCCCAGAAGTCATTTCGTCTTGCTGCGTTTCGCAATCGAGTCTACCACTCTCGGCGTACAAGGCTTTGTATCTGAGCGCTGTTTTTCCAATTTCCCATCCTAACAAAAAGTTTTCACTTGACGGTTTCCAAGTCTAAGAGGGAGTGGCCTGTGCAGTCCTACTGCCCTGGGTCTCCGTTCTCAATACTGTTGAAACATATTCTTCAGATGCTCGTTATTCTCTTACCTTACTGATCTGGTTTTGGCTTTGAAGTTATATCACATAATCTTCGAATAGGCTTCTGGTTCTGTCGATTCCTTGTCACTTTGGAGATTTAGCGGCCGAAACCTTAAGCATCCAGAACTTTTAACACTTTGTTTGTTCAGGAGCAACTTGAAAGGCTCTTACAACAATACTCTAGTTGGGTCCTGTCAGTTGGCATCGGCGGGATAGAAATGGTTGAATCGTTTACAGAACGCCACAAGAGAGAAACTGCCAACATTTATATCCCCGTTCAGATGTTCAACCCAAAATTAAGATTATGTAAGACCTCTGGCAGAATGAACAACACATACAGTAACAATCTCTTTCCAATCCTACCAACCTTTAGGAACGTCATCCCTTCCACTTCGGAGGATCCAAATGAGAATCGTTCTGTCCGGCTGCACAACACCGCCATTCGTATTTGACCCATGCTTACCTTTTAAAGAGTGAATAAGCCTCCGTGTGCATTCCATGTCTGCCCACTCACAATGAAACATTTTCTGTTTTAGATTTGGACGTCACGATGTAGACAACAAACATTTTACAGCGGAGTCCAAAGATCCTGTTCAGGGATGTCCCGCCTGATGGATCCTTTATTTTTGGAAGAATTAACTTTTTTCATCTATTAAGATTTAACGGAAGAAAGATTTTACTAAGTTTCGGTCTTTTGTTGACAGGTCATTTACTGAATTATAAAGTGTTTTTTTTATATTTTTTTTATTTTTTTTTTTGATTTTTTATTTTTATTTGACTGGTGATTTGATTTTGAACGTGTGACACCGGTATATGACCTTGCGGTCGCGGGCTATAAGCAAGCTTACATTACTTTAACACACACACAAACCACCTCACACAACACACACACACACACACACACGCGTGCTTCAAGCCATCACCAAAGGTAAAACATGTTTTGATTGTCAGCAATGATTTTAGGACCCCCAATAGGCTCATTGATGTTCTTTTTTTTTTATGATGCCCCTTTATAGTCGAGCCCAGAACTGCTTCAATTTCTAAGCATGTAGTCCTCTTTCATTAAGCAAATCTAGAGTATTTTTTTATTTGCTGTGGCGCTTGCTACATCTGCTGGTTGTTTGTTTGCCATGTCTGTTTGCTTCTGTGACTAATTTTTGCAACTAAATCTTCTTGATAAAAATACCATAAAAAACTATACTTTGTCCCACAGGTTCTCTTTCAATCCTGAATTCCCTAAAATTCGCAAATTTACCCATCAGTTACTGAATGTCAACATTGAACAAACACAACCACCTCCCCCCCAGCCCAGCCCCACACGTTTTTTTTTGGTTCGCAAGATCCTTAGTTGATGACAAGGGCAATAACTCCGGACCCAAGCCTTCAGTCGCAGTAGGGAAGCAGGAGGGAAAGGATGAACTGCCCTGTTTGGTTTAAACAGTGCACTTCTCTGACAGCTGCCACTTCCTCACCTAACTCCCACAAGCTTTCTCCTACGCGTTATGTGATACTAATTAGCTGGTTTTGTTGAAAACAGAAGCGGTGTTGTCTTCATTATTACTTTGCGCCAGAATGCTTAACGAACTGGTCGATGATGTCACTGATTGTTGGGTCTCTGACTACAAACGATACCAACTTGAATGCTACTTCTTTTATAACCATTGCTGACATGCACCACATAGATTTGCCAACAAAAAGATTGAAAGAAATAACGAACACACGAATGAATTGAAATTTCAACACAGTGGATGACCATTGCTTCCTGAATCTATCACACTCATCGCTGAACCTATTGGACTGAATATCTTTCCTTACAACTGACTGAAAAGTTATTCGTGGGACTACCTACCACAGCTTTAAGGGCCAAAATAACAGTCACTGTTGCACTGAGTACTGCTTCACTGGGAACACGGGGCAGTTTTTCCCTACATAGCCTATGCAGTTATTTGCTTGTTATTATGCGTGCTCTACGTGCTTGTGATGCAGTCTGATACGAATCAATCTCAACCAAACCAGGCTTTAGTAAAGCAAGATTTTAGCCATGGCCACACTGCAATGCATTATAAAACTATGAAATGCTTCCTTCCTACCTTGTTGCTTTCCCGTTCAAATCATTGAAACTGATTCTCATATACACACACCAATGCAAAATTTTTTCTCATTTTCATCTTCATGTGAGCCATCTCACGACTGGAGAAGAGAGAGAGAGGTCGTGCACACACTCACACACACACACACCACACACACACACACACACACACAACATTGACTGAACCACACACCATCAACAATCGATGGTGACTGACAAACTGACTCGACACACTTTTCACTATATCCATCATGTCTACACATTCAAGTGCTTATTGATGTGCTAGCTATGGCTGAGAGGTTTGTGTAGAGAATGTTCTAGGCTTTTTCTCGGGTCGATAACTCGAAAAATGTACACACTTTCATCTTGTCAAGCAGAGACAACTGATCTAAACATTCTTAGCAGGATCTTTGACGACGCTCTTCTTTAGGTTCGAGACCAAGAAGCTGGCTGACTGAAAGAATCGCACGTGTACACTGACTTCGAAGAAAGATCTGATCGAAAGTTGTCCAGATTTCTGTACATTCTCCTCATAGTCTCGCGCACATTTTTCTTTTGTAGTATAACATTGAGATGGCTACATGTCCTTGTTTTTTTCATTTTATGAGCATTTATGCAGATACACTTGGTCTGTTTCCTTTTTCATCTCCAGAAATATCTAGACGAAATACTGCAACAAATCATTGAAAGTTACACTAATCTTTTTTTAATCCTGTTATCTTGTACCTTCCTAGCACTAGACCAATTGCCGCACCACACGACACAACGAATCAACAAATCTTTTGGGTTCACTGATGTTTTGTGTTTCAACGGCCTCCACCAATTTTGTGCTACAAACTGCACCGTAACCACGCCCAATAGATCGGAATGAAGTATGCATGCACTTAAGCAACAAGACTACCAATGCAGTTCAGCCACACACCGCGCGCGTACACACATCATACACACAACACTCACACACACACACACACACACACACACACACACACTGTACAAACACACATCTCATACACAACCCAAACACAACAAAACTACAAACACACTCACACCACACACACACACACTCAGCGAGAGAGAAGAGAGAGAGAGATGAAATAATCGCTTGGTGAATGTCTCCTCTCACATATTCACACCTCACATCTACAGGGTTTTGCTGAAAAACACTGCCTCCATAGATATACATATACACGTGCCGAACCAGGCCCAACTTATGAAACAAACATCTCTATGAAATAAAACCTCAAGAACGCTGAGGAACCGAAGTGGATCAAACGCACAAAGAATCAATACACACAAATCCTACACACAGTATAATTATATCCAGTGTATGGAGTGAAAAGAATAATAATCCTAAAGCACAATAAAACAGCACAGCATAGAACACAATCGCTCCCTTGTGCAAGCTTGCTGCCGTTGCGCTGGCTGGCTTTCAGCACTCAGGCGTTATTCAGCAGCTTCTATCGCCTGCCTGGCAGCGGAACGAAAGAGCACGATTTTCATCTCGGCCACAGCTGTGCCCTTTCTCCTCCTTCCAACCACTTGCTTCTGCGTGGCTCGACCATGCCACACACAACCACATTAACCCTCCCCCTGCCCCTATCCCATCCCCCTTCCATTGACCAGTCTGTGTCAGATTCTGCTTGCCCCCACTGTCTGCGTGCGCTGATCTTCAGCAAAACTAACTTCTGCTACAACGTCGAGCTCGAAGTCGAAGTCAGGTTCTGTCTTCTACTCGGATCATGTGTGGCTCAAAATCATCATCCTCGTCGGCAACCCTCATCGTCAAGAGAATCTCCGATGAAGTGCATCACCACTCATCTTGTTCAAGTAGCCACTCTAATTCACGCTGACTTTACTAACTCCATTAGCAATGTTTTTGCACATCTACCACTGTTCTTGGCCCCGTCGCCATTTCGCGTACCACCATAGATAAGAGTTCGTTTTCACTGCCGTCACCCACTTGTATTGCTTGAATTATAAGTGCAATTGCTGGATATGAAAGTTTCCCAGACAGTTGTTAGATTCTGTGGAACCTCAACAATTCTGAATCTATTATAGTTATACTTCCCGAACATTGCCGAATTTGCATTAGCTAATATGATTGCACGCCAACACTGTCATGGCAAGACTCAAGTGGTTGGACTTCCCATGCTGTGAACATTACCTTTTACTTAAGAGATTCCCATAAAACCTTGTTCAAGGTTGTCTTTGAATTTCTAAACATAGTAACTTTTTCATCTGATCTGCATTTTACAGTAGAAGTATTTATAAAAAAATTCGAGTGTTTTTTAGTGTATTTGTTATTGGTGTGGGTTGTAGGTATTTGAGTTGACTTTGATAAGTGACACCCTGAATGTCCTTTGCAGTCGTTGCATATGCAACATAACCTTAGACCTTGCCTTGAGAACAAGTACACTTGTGACTAGAAATTTGTACTGGAGCAGTAAAGGCTCTGGCTTTGAACATTGAAAGGCTCACGAATCGGAGTTTGTAGAAGCCAATCCATTGCTCATATAGGACTTCACTGCACGTGTTGTACAACCAAATGAAAAAAATCCAGTTGTTATTAATTAAAAATGGTTAAAGTAAAAAAAATTCCAGCGAACCAGCTAATTTTATACATTCCCTTATTTGTGTCTAATTAATTTATATTGTAGGGAGAGGTTGTCTGATCCTCCTACAAGCTGAAACCCAAAACCCAGGCTTACAACATCAAAACCGCCGTCAAAGAATGGAATTTTGCAGACGAAAACAAACTATTTGAAATCCCTACCAATCTGAAAGAGTTTTTACCATGTTCTGGAGGCTTGCCAGAAAAAGACACAGGCTCAAACGCACGTCGGCGCTAAGGTTAAGATGTATTTCCTAAGTACTTGGCATAGCATTTTTCCAGTTTGATATTTAACCATACTTCAATTTTTTGTCTTATTTGAGCCTTTCATATTGAATTAATCATTAACTCTTCTTTCTAATTATATGATTCCATTACTTCCTCTTGTTCCTAGATTCTTTATTTATACAGCATTCCCTTTTCCGGATTTAGAAAATGAAAAAGAATTTAAAGTGGGAACTGCCACCGTGCTGTACTGCAAACCGGCCAGGAATAAGCGTCAACAACCGTTGCCCACTCTGTAGGGTCCATGCTGCATCCATTCCATTCATATACACGCCAACGAGCGACACGTCATGACGTTATACCGATGACGCGTACTCGCGCGATCAAAAGAAAAAGCGCTTACCTCGAGAACCGATTTTCCGGGCTGCTGGAGGATAGGAGGATTTTGCTGCCCGTCATATGTTTCGCGGCTGCAGTAAGGAAGTAGAATTTCTGCAAACCGAAAACCGGTTAGGATAAAGAGTTAACTTTTTATCAAGGTTTCCTGAAGATGATATGGCTGCCTTAATGTCGATAAAAACAGTCCTACACACAAAACTCGCTCCCTTTGTTGATCAGAAATGGAGATTAATACCTGCCTGTCCGTATAAGGGAAGTTCGCTGGAGTATCAACCTGCGTGACCAAGAAGAAGTTTCAAGAATGCCACAAAATTCTTGTCAAGACAAAATTTCTTCAGCGTCTGGGGGCGTTGCCACATACCCTCCCACTGGGTGTTTGCCCCTGCACCCCACCAGGGGGCCTAAAGCTCCCCCCCCATGGACCCCCTGGCCTTTTGCAGTATACTATGATTTTCGCCCCACCCCATAGCGCAGTCCTGTCCGTTTTTGCATAACATGCCTCGCGTTTAACACCCCAATCTACGTTAAAAGAAGAACGACACGGAGAGTCGTCATGTACCACTCACTGGAAACATATTCTTAGAGTGTTGGAATTTTGTATTGACTTTAGAATTAACACTTTACAGGCAACCCAATTAAAATCCTTTCCATGAGATGTCATGCATGCCTGGTTATATTTGAATTCTGAGAGAGATTAAAATTTGTTTACATATGATCTAAATTTTATGAAAATGATATTTAAGGAAGTTCTGTGTGTTTTTATAAGATGTTGTTTAAAACACTTCACTGCCACAATATAATACACATTTGAATATCTGTGGCCAAGGTAAAATTTGCTTTTGGGTAGGTTCCGTAAAATGGTTACTGCTCACATATTTCTGACAGATCTTTCAGATTTTTGGCGCATGGTTTTGTGTTATGCATTGATCTATAATTCTTTGTTAAAATACTTTGTTATGTTCAATTAGTTTAGACAGAAATTGAAAAATTATAAAATTTTACAAAAAATTACAGTTTACACAGATGGGACAAAATGAACCCCACTTGTTTATTTTTACTGTTCCCTGCCTCATGCATTTCCCATTTTGCTTCAAGTAAATTGTGTTTTTTGTATTCGTTTCTGCAGACTTTGTATTTGTCTTGACCTCCCTTGCATCCTTGGGTGGATCCTCAAGCGTGGCCTCAAAATTGTCCCCTACATTTTAACTATTTGCATAATCTTTTGTTTTTTCAGCATACTTTTTCCTCCCCATGCTTTTTGTTTCATTTATACCCGTCACTGGTTGCTTTGGGGTGCTACGGATTCTTTTTAGCACCAGTGGTGAGAACACAATGGTATTTTGTCTGTGGTGTTCTCTAATTTGACTCCAGAATCAACACAACCAGCCTTGGTCTCCCTAATGAGTTCCCATCCCAGCGACTAAAGGCCTCGGAGCATGCAATACAAATATATCTGCGTCAAAGGATTGCGCATATTTCCTTATGCAGCTATGAAATTTCATATCTGTAATGAAATTTTCTTAATTTCATGTTTCCAGATTTCTTCATCTTCAACCCCACTTCATCCCCCCCCCCCACCCCCCCCCCCCCCCCCTTAAGTCCAAATCTTTGCCATGTCATAACTATGAAGACAGTTGATTGTTGCCGCTCTGTTTTTTCCCCCCCACTATTAGATTGTTCGTCTATGTATTTGTCTGACTTTATACAAGTTTTAAAAGCTGTGCCAGTCTGAATAATAGGTACATCTGTGTTAGGTTTCTTATGGAGCTAAAGTTGCCCCACTTGTTTACTGTATATCGGTTTTCTGTTCACTTGCCTCTTTCATTTCCAATAACATTTTCGAGTATACACAAACGCATCGTTGTGCCAAATTAAATGAGTCAAACCACGAAAATGTGGTCTTTCTAGGATTCAACATCACACTATCACATGACAGTTTATATAAATCCTAAATTGTTGTTCTTGATGTTAACTGCTCATAAATGGGGGTAACTATTTTTAGGTAAAAAGTGGCATAAGCATGCTTCACGTAGTTCACTAACATGACATCTACCATCTCATATATCGCAGAAACATTTCACCTGTCTCCTGATGAGTCCCCGAATCCTGCGAGGAAAGGCCTAGGAGCAGGCAATACCTAATAAATCTGCCTTGAGAGGATTGTGATGGTTTCCTCCCCCCAGCTCTAGTGGAAGTTTTCATATTTAAAACAAATTTTCCCCAATTTGTCTTTCTTCACCTTCAATTTTTTATTTTTTTTTTATTTTTAATGTTTTCCAAATCTTGCCTAGTCATTATTAATAATATGGAAGAATTGTTAACCTTCATTTGTTTTCCCCTATCCCCCATACTTAATTGTCAGCATCACCATTTATTGATTATTTGTTAGATATTTTGTGATTTACTTCCTTAACCTTGTTTATACAATTTCTCATCATCAGAATATGTGATTTTTTGGTTATGATGTTGTTAACACTAGTAACATATGATAAAACATTTTTTGTTTTGTTTTCAATTTGATAGTTTTAGAAGATTTAGCATCTTAAAAGACCACTATAAACACAGCACAAGTCCGTTTGGTGTTTTGCTCAATTATTTTACTAACTCCGGATTCATACTGTTGTCTTAAATTCCCTCGTGTTACAATCTGTATGTACTTGGGGTACCCAATTCTACTAGAAAGGCATAATTTTACTTTTGGGCAGGTTCAGTAATCTCAATTACTGCTATTTTATTTGTTGATATATACTTTAGATTTTTATGCTTCTCTTTCCCTATACCCCAACTATATGCTGTATAAACAAAATCTGAATTTAATGGCCGTTAGGGGAGGGACGGATATAATTGAATGTGGTTTTTACAAAAAGACAGTTTCAATATAGCAAAAAACAAATTGCCATCGTAAAAAATCAGTGAAAAACATTTTAAAAAGTGGTTGACTATTTATTCAAATCTGCGAATAACACATGACATCATATAAATCCTGGAATGTTTTCTGAAGATAATCTGGCTCATAATTGGGGGTACTATTTTTTAGGTAAAAAAGCATAATCATGCGTTTCACGGATGTTCACCGACATGTACATTACCATCCATTCATGAGTTATTTATTATTGTTCTTCAATTACACCTTATACCCTTGTTTACAATTCACATCATTGTAATTTGATTTTTTTTTAATGATGATGGTTCACACTAGTAACATGTCGCCGCCCGTAAATACAAGTATCGTAATCAAATTCGAATTTTTACTGGAACGATATTAATGATTATTTCACTAAATATTTACCAAAATATGTCGAATTTTCGTAAGACTTCTTATTAACCAATGCACCACCCTATCATACATTTTTGTGAAGCAAAATGACATTTAAGCGTAATTTTTTATGAATGTCGAAATTTTAACACTAAATCGAAATTTACTGCCGTAACTCCACTTACAGTCAGTGTAATGATAAATAGGCTCAAAATACCAACTGAGGTAAGTCAACTTACCGGCAATTGTATTCTGCTAGGGGAAATCTCGCGGTCGATCTCGGTCGATCCGGTAGGCATTGGGTTTAAGGACTTCCTCCCATCTACGTCGGGAGGTCGTAAAGAGGAAACGGTTCTGTGCCGGCTGCACACCGGCCATTCGTTTTTACCCATTCTTACCTTTTAAAGAGTGAAGAAGCTCCGTGGTGTATTCCATGTCATGCGCCACTCACAATGAAACATGTTCTTTTAGAGTGTTGGGACTTGCACGATGTGAGACACAAACATTTTACAGCGGAGTCCATGAAGATCCTGTTCAGGGATGTCCCGCCTGATGTGATCCTTGAGTTTTTGAGAGAGATTAACATTTTTCATCTGATTTAAGATTTTACGGAAGAAAGATTTTTAATGCAATTTCTGGTGCGTTTCTAGACGATGTCATTTAATGAGATGTGTGAAAGTGTTTTTTTTTTTTTTTTTTAAATGACTGGTGAGTTGATTTTAACGTGGTGACAGCCCTGATGTGGCCCTTTGCGGTCGGCTGGGCTATAAGCAACATTATCTTATCTTATCTTACACACACACACACACACACACACACACACACACTGACTGACTGAAACCAATTTATTGTCAGATTAAACTCAAGGTTGTACTGACAAACGCGCGCCGCACGCACGCACGCACACATGCACACACACACACACACACACACACACTCTCTCTCTTCTCTCTCTCTCTCTCTCTCTCTCTCTCTCACACACACACACACACACACACACACCACACACACACACACACACACACACACACACACACACACGCGTGCTTCAAGCCATCACCAAAGGAAACATGTTTCTGGTCAGCAATGGATGTTTTGACCAATATGGCTCTATTGATGTTCTTTTTTTTTTTATGATGCCCATTAGAAGTGCGAGTCCCAGGAACTGCTTCATTTCTAGCATGTTGGTCTCTTTCCATGAAGCAAATCTAGAGTATTTTTTTTATTTGCTGTGGCCTTGCCTACATCTGCTGGATTGTTTGTTGTGCATGTCTGTTTGATTCTGTGACTAATTTTTGCACTAAATCATCTGTGATAAAAAGACCAAAAAAAACTATACATTTGTCCCCACTGGGTTGCTCTTTCAGTCCATGATTCCCTACAAAATCGGGCAAAGTTACCCATCAGTTGACTGAATGTCAACATTGACAAACACACCACCACGCCCCCAGCCATGCCCCACACGTTTGTTTTTGTTCGCAGAGGATCCTTAGTTGAAGACAAGGGCAATAACTCCTGACCGCCTGTCGCAGGAGGGGGAAGCAGGAGGGGAAGGGATGGAACTGCCGCTGTTTGTTTAAACAGTGCACTTCTGCTGACAGCTGCCAGCTTCCTCGCCCTAACCTCCCACAAGCTTTCCTCCCTACGCGTTATGTGATACTAGCTGTCTGGCTGGTAGTGTGTTGAAAACAGGATGCTGTGTTTCTTCATTAATACTTTGCGCCAGAATGCAACGAACTGTGGTCGATTGATGTCACTGTATTGTTGGGTCTCTGACTGACAGAACGATACCAAACATGAATGCGTCTTCTTTTATACGCATTGCTGACAAGCACCACAAAGATTTGCCAACAAAAAACGATTGAAAGAGACTAACGAACACACGAAGTGAATTGAAATTTCAACTCAGTGGAGAGCATGCGTTCCTGAATCTATCACACTCAACCTGAACCATATTGGACAGGCATATCTTTCCTTTACAACTGACAGAAAATTATTCGTGGGACTCCTACCTGACAGCTGGTACTGGGCCAAAATAAACAGTCACTGTTGGCACTGGTCAGCTTCACTGGGAACACGGTGGCAGTTTCCCTACCATAGCCTAGGCATGTTTTGCTTGTTTATATGCGTGCTCTACGTGCTTGTGATGCATGCTGATACTGATTCTATCACAGCCAAACCATGCTTTTAGTAAAGCAAGATTTTAGCATGCCACACTTGCAGATGTCAGTTATAAACAATGAAATGCTTCCTACCTGACCTTGTGCTTTTGCCCGTTCAAATCATTTGAAACTGATGTCACATATACACACACCAATGCAAAATGTTTTTCTCATTTTCATCTTCATGGTGAGCCAACTCACGACTGGAGAGAGAGAGAGAGAGCGTGCACACACACACACACACACACACACACACACCACACACACACACACACACATTGACAGAAACCACACACCAACAACAGCGGTCGATGGTGACTGACAAACTGACTTCGACACACTTTCACTAGTATCCAAGCATGTCAACACATTCAAGTGCTTAGTTGGATGTGCTAGCTATGGCTGGTGAGGTTTGTGTAGAGAATGTTCTAGGCTTTTTCACGGGGGTCGATACCGACGGAGAAAATGGTGACACACTTTCATCTGTGTGCAAGCAGAGATCAGACTGATCTAAACATTCTTAGCAGATCTTTTGACGGGTCGGCTCTTCTTTATTTTCTGATGACCAAGAAGGCTGGCTGATTGAAAGAATCGACACGATGTACACTGACTCGAAGAAAGATCTGGATCGAAAGTTGTCCAGATTTCTGACATTCTCTCTATGTCTCGCGCAGCATTTTCTTTTGTAGTATAACATTGAGAATGTGCTGACATGTGTCTTGTTTTTTTCAGTTTATGGTAGCATTTTATGCAGATACACTTGGACTGTTTGCCTTTTTCATCACCAGAAATATCTAGACTGAAATACTGCAACAAATCATTGGAGAAGTTGACACAAAGTCTAGTGTTTAATCCTTTTATCTTGTACCTTTCTGAGCACACAATTGCCGCACACACGACACAACGAATCTACACATCTTTTGTGTTCACTGAAGTTGTGTTCAAACGCCTCCACAATTTTTGGTGCTACAAACATGCACGCGTACGCACGCACAAAAGATCGGAATGAAGTAGGCATGCACGTAAGCAACAAGACTAGCCAATGCAGGGTCAGCCACACACGCGCGCGTAACACACACACACACACACACACACACACACACACACCACACACACACACACACACACACGTGTACAACACACACTACACACACATACACACACAACACACACACACACACAACACACACACACACACACACACACACACACACACGCGAGAGAGAGAGAGAGAGAGAGGAAAGTAATCGCTTGGTGGAATGTCTCCTCTCAGCATCTAGCACCACACACGTACATGGTTTGCTGAGCTAACACTGCCTCCATAGATATACATATACACGTGCCGGATCCTGGCCAACTTATGAAAACAAACTTCTCTATGAAAAAAAAACCTCAAGAACGCGTGATGAACCGAAGTTGTATCAAACGGCACAAAGAAGAATCACAACACACAAATCACACACACAGTATTAATTATATCCAGTTATGGAGTGTGAAAGAATAATAATCCGTAAAGCACAATAAGAACAGCACAGCATGAGAACACATGCGCTCCCTTGTGCAGAGCAGTGCTGCACGTGCGCTGCTGGCTTGTCAGCACTCAGCGGTGAGTCACGCAGCTTGCTTATCGCCTGCTGGGCAGGCTGGAACTAAAGAGCACGATTTTCATCTCGGCCGGACAGCTGTGCCTGTTCTCCTTTCACCACTTGCTCTGCTTGGCTCGCCATGCCACAAACTACCACATACCCTCCCCCTGCCCCTAGCCCTCCCCCTTCCATTGACCAGTCTGTGTTCAGATTCTGCTTTCCACTGTCTGCGTGCGCTATCTGTCATCAAACTTCAGCTACAACGTCGAGCTCGAAGTCGAAGTCAGTTCTGTCTTCTACGTCGATCATTTGTGGCTCAAAATCCTCGTCTGCACCCTCATCGTCAAGAGAATCGTCCGATTGATGTTCATCACCACTATCTTGTTCAAGTAGCCACTCTAATTCACGCTGAGCTTTAGCTAACTCCATTAGTCATGGATGTTTTGCACATCTACCACTTGTTCTTGGCCCCGTCGCCATTTCGCGTACCTCGCATAGATAATGAGTTCGTTGTCACTGCAGTCACCCACTTGTATTGCTTGAAAAAGTAATTGCTGGATATTGAAAGGGGGTTTCCCAGACATTTTTAGATTCTGTGGACCTTCACAATTCTGAATCTATTATAGTTATACTTCCCGAACATTGTCCGAATTTGCATGAGGCTAAAATGATTGCCCGCCAAACAGCTGTCATGGCAATGACTCAGAGTGTTGGGACTTGCATGATGTGAGACATTACCATTTTACTGCAGAGATTCCATGAAAACCTTGTTCAGAGGTTTGTCTTTGAATATCTGAAACATATTAACGTTTTTCATCTGATCTGAGATTTTACAGTAGAAGTATTTAAAAAAAAATTTCGAGTGTGTTTTTAGGTGTATTTTAAAGGGTTGTGTGAATGAATGACTTGTGAGTTGACTTTGATAAGGTGACAGCCCTGATATGGTCCTTTGCAGTCGGTTGGGCTATAAGCAACATTACCTTACCTTGCCTTGAGGACACAGAACACTTTGTGACTGAAATTTGTACTGGAGCAGAAAAGTGCTCTGGCTTTGAGACGATTGAAGGGGCTCAGCGAATCGGAGGTTTGTAGAAGCCAGAACCAAGTTGCTCATAAAGGGACTTCAGCTGCACGGGTTGTTGGTACAACCAAATGAGAAAAATCCATTTGTGATTAAGGATAAAACTGGTGTAGAGAAAGAAATTCCAGCGACCAAGCTAATTATTAGTAGCATTCCATTATTTGTGTCTAATATTATATTGTAGGAGAGTTGTCTATCCACCATACTGATCTGAAACCCAAAACCCAGGCTTACATCAAAGACCTCCGGCAAAAGGAATGGAATTTGCAGACGGATAACAAACTATTTGAAATCTGACCAAATCTGAAAGAGTTTTAACCATGTTCTGGAGGCGGCCATAAAGAAGAAACAGTCTCAAACGGCGACGTCGGCGGCGTAAGGGTTAAGATGTATTCTAAGTACTTGGCATAGCATTTTCAGTTTGATATTTAAGCCATAAGTCATATTTTGTCATATTTGGAGCCTTTTCATATAGAAGTTAATCATTAACTCTTTCATTCCTACTTTTATATGAACCATTACTTCCTCTTGTTCCTAGATTCTTATAATACGAGCATTCCCTTCATTCCTGGATTTAGAGAAAAGAAAAAGAAGTGTAAAGTGGGAACTGCCACCTGTGCTGTAGCAAACCGGCCAGAATAGAGCGGCAACAACTTTCCCACTCTGTAGGGGCCATCTGGCATCCATTCCATTCATAAACACTGCCACACGAGCGACCCGGTCATGACGTGTACCGATGACGCGACTCGCGCGAAGTTCAAAGCGCTTACCTCGAGAACCGATTTTCCGGGCTGCAGGAAGGATAGGAGGGATTTTGTGCTGCCCGGTTTTCCGGGCTGCAGGAAGGAAGGGTAGAATTTCTGCAAACCGGAAAACCGGGTTGTAGGGATGAAAGAGTTAACTTTGTATTCAAGGTTTCCATGAAGATGGAGTATGGCTGCCTTAATGGCGGGATAAAAAACAGTCATACACACAAAACTCTGCTCCCTTTGTTGATCAGATGGGATTAATACCTGCCTGTCTATACAGGGAGTTCTGCTGGAGTATCAGCCTGCGTACGCAGAAGAAGAAGTATTCAAGGAGATGCCACAAAAGTGTCTTGGCAAGACAAATTTTCTTCAGCGTCTGGGGGGCGTTGCCAGACCCCCCAGCAGGGTGTTGCCCCTGCACCCCACCAGGGGCCTAAAGCGCCCCCCTGGACCCCCTGGCCTTTTCAGTATAGCTATGATTTTCTGCTCCCACCCCTGCAGTCTTGTGCCGTTTGCATACATGCCACTCGTTTAACACCCATTCTTATCTTTTAAAAGGTGAAGAAGCTCCACGGAGATACGTCATGTACCACTCACAGTGAAACATATTCTTTAAGAGTGTTGGAATTTGTATGACTTTAGACATTAACACTTTACAGCAGACCCCATGAAAATCTTGTTCAGAGATGTCATGCCTGGTGTGATATTTGAATTTCTGAGAGAGATTAACATTTTTTCATCTGATCTAAGATTTTATGGAAGAAAGATATTTAAGGAAGGTTCTGGTGTGTTTTTATAAGGTGTGTTTTAACCCCTTCACTGCCACAATATAATAGCACATTTGAATAACTGTGTGCCAAGGTAAAATTTTGCTTTTTTGGGTAGGTTCAGTAAAATGGTTACTGCTCACTTATTTCTTGACAGATCTTTCAGATTTTTGGCATGTTTTGTTGTTATGCATTGATCTATAATGTCTTGTAAAAATGACTTGGTTATGTTGATAATTAGTGTAGCAGAAATTGACAAAATTATAAAAATTTTACCAAAATAACAGTTTTCTTATGGGAGCAAAAGTTACCCCACTTGTTTATTGTTTACTGTTCCCTGCCTCATTTCATTTCCAATTTTGCTTCAATTAAATTGAGGTTATTTGTATTCGTTTCTGTCAGTCTTTGTATTTGTCTTTTGACCTCCCTTGCATCCTTGGGTGGATCCTCAAGCGTAGGCTCAAAGATTGTCCCCTACATTTTATACTATTTGCATAATGTCTTTAGTTTTTCAGCAACTTTTTTCCTCCCCATGCTTTAGTTTGGTTTCATTTATACCCTTCACTGGTTGCTTTGGGGGTGCTACTGGATTCTTTTTTTGCACCATTGGTGGTGAGAACACCATGGTATTATGGACTGTGGTGTGTCTCTATTTGACGCCAGGAGTGCAGACACAACCAGCCGTGTCTCCCTAATGAGTTCCCACCCAGCGGACGAAAGGCCTCGGAGCAGGCAATACAAATATATCTGCGTTCAAAAGGGATTGCGATAGTTCCCTTATGCAGCTAGTGAAGAGTTTTCATATCTGTAATATATTTTCTTAATTTCATGTTTCCAGATTCTTCATCTTCAACCCCCCTTCCCTCCCCCCCCCCCCCCCCCCCCCCCCCCCCCCCCCCCCCCCCTTAAGTCCAAATCTTTGCCAAGTCATAACTATGAAGACAGTTGAGTTGTTGGCCTGCGCTTGTTTTTTCCCCCACTATTAGATTGTTCGTCTATGTATTTGTCTGACTTTATTCAAGTTTTAAAGGCTGTGCCAGTCTTGAATAAAAGTTACTCTGTGTTAGGGTTTCTTATGGAGCAAAAGTTGCCCCACTTGTTTACTGTTTATCGTTTACTGTTCCCTGCCTCATTTCATTTCCAATAACAGTTTTCGAGTATACACAAACGCATTGTGCCAAATGAAATGAGTCAAAACACTGAAAAAGTGGTCTTACTATTTATTCAACATCAGCACTAACACATGACAGTTATATAAATCCTAAGGAATGTTGTTCTTGATGATAATCTGCTCATAATTGGGGGTACTATTTTTTAGGTAAAAAGGGGCATAATCATGCTTTTCACGGTATGTTCACTAACATGTACATTACTCATCCATATATTGAGCGCAGACACAATCAGCCGTGTTCCCTGATGAGTCCGATCCAGCGGAGGAAAGGCCTAGGAGCAGGCAATACATATAAATCTGCCTTCGAGAGGGATTGTGATGGTTCCCCATGCAGCTAGTGAAGGGTTTTCATATTTAAAACATATTTTCCCATTTTCTTCACCTTCAAATTTTTATTTTTTTTTTATTTTTATTTTTTCCAAATCTTTGCCAAGTCATTATTATAATGATGGAAGAATTGTTAACCTGCATTTGTTTTCCCCCAATACTTAATTGTTCAGCATCATCCATTTATTGAGTCATTTGTTAGATATTTTGTGAATTACTTCCTTATACCCTTGTTTACAATTTCACATCATTCAAATTTGATTTTTTGGTTATGATGATGGTTAACACTAGTAACATATGATAAAACAGTTTTTGTTTTGTTTTCAATTTGATAGTTTTAGAAGAATTTAGCACATAAAAGCCCACTAAACACAGCAGCAATACCGTTTGGTGTTTGCTCAATAATATTACAAACACCTGGGATTCATACTGTTGTCAGTAAATGTCCCTCTGTGTAACAATCTGTATGTTACTGGGGGTACCCCAATTCTACTAGAAAGGGGCATAATTTTACTATTTGGGGTAGGTTCAGTATCTCAATTACTGCTAATTTATTTGTTGATATATGACTTAGATTTTATGGCTTCTCTTTCCCTATACCCCAAGCTATGATGCTGTATAACAATAATCTGAATTTAATGGCCGTTAGGGGATGGACAGGGATATAATGAATGGTGGTTTTACAAAAAGAACAGTTTTCAAGTATACAAAAACAAATTGCATCGTATAAAATCAGTGAAAACATTTAAAAAGTGGTGTGACTAATTATTCAACATCTGCACTAACACATGACAGTCATATAAATCCCAGGGAATGTTGTTCTTGATGATAATCTGCTCATAATTGGGGGTACTATTTTTTAGGTAAAAAGGGGCATAATCATGCTTTTCACGGTATGTTCACTGACATGTACATTACTCATCCATTCATTGAGTTATTTATTAGTTGTTCTGCGAATTACTTCCTTATACCCTTGTTTACATTTCACATATTGTAATTTGATTTTTTTGTAATTGATGATGGTTTCTCACTAGTAACATGTCGCCGCCCGGAAAAATACAAGTTAACGCCGTTAAAGTCTAAAAATCGCAATTTTACGGAGACGATAACAAACTGATTTATTTCACTTAATTTTACCAAAATAGGTCCGATTTTCGTTCTTAGAGCATCTTTAGGAACCAATGCACCTCCTATCATACAGGTTTTTGAGACAATCAATTGTCACATTTAAGCTGTAAATTATTATTGAATGGCGACAATTTTTACTCTAAAGTCGCGAAAATGATACTGCCGTAACTCGACTTACGTCAGAGTGTATGAGAAATAGCACAAAAACCAACTGAGCGTGAAGTTCACTTTCACGGCTTTTGTATTCTGGGCTGCGGAGGAGGGACATGCCGTGAACAGTAGCGCAGCAATTCCCATGTTACGACACATGCATTGCCAGAGTTTATTATCGAAGATGTGCCACACCGGGCTGTGTTTTTCATTGATAATTATGATTGTATCTTTAACAATTGAGCATCTTCCCGGCATCATTTCGCTACAGTTTTGGTTCTGGGTGTGTGTTGGGTTGTGTGTGGAAGTGGGTGGGTTATGATGGCGTGTATGTCTGTACGTTCCCGTTGTGAGTGTGTCATGTGCGTTATGAGAGTTAGAGAGATAGAGAGAGAGAAGAACTGGACAGACAGCGAGCAGAGTGTAGAAATCGTACTCTTTGTGTGTGTGTCTGAGTGTGATGCATTTGAAATGGGAGAAAGGGCAACACTCAAGGCTTGACCTTTCTGAGAAACAGTTAAGAAAACAGGAATGGTTTTCACCACTCAACATATGAGCAATTTGAGAGTGGGTTCTACCTGCCTATTACTCTTTATTCTGACTAGGTATCTGGCTCATCCCTCCGGGGGGTTGGACCTTGTCGTGGTCGGAGGCGTTTGCGTGGTTCAGGATCACCTTAGGGCTTTGTGGCTGGGGCATCAATACTTGGCGATAGGCTGTTTTTTTTACTCTGCTGCTAGGCCTGAGAGGTGCAGATGCTCGTTTGGCCTAAGCGTAACGTGGTAAGGAGTTTGTTGCCCCTGGTAGGGCTTCCCCCCATGTAGATAGGCTATAGGGTGAGGATCCTGACTAAGAGTAACCACCTTTCTCCTTTTCTTGTTCTGCTGCCTACCTTTATTTGCCCCTTTTCTTTCTTCGTCTCCCTTATGTCTCTTTTCCACCACTCCTGGTTCGCTCTGTGTCTCCTTAAGATCCGCCGCGTTTGCCGTGCGGTGCGACCTGGGTCGGAGGGGTGTGTAATGAGCGCCTGGTGCATTGAGAGGGCCAAGCGATATCTAACACCATCACTTTGGCTCGGACCCTCTCCCTAGGACAGGGAGTACACTTTGCCCGGGTGTACTAATGGCTCCCTTCTTGGGGCTATGGTGTCAAGACGGACTGTTTCCCTACTCGGCCAAGTTAACCCTGCCAGTGCTCTAGCTCTCTGTCCCCTGGCGGGAGTTGAGCTTGATCAGGGGGGGATTGGGTTGGTAGTTTCTGTTTGTCGTATATCTCTCCCGATGCCTGGAAGGGGGTCAAGACATTGGTTTCTTGGCCCTGGCCCCTCTTAGTTGGACTCCCATGGTGGGTGGGTACAGGGGAGAGAATGAAATTAAAATAAAATACAATCATGGCTTTTTCAAAACAAGCCCCCCCAAAAAAGAGGAAGGCTTCCATCCCCTATTTCAGGGATTTTGATTCGATAGTTGTTTCTGATATGAGGTACGACAGAGGACAGGTATTTGGGCTTCCTGGCTCGTGATGGAAGGGCGGCAGCAAGGAAAGACCCCTTTCAGCTCTGGAGCACTTTCGCCCTTACAGAGGGCCTCTTTCAAGCTTTAGCTAGCGTGACCCGTACCCTCTCGGCGTCTTCATCTATCTATATCTGAGGTTGAGGAATGGTTCATTTCGTTATTCAGGGGTAAGATTCACCAAAACAATATCTGTACTGCTGCTGAAGGCTATAGACGGAATACTTGTGGACAGGGAGATCGGGGTAACTCACCTCTTATGACAGTTGAACTCATCAAAAGGCTGTTGATTCGCTGCAGGGATTTATCTGGTGTGATCAGGAGGGCAGAAATTAAGTCGGAGCTGGCAACCCAGGCGTTTGCTCGTGACGGAGGTGCGCAGGGTGTCAGTAAAGAAAGAGTTCAGACGAGATGTGCCCACAATACACCCTCTTTCTGAACGTCTGCTACCCTGTGCTGACTCCCCGGTCATCAATGTTGGTTACTTGAATGTTCATGTTCAGTTATATGTATTCCGTCCCGTGTGGTGCTTTCAGGTGCCTGAATCGTGTGGCCATGTCAGGGGGACCGCTGTTCAGGGGCAAAGAGGTATTGCGGTGTTGGCTCTTGCAAGGCAACCCATGATGGGCCGTTCAAGATCCGGCAAAGTGTGCTAACTGCCAAGGTGGCAATCCTTCCCTCCTCTTCACGAATAATGCCTCTTTAGGCATGCAGCGATTCGCTATCATAGATCAAAACTGGAAAAGAAAATTTCCTTTTTTGATAGGCCCCGCACAGCAGGTTGTGGGCAGGCAGTCGCCGTCAGCCTTTCTATCGCTTCCAGGCTGTAGGAAAGTTCCCCAGTTTCCACTAGATCAGTCTTTGCTGTCAGACTGTAACTTTACATTTTCGGAGACATTGCAAGGAAAAAAACTGTCAGCTTGGTGGCTGGAAGTCAGCGTCACCACTCCTCAACCCAAAGTGAGTGCCCCAGGTGGAGGCCCAAAAATATCCGCACCACTAGAACTGCCCAGCAGTCTACTACATCTGACTGGTATGGGCAGATTAATTAAAAACCAGCACCACGACCTCGAACTCCTATGTACAGTTGCCGTGCGGCAAGGGAGTTCAACCCAGGTGTGGAGATCGGTGGAGGAAGATAAGGAAGAACAACCGCCCACCGTCTCCAACCCACGTCCTATCCTTCACTGTGGCACAAAGTCTGCCAGCAGGTCTGCAATAGTCAGTGAAATTAAGCAACAATTTTTACAGCTGTAGCAGCAGATGTTGAGGAGGAGATGACCTGATCTCTCCTTGTCGCCCCTCTTGCACCATGGATAATACCAATATTCCTTGGAATATCGTGGTCTAAATTTCTAACTCTCGTCGGAGCTGCAGCTTCTGTGTCAATATCTATGAAACTTCTGTCGTGGCTCTCTCAAGAAACCCAAATTCAAAGCCAGAAGACCCTTACTCTTTCTGGCTTTAATATTGATTTCTAAAACTCTGCACAACCATTCCACGGTTGGCGACCTGTCGGGCGGGTTGCCCGTTCTCCTTTCACAAAACTAGGTTGTATAGTCCTGTCGCTCTGTATACCCATCCCTTCAGGCTGTAGCTGCGTGAGTCACTCTCCACAAGACTGTTCACAAGCTGTTCATCCTGATCTACCTTCCTCTGTCCCGGTTTGTTTTTCGTCAGGGACCTTGTCAGTCTGTTAGGGGGAACTTCCTCGACCTTTTGTGCTGTTGGGTGTCTTTACACGGTCACACCCTCTTTGGGGTGTAACCGGTTCGTCATTCCAGAGGATCTGCTGATTGCGGTTGTACTTTCGGATTTGGATTGTGTTGTCTGATCGACGGATCTGACAACTTACCTCCATTCGTCCCCCACAGGTTCACTTTCGTGTTTAAGATGTGTCGGTTTGTGACCTCCTGGTCCTGGACTATGAGTGGTCTGTCCATGTCGATCTTGCTCGGAAGTGACCATTTCCCTGTTCTTACTACCAACCCGTCTTAACTGATCACGTCTCTGTCTCTCAACATCTCAAAATTTCAGAAAGCAAACTGGGCTTATTTGCAAACCTCTTTTTCTAAAGAGTCCTGGAACCACTGACTTTCTTCAAGTGTCGACCAGCTGAATCACTGGATAACACTGTGATCAGTGTGCTAATGCTCTGTTTCCAGTGTCTTCCGATATACTTCAAAGCCAAAAAACACCCTGGTTTGATTCAGACTGCACAACAAATTTCCAAAGTTAGAAAAGGGCTCTGCGGTCAGGTTGTACCAACGACCTTCGATGGTCCACGCTCGAGCCCATCAAAAATTCCGTGCTAAATCTAGACACTCTTTTAAAATCAGTAAACGTCGGTCCTCGACGAAGCTTCTGCTCCAGGCTGACATCAAAATTTTACAAGAAATTGTGTGGATCATCTTTAAAGAAAATCAAAGGGAAAGAAAGAAACACTGTCCCACTGTGATACCATCTCAAGTTTTCGGCTTCTTTACATAACATGAGAAGAAAGAGTTGCTAATCTGACTGCTTCAACCTATTGAAAAGAATTCCTCGTCTTCTAATAAATCATGCCACTTTTGTCACAAAAACAAAGCCCCTAAAGAAAAATCACCCTGCAACTTTTCGTCCGACAACATGGGAAGACTACAATCGTCCTTTCACGTTTTTAAACGAGCTGAAATCTGCTTGCTTTTTGCAGCGATTCCTCTCCAGGTATAGATGAAATCCATTATTAGCTGTTGATACATCTTCCGCTAGGAAGGTCTTGAACCATACTGTAAAGGTCTACAAAAACCATGTGCTGTGGACTACAGGTTTTTTCCACCAGCTTGGCAAATCGCCTCTTATTCCCATCCCCCAAACCTGGAAATTATCTTTCTAATCCTTCAAAATTTCCGTACCATGCTTTGAACCAGCTGCGTTTGTAAATTGATGGAAAAAAATGGTCAATGCTAGGCTCATGTGGCGAAAACTTGAAACGATGCCTTTTGGCGAAAAGAACAGTTGTGGTTTCCGCAAACATCGGACCCGTTGACATTTGATTCGTCTGGAAATCTACACTTCGGAACGCCCTTTCAGAACAAACGCATGCAGTGGCATTTTCTTTGCACTTGGAGAATGGCCTACGATACCACCTGGATACGGGATACTCATGATCTCCAACGATCTGGGTTTTCGAAGGTCATCTTCCCTCTTTGTATTAAAATTTTTTGGCAGCAGAACGACTGTTTCAGGGCGGGTTGGCACCTCTCTCTATGATGTCCACGAGGCAGGTGTTAGGGTGTTCCCACTGGGGAGCATACTGTCTCCTGCCCTCTTTAGTATTAAAATCAAAATACATTGTGAAATCAGTTCTGCAGGGTTCAGAATCTGCCTCATTGTGTGTGGATGATTTTGCTGTCTACGCAAATTGGGAAGCCTGTACCCGCGTGCTCCCCAGCCAGGCTCCAGCATTTGCGTAGATAAAATCCTTCGAGGCGCGGATGAATGAAACTCGGTCTTCACCTTTTCTGCCTACAACAACCAATGTATGTCACATTCATAACTTCCGTCAGATTTATTCCAGATCCGGACTTCATGTGGGGAAATCTTCCCATTCAGCTGTTAAAGATGGCCCAAATTTATGGGAGTCATTTTTGACCAAAAACTTAACTTTCTCAGCCCATATTAAAAACCTCAAAACTAGCTTGCCAACCCCCCCAAAGGCACTGAATATTTGCGGGGTCGTAAGCTACACAACGGACTGGGGCGTGATAGAAAACTTTGTTGCACCCTCTACAGTGCCCTGGTCCGTTTACACTGACTAGGTTTTTTGGGCTGTGTACGGCTCCCGCAAGATCATCTTACTCTAAAAATCTTGGACCCTATCCACCTTCAGGGCTTCGTCTTCTGTTTGGACGCGTTTCCGCACCACCCTGTGTACAGCCTGCTTCGCTGAGGAAGGTGACATTCACTGTCCAATCGCAGGGCTGTAACTGTCTTTGAATTATTATACTCAGACTTGTTCTCAGAACCACAGAATTCTGCCTAAGACAGTGTTTTTGCCCTCCGTTCCAAATAAAGTGTTTGAAAAATAACACCGAATTGTTATTCCGCGTTTGGCCCCGCTTCGTATGCGCCTCACGTGCGGAATTCGCAGGTTTAGACCTGGAGTAGTTTCCGATTTTTTCCATGTTTCCGGATCAACCTCCATGGGGACCTTTTTCACACCAGAGATTCGTTTTGATCTCGCAGCTTTACGCTTAAGGAGTTTACCAGCTCTCTGGCGCTACAATGCTTGGTATGCCGAGACTCCTGTTCCAAATTCCATCCTATCAAAACAAGTTTTCACTGACGGTTCCTAAGTCTGAGGATGGAGTGGCCTGTGCACGCCTACTGCCCTGGGACTCCTTCTCAGATGAATTGTTTGGAACATATACATTCAGTTGTCTTCTGTCTATTCTGCTGAACTTTACTGCTCCTAGTTACTGGTGTGAAGTTAATCTCTCCATTCTTCGAGGAGGGACTTTCTGGTTCTGTCGGATTCGCTGTCAGCTTTGGAGGCCATAGTGGCCGCATACCTTCAGCATCCAGAACTTTTATTTTTTTTTTTGAACTTTTTAGCAAGGTGAAGGCGGCACGGTTACACCCATTACTATTGCTTGGGTTCCTGGCCTGTGGTCATCGGCTGGGAACCGAAATGGTTGATCGTTTAGCCAAGCAACAGCCACAGAGAGAAACTGTCCAACACTTATATCCCCCTGCTCTGATGTGAAACCCATAATTTAACGATTTTGTTGAGAGACCTCTGGCAGGAGGATTGGAACTCCAGACGGAATAACTACTCTTCTAAGATCCGTCAAACCTTAAAGACTTCATCCATCTAGTCGGAGTGGTCGTAAAGAGGAAACGGTTCTGTGCCGGCCTGCCACACCGGCCATTCGTATTTACCATTCTTTCCTTTTAAAGAAGTGAAGAAGCTACGTGGTGCATTTCCCATGTTCATGCACCACGCACAATGAAACATGTTCTTTTGATGTTGGGACTTGCACGTGTGAGACACTATACATTTTACAGCGGAATGTCTTGAAGATCCTGTTCAGGGATGTCCCGCCCGAACGTGATCCTTGGGTTTTGAAGAAATAAATTTTTTCATTGATTGAGATTTTACGGGGAAGAAGGATTTTAACTATAGTTTCTGGTTCGTTTGTAGACGATGTTCATTTTAACGAGGATGTGGAAAGTTTTTTTTTTTTTTTTTTTTTTTTTCTTTATTTGACCTTGGTGAGTTGATTTTAACGTGGTGAAAGCCCTGATGTGGACCTCTGCGGTCGGCTGGGCTATAAGCAAACATTATCTTATCTTAGGTATCATGCCTATAAAACACTCTTTACCATGACAAGTCAAAATAAAACATCGTTGCTTATATACCTCACGGTGGGTATGCGTGTGTGTGACCTCTCAGACAGAACTCGGATTTTAATTCTTATGAAACCAGAAGGGTATGTATCAGTTTGCTTGTGTGAGCATGCGCGCGTGTGTGTGAGCTGAAATTGGGTCTTTCCTATGTTCATCTCCCCCCGATGCACTTGCCCTCCTCTAAACGAAATGGAAAGGTGGTGGAGGGCTACCTTGGAGGAGTGAACAGGGGAAAGGATGGTTAGGTATCATCAGTTGACCTTTTAACCTTTGAAAAGGAAAATCATGAGGGAGTGTGTGTGTGTGTGTGTGTGTGAAAAGCCTCTTATGGACAACTCTTTGTCAAAAACACAATTGTAATGTTCAAATCTTTGAACAAATTATAGTCTTTCCTTGTCCACGACAAGTTCACTCAAATAGAAAAGTATGGTTCACGTGAGACAAAAGTCAACTGAAACTGAAAAAATACAAATCTCACACACTTCCATTTGAAATATACTCAGCGTCAAAAACACACATTGCAGAAAACTAAAGCTCCTTTAACAGTATTTGTCTTTACTATTTGGAGGCATCCGTTGCAGAACAAGGCAGATTATGCATCACTGGGCAAGATTTGAAGTACTGATGATGAGCCTTTGGGATGATATTTCTCTCACAGAGACTGATCAAATCATTGTATCTTCTCCTTGGAGATAGGGTGTGGAACTTTCGAAACGTTTTTCCAAGGGAATTTCTGCAGGATTTGGGATGGTGTGGACTTTTCTCAATTTCTGCACGAGGTTCAGCTGGTGGTACTCAGCTGAGTAATCATAACCAACATGAACAAGGTTTGGTTCCTTTGATGACAACTTGAACTTTTTCACATCCAACCACCTGATTTTCTCTTTCTTGGTGTCCAGCTGAAAATTCTTCAGAAGCCCTGCCATTTTTTTGAAGTCAAAAAAGTCAGATTGATCCAGTTCCTCAACATGTACAGAGGCGCGTGCCGTTTTAGCTGTTCTCATGGTCTGTGCCCACTGGGTTGGAGTGTACACAGACACGTGTCTGCTGCTCCGTTCAA
Organism: Conus ventricosus; assembly: GCA_018398815.1. Taxonomy (NCBI): domain Eukaryota; kingdom Metazoa; phylum Mollusca; class Gastropoda; order Neogastropoda; family Conidae; genus Conus; species Conus ventricosus. The sequence goes on from CM031601.1 coordinate 36,572,405, forward strand.
TTACGGAATGCATGCTGTCACACCTTCATTCTGACTATGACCACTCACAAGAAAATGTGCTCTATTTCCTCAAATTCAAACTTACTGAGAGCGTACCAGAGCATTGTAAGGAAGTTCTTATTTCGGTTTTGTCCTCCACAGCTGTCAGAAAATAAAGTCACTTTCTTAACACCCTCTTTGCTGATGCGTTCTAGATACCTGTAAACACATGAGGCAATTTCATTGGATCCCCTCATGCTGTGGTTTCTGCCCATACATTGCAGTATCCTTGTCCATTTCTGTAGTCGTACACTGTCAAGTTATACGTGTTCAGTTTTCTCTTGTAGTATAGACATGACTCAACACTTGATGGGGTAGGCAGAACTTCTTCAAGGTCAAACACTGCAGCTGCAAGACATGGATTGATTTTTACAGCAGCTTTTACCTCATGTTTGAGTTGTCTACTTTCTTCCTTCATTGAATGTGCTTTTTGTAATCTTCATCTTCTGCTTCTGTGAAACATCCATTTTCATAGGCAAGCACAAACATCACATCGGTCTTTCATCCGCTTGTGAAAGCTGATGTTGAATTCCCGATTAAACACATTCCTGTACGTGGTTTCACTGCTGGAGTTTTGCAGCCTTCATCTTGTCGCTTTTTAACGTACATATCATACATTTTTTGCAGACTGAGGGAACTTTCCAAATACTCTCTTGTTGAATCCTTCTTGCATAGTTCATTAGTGACTTTCCACTCTAGGAAAGCTGTTGATGTGTCGTCTGATCTCTTCCTTCTCAGTGTCCTTTGAATTAGCCCTCTGGCTTTGCTTTCCTCTTTTTTCTGCATCACAGGTTCCTAGACTGTTCTTTTTGGTCAGTGCTGTGGCAACAAATCTGTCAGATATATCAAGAGTATCAAGAAACATCTTCTTGCAACTTTCAATTTCTTTTCTTGAATTTGCAGAAAGTATTCATATGTGGAACTTCTTCCTTGAACTGGTTTTGTTATTGTAGTTTTTTTCTCATTTTTCTGGACTGTGTTGCACAAGTATTGTCTCTGCTGTGTCAAACAACCCATTTTCGAAAAATTGTGAAAAATTTGGGCCCTTTCATCCTCTGTGATTTGTGTTTTACACTTGTTTCTGGCACAAGTCCCCACACCCTGATTTCAACACTCTGTTCCTGTGAGTTTTCCCTGTCCTCGAAACATATGACTGTCCTCGTGTTCTAAGACGTTTCCGTACGTGATTTTCCAGTCATCTTCATTTCGAACCCTTTTTCTTGTCTGTCTTGGCTTATCCTGAATGGGGAATGGACATGGACTTGTTGCTTGGGAACCACCTGCCGATGTTTGTCCAGTGGAAGTATTGTGGCAACCCTCTCATTCAAACACTGCGTCTGAGACATTGCAACCAGTTTGTTCTGTTATTGCATGATCTAGGTATGTCGTTTCTGCTGGTATTCAGTGGAAAATCTTTCTGTGGGTTTTTCTCTAAGTGTGTCATCATTCTCATCACAGCTCACCTCAGATGATGAATATTCTTGAGATTTTATTTCTGCCTTTGATGGAACATACTCATCTCCGTCACTTAGATGCTCAGACGAAAACTCTGATTCAGAACATTCAGAGACAAACCTTGATCAAGTGTTGCATGTGAAATGTTGTTCAAATTATCATCCATGTGAAGACATGACTCAACAAATGATGATTCAGTACCCCTTCGAAGGTGACTGAGTGGTATGTTATCTCATCCTCACTTTGTCTGAATTGACTTTAGCAGAAAGTCATCCTCATTCTTATTCTGCCTGAAGTGACTGAGTGGAATGTCATCCTCGTCCTCACCTTGCATGAGCTTGCTCAAGGAATGTTATCCTCCTCAGTCATCCATCTCTCATCTTTATCAGTCTCTTGTGTCATTTCAACAGTGGCATGCACATTCACAACTTCAAACAAAGTATCTGATGACAACTTAAGTGAATCCGACAAATCATACATGAAACTGATCAATTTTCCAATCCTTCATGCTTAGTAACACAAGCAAGACATCAGAATGACACAATCCTCTCTCATCCTACTGTGAGAATCAACTACATAGAATGTCCTTTGAACTTTGATAATGCCAATGCTGTAAGATGAAAAGACACCTCCAATGGTGAGCACCGCTAGCATGTTCAATTTGTTCAAGGGCCTGTTGTAATGTCACTGTGCCCTCTTCTGGAGACACACTTGTGTTGCTCAGCACACCATTGCGGGTATTGTCGACTTGAAGGTTGATCATGCGGCCATTAAATATGACAGTCTTTACAGCTTCGCTGGGTAGAAGAAATGTGACATTGTGAGCATCAGCTGTGGACATGTACAGTGTGTCTCCCTCACGCAGTATGAAGTCAAGATCATGCGTGGTCCACAGAGACACATCCTTGACACAGTGATGTGCCAGTGCTTGCATTACCATGGCCGTACACTGCTTCCCCGACCCTCGAACCTGCTATCCCCTTGGTGACAACTTCCACGGACGTGAATTCCATGGCAAACTCTGAAAAACAAAGACAAGAAACAAGATGGCAAGCCATATAAAATGTACTCTCAGTTCGATGAGGTGTATGACCGCCATGTTGTTGATGACGTCAACACAGAATCGTGTATGTAGAATGATCAATAGGCCATAAGTAAGCAGTATGTCAAATTTGAAAGACAGTGCTTCAGACCTTCTGGGAATTTTTGCTTTTTTGCATCACAGGAGAATATTTTATATAGCCTGCCATTTTGTTTATGACGTCATATTAATAAATTTGGCAGGTATAATTCTAAAGACAACAAGTAAGTAGTATACCAAATTGCGAAGATATCGTTAGGTTATGTTCAGCTTCCAGCTCCTCCGCAAAACATAATGCAAAGGTGTTGTCCGCCATCTTGTTGTGACATCATCATATACAATTTCTCAGATACAATGGCCATCGTAATTGTAAAGTATGTTCCAAATTTCAGACAAATCGGTACAGTAGTTCAGCCTCCAGCTCCCACGAAAGCAAAAGTGTATAATTATGCGCTAGTCCGCCATATTGGTGATGACGTCATCAAAAAACTAAAATGTCGAGCATTATCGCGAAGAACTTGTAGGCAATGTGTGAAGTTTCAAGCGCTCTACGCCCAGTAGTTTAGGCTGGGGAGATGGGCACAGACAGACAGACACACACACACACACACACAGACTCGACCTCGTTCCGATTCCAACGTACTCTCGTTTTTTGTAAAAACTGAGAGTACAAAAACTTTCAAAGCTCAAGGAAAATTGAACTTTTGAAAACTGTTACAAGCATCAATAAGAGATGAGAGAATCGATCTCTGCCTTGCTGTTGCTCTTTGTAAAGCCCTGTAGTAAAATGGCCTTGTGAGTCAGTGTTTATACATTGACTTGAAATACCATACGATTACTAAAATGCCAGCCACTTACAGAATTTAACATTGTGGTAAATTGCTACTGGTTTTGATATTACTAGAGTAGGAGCATGATCTAAGTTATTTTTTACTCTGATGGCTATAATATTGACATTTAAAGGTTTATTTACTTACATGTTTGAGATTTGCTGCTTCAGTCGCGGTTTGTGGCGCAAAATGAAAGCAGGCACAAACTCATATGGTACATAAAGTGGATACGCATTGAAAATAGAAAGTTATCTGGAATACACTAGTCGTATGAGGAAAGAAAATATATCCCATGAGAACTTTTCTGGTTACAAGTTCAAAACAATAGAGATGTAAGTGAAGTTACCTTTGTTGAGAAAAACCAAAACACTCATTACCTTCAATACAAACACCGTAAGTTGACATACGACACTTGTATTTCCAGTTTATCTGACAAATCAGCGATACATTTGAGGTAACTGAACTTGCGGCAGTTCTATTCCCGCGATATCTACTGCCAGCTGAGTTACTGCAGAAACATTTTGATTGCAGCATGTCTGTTTTTAGAACAATGGGGTCAAGAGTTTGACAAGTGATGCGCCTTGGCCCCCTCATGCAGCATACCAAAAATCTCAAAAATGGAAAACTTTGAGTTACGACAGTTGTATTTCCGGGCGACGATGTGATAAAACAGTTTTTTGTTTGTTTTCAATTTGATAGTTTTAGAAGAATTCAGCACATAAAAGCACACTAAACTCAGCAAAAATACCTTTTGGTGTTTGCTCAACAGCATTACAAACACCTGGGATTCATATTGTTGTCAATGAATTCCCTCTGTGTAACAATCTGTATGTTACTGGGGGTACCCCAGTTGTACTAGAAAGGGGCATAATTTTACTATTTTGGGTAGGTTCAGTACCTCAATCACTGCTTATTTATTTGTTGACATATGACTTAGACTTTATGGCTTCTCTTTCCTTTTACCCCAAGCTATGATGGTGTATAATATTATCTAGTTTTGTTGGCCATTAGGGATGGACAGGGATGTAACAAATGGTGGTTTTTGCAAAAAACAGTTTCTGAACACATACACGTACACATGTTACAACACATAAAACCTGTAAAACACTGACAAAAACTTCTGTTAGTGTTTACTCAGCATCACTGTAAGTATACAGTGTGGTCCAAATTGTTATAGTATAATACTTATTGGTGAATGTTCAAAATGACAACCATGGAAAAAAAAGTCTGAAGAAAAACATAAGCAATTGCCTGTTGAAAAGAAAAAAGAAAAACCCACTCACACATTGTATGCATTTGTTATCACACAAAACACTGTAGGAACTGTGTTAGAGTGTCAGAACATGCACTTACATTACTGCCACGCTTGTTCTATATAGGAATCCATCACTTGTCGTATGGAGTCTTGGACATAATCCTCAGGTTGTCTGCATTCCCTGCTTCATAATTTTAGGAGACGTGCTTTTTAAAAATTTTTATTTTATGTCTGTCCAAATTGTGGTTTAAAGAAACGCATTGAGATTCATTCAATACTTAAGATAAGATAATGTTGCTTATAGCCCAGCCGACCGCAAAGGGCCACATCAGGCTGCATTCAATACTTGACTTGGTCTTCTTTCACTGATGGCACTCAGTCTGGTCACAGCATTGACAAAATCATGAACACACGCACTGGTGAGAAAAAAACAACTGTAGAATGGAAAAATAAACTTCCAGAACTTTTCATGCAGATGATCCAGAATGGGTTGAATCTTGTAGAGCCGGTCGTACCCTGGATCACCTTCAACTGGCATGGCTGCATTGTCATTGAAATGCAGAAACTGAAGAAGAATCTGAAATACAGAATAAAAGTTTCAAGATAAGTAAGCAGACCCACAATTGGGCACACACACACACAACACACACACACACAACAAACACACACACACACACACAGTAAGCAGACCCACAATTGGGCACCACACACACACACACACACACGCACGCACCACACACACACACACACACACACACAACACACACACAATTGTGGCACACACACACACACACACACACACACACACACACACACACTAACACCCCCCTGCCCCCCCCCACCCCCCCCCCCCCACCACCACACACACACACGCATACACACAAACAGCCTACACACACACACACAATTCACACACATACACACATGTACACATATGCACAAACACACACTAACAGTATCACACAACATGAATGTAAAACACAATGGTACAAAACCCAAAAAAACTGCTGTGGATGAGTGCTTCTGTGTTTTACAAAATGAACAAACTTATATGAAAAACTTGCATACAGAAATAAATAATGTTTAGGCACACATGTGCACCACACACACACACACACACACACACACACACACACACACACACACACACCACGCACCACAACCACACGAGTTCCACCTATCCATACAGTTATTATTTGCCATAAATTTGTGGTTTCAGTAGGAAATAGGGCAAAGAAGAGAAATACAGAAATAAATAGTCAAGGAATGAAGAATCAAGAAGTCAAAAAATCAACAACAACAACAAAAAGAAAAATAGAGCTACTTGCCTGAAACCGGTTTCTGGTCATGCAGGAACTGAAGACTGAACTTTGTACAGCCAAAAATTGGCGCAGTTGACTTTCAGACCAGGATTCCCAGTGAAAACAACAGCAAGGTTGAAGGGCTGTGCACCTCTTTCTCGCCATTCTTTGATCAGCTGTTGCTGACCTCGCCCCATGCCACGCCCCCGGCCGCTTCCACGGGACCCTCACCATCGTTCTGAGCCCGTACCACGTCCCTGACCCCTCCCTCAAGACAGGAGGGGGTACAGTGCTTGTTGACGGCACGCGTTCGGCTATTTCCGCTTCATCAACCACGCTAACGGCGCTTCCTTTACTGCTGTCTTGTGTACAGAACAATCAAGCCACGTCATCACCAGCACTTACCTCCGATAAAAGTGGATGGTACTGATTCCATCCATCTGCTCCTCATGGGTAGTATCAGGATCCAATCCTCAAAGGTTTTCTTCATCACTATCTTGATACTTTAGAACGTCATCTAAAAATCAAGCGCAGTGTAACGCTTTAAAAGGGAACGCGTTGACGAAGTGCTAGGTTGAGCTGCCATCTTGAATATGCTTATCAGCTGATACCTCTCAACTCGCAATTTGCATATCATGTGGTCAGTTGTGCGGTCGCTTGAATGAAAAGGGCCTGTGCCTTGACATCAGTAGAAGAAGTGGAAACATTTTAGAGGGTCGTCTCCCAAGTAGATTTTTCTGCTTTCCGTGATGAAGTTACTACTTGGCGTACTCGTATACAGGCGTGGTGATTTTTGGTTTTCACTACGAACGTTACTCGTAGCAGGCAGGGAACGGGTTAAAGGGTTGTGTGAATGATGTGTTTTTTTGGTGTGTTTTTTTACAGATTAAATAATGACTTGATTTGACTTGAACGTGTTGACAGCCCTAATATGGCCCTTTGCGGTCAGCTGGGCTAAAAGCAACATTACATTAAAACATTTTGCAGGCTTATTGAAGTGAACTGCCACGACAGTAACATTTTGCAGGCTTATTGAAGTGAACTGCTGTGACATTGATGTTTTGCAGGCTTATTGAAGTAAACTGCCATGATGATAGTGTTTTTTACAGGATTATTGAATTGAACTGCCATGACAATAATGTTCTGCAGGCTTGTTGAAGTGAAATGAGATGACGATAATGCTTTGCAGCATATTAAATTGAATTGTTGTGATGAACACATTTTGCAGGCTTATTGAAATGAATTGCCATGAGGATTGTGTTTTGCAGGCTTGTTGAAGTCTCCACCCAAGGTGGAGTGTAGTCTGGCAGAGGGGGGGAACCAGTCCATGGCCGTCATGCCGCAGCACTCACTCAGCACTCCTCAGCATGTGATGAACACCCCCCTCACCGTGTGGGCAGTCCACCACAGCGCTCACCACTCAAGTCAGGGGCTGAGACCCAGTGGCTAGGAGGAGAGGTATGACAGAACTGCATTGTGTACTGGGAAGGAGGATAAAAGAGAATGGCTTGGTAGTCTTGAAGAAGAGATGAGAGAATGAAGTGTGCTTTAGGTGACCCATCCCCATGATAATGTTTTAGTAGAATACTGTCAGAAAGAAAAGTAATATACATTGATGTGGTTTTGGAATAGCCTGTGATAATTTGATCATTCTGAAAAAAATGTTCATCTTGAGAATGTATACATGTGTTCTTTTGAAATACCAATTGGAATTAGACCCACAGACTGAAACTAGAAGCTTGTGCCCAAGTGTTCAGCGCAGGCTCCAGCTTTGTGTGGATAAAAGACATCTGTGGGCGGAAGAAAATGGCTTTACTTTTTGTGCTACTAAGACCCAGTGCATTCACTTTCATAATTGTCAGCAGTTCTTTGCTGATCCTGAAATCCAAGGAGAGAAATCTCCCATTCCAGCTGTAAAGGAGGCCAAATTTCTAGGAGTTATTTTCGACCAAAAGTTCAACTTTCCTAGTCACATTAACCCCTTCACTGCCACAGTATAATAGCACATTTGAATAACTGTATGCCAAGGTAAAAGTTTGCTTTTTGGGGTAGGTTCAATAAAATGGTTACTGCTCACTTATTTCTTGACAGATCTCTCTGATTTTTGGCATGTTTTGTTGTTATACATTTGTCTACAATATTCTGTCAAAATAACTTGATTATGTTGATAATTAGTGTAGCAGAAATTGACATCATTATAAAAATTTTACTAAAAAGAACAGTTTTGAGTATACACAAACACACTGCGCCAAATTAAATCAGTCTAAACACTGAAAAGTGGTCTTACTATTTATTTATTCAACATAAGCACTAACACATGACAGTGTTATAAATTCTAAGGAATGTTGTAGTATACTTCTTTCAAAATCCTGGTGCCCTGATATACTTATATCCGTATGAAATGGGCATCCCCCTTGTTGGGACTCGATGGCGAGTGGGAATCGAGAGAAATGAATATAAACTAACTCAACATGGCTCCAAATCATAAACGACACAAGCAAGATTTGAATACGGACTGTGATTCAGATCATGAGGTAAGAAATGTTTCAGGCTTCTGGCCTAACTGGCTGATAGTTGAAGGAGTAGATGAGGACAGACCTCTGTCAGGCTCAAGTCCTTTTGCAATTGCAAAGGGAATCAATGGACTCGGTGGAAAACAGAAAAGTGGGAAGAAACTCAGGAATGGATTGCTTCTAGTGGAGTGCTCCTCCAAGCTTCACTCGGAAAGGTTGCTGAAATCCACTTTTTTGGTTGACAGACCGATCAAAGTATCTCCACACAAGACACTCAACTCATGCAAGGGAGTAATCAGATGCATATATCTAAGAGGAGTATTGGAGGCAGAGATCAAGGCAGAACGTGCATCGCAAGAGTGAGCAACGTCTATTGAGTCCTTGTGCGCAAGGGCCATGACAGGATCCCAACTGACACCCTCTTCTTGACCTTTTGCTCCACATCTCTTCCAGAGTTGATCAAGGTGGGCTACTTGAGAGTTTCAGTGTTGCTATACATCCCCAGAGCTTACTCTAGACCACGGGATTGGTACAATCCCCCCCAAATCTCTTCCTTCCCGCAATTATCGAGTCTTAACGCGGGCAGACTCCCGCACAGTTGCAGGTCTGCCCCCTGTTCACTGATCGTTGCGGGCGCTCGTTTGTCGTCTGCATGAAAAACTGAAACTAGAACTGAGCAGGAGCGAACGATTTCTTGATATTTCATTGGCTGTTAGTGTAAAGCAACCAATCGGTGGCGTTCATCTCCTCCTTCTCGATCACCGACGAGAAGTTGCGAGAGTTTAAGATGCCGTATTGGATATTTTCCAAAATGAAGCGTGCACCCACCCTATTTGACTTCGACTTTCATGGAAAAAAAGTGAAAAAAAAAAGATTCTGTGCCATGCGAGGGTGGAGAAGATCATGAAGAAACTGCGACTACATCCAAAAGCTCGGAGAAGCAGCCCGAAAAGGGTGCAAGGGAACACCGGTTTCAAGATGATTGGCTGAAGAAGTGGCCCGGGGGGGGGGGGGGGGGGGAGTGCCCCCTTTTTCTGATATGAGGGGGGGGGGGGAGGGACTGCACCCCTTTTTGAAAAGTCCTAGATTAAGCTCTGCATCCCTTCCCCTCTGCGCTGTTTCAAGTGCCAGAGGTTTGGCCATGTGAGGGATCGGTGCACAGAACAAGAGATGTGTGGTACCTGCTGCCAGCCAGTCCACCAGGGTGTGTGTAACACAGTCCACTACTCTGTGCCAACTGTGGAGGCAACCACCCATCATCTTCCAGGACCTGCCCTAAATGGATAAAACAGAAAGAGATTCAGATGGTCAGGACAGAACAAAGAATCCCGTTCTTCGAGGCAAAAAAGATTGTCATGAACAGCCAACCAACTGCTGGAGTTTCGTTTGCAGCTGTAGTAAAGAAACCTTCAGTGGTTAGCATTGGCGTGCAGACGGTTGTGTCATCACTTTCAGCAGAGAGACAATTGGAAACAAGGTCGGTAGCCTCAGGCGGAAACTCTGTATGTGATGAACCCCAAGGTTCTCGGCAGTCTTCACCAGAACATGCAGCATCTTCAGAATCCACTCCTGCCCCCAGGCCATCAGGGGGCAAAAGACCTACAGGCCCTACAGGGTGTCAAAAACTGGAGATAATTGATGTTCCAGACAAGGCCACCCACTCAAAATCCTCCGAAGGACACTCTGCAGCTGTCAGCAAGGGAGCTGGCGGTTCTGGAGGAAAGGCAAAATCACCATCTAAAAAGAAAAGGTCAAATATTTTATCAGATCAAGAGAAAAAAGCAGAAAAAAACACCAACAGATTTGTAGTTCTCTGGGATCTAGAAGATGTCAAGATGGAATGAGAAGAACATGATGATGAAGAGATACAAGATTTATTTACCTTCACCATATCTCCTTTATGATGGACACAACCATCTTCCATTGGAATATCCGAGATCTGCATTCCAATTTTGAGGAGCTTCAACTTCTTTGCCGAGATTTAAAGCTAGCTGCAGTAGCTCTTCAGGAAATGCAGATGCACAAAGAAAAGTTCTTCTCTCTTTCAGGTTTTTGTACTTTCTAAACACCCAACCTACAGCTCATGGAGTTTCGGGTGGGGTCTCGTTACTCATCCACAAAGCTGTTATTCAGCCCTGTCAACCTTAAATCTTCTCTTCAAGCTTTAGCTGCCAGAATATCTCTACATAAAACAATGACAGTTTGTTCCCTGTATATACCTCCATCATCATCTGTCAGTCGACAAGAGCTGGTTAGCCTCATGGAAGAACTCCCACGACCTTTCTTCCCACGACCTTTCTTGCTTCTAGGGGACCTGAACGGCCACTCTCCTCTTTGGGGCAGTGTAGACTCCTCTCCCCGAGGTCTTCATCTGGAGGATGTCTCTGAGCTTGACCTGTGTTGTCTGAATGATGGCTCTCCAACATATCTGCATTCTTCAAATGGCACTCTTTCTTGCATTGATTTGTCAGTATTCGATCCCTTACTGATCTTGGACTTTGATTGGAGTGTTCACGATGATCTACATGGAAGTGACCAATTTCCAATAGTCTTGAGACATAAAACGTCAGAACATATCATTTTACCAGAACATCTTTTACTTAGGAAAGCCAGCTGGGATCTTTTTGCTATGAACATAAAAAAAGAATTAGTGGAAGATAACGTCCTTCAAAGTCTTGACCCTGCTGAAACCTTGACCAACATCATCATCAGCTGTGCCAAGAACATCATTCCGGCTAGAGAACAGGAAAATGCAGCTTCTAACTCACTTTCGCCCTCAACCAGTTTTCGGGCGAAAGTGACCTAGAAGCTGCATTTTCCTGTTCTCTGACAAGTAAGACTTCAATAACCAAAAAATAACGATTATCTACAAACAAACATACTGTGTAGGATTATCCGTTTTTAATACTAATTTACTGAACTTTTCAGATTTTAGTTTTTGCTTAATCCTATGTTTTTCCTGATCATTCTCAATAACATCATTTTCACGCAAACATTCATCAAATGCATCTTTGTCTTTCATGTGAAATAAAACTACAGTCTTTAGCTGTTCTCTAAAGTCTTTTAAAACTGAGTTATATTTTTGGCATAAAATCCACACACTTATCCCAGCATGTCTTCCACTGAAAGCTAGTTTCGACAAAGTGTTTCTCTTTTTAACTATGTCTCTTTCTGCTGAACAGTCATCTATAATAAATAGTGTCTGCGTTCCTTCAAACAATATAAAAAAGCGTTCTAGACACTCACTCAGTTTATTGCTAGGATTAACTAAAAATATGTTATCATCAGTCCATATAAACCTTCTATTATGATATGCTTTGTTCCATTTAAGTGTTGGGCAGAAAATCACAATATGATCAAAATTATAACGATAAACTGTTTGTAACAGGTCGAGGATAAATATTGTTTTTCCACAACCAGTTTGTCCACAAATTAATGAACAATGAGGGGTTTTTGTCATAAAGTTTAACTGCTCCATAGTTTTATAATAGAATTTAATCTAATCCAGTTATTGTTTTTATCATGCTCTCTGTCAAAACTTGTTCAGTATAATAAAATCCTATAAGGTCTAAATGTGCAAGATTAATCCAATTTAGTTCTGTAAGATTATTTCTATTTAGACTAATATTGATTTTGTTGCTTGTTGTTATGACCTTAATATCCTCACCATTGTAAAGAATGACGACGGTAACTTTAAGTTTTTCAACGTCTAAGTTTTGCCAGCTAATTAGAATTCCTTTTAGAAGGACGTCACTAACGCCCACAACCCCATCCCTCTTTACATCTTTTAAGACAGAAATTTCAAAATCATTGTGAACGTGTCTCCAAATTTCATTTGTGGAATGAAATTGTAATTTTGTAGAAGCACTTTTAAAACCGTTTCTCTTCGTGGAGGATGTACTGTTTATTCCCATACGGCTTTATTTCAATTTCTCTTTTCGACTATTGTCATCTGGCATAAGACTTACTGTAAAGGACCTGAGTTGAATGCTTTTCTGAAATTTTTTTGATGGTTAAAAATGTAAATGGGTTATGAATTCAAATTTTATTTCCATTTAAATATGGTTCCAAGTGCCATTTGAGGTTTAGGTTTTCGAACTATTTTTATTCATACTGGCCAACATTATTTGTTTTCTAGATTGCGCAGTTGTTCTAGTTTGGGAAACTTTTTGTTTGTCGCAACCTCTTTGCGTTTTATTCACCATCTTTAGTGTACTCAAAACCATACAAAGTGCCTATCTCCCCGTTCTGTTCAAAGTCCGCAACGTCTGAAAGGTCCTTTTAATTCTAAAGTTTTTACACCTCACAGCGCTAATGTAACTCCTGGTTCTTCTGGCCCACGTGACATTTTTTAGTACAACTTATTATTTTTTTTCTAAAACAATGTGCAGGTTATCACATTTTACGACTTTCCCCGTTTGTCTTTGATCTTTATATTAAATGATCCAACCTCCCACAAACTAATCTTTTAAACTGTAAATTAGGGAATTGTATAATTTCATAATCGCAATATGCAGCTTTCCCTGATGGAAGAGCTTTTAAAACAGTTGAGGGCCTTCCATCATATAAGTTTTCATCAGTGCTTAGCTCATCTAATGGACATAGAGTAATGAATGTACTGTAAGATCGAGCGGTTTTCCCCCTCATAAGTAGTTTTTTTTTGATGTAACAATAAATCTTTGGATTGTTAGTTTGCAAAACCTAACTTTTTTAGCTAGCTTATATCAAAAGGTAACCTACTGCTTTTTTTTCAGGTTTGAATGTCAACATTGTTTTCAGTTCGCATTGTTAAGTTTGAGAGTAATGTCGAAGTTACTCATTGCTTCTTTTAGCGAGCCAAAACCGTAATAACCATCAGGTATGATTAACTGGTCAACAAAGTTTCCTCTATCATCAAATTTTTGAATCTTATTATTATTCTTCGATTCAGTTTATATTAAACCCATACAACTTTGTAGAATTTTTCATGGGCGGACCATTTTGGTTCCGCAATCGTTATCAATAGCATGTTCTAAAGACGGAGAACTGTCTTGAGTTGTTTTTGTTACAAACATTTTTTAAACAAAAAAAAAATGAGTGCGTTCAAATATATAAAGATGCAAAATATTCTTTTGGGGCCCGCACTACAATCTTAAAAATATAGCAAACTGGTACTCTTGACATTGCTGTGACCCAGACTGTCACTTTTTCATAAAAGGTGATACCCATTAAGCAGTTCTTAACCCCCTTTTAAAAAAAGACTACATCGCAAAAGTTTGGTTAGTCATCCGATGCAGTTTTATCAGAACCAGTTAAACTTTGCTGTGTTTTGTGCATCAACTGGGTGTGGAGTATCGTATGTGATCATTTAAATCACCCTGATCCTTTGGTGAGGTCAGTGTACAGATTTCATTTTTATTACACCTTCAGACGTATTTTGACTGAAACTGCGAGCGCCATTACCGAATGACAAAAACGTTTAATCCATTCAGCACAGAATAGCATGAAGGCTTTTGAAAGAATCTGAAACGAATTCAATATTAATGTTAAGACAGACTTTAGACAAAAGTCGGTTTAATCATGGCTTAGGCCCCCCTTATTTTTGGGGCGTGCACAGAAAGTATAACTATGACTGGGATCTCCTTACACATCTTTCTCTTCAGGCACGACTGTTCACCTCGGGTCCAAAAGCAAGAGCATAAAACAGCATGGACAATTTATCTTAGACACTTCAAAGGGCCTAACTAAAAGCGGAATAGAACGAATAAACGATCTATTCGTACTTACGTTTGGTGTTTGCTAGGTTCGCAAGCACAGCGAGATCGAGCATAACTGATTCTTTATGGCCTTGATGCACAAAAACAATACTTAGCAAATTTAGAGGACGCCATTAATTCTACAGTTGATTTACCTTCAAGTATTAAAAGGTACAAGATGTTTTACAATACGCAAGATCGAAAGTAGACTTTGCTGTTTTGGGACTGGTTTATACATGCTAACTTCTGACCTCGACTCAGGTAGGAACAATAATAAAAATACATCAATGAAATCATTGTGGCAGGCAATGAACAGAAAGGGCGGGAAAACGATATAAATTTGAGCCAGTAATATTACAAACAATAAAAAACACCCAAGAATAAGTCATCCAATCCCGAGGTTCAAAGCCCAAAGACTGTTGAAGACGTGGACTTTTGTTCGCGATGACCATGAATATGAAAAGACAGCACTTGTTTTTGGATTAAAATGGCCTAGGATTACTTGGGCTTTATCTTACTAAATAGTAACCCAACTATTAAGAGAACTAATGCCCCTAAGTGCTCGGCCATAAGCCAACTACTTTGCTTGCAGTAGACAAAAGCCAGCTAATAAACTCCTAATATACCTGGGAAAGAGTCTATAGCTTTACCAGCTAATTTTTTTAATAAACTCGCAAGATGATCAAGCTGTTTTTTTACCCATGATTTATCAGACGATGGTGATGGAGGCACTGAACTTTGCCCCCCCCCACCGCCCTAATAGCCATCACCAAAAGTACTTATTGCAAATCCTAAGGCAGTTTTAACCCCTTGCTAAAGTGACACCTTGCTCTTAAACAGCGTTCGTATTCGTTCTGCTAGCGTTGTGTCTTCATATAAAATTTTTTCGATAGTTTCTCTTATTCTATTCACTTGAGTTCGTAATAGTCTCGGTTGTAGTCGACTTCTAGTCTTGCTGATCTTTCTTTCTCAAGATTTTTTAGTCTTGGGCTATTCTTTCTTTAATATCACGCCCTACGATGCGGTCGTCGTCTCAGCGAGTTTTTCTTTTTCTCTTTTTATATGCCCATCTAGTTCACCTAGTTTTGCTACATTTTTTGTTAATTCGCCCTTTTATGGTTGTTAAAGTACGACTAAGGGCTAATAATTCTCTCATAGGTAGCGGTGGTTCGTGTATTGTTTTTAATGCTGTTTCTTCTGAAAAAGTGGTTCTGCTCTTTCCTTGATTTATTTCGCCTGCTGCTTGAATTAAATCTTCATGTGGCATGTTTTGCATTTGGTTATCTGTTGGGAGTTCTTGTTGTATGTTTTGAAGGGTTGGGAAACTTTCCCCCGTATCAAATTTTTGGGTTCATTTAAAAGCCAAGGGATTCCGCCGCTCGCCTGAGCTTTTTTTTAATTTTACCATTTTTAAAAAACTTTGTTGGTTTAGTTTTTACGTAAGGGGGAAAACACGTTTTCTTTTTTTTTAAAAATACAAATGGTTACCTTTTTTAGTTCAAAATTCATCAGGGTATTAGTTTAGGGGTTTTCTAGTTTTTAAACCTTTGGTATTTGATTGACTTTATTTTTCTGTTAATTCCGCCTTTTTTTCCCCTTAAGTATTTCACCCTCCAATTGTTTCCCCGGCGATGCGTTTTAAAAGGGAAAGCCTTTTTAATCTTTTGTTGGCGTTACAGGATCTTTATCAAAATTCTTAAACCCCCCAATTCCCCCCAGTTTTTAAAAATTTAAATTTTTTTTTTGGGTTTTAAAAAAATTTGCCCACAAGAAAGGGGGCCGTTTCTTCCCCCCAAAATAGAAAGCTGAAAGACCCCTTGGTAAAGGGAAAAAAAACGGATTTTAAACTTTTTAAAAAATCCATCTATTTTAAAGCGGTTAAATTCTTTAATGTTAGTTTCCCGCCCTAGGGGGGAAAGATTTGTTTGGGCCAGGTCTGCGGGCTTACTTTCAAAATAAAACTCGCTTAACAACGCCCCAAAACCCAGAACAGTTGAAAAAAATTTTGGGGAAAAGGGCAATGGGAAAGAAAATTTCTAAAAAAACTTGGGGGAAAAAAGTTTTTTTCCTTTCCCAAAATTGCGGGACATTTTTTTAAAACTATTTAAACTTGGTTCCCCCGGAATAAAAGGGGAAGTTTTTGCGTTTAAGGAAGGGCAATGAAAAAGGGACGAAAAAACTTAGAATAGGGCCAAAAACTCCCCTCAGGTGCAAAACCCGAAAAAAAGGTTTTTTACCCGAAAAGGTTTTGCTTTTGGAAACCCCCTTTTCCCTTTCCCTTTAGTTTTTTTGGAGTTTTTAAAAAAGCGCATGCCCCATACTTTAAAGGGGCTTTAAAAAGGACAGTTTGGTCATAGAACTAATTTTAAATTTGTTTAAAAAAGTGTTACCCAAATAAACCCGACACCGAAAGCAAAGTACAGCTTTTCTGAATCTCTTTTAGAGTTTGATGTTGTTAGAAAATTTAAATTTAAAAAAAGGGGTGTTTGGGCCCCAAATAGAGTCACAATTTTTAATATATTACGAAAACGTGGGGCTCATTAACAACCCAAAAAGCGGGGCCCGACGTATAGGGTTTTTTAAAAATCTTTAGTGTGCGGGAAAAATCGTTTTAAAGGTTTTTTATTCCCGTGTGAAAAATGAAGAACCTTTTCGCAAGGAAAGTAAAAATTTTTTTTAACCCCAAAAATAAAAAAGTGAAATTGTACAATTGGGGTTTGGCCCCAAATCTACCTAGCGGGCTTAAAATTTCATCTTTTGGGAAAAAAAAGGGAAAATTGTTTGGGGGGGGGAGGGGGTTAGAAGTCCAACAGCAGATTTGGGGGTTAAAGTTTACACCTTCACAGTGTTAGGCTGGGTGATTATTAAACATCAAAAATAGGTTTAGGGAATTAAACCTAAGGTCAACAGAGGAAAATTTCGGGTTGCAGGGAAGGGGGGGAGAAAAGGGGTTTTTAAAGACATAAAAAATTCAATTGGGGAAAAAAAAAGAGCCGAAAAAAAGGGAAAATGTACATTTGTTTTTATTAATTGATGCACAGCTAAATTTTGGGAAAAGAAAAAGTTTTAGCCCAAATAGAATAAAAATTATTTTTTCATTTTTAAAAAAACATGCCTACTCAGAAATTTTTCCAAAGGGGCCCGAGTCGCCAGAGTGCCAAGAGAAGGGATAGTAGAAAACCCCCGGCATAAAAACCCTTTGATTAACCATCATTAAAACAAATTTCAAAAAAAATAGGCAGGACCCTTTTAAAATACGCAAAACCCAAAAGAAGGGGATTTTGCTGCCCTTTAAAAGCTGTTAACCTTTTTAATATTGGGGCATCGAAATAAAAGGGCCCCATTGCAGGGCGATGTGTTGGGCTTTTGAACGGGCATAGGCGCACCCGCCCGTTTACCTTTTGGTGGTTTGTCTTTAGCTCTGGGCCCGGGGTTTATTAGCCCGTTTGGGTGCTGGGTAGCAAAAAAAAAAAAATAAAAATCCAAAAAAACCCCAGGGCCTGGGTTTAAAATAATAACGCTAAACTTTGTTCCCTTTAAATGATTATAAAAAAAAAACACTAGTGACTTAAAAATCAGGGTTTAAGAATTTAAAAGTTTTCAGGCGATTTTTATGATACAAAAGACAAAAGGGTTTTTTCTTTAAAGAAAGGGAGGACAAGTTTTTTCAAAAAAGGCCCGACCCCCGGGAGTTTAAAAAAAGGGAAAGCTTAAAAAAAGTAAAAAGAAAAATTAAACTCTGTTCTAAACAGCTCACATTTAAAAACGCCAAAGGGGGTTTTTACTTTTGTTTATGAGTCTAAACCCAAAAGCCTCGGATTGTTTTTTTATTTTTGGGTTTAAATAAATATTTTGAGTTAGGGAAAAGAAAAATTTGCATGGTAAAAAATAAAGAAGGGTTTCCCGCGAAATTTTTTGAAACCCAATTTCAAGAAGAAATTTTTAAAAGCACCCGAATGGGTATTGATTTAGAAGTCATTGATCCCAAAAAAAGTAAGGCAAGTGTTGGTCATGTTTTTTTAAGTTCCAGGTTTAAACCCAAAAAAATTGACCCGCCCAGTTTTAAAGTAAATGTTAGCTGTTTTAAACGGGCCCATGTAAAATTAAAAGAAGAAACCCAGAAGTCTTTGGGTCTCAACTAAAACCAAACAGACTTTTTTTCCCCTTAGGGCCCCAAAACCCGGTTGGGCTGGAAACCCGCTGCCTTTCACAGTTTGAGGGTTTGGGGCTGAAGAAGCCAAAATTTTGGGGGCTCTGGTTTGGGCCCGGGGCGAAAATCATAGAGATCAGATTAAAACAGGTAAATATGCGCCGATTGTTGGGGGGTTTATATTCCACTCCTCCAGGGATTAGTTGCAAAAGGCAGTTTTTAAAATTTAAAAAAATTTAAGGGCAACATATGTTTCTTTTTTGGTGTGGGTTTTCGCAAGGCGCTTTACGCCCGCCAAAAAAAAAGCAGAGGAGTGTTAAAAAATCACCCCTTTCATCAATTTATCTTAACTTTGTGGAATTCCCCTTTTCCCGTTAGGTGGAAAACCATTTACGTTTGAAAAACAAAATAACAAACCCAAAAAAACTGTTAATTTCTAACCCTGGGATGAGGAAACAAAATCTACAGCCGGGTTAAAAATGTTTCCCAAAAACCCGTCCAAAGATTGGGGGGCCCGACAAAAAACATGTTGACTTACTACTGATGTTTTCACCAGCGGGGCTACCACATTACACATTAATACGCACAATGAGTAGATTATTGCGGCATACTTCAAAGCAAGGACTTAAGCAAGAATTCTGTAGAAAATGTTTAACAAGAGTTCCATCTGTGCAAGCCGCGAGTGAACATATAAAACATTGTATTAACCCAGTTGACTGTAATACAGAACTAATTACGCCCCCAGAAGGCAGTAAAGTTAGTTTTAAGAACTGGAAACGGATGCAAACGAGTCCATACGTAGTTTACGCAGACTTCGAGTCGCTTATTGTTCCTTATAAAGGGCCAACCCCACAGAAACTTCCAAAAACAGTCTTAATGAGTAATCATCAGATTTGTTCATTCGCTTTCATTATCGTCAGATCGGATGGCGCTCATTCAACGCCAGAATTATACAGAGGACCAAATGCGGCTAGAAGATTTTTACAACGCATGCAGCAAGTGCGCAACGATTGTTCTAATAATCTGAATTTATCTGAAATCATGATGACGCCTGAAGATCAACAACAGTATGACTCAGCCACACATTGTTGGATTTGTGGTTTAGGCCTCTCATCAGACGCAGCCAATCCAAAAGTAAGAGACCATGATCACATTAGCGGAAAGTTCAGAGGAGCTGCGCACAGTAAATGCAATCTTCAACTAAAGTTTGAACCAAAGACATGGAAGCTGCCTGTATTCTTTCATAACTTGCGGGGTTACGACTCTCATCTTATAATGAAAGCAGTGGGCGATGCCTTCAGGGTGTCATGCATCGCACAGGCATCAGAAAAGTACATGTGTTTCACTTTAAATAACATGTCTTTTTATGACTCTATGCAGCACATGATGGGATCATTAGAGTCGCTGGCTATGTCCTTAAAGTCCTGCCCAATAACGGAAGAATATTTTGACCCAACACTTGTTAGAAAGGGTGTTTACCCTTATGAGTACATGAACAGTTGGGAAAGGTTTGACGAAGATACACTTCCGCCTAAAGGCGCGTTCTTTTCTAGTCTTAGAGGAAAGGACATCAGTGATTCTGATTACCAGCATGCTCAAGATGCATGGCAGAAGTTAAAGTGTAAAACGATGGGAGACTATCATGACTCCTACTTGATGGCCGATGTATGTTTGTTGGCGGACGTCTTTGAAAATTATAGAAAGACCTGCATGAAACATTATAGCCTGGATCCTGCGCATTACATTTCTGCGCCCGGGATGAGTTGGGATGCTTTCTTAAAGTTTACTGGAGTAAAGATTGTTTTATTGTCTGATTTACCAATGATTCAGATGATTGAAAACGGATTGCGCGGAGGAATTAGTATGGCGTCGCATCATTACTGTAAAGCAAACAACAAATACTTGGACGACTATGATCCAAGTAAAAGGTCTAACTATCTCATGTATTTAGATGCAAACAATCTGTATGGTTGGGCAATGGCGCAATCACTTCCATTACGCAACTTTAAAATGTACACAGGCGGTGATCCGAAAAATATTCAAAAGGCATTAAAGTGGTTGGGCAGTTTAACGCCGGTCAACAGCGTGGTTTCATTCTAGAAGTTGATTTAGAATATCCTCATGAACTCCATGACTTGCATAATGACTATCCTTTAGCTGCAGAAAGCCTAAAGATGGCGAAAACAGAGCCGCCTAAACTTGTGCCTAATCTTCGAGGCAAAAAAAATTATGTCTGTCATACAGACTTCTACAATTTTATTTAAGACATGGTTTGAAGTTGACAGCCGTTCATCGTATAATTGCTTTTGATCAAGAACAGTTCATGAAACCATACATCATGAAGAACACTGATCTCAGAACTAAATCCACAGATGCTTCAGAAAAAGACTTTTTCAAGCTGATGAACAACAGCTGTGAAGCAATTAAGCTGACTTCAAAACCAAATTATCAGGACTTCAGAAGATTTCATGATCAGCTTTTTGGCATAATGATGAAAAAAAAGAAAGTCAAATTGGATAAACCCGTTTTTATTGGGTTTACTGTTTTAGAATTATCAAAGCTTTTAATGTTAGAATTTCTTTATGACTACTTTAAACCCTTGTATCCTGAGTCCAGAGTACTTTACACAGATACAGACAGTTTTGTTATAGATATCCCTACTGAAGACATCTATAAAGACATGGAATTAGAAGTAGCAAAAGGGCATGCGGGATGGTACGACACATCTGATTACCCTAAAGATTTGCCTTTGCATTCAATTACTATAAGAAGGTTTTAGGAAAGATGAAGGATGAATTATCTGGAAAGGTGATTAAGGAGTTTATTGGTTTAAGATCGAAAATGTACAGTATTTCGAGCCAGGAGAAAACCATTAAGAAAGCAAAAGGAATATCTCGCAGTGTTGTGCAGTCAAACATATCACATAACAACTACAAAGAGGCATTGTTTGACAATAAGACTTTTCATCATGACAACGTAAAACTACGATCTAATCTACATGAGATCAACACAACTGTTGTAACAAAGAAGTCATTAGATAGAACAAACACAAAACGTGTGTTTGTTAATCCAGAGTTTTCATATGCATATGGGCATTATAGAACCGTAAAATAATTAAAGCGGAACTGTGTCTGGTGGGATTATCTGCAGTTCTTCCTTTACAAAAGATCTTTGAGGAGCTGGTTGTTTTGTTGTGTCAGTTTCTCGTAAATAATACACGGGCGGATTCATTTTTACAATTCTTTTTATTTCATACGGATCAACACTCCAAACTGGATCAGTTGCCCTGATGCGAGTGTCCCCTTCTGCTTCCCCCGGTAAATAAAGGTACCTTACTTTCATCCAAATGGTAAGAGTTTGCCGGGTGAAGACTCTCCTTCAGCAACATTTATTGTTTTTCTTTTGATTGCTTGTACTGGTTTTAGCCCTTTAAATTCTTCATTATTCATTGCGCGCAAAACTGAGGGCAGTCTTCTAACCCATTCTGTGTTGCGAGAATTGTCAATCAGCTCTCTGTAATACTGGTAGGAAAAAAGTCTTTCAGATAACTGTTTGTTAAAGTTTTCAACTAAAGCCTGTGATCTGTGAACTCCTGGGATGCCTCTTTTAATGGTAACTCTATGTTTTAACAATAATTGATTCACTTGGCCTTTAAATTCTTTTCCATCATCGACTTGAATCATGCGAGGGTAAGTTAGTGGACCTCGTTGGTATATCAGTTGTATAGCAACAGCAACAGCAGAAGCACTCTTTTGTGTTAATGGTTCCGCATCTTTGTATCTTGAAGCTATGTCAATGACTGTGAGTGCGTACTTAAATCTTTTTCGTCTAATCGTATCATGGGGTAAATATAGAAGGTCCATTTGATGGGTGTCGTTCGGTATTGTATTCACAAAGTGTGGTCTCTGTATTCGTTTAGGTGCAGGTAAATAAATTTGCCAGATCGCTTGTTTAGATAACCATTCCTTCGCTGTTTGTTCACTAACTCCCGCTGCTTGGCTTAGCTTTTTGATTGCCGTTATTCCTTTCCAATATCCTTTTGGCGAATAATAGATTTTGTTCATTTTTTATTCAGCCAATATTATGTGCAACAAAATACACAGCAGTCATACCAACGACAATAAACGCGATTTCTTGCATCTTTTGTTTTTCTGATGGTTGATAAAAGTTGCTGAATTTTGGTGGGGGCAATGTCTCATTGGTTTGCCTGTTACAAGATAATACTCTTTTATTGCCTGGTCAACATTTTTAAATGTGTAAGCTGCATGTCCTGTTTTTTCAGTTTGTCGTTAATAAAATCTAACTGCTCAATTCTCTGCTTTTCATAGCGATCTTGTGCTGCGGCTAGTTGCTCCACAGCTTTGTTATGTCTTTTTCTCTCGTCGTCATCCCGTAGTTTACTAAATGCGTAATTACTTCCGCTAAAAGCAAGCGCATTAACCACAGCGCCGCCTATCATCATTACGAGTGAAGCCATTTTTATAAATGTATTTTTTTTAATTTACATATTGTCAGGAATTATTCCTTGCTTAACTAGAAAATCTTTCGTAGCGAACGAAGCTGCAATAATAGCAATCAGCTTTGCAGAATCCTCAAAGCCTAGTTTGCCAAGATCCGCTGGTTTTATTTTTAACAGGCTTTTACCAAGCATTGAGTATCCTACACTTAGGCCTCCAATAACAGCAGAATGGTATACAAGGTTGGTAATAGTTTTTTCGGTGCTCATTTTAAAAAATAAAATAATTATAATTAATAAAAAACATGAACAGCGATGATCTGCTAGAGCTACAGGGCAGCCTACACTGTCTTGGACTTACAAATGAAGAAGTTGATGACCAAGCTATTATGCCCAAAAAGGAGAGGTTGTATTCTTTGGCAGCTGTGGAAAAACACAAAACAGTTCCTCGGAACTGAATTCAGCATAGAACAGATTCAACAGATGTCACCGCAAGACATTTTAAAGTATCACAATAGGTATGAAGCGCAGCTGGGGTCGAGAATGGTAAAAAGTGTGGGGCAAACGGTTCTTAGTTTGTCACTAAACTAGTCAGTAGATTTGCTCCCATTGATTCTGAACAAGATCTTACGTATGATTTAACGCAAGATCCAGTTTTAACAAAATCATTAGAGTCTCTAAGCTGCGATCTGTATTACAGATTTGGAACATTGTTATCGCCGCTAATCATGGGATTAATAACTTGTAATCATATAGATTTTATTTCCATTCAAAATGAACGAGTCGGAAAATCAGCAGAATCAGGTAAAGATAGTGACGAGTGAAAAGCTAAAGCATCCTGGGCGTGTTGCAGCAGGAAAAAGAGTAGCAGAGTTAAACAGACAAAGAAAATTAAAGTTACAATCACAGAATATAACTCATAATGAAAACATAACACCGCCAACGCCAACAGTTGATCCAATGCCAGCTCCAAAACAAGACCAAGTTAATTTAAGGGCACCAAAGTCTTCATGGAATATTGAACTTAAAACTGTTGCCATTTTTGGCGCCCTTGCTGCTGCTGGGGGCAGTTAATACGGTTATAAAATATATAAAGAATGGCAACAAAAACAAAAGCAGCCAAAAAAATCTGAACCACTAAATACAGAAGAAGACAACAGCACGCCAGCACCGCCATAACAAAAAATCATTTTGATCCATTTAAAATGCAATAATATTTTAAGAACTTAAATTTAAATTTTTTTGATAAAAATAGATCATGGCGGATTATTATTTGTTTAAAATGATGGAGTCAATAAATAAAGACATGGAGTCTATAAAAGACATTTCCATAGACCAGAATTGTAATCAATGCGGTTGCTTAGGATGTAAGAACTTCATTAAGATCTATGCTGACCGATCTCGCGCAGAGAACGCTGAGCAAGACATCCTCAGCGATAACGCGTTTTTTGAGGCGTGTGTGTACTATATTAGGCATCTACTATTTAAGACAAAAACATAGATTGTATTGTTTTTTCTGATAATTATAAGATAACTTGAATAAGAACTTAGTTGTACTTAGAGGATGACTTAGTTATGATCTTAGGTTAACTTGGGTAAGAACTTGAGGATGACTTGAGGACAACTTGAGTAAGAACTTAGAAGTGACTTAGTTATGATCTTAGGTTGACTTGAGTAAGAACTTAGAAGTGACTTGAGGATGACTTGAGTAAGAACTTGTGGATAACTTGAGGATGACTTGAGGACAACTTGAGTAAGAACTTAGAAGTGACTTGATTAAAAACTTAACTAAGAACTTGAGGTGGCTTAAGGTGACTTTTTATTTTTTTTTATTTTATTTTTTTTTATTTATTTTTTTAAATTTTTTTTTATTTTTTTTTTTTAAATTTTTTTTATTATTTTTTTTTATTTTTTATTTTTTATTTTTTTTTATTTTTTGACTTAAGGTGACTGAGGTTGGTTTTACCTCGTTACTGCGCATGCCCAGTGGACTTAATTACCTCCCCTGAATAAATTATCTATTTATAGATCAGTGAGAGAGAATTGATTATTAAAAGTTGTGTTTTTGTGTTTAATTTGCTAAAGTTTTAATATAAATATTGTACAAAGTAGCTACTAAAAAGTACTTTAAAGCACAGTTGTTGTTTAACCTTTAAAACTATTCTGCTTGAATAAAAAACAATTTTAATAACACCCCCAATTATGCATAAACACCATAAAATTATGAAAGCTTTCAGTTTGTACAGTATATATATTAAATCCTAAAAGTGTAAAGTTGGGAATATGCCTGCGGTGGTTTTGTGCTTGTTTGTGTGGTTTGGAAAGTCTTAATTTGGCCCTCTTCTCTGCCCTATAGTGACCCTTCCCATTTTCGTGTTTCGTCTAGGTCACTGGCGCGGCTATAAACGCCCGCAAACCACAATGTGTTGTCTAGGTCACTGGCGTGGCTATAAACGCCCGCAAACCACAATGTGATGTCTGGGTCACTGGCGTGGCTATAAACGCCCGCAAAACCACAATGTGTGCGTGTCCTAGGAAGGGCCACTGAAAATGGGGTGAGAGAATTGCCCCAAATTAGACAAACTGAAAGTAGGCAACCAAGTATAAGAAATACCACTAAAGTCTTCAACCATATCTGGTCCACAGGGTGTTTTCCACTGTCCTGGCGGAAAGCCCTCATCATACCTATACCCAAACCTGGAAGAGGTCTTTTGAACCACCAGATTACCGTCCGATAGCTTTGACCAGCTGTATCTGCAAACTGATGGAAAAAATGGTCAATGCTAGACTCATGTGGAGACTCGAAACTGACGGCCTTCTGGCGAAAGAACAGTTTGGTTTCCGCAACATTGAACTACAGTGGACCATTTGATCTGTCTGGAATCTATGCGTTGAAACGCCTTTATAAACAACAACATGCAGTGGCTATTTTCTTTGACTTGGAGAAGGCCTACGATACCACCTGGAAATCTGGGATACTTCATGATCTCCATGATCTTGGTTTTCGGGTCACAGACCTGCCTACCCTTCCGTAATCGTCCGTAATCTTACGGAAATTAACCCCCCATTACGGAGGTACGATTTTCCGTTTCGAAATTACGGAAAAGAAAATTGAAAAAACTACGCAAATTCCAGACTCGAAAAATTGTCGACTGCTAGACCTTTCCGAGACCACAGAGTAACTTCCCTTGACTCAAGGCCGAAACCACAGATGGTTCGGAACTTGCGATTGGTCAATGTGGTGCTGTGGGCCAACACGACGCGCCATCACATCTGTGCGCGCCATTCGAAGCCTTTTGTTCAGCCATTGTAAGACAAAGTTTCAACCGATTTTTTTGCCGGCGATTGTGAAAATGGCGGAGAAATCTTCTAAACGTTTGCATGAAACCGACGACGAGGGTTCGAAAACCACTGTGCCACAACGGAAGAAGGCGAAGAAGCAAGTGTTCCGAAGTAAATACACGCGGACTTGGCCTTGTCTTTGCAATCCAAAAAACATGGACCTGGATTTGTATACTGCTCCATCGGACATGGGGAGCAAATGACTGCAAGCGCCATATCTCGGGGAAAATGCACAAAGAGACAGCTGCCAGTGCCTTAGTCAGAAGATCACATCGTTGTTTACGAAATCCAGCGAGAGCAGCCGTCGGACCCACACACGGAGATCACCAACGCAGAAAGACTGTTGTGTGAGCTGATCTGCGGAAACAACTTGTCCCTGAGCTGTGCTGACAAGATAGTGGCGAAAATGAAAAGGATGTTTCCAGACTCAGCAATCTCTCAGGCACAATACAAGGCTTAGTGCAACACACACACACACACACACACACACACACATTTTTGTAGTTTTTTTTTTGGGGGGGGGGGGAGGGGGGTTGTACATTAGGTTCTTCATCAGTGGTGTCATCTGTGGTGACTGCTGTGTAAGTTACAAACTGTCAAGTATATCACCTTTGAATTGACCTGAAACTCCTGTCCTGAGTCTGTCATCAGCCATCATCCCAAGGTATTTTAATTCTGCTTTGTTGTTTTTGTTCCTTTTTTACTGTTTATATTTTTTGTTAAAATGTTAAAAATGTAGTTGAAGTTTTGTACACATTATTTGTTCAAAAACGCGTGTATTACGCGTCCGTGGAATTACTGAAGGAAAATGCAAATTACTGAAAATCTCTGTGGTTATTACTGATGAGCATAACATGAGGTAGGCAGGTTGGGGTCATCTTCCACTTTTTATTCAAAATGTTTTGGCAGAACAAGGTTCGGGTTGGACCACTCTCTCTGATGTTCATGAGCAGGAGTTGGGTGTTTCACAAGGGAGCATTAAGTCTCCTGCCCTCTTTAGCATTAAAATCAACAACATTGTTAAGTCAGTTCAACAGGTTTCCGACTGCTTATTCTTTGTAGATGATTTTGTCGTCTATGCAACTGGAAGCTTGTACCCGAGTGTTCAGTGCAGGCTCCAGCTTTGGATAAAATTCATCAGTGGGTGGAAGAAAACGGCTTCACCTTTTCTGCTACTAAGACTCTGTGCATTCACTTCCATAATTTTTGTCAGTTTTTGCAGATCCAAATAGGGACATCTCCCATTCCAGCTGTCAAAGAGACCAAATTTCTAGGAGTTATTTTTGACCAAAAACTCAACTTTCTTAGCCACATTAAGAACTTAAAAACTTCTTGCCAGAAAGCTCGGAACATTCTGCAGGTCATAGCACACACTGACTGGGGCGCTGATAAGAAAGCTTTGCTGCACCTCAACAGAGCCTTGGTCCATTCCAAACTGGACTATGGTTGTGCTGTGTATGGTTCTGCAAGACCTTCTTACCTAAAACTCCTGGACCCTATCCACCATCAAGGGCTTTGTCTCTGTCCTGGAGCATTCCGCACCACCTCTGTGTACAGCCTGTACGCAGAGGTAGGTGAACCCTCACTATAAGCAACATTATCTTATCTTACCCTCACTCTCCAACTGCAGGCTGAAACTATCTTGAACTGCTGTCTGAGACTGTTCTCTGAACCAGAAAACCCTGCCTATGATATTGTCTTTAACCCTCAGTTTCAAAGTAAATTGGAAAAAAATCCCAACTGTATTCCTCCGTTTGGTCTTCATATGCAGCCTTATGCGCAGAATGCAGGTGGTGATCTAGGAGTTGTGTCTGATTTTTCCAAGTTTCCAGATAAGCCTCCGTGGACCTTTTCCACACCAGAAATTTGTTTTGACCGTGCAGCTTTTCGCAAAGAATCTACCAGCTCTCTGGCATACAAAGCATTGTTTGCTGATCTCGGTTCGAATTTCCCATCTTGTCAGAAAATTTTCACTGACGGTTCCAAGATGGAATGGCCTGTGCAGCCTATTGCCCTGGTGCTCCTTCTCAAATATTGTCAGAACATATTCCTTCAGATGCTTCTGTTTACTCTGCTGAACTTACAGCTCTGGTTTTAGCATTGAAGATAATGTCTCAATCTACGAAGAAGGTTTTTCTGATTTTGTCGGAATCGCTGTCGGCTTTGGAGGCCATAGCTGGCTGTAGCCTTCAGCATTCCGAACTTTGATACTTTTCAAAAACTTTTTACCATGTTGAAAGCGGATGGTCACAGTGTTGTTCTGGCTTGGGTTCCCAGTCACTTTGGCATTGGTGGAAAAATGGCTGTTCGTTTGGCCAAGAATGCCTCAACAGGGAAACTGTGTAACATATCTCTCTCCTATACAGATTAAAAACCAAAAATTAATGATTATATTAGAGACCTCTGGCAGGAGGAATGGAATACACAGACTGTTACGGATAGAATGGGTCATGTCTGCGAGTGTCTGACTGTCTGACTCACACACAGAAATTATGGATGCATGCACGACTTTTCCAGTTCACATACACACACACACTCACCCGAACATTGACAGCCAGGCAACAGAACAACACCTTTTTTTGTTTTATGCTGCCCGAGCCATCAGACAAACATATGATATAATAAATGCAAGGACATCAATAGGTCAGCACGTCAACCATAAGGCATACACACAAAATATATCTATATACAGCGCTGCTGGTTCCAACGACGATGTCGCTGATGACGATGACGAGACGATGAAGACGACGAGACGATGAAGAGGACGAAGACGATGAAGAGGTGGAGAACAAGGGGGTAGAACTCGGCTACGGCCCCGACCCTCGTAAAGTGGCAGCCAGTCCCTTACAGTCCAGGGGACACTTCTACCTGGGGGAAACTGATTAACTACCTTGATAATCATGGCTACTATTCATTACAATCACGACTACATTCATATTCATTAGCCACATCCTATTTCACTAGAACTTGAGACAAACATCAGCATGTTCTTTCTTCAACACTACAACATTCCCTTTCCGGAATCATAACACTACAACATTCCCTTTTTCCGGAATCACACACTACACAGGAAAGGATTTCCATATAAACCTTTCAGAATTTAGTTTTTCCAAATTGGGGAAAAGATTTCCACCTAGACCCTCTTCAATAAACCATGAATACAATTCATTACACACAATTAATGATTACTTTTCATCAAATTATAAATGTCATCACAAAATGTTCATTTCTTTTCTTGTAACACGACAAGAATGTTCATTTCATTTCATATGATCACCAGAATTTAAAAGTTTTTTTTTTTTTCCAAAAGATTCATCTACTTCAGTGTATGTAAGGGAAAGATTTCCACACATTCTTGTTTACCAACACACAACTATTCAATGTTCATATTAAGAGTGACAGCCCTGATGTGGCCTTTGCAGTCGGCTGGGCTATAAGCAACATTATCTTATCTTATCTTATTAAGAGTGAGTTAAATACTCATCCACATCAAACATGAAAACAGCATATATAGTCTATGTCGCACACTTTGGGAGCTTATTATCCATAGCATCAAAACTCTTCCTCTTCTCACAAAGTCTAGCAAAACCACATTGGAATACTTAACATTTTTTTTTTCATTATGAATCCATAACTAGTTAAGTCACAGAATAAACTTTTTTTTTCTTCTGAAGACCACTTCCTTTGACACTCACTTCTTCTATGTTTTCCGACAGCATTTCATTTTGCTACCCTATCAAGTCATAGGATAACAGAACACAACAAATATTTCCTTTTCTACACAAATCCTTCACAAGTGCGCTGAGGAAGTTTCAGTCGCTCCTAAACGGGAATACAGTTTCGGTTTGCTAATAAATAAACATTGTGATGATAAATACCTGACTACCACCAAAAACAAGTTGGAGTCCCTCTTCAGAGACTGCCTAACCGGTTCAGCTCACCCGGCTTTTAACAGTGCTCAGGTGAGCAGCAGTCAGGTAAACTTTTCAACCGGCTTCCGGACGACTACCTTCTGGTTAGCCCGGTTGCATAAAACTGTGTGACTGGATGAGAAACGGTCCGTCACACAGATGGATAACAAACTCTTTCAGAACTGTCCAGAACTAAGAGTTCCTCTCATCCACATCTGGTGGTCGCAAAGAAGAAACGGTTCTATACTGGCTGCACACTGACCATTCATATTTTACTCATTCATACATTTTAAAGAGTGAAGAAGCTCCATGGTGCATTCCTTGTCATGTACCACTCACAATGAAACATATTCTTTTAGAGTGTTGGGACTTGCATGATGTGAGACACAAACATTTTACAGCAGATTCCATGACAACTTTGTTCAGAGATGTTCCACCTGATGCGACGTTTGAATTCTTCAAAGAGATTAACATTTTTCATAGGATCTGAGATTTTATAGTGGAAAGATTTTTAACAAAATTTCGGATAGGTTTTTAGAAGATGTATTTTAAAGAGTTGCGTGAGTGAATGACTTGTAAGTTGATTTTAATGTGGTGACAGCCCTGATATGGCCGTCTGTGGTCAGCTGGGCTATAAGCAACATTATCTTACCTTACCACCACTTGGAAATCTGGAATCCTTGTGGATCTTTATAAAACTTGGTTTTCGTGGTCATCTGCCTCTGTCTATTCAAAAGTTTCAGGCTGATCGGGAGTTCCAGGTGCATATTGGCACTACGCTGTCTGACAACCATGGGCAGGAGTTGGATGTATCTCAAGGGAACTTTCTTTCTCCTACTCTTTTCAGCATCACAATCAACGACATTGTCAAATCAGAAAACCAGGGTTCTGAGTCCTCTCTGTTTGTTGACAACTTTGCACTGTATGGAGTTGGAGCCTCTTAGGCCAACGTACAGCGTTAACCGTTGACTGTCCTTGCACGAACGGCGTTCGAGATGGTTTCGGGAAAGCTGTGTGCCCTTGCACGAACGGCGTTCGAGATAATTTCATCATCAAAATTCGGCGATTTAAAGAAGGCAGGCAAGGAGAAAAAATGGTTTAAACGGTTGCAGGGACCCTAAAGGACAGTTTCTTCCCTTACACGGGTCGCTGACTGACCGGCTCGTGTCCATTCGGACGATAACTTCAGCAAGGTTCGGCCGAGTCATTCTCGGTTCAAGATGGCAAGTCGAGCAGGCAGTTCGATCAGGCGCGTGCCGTTTTCAAACAATCTAATGCTCTTGAAGTGCTTCAAGAAGTTATCCGAGACCGTGAAAGCGATGACGAAGACTTTAAAGAAGTGGAATGAAGCGATTCGGAGGAGGAATAAAGCGATCACAATCAACACCAGCCTTTGCTATCGGAGACTGGTGTTGATGACCAAGTTGATCCCCGACTTCAAACCGAGCGATACCGGCGCAAGTGGGGCTGAATCGGAGAGTGACGAGCCGATTCCGTGTATGTCAAGTGCCCCCTCCCTCCTTTCGTGAGAGGTCAGGAGGAGAGTCGAGGAAGCGGAGGGGGTTTAGGACAACGGCGAGGGTCCAGTGTGAGGGGGCGTGGCAGAGGAAGTGGGTGTGGCACTCGTCAGTCTAAACTTGTTTCAGAATGGACAGAGGCCAGCGCTGTTCGCCCAAATCTCGACCTTTCTTTCACGGGTGACCCAGGTATCAAGGTAAACATTGGCAATTTCAAGCCTATGGATTTCATGGAGTTGTTTTTGTAGTGTGTGTGTGTGTGTGTTTTTGTGTGTGTGTGT
This sequence comes from Conus ventricosus, assembly GCA_018398815.1. Classification (NCBI taxonomy): domain Eukaryota; kingdom Metazoa; phylum Mollusca; class Gastropoda; order Neogastropoda; family Conidae; genus Conus; species Conus ventricosus. Next base: position 36,604,271 of record CM031601.1, read on the forward strand.
GTGTGTGTGTGTGTGTGTGTGTGTGTGTGTGGTGTTTGTGCATGATGTATGTGAGAGAGAGAGAGAGAGAGAGAGGGAGAGCAGTGCTTGTGCATGGTGTGGGTATACATTGTGTGTGTGTGTTTGTATGTGTGTGTGTGGTGTTTGTGTAGTGTTTGTGCATGGTGTGTGTGTGTAGTGCTTTTGCATGTGGTGCTCTTGTGTGTGTGTGTGCGTGTGCGTCTGTGTGTGTGTGTGTGTGTGTGTGTTGCTTTTGAATATGGTGCTTGTGCACAGTGTGTGTGTGTGTGTGGTGTGTGTGTGAGTCAGCTATAACTGGCATTTACTGGCAGTAGTGTGGGATCCTGATCTTTCTGTCCATAGGTTCTGTGGTGTGGTGTATTCTCTGCGACACCGGTGTATTTTTCAGTTGTTTGTGTGCTTTCATCATCTGTGGTATGACCTTTTGTAGCTCAGTCCTATCTTTAGCAGTCCTTTTTTTTATTGGTGTGGTTGGTTTTGCAATGTTTTATTTATTACCTTCTGTGGTGATGGCTTTTTATCAATCGCACTTAGTTTATAAGTGAACCAAACCTCATGTGTGAAAGAAAACTGACAGAATAATTGTAAGTTACACTTAGTGTTGTTATTGTTAGTTCATCTATGCTAAACAAGACCAATTCCCAAGAGGCTTACAAGATGTGCGGACTGATGCTGTGGATAATGTTAAATTCCCATCTTCTTTCCCGCGTTACCTGGGCTGGAGTGCCCCTTATGATATGGGTTGCTAAACATTTTATGCACTGTCAAGCTTTATTGTGAATACAGATGTTTGTCCTGAAGTTCAAAGGATACCAACACCAGTTTTTGTGGTATTTCATTGTGATTTTAGTGCTATAGTTTTGTTTATGTTCTGAAAGTGTCTGTTTTTCAAACAAAACGTTCATCATTATATATATTTCTGGTCTACTCATTACAAACAAAATCAAACTATTGTGATATCTGGCTGTAGTCAAGGATATAACAAGAAAATTTCCCAAGTATCTAAGATATATGTCAAGAATTGAAAGAGCAGTGGGCAGGCATATCAGTGAACCTACCTAAGAAAACAAAATTGTGTCTCTTGATACCTGGATTGTACTGTACCCCAGAAATGCATAAATTTATCATACAAAACAACAATTGTGGGTTGTAAATTCACTACCAAGTATTTACACAGGTGTTCAGTGAACACTAAAACCACTTTTGGCTGATTTTGTATGTTTTTTGTTTTGCTGCTGTGGGTTTTTGTATGCTTGCAAAATATAATTAAAAAAAAAAGTTGAATTATAAGATTATTTATTATACTCAGAATGAACAAAATCAAATATTATTTGCAGATATTATAGCCCTGGGTATAAGAAGAAAACATGCCAAAAATCTAAGAGATATCTCCACAAATAAATGAGCACTGATCAAATTAGTGAACCTACCGCAAAAAGTCAAATTTCGTTCTGGCACACAGAAGTGCAAAACTGATACAAAATAGCGGCAGTCAAGGGGTTAACTTCAACTTTGTGTCAATAAGATTCAACATTAACAGTGGGCCGAGGGAAACGGGTATATCTTTTCAAGTACCCAAACTCAGTCTATCCATTTTCACAATTTTCGTCAGTTTTTTGCTGATCCTGAAATTTGTTTGGACAAGTCCACCATTCCAGCTGTGAAAGAAGCCAGATTTCTGGTTTTTTAATTTTTAAAAATATTTTGTTATCAGAAACTGAACTTTAAAAGTCCTATCCAACACTTAAAAACTGCATGTCAGAAAGCACTGAACATTCTGCGAGTTGTGGCTCACACAGATTGGGGCACTGACAAAAAAAAAACACCCTCCTCCATCTTTACAGAGCTCTGATTCGCTCCAAACTGGACTATGGGTGTGTAGTAAGCGGACGGTTACAACATTACTCTTGCTTGGGTTCCTGGTCATGTTGGCATCGGCGGGAACGAAATGGTTGATCGTTTAGCCAAGAACGCCACAAGAGAGAAACTGTCCAACATTTATATCCCCTGTTCAGATGTGAAACCCAAAGTTAACGATTATGTGAGAGACCTCTGGCAGGAGGATTGGAACACACAGACGAGTAACAAACTCTTTCAGATCCGTCCAAACCTTAAGGACTTCCTCCCATCCACGTCGGGAGGTTGTAAAGAGGAAACGGTTCTGTGCCGGCTGCACACCGGCCATTCGTATTTTACCCATGCTTACCTTTTAAAGAGTGAAGAAGCTCCGTGGTGCATTCCATGTCATGCGCCACTCACAATGAAACATGTTCTTTTAGAGTGTTGGGACTTGCACGATGTGAGACACAAACATTTTACAGCGGAGTCCATGAAGATCCTGTTCAGGGATGTCCCGCCTGATGTGATCCTTGAGTTTTTGAGAGAGATTAATATTTTTCATCTGATTTAAGATTTTACGGAAGAAAGATTTTTAACAAAGTTTCTGGTGCGTTTGTAGACGATGTCATTTAATGAGATGTATGAAAGTGGTGGGTTTTTTTTTTAATTTTTTTTTTTATGACTGGTGAGTTGATTTTAACGTGGTGACAGCCCTGATGTGGCCCTTTGCGGTCGGCTGGGCTATAAGCAACATTATCTTATCTTATCGTGTAGTGTATGGCTCGGCCAGACCATCCTACCTGAAAAGTCTAGATCCTATCTACCATCAAGGGCTTCGACTGTGTCTGGGTGCATTTGGCACCACCCGTGTTTATAGCCTGTATTCTGAGACAGGAGAACCATCCCTCTCAAATCGTTGATTGAAACTTGCCTCGTCTCTCATCTGAACCTCAAAACCCTGCATAGGACCATGTTTTTGACCCCAAGTTCCAAAAGGGAAAATTTCGATGACCACCCCAGTTCCATTCCACCCTCGGGAATTTGTATTTTTCCTCATTTGAACAAAGCAGATAAGACCTTGGAGTAGTTTGTGATTTTTCCAAGTTTTCCTGATGACCTCCATGGACTTTCTTCACTCCAGAGATCGGGTTTTTGATTTGACCTGTCCCAGAAAGATTCCACTAGTTCATTGCATACAAGTCTCTTTTTGCTGAACTGTGTTCAAAGTTTCCATCATTCAAAGGACTATAGTTGTGCTGTGTAGGGCTCGTTATACCCTTTTATCTGAAACTTTTGGGACCCATTCACCATCAAGGCTTTGTCTCTGTCTTGGAGCATTCCGCCCACCCCTGTGTTACAGCCTGCACGCAGAGCAGGTGAACCCAAACACTATCCAACCGCAGGCTGAAACTACCTTGAACTGCTATCTAAGACGTTCCCTGAACCGGAAAATCCTGCCTATTACTGTGTTTTTTAACCCTTGAACTCATGAACCTACTATTGTTTTGGCCCTGCCATCAATAGAAAATGAGCAAGTGTAAAGGAACGCTTGCACTTACATTATATAAATGCGTACTAAAAGTTTTTTATTTGTGATCCAGATGAATAAACAACATGAAAGTTTCTCAGAATTGTCTGAATTTTCATATGAAAGAGTTGTTTTATCACCAGAAGTTTATGTTTTATGAAAATGGTGGTTGATGATGCTGATGCTGCAGAAATTGTGCTGGACACACTAATTGCTTATAGATGAAGGCTTGCACAATGATTCATTGCTTTTCACTCACATCTCCCCAAAGATGTGGTTGTTAGAAAGTAAAGAATAAAGAAACATGCACATTTATGCAAAAAACAAACCCATCCACAGACAATAAGGGATTTTATGCTGTAATCAGTACATCCGGATTCAGCCACAACGACTACCTTATGGTGATTTTACAGTCTACATGAATGATCAGCAGAAATAAACAGCACAGTGTGCACAAACAGAACACTTGACAATGCACTGACCTAGTCCTCAGATCTGGAGGCTGTACTGGTGCTGCTGCTGCAGGGGAGGGGGGGGGGGGGGCTGTATCCAGAACTCGGTACTCCTGACGTTCATGGTAACGTTCAAAGCACACACCTGGGCACAGGGTTTCTGACAGGTCTTGCACCAGAAGGTAGTCTGTGTTCTTTCGAAGCCTGCTCTTCTGTTCTTTGCCGCATTGCACACAACACAGTCTCTCCTTGGCTGGGCTTGCTTTGTCCCCTCCTGTTGTGGGATCTTGTACATGTAGTGACGCTGACATCGGTCCAGACGAGGTGTGAGCAGTTCATCTGCGACTGCTCTGCGATGCTGTCTTGGCCTGGGGCAGTAGGTGCTTCTCTGATCAGCTGCTTAACAATTTCTTGAATGAATTTGTCATGGTCTTTTTTGGCATCTACAACTTTCTTGTACAAGATGTAGGCTTTGGTAATCGCCAGTTCCATGATGTACAGTGCCAGTTTTCGCCACCACTTGTAGCTCCTTCTCAACACTGTGTAGTGTTTGCACACTTGGTCCATCAAATCCACCACCCCCCAACCCCCATTTTGCTGACATAGTCCAGCACACACACTGGCTTCACAACAGGAGTTCTCCCTGGCTTGGTCCATAGTTTGGCGGTCGGCGGATGAATGGAACTTAGTATGCGCACATCACGCTTGTGGTGCCATCGCACTGCCAGTACAGATCCTCATTTCTTCCACACACAGGTGTCTTGCCTCAGCTGCCGTCTTTCCTTCAAACATGCTGGGTTCTTGAGTCTATCTTTCCTCACAGCGCCACATGCATATGTTCCAAACAACTCTAGAAGCTCAAAGAGATCAACCAATGTGCATGTAAACATAGTAGCCCTTTTGCCGAAGCCCAGCCCTGCACAGAAGTCCTAGCACCATTTTGGTTGTCTTTGAACTGTTCTTTGGTATTTGAAGCTGATCAGCAAGCTGTGAAAGTTCTGTCTTACCACAATACACATCAAAATTGGAACAGTATCCTGATTTGGATTCATATACTTCAAACAGTTTGATAGCAACTCTTTCTGGTTTTGTCTACAACACCAAATTTCACCCTGCCCTCGAATGGACAAGTAGCCTCATCAATAGCTAGATCAATGTCTGGGGTGTACACTTCAATGAACTTATCCCTGAGATGAGTGATTAGGGACCTGATCTTATACAAAGCATTGTAGGCAGGGGAGTGTATGTCTGTAACAGCTGTTTCATTGTCCACCAAGTGAAAGTTGTTGTACAAGCAATAATATCTGTTGTATGACATGTGCTTTCCAAAGAAAGGAGTGTGTATTGTTTCGTCTAAACCCCAGTAACTTTTGATACTGCACTTTCTGACAATTCTCATGTTTAGAGTGAGAGCAAGGAAAACTTGGAACTCGTCATGAGTGGTGTCAAACCATTGTTTGATCCTCCCTTCAGCCCCCCTCCCCCCCCCCCCCCCCCCTTGCCAATTTAGCTTGGCATACCTGTTTGTTTCCTCTACAAAAGTATCAACTAACTCATCTGTGTAAATAACTTGAAAAAGTGAATAGCATCATTCACATCTATTTGTGCATGCACTGTAACCCCCACCCACAAATGGCATAAGAAAAGAGGGGTGTCGTCTGCTACCCAACCTTCAGTCTCTTGCGGCATTTGCCTGTCAGATTCGATGTCTTCAAGTTCACCTTCCTCCACTTCACCCAGTTTCAAAATCGTTCTCTTCTGCATTATTTCATCACTTTCCACCTCACTACTTTCTTAGAATCTTCATTATAGTCCAAAGTATCGCCCGTAGTCCCTCCGGGGGTTGCAACCTTGCCTGGTCGGAGGGCTTGCGCGTCCTGTGATCCCTTAGGCTTTGCTGGCGGGGGCATCAATACTTGAAGAGAGGCTGGTTTTTTAACGGTTCTAGGCCTGAGAAGTCAAGATGCTGTCTGACCTAAGAATAACGTGGTAAGGAGTTGATGCCCCTGGTAGGGCTTCCCATGTCAATAGGCTAAGGGTGAGGATCCTGACTAAGAGTAACCGCCTTTCTCCTTTTCTTGTTTTCTGCCTTTCTTATTTGGCTCTTTTCTATCTTCGTCTCCCCTTCAAGTCTTTTCCACACTCTTTTTCTCTCTGTGGTCTTCTTAAGATCCGCCGCGTACGGAGGGAATGAGATCCTGGTGATTGAGAGGGCCAGCGCTCTCAACACATCACTTTGGCTCGGACCTCTCCTAGACAGGGGGTACACTCTGGCCCGGGTGTACTAATCGGCCCCCCCTTCTTGGGGCTGGGTCAAGACAGGCAGCTCTCCTGCTGGCCAAGTTAACCCCTGCAGTGCTTGGCTCTCTGTTCCCGGGAGTTGAGCATGATCAGGGGATAGGGGTAGTGGCGTTCTGTTTGTCGTATATATTTCCTGAAGCCTGGAAGGGGTCAAGACAGTGATTTCTTGGCCCTGGCCCCTTAGTTGGACTCCAAGGTGGGTGGGTAAGGAGAGACGAAATATAATTAAACTAAATATGGCTTTTCAAAAATCATCCCCCCAAAAAAGAAGAGGAAGGCAGCAGCTCCTATTTCAGGGATTTTGAATCGGATAGCGAAGAGAGAGGACAGGTTTCTGGGCTTCCTGGCTCGTGATAGAAGGGACGGAGCAGGAAAGACCCATTTCAGCTCCGAGTCCTTTCGCGATCCAGAAGGCTTCCAAGGTCTAGCAGGTGACCCTCGGTCGGTCAAAAGGCTACGGAATGGATCATTCCTTGTCCAGTGCAGATCGAAAAAGCAATCGAACAGCTGCTGAGGGCAACAAAGCTCGTGGACAGAGAGATCCGGGTGACTCCCCATAAGCAATTAAATTCATCCAAAGGAGTTTTTTCCGTGCCTGGATTTGACAGGTGTCTCGGAAGCGGAGATCAAGACAGAACTTGCATCCCAAGGTGTGACGGAGGTGCATAGGGTGACAGTCAAAAAAGGTGCAGAAAGAGTGCCCACCAACACCCTCTTCCTGACATTCTGCAACCCTTTGTTGCCTCCGGTCATTAAAGTCGGATACCTGAATGTCCGTGTCCAACTGTATGTCCCATCCCCATTGAGGTGTTTTAAATGCCAGAAGTTTGGACATGTCAGAGACCGCTGTTCTGCGCAGGAGGTCTGTGGTGTTTGTTGCAAGGCAACCCATGATGGGCCGTGTAAAGACCCGGCGCATTGTGCGAACTGCGGTGGCGACCATCCCTCCTCTTCACGCAGCTGCCCTGTTTGGATTCAGGAGTCCCCATACAAAGAATTAAAACTGAAAAGAAAATCTCCTTTTTTGAGGCCCGCAAACAGGTTGTTGGCAGTCAGACGCCAACAGTGTCTTCATATGCTTCAGCATTAAAGACAGTTTCGACTCGTTCAGTCTGCTGCCAGACTGATGAATTTATATTCTCTAAAACATTGCAAGGAAGACTGGTAAACTCTGGTGGAAGCAGGTCCACCACCTCCCAACCCAAAGTAAATGCCCCTGGTGGAGGCAAAAAATCCGCCACCCCTCAGACTGCCCAGCAGTCTACTACATCTGCTGCTGGGCAGATTAAAAAGCCAGCTCTCCCGCCTCGAACTCCTGTGTACAGTGCCTGTGCGGGCAAGGGAGTTCAACTGAGTGTGGAGATGGTGGAGATGAGGAAGAAACCCCCACAATCTCCAAAATCCAGACCTTCTTCACCTGTGGGCAAGTCTGCCAGCAGTCTGAAGACCCAAACAGTCCAGTGCAACTTCCAATAAATTTACTCCATTGGATGCAGACGTTGATGAGAGATGACCTGATTTCTCTCCTATTTTGCCCTCTGCACCATGGATAGTAAACTTATCCATTGGAATATCCGTGGACTAAATTCAAACTTTGAGGAGCTGCAGCTTCTGTGTCAAACTATAAAACCTTCCATCGTGGCTCTTCAGGAAACTCAAATTCAAAGCCAGAAGACCTTCACTCTTTCTGGCTTTCATATTCTTTCTAAACCTGCACAACCATCCACATTGGGACTGTCAGGCGGTGTTGCCCTTCTTTTACATAAAACTCTGCTGTTTAATCCTGTCGCTCTGATTATCCCCTTCAGGCTGTAGCTGCGAGAGTCACTCTCCACAAGACTGTTACAATCTGCTCACTTTATCTGCCACCTTCTGTCCCGTTTGTCGTCAGGACCTTGTCAGTCTGATCGGAGAACTTCCTCGACCTTTTTTGCTGTTGGGTGACTTTAATGGTCACAATCCTCTTTGGGGTAGTGTCAGTTCGTCATCCAGAGGTCTGCTTCTTGAGGATGTCCTTTCTGACTTTGATTTGTGTTGTCTGAATGACGGATCTCCAACTTACCTCCACTCTTCCACAGGTTCACTTTCGTGTTTAGATTTGTCGATTTGTGACCCCTCGCTGGTCCTGGACTATGAGTGGTCTGTCCATGACGATCTGCACGGAAGTGACCATTTCCCTGTTCTTTTACAACCCGTATTAACTGAAAACGTCTCTGTCTCGCAACATCTTAATTATAAGAAGGCAAACTGGGATCTTTTTGTAACCAATATTTCAAAAGAATTCCAGGACATTGATTTTCTTCAGAGTCCAGACCCAGCAGAATCTCTGACCAATACTGTGATAAACTGTGCTAAAACCTGTATTCCAGTGTCTTCCGACAAACTCAAAATGCCAAAAACACCCTGGTTTAATTCAGACTGCCAACAAATTTAAAAAGTTCGAAAACGGGCTCAGCGTCGGGTATACCAACGACCTTCAGGTCCCAACGCTCGAGCCCATCAGAAACTCCGTGCGAAATCGAGACACACTTTCAAAATCAGTAAACGTCAGTCGTGGAGAAACTTCTGCTCCAGGCTGACATCTAAAACTTCAAAGAAAAAAGTTTGGAACATCATTAGAAAAATCAAAGGGAAGAACACCAACCCCTCCATTCATTACTTGAAACTTGCCGATGCTCTGATCACTGACAAACAAGCTGTTGCCAATCTGTTGGCCTCCACCATCCAACAGAACTCCTCATCTTCAAATAAATCTGCAGCCTTTTTAAGAAACAAAGAGATTAGAGAGAAATCTTCATACAATTTCACATCAGACAACTCTGAAACCTACAATCTTCCTTTTTCAATCACTGAACTAAAATTAGCTTTGCAAACCTGCACTGATTCTGCCCCTGGTCTGATGACATTATCAGGTTTTGAAACATTTTCCAGAAAGCTGTCTCCAGACTCTTCTCAAAGTCTATAACCATATCTGGACCACAGGGTCCTTTCCGCCCTCCTGGCGGAAAGCCCTGATCATTCCAATTTCAAAGCCTGGAAAGGACCTTACCAACCCTTCCAACTATCGCCCAATGGCTCTGACTAGCTGCCTCTGTAAGCTGATGGAAAAGATGATCAACTCCCGTTTGATGTGGAAGCTGGAAACCGATGGCCTTTTGGCCAGTGAACAGTGCGGGTTCCGGAAGTACCACTCGACAGTTGACCATCTAATCCGTCTGGAAACCACCATCCGCAACGCCTTTGTCAATAAGCAGCATGTGGTCGCTATCTTTTTCGACCTCGAAAAGGCGTACGACACCACGTGGAAAGCAGGAGTCCTCATGGACCTGCACAGACTTGGTTTTCGTGGTCACCTGCCTCTGTTTATTCAGAACTTTTTGGCTGATCGACAGTTCCAGGTGCATGTTGGCACCACACTCTCTGACATCCATGGGCTGGGTGTCCCTCAGGGGAGCATCCTTTCTCCAGCCCTTTTCAGCATTAAAAATAAACGATATTGTCAAATCGGTAAGCCAGGGCTCTGAGTCCTCTCTGTTCGTTGACGACTTCGCGCTGTACGCAGTTGGAGCTTCTTATGCCAGCGTACAGCGTCGACTCCAACTTTGTGTCAACAGGATTCAACAGTGGGCCGAGGGAAACGGGTTTACCTTCTCACGTACCAAAACTCAGTCAATTCATTTCCACAATTTTCGTCAATTCTTTGCTGATCCTGAAATTCGTCTGGACAAGTCCACCATTCCAGCTGTAAAAGAAGCCAAATTCCTAGGAGTTATTTTTGATCAAAACTTAACTTTCTTAGCCACAATAAAAACCTCAAAACTTCTTGCCAGAAAGCTCTGAATATCTGCGGGTCGTAGCGCACACTGACTGGGGCGCTGATAAGAAAACTTTGCTGAACCTCTACAGAGCCTTGATCCGTTCCAAACTGGACTATGGTTGTGCTGTGTACGCTCTGCAAGACCCTCTTATCTGAAACTCTTGGATCCTATTCACCATCAAGGGCTTCGTCTCTGTCTTGGAACATTCCGCACCACCCCTGTGTACAGCCTGTACGCAGAGGCAGCAAACCCTCGCTGTCCAACCGCAGGCTGAAAATGTCTCTAAATTACTATATCAGACTGTTCTCAGAACCGCAGAATCCTGCCTATGACTGTGTCTTTGACCCTCAGTTTCAAAACAAATTTAAAAACAACCCGAAATGTATTCCGCCGTTTGGTCTTCGTATGCGGCCTCACGTGCGGAATGCAGGTCTAGACCTAGGAGTTGTGTCGGATTTTTTCCAAGTTTCCAGATCAGCCTCCATGGACCTTTTTCACACCAGAGATTCGTTTTGATCTTGCAGCTTTTCGCTCAGAGTCTACCAGCTCTCTGGCCTTGTATGCTGACCTCTGTTCAAAATTCCCGTCTTCTCAGAAAATTTTCACTGACGGTTCCAAGTCTGAGGATGGAGTGGCCTGTGCAGCCTATTGCCCTGGGGCTCCTTCTCAGATACTGTTAGAACATATTCCTTCGGATGCTTCTGTCTATTCCACTGAACTTACTGCTCTGGTTCTGGCGCTGAGGATAATCTCACAATCCACTAAGAGGGACTTTCTGGTTCTGTCGGATTCGCTGTCAGCTTTGGAGGCTATAGCTGGCCGCAACCTTCAGCATCCAGAACTTTTACATTTCTTTGAACTTTTTAGCAAGTTGAAAGTGGATGGTTACAACATTACTCTAGCTTGGGTTCCTGGTCATGTTGGCATCGGAGGAACGAAATGGTTGATCGTTTAGCCAAGAATGCCACAAGAGAGAAATTGTCCAATATATATATCCCCTGCTCAGATTTCAAACCCAAAATTAATGATTATGTGAGAGACCTCTGGAATATTGGAATACCCAGACGGATAACAAACTCTTTCAGATCTGTCCAAACCTTAAGGAGTTCCCCCCATCTACGTCTGGTGGTCGTCAAGAGGAAACGGTTCTGTGCCGGCTGCACACCGGCCATTCATATTTTACTCATTCCTACCTTTTAAAGAGTGAAGAAGCTCCGTGGTGCATTCCATGTCATGTGCCACTCACAATGAAACATATTCTTTTAGTGTGTTGGGACTTGCACGATGTGAGACACAAACATTTTACAGCGGAGTCCATGAAGATCCTGTTCAGGGATGTCCCGCCTGATGTGATCCTTGAGTTTTTGGGAGAGATTAACATTTTAATCTGATTTAAGATTTTTATGGAAGAAAGATTTTTAACGAAGTTCTGTGCGTTTCTAGAAGATGTCATTTAAAGAGATGTGTGAAAGGTTTTTTATTTTTATTTTTATTTTATTTTTTAATAATGACTTGTGAGTTGATTTTAACGTGGTGGCAGCCCTGATGTGGCCCTTTGCGGTCGGCTGGGTTATAAGCAACATTATCCTATCCTATCCTATTCAGAAAATATTTACAGATGGTTCCAAGTCTGAAGATGGAGTGGCCTGTGCAGCCTTTTGCCCTGGTGCTTCTTGTCAAATATTATTACAACATATTCCATGAGATGCTTCGGTTTAATCTGCTAAACTTACAGCCCTGGTTCTAGTACTGAAGATAATCTCTCAATCTACGAGGAAGGATTTTCTGATTTTGTCGAATCGCTGTCAGCTTTGGAGGCCATAGCTGACCGTAACCTCCATCATTCCAAACTTCTACACTTTTTAAAACTTTTACCACGTTGAAATCAGAAGGTCACAACATTGTTCTAGCTTGGGTTCCTAGTGATGTTGGCATCAGAGGGAATGAAATGGCAGATTGGTTGGCCAAGAATGCCTCAACATGTAAACTAATATATTTACCCCCTACACAGATCTAAAACCAAAAGTTATTGATTATGTCATAGACCTGGCAGGAAGATTGGAATACACAGACGGATAACAAACTCTTTCAGATCCGTCCAAAACTAAAAGAGTTCCTCTCATCTACCTCTGATGGTCACAAAGACGAAACGGTTCTATGCCAGCTGCACACCGGCCATTCGTATGTTACTCATTCGTACCATTTAAAGAGTGAAGAAGCTCCGTGGTGCATTCCATGTCATGTACCACTCACAATGAAACATATTCTCTTAGAGTGTTGGGACTTGCATGATGTGAGACACAAACATTTTACAGCAGATCCCATGAAAACCTTGTCCAGAGATGCTATCTTTGAATGCCTGAAAGAGATTAATAATTTTCATAGGATCTGAGATTTTACAGTGGATAGATTTTTTATACAAAATTTTTCGTGTGTTTTTAGAAGATGTATTTTAAAGAGTTGTGTGAATGAATAACTTGTGAGTTGACTTTAGCGCGGTGACAGCCCTGATATGGCCCTTTGCGGTCGGCTGGGCTATAAGCAACATTACCTTACCTTCAAAAGAATTTTCTCTGACGGTTCCAAATCTGAGGAAGGAGTTGCCTCTGCTGTGTTTTGTGCAGCAGATCCCACTCAGAGATGTACTGAACACATCCCCACCAATAGCTCCATCTACACTGCTGAGCTGACAGCCTTGGTCCTGGCTCTTAAAATGGTCTGTAAATCCAAACATAAAGATTTCCTCATTTTATCAGACTCCCTTTCTGTTTTGGTGGCCATTGCTGGCCATAATCTCAAGCACCCTCAGCTGCTGCAAGTTTTCGAACTGTACACATCTCTGAAATCAGATGGATACAAAGTAGTGTTTGCTTGAGTTCCCAGCCACGTGGGCATTCGAGGCAACTGGGTGGTTGATCAGCTTGCCAAGAGTGCCACAGAGGAAAAGTTGAGCAGGTTGTCTATCCCTCACACTGATCTCAAACCCAAAACACAGGCTTACGTCAAAGACCTCTGGCAAGAGGAATGGAACTTGCAGACGGATAACAAACTATTTAAAATCAGTCCAAACCTGAAAGAGTTTTTACCATGTTCCTGAGGCGGCTGTAAAGACTAAATAGTGTTGTGCCGTTTGCATATAGGCCACTCGTTTTACACCCGTTCTTACCTTTTAAAAGGTGAATAGGCTCCTTGTTGTATTCCATGTCATGTACCACTCACAATGGAATATTCTTTTAGTGTTGGGACTTGCACGATATGAGATATAAACACTTTAGAGCAGACTCCATGAAAACTTTGTTCAGAGATGCCGCACCTGACATGATCTTTGAATTTCTGAAAGAGATTAACATTTTTCATTTTCTTTTCTTTCTTTCTGCGTACGCAGGCTGATACTCCTGCGGACACTCCCTGTATAGACAGGCAGTGGAGTTTTGTGTGTATGACCCTTTTTTTATCCCGCCATTAAGGCAGCCATACTCCATCTTCGGGGAAGGTGCATGCTATGTGTCACGTGTCATCCATACCAACGGCCAAACTGGCCTTCTCTTCCGAAAGTTGGTGATGGGATTTTACGTGTGTGCAAGATGTTATGCGTGCGTTCACACACGGAACCTCGGTTTATAGTCTCATTCGAAGGACTGTATGGGAATGGAGTCAGAACCAATGTTAACTCCGAGGGAAAAATCCCCCTATACCGAAATTCGAACCCGCAACCCCAGGATCACGAGTCCGGCGCTCTACCAACTGAGCTATCCGGCCCCACATTTTTCATCTGATCTAAGATTTTACAGAGGAAAGACCTTTAACAAAATTTTCAATGTGTTTTTGGAAGGTGTGAGTTGTGTGAACAAGTTTTTTGGTCTGTTTAAAAAAAAAAAAAAAAAATTATTTTTTTTTTATTTATTATTTTTTTTTTATGACATGCGAGTAAACTTCAACGTGGTGACACCCTGATATGGCCCTTTGCTGTTGGCTTGGCTATAAGCAACATTACCATTACCAGGAAACCTTGCTTATGACTGTTTTTAATGCTCGGTTTAAAAGTGAATTTGACTTGAAAATGTGAAAAATGTGTTCAATAGTTGTGGTATTTTCAGGTGCCAGACTTGTCCCTGAGCGAGTTTGAGGATTCTCCCGTTAAGAAGTCATCACTGGGGGAGAACAGCAACAGTGTGGAGTCCCCTGCCCATGGTCTGTCACTCAGCCAGTTGCTGCGGTCTCCCATGAAGAAAGAGAATGGCGGCAGTGCTGACCTGCATGGCCAGGGTCTCTCCTACTTCCTGCATTCTCCATCCAAAAAGTTGGAAGCTGGGGAAGGGGTTAGTGTTTCCATGCCGACGTTGAGTGTGCCTTCCAGCTCCAGTGGAGCTGTTTCGTCATCTTCATTCATCCCAGCTCCACCCTCCCTCTTTGGGGAAAGCTCACAGGATTCTCTGGTGGCCCGTTTGGATGTGAGTGGACAGCTTGCTGATAGCTCTGTCTTCCTCGTTTATTAATTTATTTAGATGTTGATCTGATAGAGTGAGTCATTATTTGTTAAAAGTTATGTTAAGTGTATGTAAACTTGCATGTGTGTGCATGCGATGTCGCTGTGAATATATATGAAGGTGTGTATATGAGTAGTGAGTTGTCCCTCATCCTGAAGGTCACAGATTAAAATAAGCATGTGAAAGATCTCACAAACCATTATGTTCAGTGTATTGAGGAAACTCTAGTGTATTTTCCATGCACAGCCTATGGCACCATAAATAATGGGTACCCTCACCCCACCCCACCCACCACCCCATCCCCATCCCCACTCCGCTTCTTTTTATTTTAAGGAAGGATAGAAGGTTCTGATTAAAATAAAAATGTGCTCTGTGTTTTAGGCTATCACTCCCACATTGCTGGTTTTCATGTGTTAAAGGAGTGTTTAAATTTGAACAACTGATCCTGATTTTTTTTATCCCGTCATGAAAGTTGGTGACAGTATGAATTCATTCCAACACTTAATGCCACATCTGTAAGGTGTAGGCTGTAGTGTTGATTGTGGAAGTATGGGTTGTAGTGTTGATGGTGAGATAGAGGTTGTAGTGTTAATGGTAAAGTATGGGTTGTAGTGTTGATGGTGAGATGTAGGTTTTAGTGCTGATGATGAAATATGGGTTGTAGTGTTGATGATGAGGTATAGGCTGTAGTGTTGATGATGAGGTATAGGCTGTAGAGTTGATGATGAGGTATAGGCTGTAGAGTTGATGATGAGGTATAGGCTGTAGAGTTGATGGTGAGGTGGTGTGTCAGTGGTGAGGTGTTGGCTGTAGTGTTGATGATGAAATATGGGTTGTAGTGCTGATGATGAAATATGGGTTGTAGTGCTGATGATGAGGTATAGGCTGTAGAGTTGATGGTGAGGTGGTGTAGTGTCAGTGGTGAGGTGTTGGCTGTAGTGTTGATGATGAAATATGGGTTGTAGTGCTGATGATGAAATATGGGTTGTAGTGTTGATGATGAGGTATAGGCTGTAGAGTTGATGGTGAGGTGGTGTAGTGTCAGTGGTGAGGTGTTGGCTGTAGTGTTGATGATGAGGTATAGGCTGTAGAGTTGATGATGAGGTATAGGCTGTAGAGTTGATGATGAGGTATAGGCTGTAGAGTTGATGGTGAGGTGGTGTGTCAGTGGTGAGGTATAGGCTGTAGTGTTGATGATGAGGTATAGGCTGTAGAGTTGATGATGAGGTATAGGCTGTAGAGTTGATGATGAGGTATAGGCTGTAGAGTTGATGGTGAGGTGGTGTGTCAGTGGTGAGGTGTTGGCTGTAGTGTTGATGATGAAATATGGGTTGTAGTGTTGATGATGAAATATGGTTGTAGTGTTGATGATGAGGTATAGGCTGTAGAGTTGATGGTGAGGTGGTGTAGTGTTGATGATGAAATATGGGTTGTTCCTAATGAGGTTTAGGTTACATTTCGATGAGGTATAGGCTGTAGTGTTGATGGCGAGGTATTGGGTGTAATGTTAATGATGAGGTGTAGATTGTTGTGTTGGTCCCTCTGGGTTGCAACCTTGCTGTGGCTGGAGGGGTTGTGTGTTCCAGTGATCCCTTAGGCTGTGCTGATGGGCGCATCAGTACTCTGATAATAGGCTATAATTTTGAATATGATTCTAGGCCTATGATTCTAGTGGCTGTCTGGCTTAACTCATTGCCGCTTCGTCGATCACCTGGCCGACGACGGGTTGAGTGCTTCGCACAGACACGTCGCCGGCCAGGTGATCGATCTACTTGAATTTTCGCATGCAGCTGTGCGGTCTAAGGGAGACAATCGTGGTATCTACAGAAAACTGAGGATCTCCTCTATTAGGTGGTACTCTCCCTTGGTATATTATCTCGCGTTTGATTCTACTTTTTCGCTCATATTATGGGATAGCTGGAGATAACTCTGGCTGCCCGTGTTCATCATGTTGTCGGCACCAAATGAAGAACTGGAACTGTTTCCGAACTTGTGGAACTTTTCCGAACTGTTTTCCGAACTTGCCGAATCAGACAGAGAGGATATGAGTGACGATGGCGAGTTGCACATACCAAATGATGATGAAATTTTTGCATTTTTCTTCAAATATGTGACAGCAGCAGTCTGTTTGAAGTTTAGATCATGCACACAGCTGTGCGTGTGAAAGATACATTGTTTTTATGTGTTTGCTACACATTGTGTTTACTACAGTTATGATCATATTGATTTTTCATCCATACCTACGTGGAGAAAAAGTTTTTTCTGATAGCTGTTTTCCTACACTTTTTCAAACCAGGGGCAAGTGAACTAAAAGAACATGATTTGAAGTTTTCAAAAACATAATAATTATTGTCGTATTCAGTTTGGTTCTGTCTGTATATTTTTTTGTAAAAATACCCCAAATAGTGCATCACAGCGTGTCGCGGTTGTGGCAGAAAGCTGCGTCTGCATTGAGTTGACCACACATACCCATTTTTAGGCTGAAACCTGTAAAAGAATCTGAACTCTAGGGGAAGTCTGCAGTCAGAGAAACTGAGAACAAGAGGTAAAAGAAGGCAGAAGATAGAACCTGTCTGGCATGGGGGACCCCTACCAGGGGCATCACCTCCTGCCACTTTGTGCTTAACTCATTGCAGACGTAACTTTCTGCCACAACCGTGACACGCTGAGACGCACTATTTTCGGTATTTTTACAAAAAATATACAGACAGAACCAAACCGAATACAACAATAAATATTATGTTTTTTAAAAACTTCAAATCATGTTCTTTTAGAAAAAAATACTACAGTCCTGTGTTCAGTACACACTTCACTCGCCACTGGTTTGAAAAGAGTAGGCAAACAGCTATGAGCAAAAACTTTTTCTCCACGTAAGTATGGATGAAAAATCAATATGATCATAACTAGTCAACACAATGTGTAGCAAACACATAAAAACAATGTATCTTTCACACACACAGCTGTGTGCATGGTCTAAACCTCAAACAGAGAGCTGCTGTCACATATTTGAAGAAAAAATGCGAAAATTTCATCATCATTTGGTATGTGCAACTCACCATCGTCACTCATATCCTCTCTGTCCGATTCGGCAAGTTCGGAAAACAGTTCGGAAAAGTTCCACAAGTTCGGAAAACAGTTCCAGTTCTTCATTTGATCCTTCTTCCATTATTCTTTCAATTACTTCTTGAAATAAGATGTTTCTGTTTGCTACCACTCGCTGACGCTTCGGTGCCGACAACATGATGAACACGGGCAGCCAGAGTTATCTCCAGCTATCCCATAATATGAGCGAAAAAGTAGAATTAAACGCGAGATATACACCAAGGGTACCACCTAATAGAGGAAATCCTCAGCTTTCTGAAGATACCAAGATTGTTTCCCTTAGACCGTACAGCTACATGTGAAAATTCAAGTAAATTGTCGATTACCTGGTGGGCGACGTGTCAGTGCCAAGCACTCAACCTGCCCGCCAGGTGATCGACGAGGCGCCAATGAGTTAATAACTTTTGGGGAATGTGTGTGAACTTCTAAGCAGGCAGTTTCATAAGATGTTGCACTGTGATGTGTACTATATTTTGTCTGTCTTAGAGATTTAGGTTGTGTCACTGTTACCAAATTGTCACCATACACGTGACATTTTATGATGACAGTCAATTTTGCAAGCATGCACAATCACCATGCTGACGCAAGTTGTTGGTGTAAGATGAAATCTGAGGCCTACCTGACATGATCCATCCACTGTACAGGTCCCACTGGTTGTCCCACCAATGTCATACAAAACTTGTCACACACAGTACTGAACTCAGTCACTCCCCAATACTCTATATGTTGTGGTGTTTTCTTCAGCCTTTGCAGTTCTACAATCTACAGCTGATTAGGTATGTCCACAGTCTTCAGTTGCACAACACAGTGTCACTGTGCACACTCACCACTAAATGTCACAGTCACAACTGTCACTGAAAAACACAGGTATGCAGAACCAAAACAAACATCACAGCTGCATTACTATTGGGCTGTGTTCTGGCCTTGATTGTCACAGAAAAACATCATTCTTAGGCCAGCAAAAGGGCACTTGACAGAACAAACACTTATATGACGTCTCCACTTGATATCCCTTTGGTGTCAAACAGCCTATTTTGACACATTGACAACACACCTTAGGGCTGCCCTCAATCGTCTCCACTTTGTGGTGATCAATGGAGTCTTTGGCGATTGGGGGTTCTGGTACTGCCTTGCTTCGCCCAGCTTTGCATTTTCTGGAAGTGAATCCAGCACAAAGCAGTTTACCGGTGTCAGCACGAAACCACAGGTGATCATAGGTCTTCTTTGGGGCTGTGAGCGTGTAGTGACTTTTTCCAGTTAAGAAAGGCTTGAACAATACACAGATTGATCAAAGAATGGAAGATATATTGCCACCACTTTTTGTTTTGATGATCGACAGGATAGTAGGCATGGTACTGATATGACTTGTCAGCTTCACCCATGTACTTGTTGTACGCAGCGATGACAGTCGGTATCACCTTTTCGTCCGTTGTTGTCATACCTGGAGGCAGACTGCTGCTCAGGAGATAAATCTGACAGTTGTCTTTGTAGACTGTAGCCATCAGTGAGCCTTTCTGCATCTGTATTAGGTCCCCCCTTTTCCTTCTGTTTGGTAGATGTGTTTTAAAGAGTTATGTGAATGAATGACTTGTGAGTTGATTTTAATGGGTGACAGCCCTGATATGGCCCTTTGCGGTCGGCTGGGCTATAAGCAACATTACCTTACCTTACCTTCAGTTTGGTCATCTTCACTTCCTGTGGTAGTCCCCTGTGATTATGGTTGACTGTCGCACAGGCATATGCGGCCAGGTGTGTCATCAAAGGAACACTTGTGAAAAAAGTGGTCGAAGTACAAGTGCCTGTTCTGGTTGTAGTATGGTGATGCCAGTTTGTGTACCACTTCATGGCCCGACTGATATTAGTATTTTCAAGGCTAGCACTACCAGTGTAAGTGCAGGTACTCCAAACCTTCTTTTGGCGTCATATACTTTACCATGTCAGACCATAGCAAACAACGGCAGTATAGTCAGCTCTGCCAGGCCGAAGATTTTGTGGCAAATGCAGTAATAAGATAGTCACGTGACGCCTACCCTACTTCCGCCATGCGCAGAAGGCCGAGGTGAGCTTGTTTACCTCATTCTTCTTTGGCCTGCCGTCCAAGCAAGATAAGTCTTGTGCTTTGTCTCGCCTTTCTTCTGTCTTGTGTACAGATTGCTGTGTTTTGCTGATTTGCTTATTCATATTGTGGCTTGCACTATAGACCCTGGGTACACTTGCCGTGTGAGGCTTTGGTGGGCGAGGTATTCCTTAATTACTCTATTGCTCTGCGCGATCGGCTGCACTCCACTCGCGAT